>OY757017.1:79562153-80275355 GCA_963580285.1 Lucinisca nassula | reverse complement strand
GAATATCATAAAGTGCGCTGTTCTTTGGAGTAGAACACCCCCTCCCCCAAGTACAGGAACTGATTGAGAGCAACCCCCCCCCCCCCACCCCACCCCCGAGGCTAAAGAGAACCTTAACGTAACTACGTGGTTACCATCACATTTGCCCAGCCAATCACCAAATTTGCATTATTTGCTGGCTCCTAGCTTGCACATTGTCAATATTGGAAAAACAGGTAACCATACCCCCCCCTGACCTTTCAAGGTCAGGGGGGTCTGGTTACCAGCTTTTCCAGCACTGATAACCTTCAGACTAGGAACCAGCAGATAATGCAAAAAAAGGTGAATATCTATATTATTTTTATGTAGCCAAAATCCGTTATAGTTAATTTTGGATTTTCACACTCTCAATCATATTAACGAAGACTGACTGACTGTTGTTTTTAAGGTAACCGGGCACCAAGGGCACATAGGGGCTACCCCCAGTTCGCCAGCTGGGATTAGTTGTAGGTACTGCTCTTTTTCCTAGGCTGCCAATATGCTGACTCCTGTCTGCTTGACGGTTATCAGCTAGCCGATTGGGAGTTAGGTGACTTCTTTCGCGGAGGACGTAAGAAGTAGGTCAATCCCACCTCTCCCATTCACCTCTTAAGATGCCATGTAGGCACAGAACGCACCCAATGTTAAGTGTTTGTCCTGTAAAATGAGCAGTCCTCTGGCGGTGTTCGAATTTTGAATGCAAATGCAGACCAATTTTCGGGCTCTAGAATGTGGTGACACGTTGCCAATTCCGGCTGCAAAATGTGTCAGTACACAGCCCTTGTCTGACCGAGGAAAAAAGCTTTTCATGCATTATCGGTTTTGGCTTCCATTTGACTCTACCCCCACCCCTGCCATGGTAGAGAAAACGCCTATGGACACGGTGCTTGTTAAAGGTTGATAATGCATGTAATTTTTTTTTTTTTTTTTTTTTTTTTTGGAATCTGTAAATTTTATTCTCTTTTCTGCCTGTTACAATCACCTCCTTAGGTCCAGGACACATCTAAGAAGGTTCTCCAGTAGATTCATTCCACATACCCCAACTACACTTCTTTCAATCATGTATACTACCCATTCATTTTCTACTGCCCTGACAGTCTGGAGCCTGCCAACATGCATAAATACAATATTTTCATAAAGTTAGCCAATGAAATTGTTTATGTGGTAGTACACCTTTCAAGCACGGCACATGTAATTTTTTGTAAATTCAACACACATTTTGTCCTTATATACGTTCCTACCATAATTGTAGGCCTGCATCATAGTGCAGTAGGGTTCACCTTGCAGTCCTGTGAGTGACCAATGGCACCACATAGCATTAACCCTTCTCTTGCTGAATATTCATTTAAGCCACACCCATTTATGTCTATCAACCAATCAAATTACTTGATGTCATTTTTTGCTACAAATTCATAAACTGAAAGCCAAACAGTGTAGATCCTGATCAGATGGCTTCTTCAGAAGCCATCTGATCTGGATCTACACTGTTTGCATAGATAGGGGTTGTCGTGAACAGCAAGATAAGGGTTAACATTTTGACAAATACATATTACATAAACTGTATATTTTACAGACTCCAATTTAAAAACCTGCCTGGCAGTCCCTTCAACTGAAATCCATTGACTGGGGGTTATTACAATGATGTATATGATATATATATAATGTGTGTAGTATTTATAAAATGCTGTTTATTAATTTTGTGTATGGGCTCCATTCTTTATTAAATCTTTCATCTTCTTTGTTAGAAAATGCTATCTCCTTGTGAACTTTATACATTACTTTTAGTTTTTTCTTGAACACATTGACATACAACTTTTGATTTTGACATCTAGCTAGATAGATATAATACTTTGCATATAGTAAAATAAAATTCATGATATTATCTACTTTTTGTTCCCTTTGCAAGCCAAAGATGAAGTGTTTTTCAGTAATAAAGCATTGTATGTTGAATGCATTCAGCCACTGAATTATTTCCATAATAAAGTGTTGAGTTTTGGGACATTTCCACAGTAGATGTACAATGGTTTCATGCTCTGATTGGCAAAGGGTACAGAGTGTGTCCTCCCTAAGTTTCATTTTGTTCAGTAGTTTGTTTGTTACTAATATATTGTGATTGATGCTGATTTGATACCACAGCAAAGCTGGATACTTTGTAATTTTAAATGGGAATGTATATATATTTTTCCAATCTTCGGGTATAAATTTGTAGATCTTATTCCAAGTTGCCTGTCCTGTGGGTATACTATTATTTTGATTCAGTAGATTATACATTTCCTTACTTCCTTTGTGTTGCTGTAGCAGGACAGAAATATGAGAGGGGATGTAAGGTGATGACTCTTTTTGAGTAATTTGAACTTCAGTATGTTTGAGATATTTTTTTATCGCTCTAATACAACCATTATATTCCAGAAAATTTGTTCTTATACCTGTTTTCTGTATGAAGACGTGCTCACTGAAAAAGGATCCATTGTCATCGACAAGGTCATTGATGTATCTGACACCTCTCTTAAACCAATGATTGTGAAATATATATTTTCCATCAACTTTTATATTTTGGTTGTAATGTATTGGGCTTTTTAATATTGTTTCACCAGTTGGCACAATTTTCTTATTTATCTTTATTACTGCTTCTAAAACATCTTTCCAAAACTGGTTTTCTAGTGTTCCTATTAATTTTTCTAAAAACATAGTATTACACCCCGTAAGTTTATCAATGTCTACATGTGATTTTATAATTGTCTGCCATTTACTATCTGTGATTAATAATCTTCTAATCCAAGTGGATTTCAGAGCTTCAATGAAAGCCTTAAGATTGATCATTTTTAATCCACCATCACAATATTCTTTAAGTACTGTAGATTCTTTGATTTTGCTTGTTTTATTATTCCACAAGAAGTTATACATAATCTTATTAATTAGCTCAATTATGTTTTCGCTAGGGTTCGGCAACATTATGAATAAGTGGTTGAAGGCAGAGATCATAAATGTTTTGATAACTGTTATTTTACCTAATGGTGTCAGTGATCGTCTTTGCCATTGTTTTGCTACGTTTTTAAGTTGCTGTATTTTTGTGTTGTAGTTTGCTGCTTCCATCTTTTCCAAATCTACATTAAAAATAATACCCAATATTTTAAATTTCTTACATCCCCATGTCAATTTCCATTTAGTTTTTATTGCTTCTATGCTATATTTTTTGGAGCCTAACCAAACAACTTGAGTCTTCTCGAAATTTATTCTTAGGCCTGATATGTTTGCGAATCTCTCTAATTCATTTAGGACATTTTCAAGTGAACTGTGTGAGCCATCTAAAAATATAGATGTGTCATCTGCGAATTGGGAAATCTTAAACTCTGTGTCATTTATATAAATACCTTTAATTTTTTTATTTTGCCTAATAACTGAAGACAGAAATTCTGCACATATAATGAACAGGTAAGGAGACAGTGGGTCCCCTTGCCGGCAGCCACGCCCAATACTGAAAAAGGAAGATAAATAACCACACTGAATGACTGCAGATGTTATGTTCTTATATAATGTTTGCACCCAATGTATCAAGGACTGGCCGAAATTAAGGAACTTTAGTGCTTTCTCAATAAATGACCATGACAGGGAATCAAAAGCTTTCTCAAAATCTATTAGCAGTAAGAGTCCTGGAATATTATTATGTTCTGTGTAAGCCATTATATCATATATCAGTCGTGTATTTTCGCCAATGTACCTTCCTTTAATAAAGCCTGTTTGATCTTTATCTATCACTTTGTCGATAACTTCTTTGATTCTATTAGCTATTGCTCCTGATGCTATTTTATATATAGTATCTAATAATGTTAACGGCCTCCAATTTTTTAGAAACTGTTTAGGTTTGTTTTCTTTTGGAATGCATGTTATAATACCCTGGCGTTGGCATATTGACAGTTCTCCATTTTCATATCCTAGATTTAGTGACCTCAGTACAAATTGCCCAATTTGTCTCCAAAATACTTTGAAAAATTCTGCTGAAAAGCCACTTATCCCTGGGCTTTTATTTTGCTTCATATTATTCAGTGATTCTGATATCTCCTTAAATGTTAAGGGGCCATCTAATCTTACAGATTCTTGGTCTGAAAGTTTAACCATATTTGTATCTTTCATATATTGTTCTATACTTATATTTTCTAATATATCATCCTTGTTTTCATATAAGCTTTTATAAAAATATTCTGTTTCCTTAAGTATTTCTGCTTGCTCTGTTATAACTGACCCATCCTCTTTTTCAATTTTTCCTATTATCTTAGACACATAATTATGTTTTTCTAATCCGCAGAAATATTTTGTCGGTTTTTCGCCCTGATCAATATACTGGGCTTTTGATCTAATCATATATCCCTTAAGCTTATCATTTCGAATGTCATAAAGTTCAGTTTTGAGATTTTCAAGAAGTTCCATGTCCTGTGAACTATTTTCGAGCAATTTGATCTTTTCTATTAATTCTTTTTCGCGTTTATTTTTCTGTTTTGTTTTATAGCTAGAGAAGGATATGGATTCTCCCCTTATTTCTAATAATAATGTGTCTAAAAATAGCTGGTCATTTATAGTAAACTGTAACTCATCATTAGGAACTCTATGTAATTCATCTAAGTTATAAACAGGAAGGGCATATTGTTGCTTTATTTGAAATATTTTCTTGTTTATGCATTCTAAGTAGGCTGGGTCACTTAGTAAGGAATTATTGTGCTTCCAGTATGATCTTCCTTGACTAAAGTTTGTCAAATTAAGCTCTAGGATTATAATGGAATGATCAGATCTGTAACTGGACTCTATGGTGGACTTTTTAACATACTGCATCAGGGTTTCTGTAATTAAAAAGAAGTCTAGCCGTGCTTGTTTACAGGGGCTTTTTTTCCTCCATGAAAATTTTTTTTGTAAAGGATGAGTTTCCCTAAAGGGATCAAGAAGATACTTTGCATCAATCATTTCCAGCACCTTGTCCCGAGCCTTGGAATTATTAACTGTTTTGTAATTATAATAGTCTAGCTCCGGGTCAAGGACACAGTTATAATCTCCACATAGAATTACCTCCTTATTACCTATGTCATCAATTAGGTTTGAAATGTTATCAAAAAAGTCTGGACTGTCTACATTTGGTCCATATAAGTTAACTAGAGTTAACCTTTGATTAAAAACAGTCATATCTACTACTATATAGTTTCCATTTTCATCCAATATATTTTTGTGTATTTTACAGTCTACGTCTTTTCCAAAGAATATTGCTACCCCTCTTGCATTTGATCTGTAGTTACTAAATATACAGTTACTATTACCCCATTGTTCTATGATATTAGTTTCATTTTCTGCAACAAAATGTGTATCTTGTAAGCAATAAATATGGCTTCTTGTGTCCTTCAAATAATCAAAAACATCTATTCGTTTCTGTAAACCTTGTAGGCCTTGAGTGTTATATGATAGTACTCGCAGTTCAACCATTGTTAATATGCTGGTATGTCTGTTGTGTTTTGCAATAAACATAAGATGTAAGGGCTGCCAGGCTGGTTTTTATAACAAGTAACAAAGGAAAAGAAGAATAAAGAAACATAAAAACTAACAGAGGTGATACAATCTTGCATTTGTGCTAAATCTTAATTTCAATATTTTTCTATGGTCAAAAAGAAAAGAAAAAGACACAGCTGAGGCTTCTAGAGGGTGGATTAAGTAAATTTTAAACAAATTTGACCTAGTGACCTAGTTTTTGATCTAATATGGTTCATATTCCAACTTGATTGAAGTATCATCAAGTCAAGAGAACTACTTTGGTTTCATGAGGATTGGGGGAAACATGAGCCTTTAGGGTGTGAACAAGGATATAAAAAAAACTTTCCTCTGGCGACCTGGGCCCAGTTGTTCAAAGCTGTCTACATCCTTAGTTAACGTATCATTAAAACTTTGATCATTTATTATGGAAAAACATGCTTATATTATTGCTGAAAAAAAAAAATAAAACGTGAGCAGCTTTTGCATATGCAACGGCTGCTCACATTTTTTTTTCAGCACAAATACCAAATTACACATTAAACTTGTTAGAGCAGTTAACATGACCACTAACGAGCTCATTAAGCCCACGATGCCTTGAACAACTTGCCCCTGGATTTTTGTTCAAAATGCCCCATATTCCAAGTCGATCAAGATATCATCAATCCCTATATTCTGGTAAAGCTTCATGGACTGTGTCCACTGTAATGTTGTACAAGTGTCTAAGGAAATCTGACTTAGTATCTGTGTCGTAAATCTGACCTGAACTATATTCAATATCAATCGAGAAAATACCCAAGGAAACATCCTGATCAGCTCCCACAATGACTCAAGCAAAACTGATGCCTCCACATGGCAAACAAGTTTTAAAGAAATTTGCCCTAGTGACCCAGTTTTTTAATCCAAAATGACACCTATTCCAAATCGTTCGGGATATCATCAAGACATTGTCAGTCATATAATATGCATTTTGAAGATTAAAGCAAATGCTTTAGCTTACATCTCTCATTTCTCCAACTGCATGAACCATAGACCCCGGGAACCCATTAGTCTCAATTATAGACCTGCACATATTATAGGTTTCCATGTTGTGTACATGTTAAAAAGTGACATTGTTTTTCTAATAGACAGGTCCTCTGCACAGGTCTTGCCGAAACGAAATACAAGGCCTGGGCTAGGACTGTCGAACTGACTTTTATGTTTCTCCTAGCTAGTCTTACCACAGCTAAAATAGCAAGACCAGCCAAGATCAAGGTTCTGATGACAATTCGCAAACAGTGCAGTCCCAAACCAGACATCCCAATATTATGGGGTATCTCATATGGGACGACAATGTCCCGAATGTAAATATTGCTGTCAATGACAAGCACTACATCCAGCATAGACAAGTGTGAATAGATGGTTCTGTGATAGTGTAGTTACTTGTTAATTTAATGTTAACACATTTAACCCTTGTCCTGCTGAATATTTTAATCTGCCATACCCACCGCCGATTATCAACCAATCAGTTCACTTGACTCATATTATTGCAAAAAATTCACAATCCGAATGACAATGTAGATCCCGATCAGGTGCCTTCTAAAGAAGCCATCTGATCTGGATGTACATTGTTTCAAAGATAGGGCTCTACATGGTTTCAAAGATAAGGCCTATTCAGACTCAGCATGGCAAGGGCCAATACAAAATAAGAGCTGCATGTAACTGTATATTCCCAGTAAAACTGGATATGTCTATAAAGTTGCATATATAATATGTTCCCACTATGACTGGATAGGTCGGGATCACAATGTTACTAATATGACAGAATAAGTCCACAATTCCCCTAATATGATCATCACTTTCTGTGGAATAAAGTCTAATGTAAAGTTACAAACTGACAGCAATCTGGCAAACAGTGTTGACCCAGATGAGGTATCTCAATGTGAGATATCTCATGTGGACCCACAATGATTCTAGCAGAACTGCACTGATAGTAGGGCCTAGAGGGGTAATCTTTTTATGGACTTGTTAATTTGATATGAACACATTTAACCCTTGTCCTGCTGAATATCTTAATCTGCCACACCCACTGCTGATTTTCAACCGATCAGTTTACTTGATTTAAATTACTGCAAAAACTTCACAATCTGAATGTCAATGTAGATCCTGATCAGGTGACTTCTAAAGAAGCCATCTGATCTGAATCTACGTTGTTCTAAGATAGGTTTCTACAATCATGGTTTCACAGATAAGGCCTATTCAGACTCAGCATGGCAAGGGCCGATACAAATTAAGAGCTACTTGTAACTGTATATTATCAACCAATCAGTTTACTTGATTCAAATTATTGCAAAACTTCACAATCTGAATGACAATGTAGATCCCGATCAGATGACTTCTAAAGAAGCCATCTGATCTGGATCTACATTGTTCTAAGATAGGTTTCTACAATCATGGTTTCACAGATAAGGCCTATTCAGACTCAGCATGGCAAGGGCCGATACAAAATAAGAGCTACTTGTAACTGTATATTATCAACCAATCAGTTTACTTGATTCAAATTATTGCAAAACTTCACAATCTGAATGACAATGTAGATCCCGATCAGATGACTTCTAAAGAAGCCATCCAATCTGGATCCACATTGTTCTAAGATAGGTTTCTACAATCATGGTTTCAAAGATAAGGCCTATTCAGACTCAGCATGGCAAGGGCCAATACAAAATAAGAGCTACATGTAACTGTATATTATCAACCAATCAGTTTACTTGACTCATATTATTGCAAAACTTCACAATCTGAATGACAATGTAGATCCTGATCAGATGACTTCTAAAGAAGCCATCTGATCTGGATGTACATTGTTTCAAAGATAGGGCTCTACATGGTTTCAAAGATAAGGCCTATTCAGACTCAGCATGGCAAGGGCCGATACAAAATAAGAGCTGCATGTAACTGTATATTCCCAGTAAAACTAGATATGTCTATAAAGTTGCATATATAATATGTTCCCACTATGACCGGATAGGTCGGGATCACAATGTTACTAATATGACAGAATAAGTCCACAATTCCCCTTATATGATCATCACTTTCTGTGGAATAAAGTCTAATGTAAAGTTACAAACTGACAGCAATCTGGCAAACAGTGCTGACCCAGATGAGGTATCTCAATGTGAGATATCTCATGTGGACCCACAATGATTCTAGCAGAACTGCACTGATAGTAGGGCCTAGCAGGGTAGTCTTTTTATGGACTTGTTAATTTGATATGAACACATTTAACCCTTGTCCTGCTGAATATTTTAATCTGCCACACCCAATGCTGATTATCAACCAATCAGTTTACTTGATTTAAATTGTTGCAAAAACTTCACAATCTGAATGACAATGTAGATCCTGATCAGGTGACTTCTAAAGAAGCCATCTGATCTCGATTTACAATGTTTCAAAGATAGGGCTCTACATGGTTTCAAAGATAAGGCCTATTCAGACTCAGCATGGCAAGGGCCGATACAAAATAAGAGCTACATGTACCTGTATATTCCCAGTAAAACTGGATATGTCTATAAAGTTGCATATATAATATGTTCCCAATATGACCGGATAGGTCGGGATCACAATGTTACTAATATGACATAATAAGTCCACAATTCCCCTAATATGATCATCACTTTCTGTGGAATAAAGTCTAATGTAAAGTTATAAACTGACAGCAATCTGGCAAACAGTGTTGACCCAGATGAGGTATCTCAATGTGAGATATCTCATGTGGTCCCGCAATGATTTCAGCAGAACTGCACTGATAGTAGGGCTCAGAGGGGTAATCCTTTTATGGACTTGTTAATTTGATGTGAACACATTTAACCCTTGTCCTGCTGAATATTTTAATCTGCCACACCCACTGCTGACTATCAGCTAATCAGACTTGATTCAAATTATTGCAAAAAATTTACAATCTGAATGACAATGTAGATCCTGATCAGATGGCTTCTTAACAAGGCATCTGATCTGGATCTACATTGTTTTAAAGATAGGGCTCTACATTGTTTCAAAGATAAAGCATATTCAGACTCAGCATGGCAAGGGCCAAGACAAAATTAGAACCAACTCTGCTCCAGCTGCCTGTATATTCCCACTAAAACTGGATATGTCTATTTAGTTCCATATATAATATGTTCCCAATATGACCGGATAGGTCAGAGTCACAATGTTACTAGTACGATGGAATAGGTCCACAATTCTCCAAATATGATCATCACTTTCTGTGGAATAAAGTCTAATGTAAAGTTATAAACTGACAGCAATCTGGCAAACAGTGTTGACCCAGATGAGGTATTTCAATGTGAGATATCTCATGTGGATCCACAATTATTCCAGCAGAACTGCACTGATAGTAGGGCTCAGAGGGTTAATCTCTTTATGATTTTATTAATTTGATGTGAACACATTTAACCCTTGTCCTGCTGAATGTTTTAATCTGCCACACCCACTGCTGACTATCAACCAATCAGACTTGATTCAAATTATTGCAAAAAATTCACAATCTGAATGACAATGTAGATCCTGATCAGATGGCTTCTAAAGAAGGCATCCGATCCGGATCCACATTGCTTCAAAGATAAAGCATATTCAGACTCAGCATGGCAAGGGCCAAGACAAAATTAGAGTCAACTCTGCTCTGCCTGTATAAACTGTATTCCCACTAAAACTGGATATGTCTATATAGTTCCATGTATGATATGTTACCAATATGACCGAATAGGTTAGCATCACAATGTTACTATTATGACGGAATAAGTCCACAATTCCCCTAATATGATCATCGAATTCTGTGGAATATAGACTGATGTAAAGTTACAAACTGACAGCAATCTGGCAAACAGTGTTGACCCAGGTGAGGTATCTCAATGTGGGATACTTCATATGGACCGACAATGATTCCAGCAGAACTGCACTGATAGTAGTATACATTGGACAAAGCAAACACAGTAATGTCAAATGAAGAGTTAAATGTATCTCATGATCTCTACCTTGCCAGAATCTCGTCTATATCTGAATAGATTTCAAATTTGCAACGTTTGCCTGTCTTGGATTTTGCAAAGACGTTTCCATTAAAATACCAGGCAGATTCAATGTCCTTGTGTTGAGTGAGTCTATTTATAAGTTGTGTGTTTTGTTTTGTTACATCATCTACCAAGCGGTATCCTGCTCTTTTCATTTCACGTCTCTTTTTCATTATCCTTGATTTCTCGCTGTTATTTATGAGTTTTAATAGCACTGGCTTTGGCATTCCACTTTTTCCAGGTATCCTGTGGAGTGCATGTAATTTTGAATTTTGAACGGCGGCCAAAAGTGAGCCAGGAAGGGTTACTATTAGACCAGCCAATTTCGGCTATTGCAAAATATCCTAGTACCCGTGCTCTACCACCCTGAAAACACGGCTATTATATTGGAGTTAGGGTTAGGGTTAGGGTAAGGGTTACATAAGCCTAAGTTTAGACTTGTCTATCGCCGATGTGTTACGTCGGCGGAGCACCCATAAGTGCAAAGCAAATGAGCCGCAACCACAGCGCCCCACTTCGGCTCAACCGGCTCTAGTCCAAGTCATGTAGGGTAGGGTCTGTAAGGGATAGAAGCAGTGCTCATGTAACCACTATATAAGCATGTGTGGGTTTTGTGTCCCCCCCCCCCCCCCCACCCGCACCCATGCAACCGAGGACTCCGGGCCACTGTCCCGGAAACGGCCAGTCCGCCCAAGGTGGGGGAATCATGTCCCCAGAGGCACCAGCCCGAAGCCCCCAGCCACACGGAGGGGCAGAAATTTGAGAATGGGGCCTACATGTATGGGTTGCGTAGCATAAGCAGAACTGTTAGATTCTTAGTAAAAATAATTCACCTGTTCGCGATGGCGCAGGCCAGAAGCACAAAGCGGTCACGGTCTGATTGGGAGAGTGCCCCACCTAAGTTGCAACCAACTCATGCCCCAGCAAGCACGTGATGACTACCAGGCGTAATATTTGATTTGAAGAATTTATTTAAAGTGAAACTTGTATGTATCCGTACCCAACGCGCACCGCGACACGCCTGTCACGCCCGAAGCCAGGAGCATGTGGCGGAAACCAATGTCCAAACATCACGCACCCAGCAACGACGATCGAGCGCCCGGGGCCAGCGAGAGGCCGGTGGGTTGGTTAAGCCCCCGCCCCTGGTTATGGAACAAAGTACAGGGAACCAAGATTGGTCTCCGGACGTTAGACCCCCAGGACGTTTGCCCCCCCCCCCCCCATTGACCTAAAAATGGACATTTGCCCCCCAGTTGAAAATGTGACCCGGACATTTGCCCCCCAGAGCTTATTTTTGGTATGGACATATGCCCCCCAGTGCTTATTTTACAGGTGGACAATTGCCCCCCACTGCTTATTTCAGAAAGGGACATTTGCCCCCCCCCCCCCCCCACCCCCAACCTTTCTAGACAAGGATATTCATTACACAGACTTGTATATAGCTACATAATTTACATGATAACGTTTAGATTAAAGTTTTACAGCCCATTCAAGATCATTTCAATTTCTTCAAGAATTAACCATCAGTGTATCCAGTGTAAAAACCACTTGAGTATAGGCGTCTGACACTTGACCCTCAGTGAGGCACAAACTCAATATATGGTTCTGTAGCTGACTTGCTTAACCCTTATCCTGCTGAATAAATTAAGCATCTCCAATTGTTGACTATTAACCATAACATTCTTGGTATAGTTTTGTTAACTTAACAAAGTGCATGATAAAGAGTATAGATCCCCATCAGATATGGCTTCTGATCGGGATCCATACTGCTTACTAACATAGGGGTTGTCCATAACAGCAGGTTATTATGTGATTCATATTTGTATAGATGGAGTAATTTATTGCTTTACATTTTGCATTTCTGATGATAATAAACCAATAAATACATTGTTTTCCTCCTTTGTGTTAGCCCTGGTCTATCTGGGGGGCAAATGTCCCTTTCTGAAATAAGCAGTGGGGGGCAAATGTCCACCTGTAAAATAAGCACTGGGGGCAGATGTCCATACCAAAAATAAGCTCTGGGGGGCAAATGTCCAGGTCGAATTTTCAACTGGGGGGCAAATGTCCATTTTTAGATTAATTCATTTGGGGGCAAATGTCCTGGGGGGCAAATGTCCTGGAATCAACCAGATTGCCTTCCGCAGTCAGTAACATACCGTTAGCAGCATTGGTTGGCTCTCTGATTGAAACCTAGAAACTTTAGTCCCACGCCCAGTATATTTAGATATTGAAACTTCCTTATTGCGATGATTGAATTAAAGACTGGTTATGGAACAAGGCACAGGGAACCAGATTGCCTTCCGCAGTCAGTAACCTAACGTAAGCAGCATTGGTTGGCTCCCTGATTGAAACCTAGAAACCTTAGTCCCACGCCCTGCATATTTAGATTGAAACATTCACATTGCTTTATGATCTAGTTTAGAGAGTGGGGGGGAATCCTGTCTCCGGACATCTTCGCCCGAGCCCCTGGGGGCACGGATATATTGTGTTATTGGAATAGGGCCAGGTGGTTATTGGAAGCTGTGTCTGTAAGCGAAAGAAACATGCAGTATTAATGATCGCTGCATGAAAGGATTCCAGCGCTGGAAGAGAAACTTGGATTAGTATTTCATGGTTACTCTTATACTGCAGCTGTCTATATTTTATCAATTAACTCGTATCTTTCAAAAATGTAATGATTGTCTCAACTTTCTGAGGCCTAATGTTCCGTGGGGGGTTAAGTAGGTCTCGTTCATCAAATGTGTTGTATCCCAATATAAACAGTGCAGCTTTTAATTCCTGTCTGTGTTCTACATTTCCTTCACAGTGGAAAAGAATGTTTGATGTCATTTTGTTCATCTTTATCACATCTGTTACATTTGATGTGGTCTTGAATAAATACACAGTGGGTCCCTAGTTTACTGTGGTTTAGACGCAAACGTGTGTAAACTGCGTCATGTTTTCGGTTATCGCTGTAATGGGTGATAGTATGATTTTTAACCTTGGGTTCCAATCTATAGTAGGAGCGACCTTTACTTTGTGGGTTGTCCCATAATTTTTGCCATTTTGTCACATTGTCAATATTGGAAAAACAGGTAACCAGACCCCCCTGACCTTTCAAGGTCAGGGGGGTCTGGTTACCTGCTTTTCGAACACTGATAACCTTCAGACTAGGAACCAGCAGATAATGCAAAAAACGTGAATATCTATCTATTATTTTTATGTAGCCAAAATCCGTTTTTTATAGTTAACCAGTGCTTCAGCTGAAGTGCACGACCCGCCGGATGCTTTTAGCTTTAAGAGTGTTACCATATATGGGTATGGCGGCCATTTTGGTCATGTGACCTGGACCTAAAACGGTTCCCCCCAATAAATGCGCCTTATCGTAAGGAGAAAAAATATAGCTTATACTTTAGTACTGTATTCTGAATCGTTTGCAGGATAAAATGCATTCTCACTTTTCCAATACAAAAGCATATGTGTCAAAGTTTGACCAAGGCACATAGAAGGTCAAGGTCAACCGAGGGTCAATATTTTAGCAATTTATGATGGGCCTACGTCCCATATTCTGTTTATCAAGTTTCGTGGAAATCTGCTCAGTGGTTCTGGAGAAGACTATTTTTGAAGGGGTTTTACCATATATGGCTTGGCGGCCATTTTGGTCATGTGACCTTGACCCCATGAGCAAATTTTGATTTCCCCCATCCCATAGAGGCTCCATATGAAATTTGACTTCAATCGGCCCAACGGTTTCCGAGGAGAAGCAGTTCGAAAATCTTCACATTTTTCGCCTCGGCGAGGCTATACTAAATGGAATGTAATATTTCGCAAGTTCATTGGTTAGATCTCATTGATATCTATCAGTATGCCAAAAATTGTTTAAATATTCCAAGCGGTTAAGTCACTATCACCAATTTTCACAAACGGGTTATGGACGGACAGACAGACAGACCATATATGGCTTGGCGGCCATTTTGGTCATGTGACCTGGATCTCATGAGCAAATTTTGGTTTCCCTTATCCCATAGAGGCTCCATATGAAATTTGAATTCAATCGGCCCAACGGTTTCCGAGGAGAAGCAGTTCGAAAATTTTCACATTTTTTCCCCTCGGCGAGGCTATACTAAATGGAATGTAATATTTCGCAAGTTCATTGGTTAGATCTCATTGATATCAGTATGCCAAAAATTGTTTTAATATTCCAAGCGGTTAAGTCATTAACACCAATTTTCACAAACGGGTTACGGACGGACGGACAGACTGACAGAATGACCAAATGACAGAATGACACGGTGATTTTAGGGCACTCTTAGAAAATCAACCGACTTAAGTCGGTCGCTTTTTCTGCGGGTCGTGCAATTTTGGATTTTCACACTCTCAGTCATATTAACGAAGAATAGATCTGTAACCATTATGAACAGGGAAATGATTCCAGGACATTTGCCCCCAGGACATTTGCCCCCCAATGAATTAATCTAAAAATGGACATTTGCCCCCCCCCCCCCCCAGTTGAAATTGTATACAAATATGAATCACATAATAACCTGCTGTTATGGACAACCCCTACGTTAGAAAGCAGTAAGGATCCCGATCAGATCCCATTGGGATCTATACTGTTTGTCATGCAATTTGTTAAGTTAACAAAACTATACCAAGAATGTTATGGTTAATAGTCAACAATTGGAAATGCTTAATTTATTCAGCAGGATAAGGGTTAAGCAAGTCAGCTACAGAACCATATATTGAGTTTGTGCCTCACTGGGGGTCCAGTGTCAGAGCCTATACTCAAGTGGTTTTTACACTGGATACACTGATGGTTAATTCTTGAAGAAATTGAAATGATCTTGAATGGGCTGTAAAACTTTAACCAAAACGTTACCATGTAAATTATGTAGCTATATACAAGTCTGTTTAATGAATAACCTTTTCTAGCCAGGTTGGGGGGAAAATGTCCCTTTCTGAAATAAGCAGTGAGGTGCAGTTGTCCACCTGTTAAATAAGCACTGGGGGGCATATGTCCATACCAAAAATAAGCTCGGGGGGGGGGGGGGGGGGCAAATGTTCGGGTCGCATTTTCAACTGGGGCAAACGTCCATTTTTAGATTAAGTCATTGGGGGGCAAACGTCATTCCAGGCATTTGATTTACTTGTCAAGATCAATGTCAAGTTTCCTTGACACTTGGGGTATTCTGTGCGATCATGACATGTCACTTCTGAATACACAACGCCTGTTCACTATTGCCGCTAAATTTAAGTGTATGAAGTTGGCTTGGAGTCTGGCGTATGGAGTTTGGAATAAGCAGTGAGGTGCAGTTGTCCACCTGTTAAATAAGCACTGGGGGGCATATGTCCATACCAAAAATAAGCTTGGGGGGGGGGGGCAAATGTTCGGGTCGCATTTTCAACTGGGGCAAACGTCCATTTTTAGATTAAGTCATTGGGGGGCAAACGTCATTCCAGGCATTTGATTTACTTGTCAAGATCAATGTCAAGTTTCCTTGACACTTGGGGTATTCTGTGCGATCATGACATGTCACTTCTGAATACACAACGCCTGTTCACTATTGCCGCTAAATTTAAGTGTATGAAGTTGGCTTGGAGTCTGGCGTATGGAGTTTGGAATTCAATTTATTCCGTAGTAGTAAAGTATAGTAAAATATTGGTGAATGTTAGGCAAAATCGATATTCCAAGCCGCGAATCCCAAGCCAAGTTCACACACTCGCTAAATTTATCTTTTTTTTTATTTCTTATCATTGTTATTATTTTTCATCATTATTTTTAGCTCACCTGGGCCGAAGGCTCCAGGGGAGCTTATAGTATAGTGGGTCCTCCGTCGTCCGTCGTCCGTCCACACTTTTGAGCAGCTATATCTCTGTATCCTGCAGGCTGATCTCAATCATTTCTCACCTGTAGCATGCCTCTGGTGGGGCATTGATGACATAAACTTTTTTTTGAAATCGCTCTAAAACTTTGGTTCCTATGGCAACCACAAGGTCCCATAGACTTACTATGGGAAAATGCTTGTCATCACCGTAGCGCCTTCAGTTTTGATCGGATCTTTCTGAAACTTATATGTAAGGTGACTGGGGATAAAAACTCGGACGAGTTCGAAAACCGGCCAAGTCGGCCCATTTATCATAGAGTTAAGTCCCTTTGATTGCAAAATGCCCATTTTCGACCTTGTCATCACCGTAGCCCCTTCAGTTTTGATCAGATCTTTCTGAAACTTATATGTAATGTGGCTGGGGATAAAACCTCGGATGAGTTCGAAAACCGGCCAAGTCCGCTGGTTTATCATAGAGTTACGTCCCTTTGATTGCTGAAAATGCCGATTTTTGACCTTGTCATCACCGTAGCCCCTTCAGTTTTGATCGGAACTTTCTGAAACTTATATGTAAGGTGGCTGTGAATAAAATCTCGGATGAGTTCGAAAACCGACCAAGTCGGCCCTTTTATCGTAGAGTAACGTCCCTTTGATTGCTGAAAATGCTGATTTTTGACCTTGTCATCACTGTAGCCCTTTCAGTTTTGATCGAATCTTTCTGAAACTTATATGTAAAGTGGCTGGGGATAAAATCTCGGATGAGTTCGAAAACCAGCCAAGTTGGTCGACATATCACAGAGTAACGTCCCTTTGATTGCTGAAAATGCCGATTTTTGACCTTGTCGTCACCGTAGCCCTTTGAGTTTTGATAGGATCTTTCTGAAACTTATATGCAAGGTGGCTGGGGATAAAGCCTCGGATGAGTTCGCATACCGGCAAAGGTGGCCTATTTGTCATAGAGTTAGGTCCCTATGATTGCTGAAAATGTTGATTTTTGACCTTGTCAACACTGTAGCCCCTTCAGTTTTGATCGGATCTTTCTGAAACTTATATGTAAGGTGGCTGGGGATAAAACCTCAGATGAGTTCGAAAACCGGCCAAGTTGCCCCATTAACTATATAGTTATGTCCCTTTGATGGCTGAAAATGTCGATTTTTTACTTTGTCATCACCGTAGCCCCTTCAGTTTTGATCGAATCTTTCTGAAACCTATATGTAAGGTGACTGGAGATAAAACCTAGGATGAGTTTGAATACCGGCCAAATTGGCCCATTTATCATTGATTTACGTCCCTTTGATTGCTGAAAATGCCGATTTTTGACCTTGTCATCACCATAGCCCCTTCAGTTTTGATCGAATCTTTCTGAAACTTATATGTAAGGGCGCTGGGGATAAAATCTTGGATGAGTTCGAAAACAGGCCAAGTCAGCCCATTTATCGTATAGTTCTGTCCCTTTGATGGCTGAAAATGTTGATTTGTGACAAAGTCATTACCGTAGCCCCTTCAGTTTTGATTTGATTTTTCTGAAACTTATATGTAAGGTGGCTGGGGATGAAACCTCGGATGAGTTCGAAAACTGGCCAAGTCGGCTCGTTTATTTTAGAGTAACATCCCTTTGATTGCTAAAAACGCCAAATTTTGACCTTGTCATCACCGTAGCCCCTTCAGATATGATCGGATCTATCTGAAACTTATATGTGAGATGGCTGGGAATAAAATCTTGGATGAGTTTGAATACTGGCCAAGTCTAATCGGATCTTTCTGAAACTTACATGTAAGGTTTGGGAATAAAACCTCAGGTGAGTTCGAATACCGGCCAAGTCAGCACATTTATCATAGAGTGACGTGCCTTTGATTGCTGAAAATGCCTATTTTCGACATTGTTATCACTGCTGCCTCTTTAGTTTTGAACGGATCTTCATGAAACTTACAAACAAGGAAGTCAGGCAGAAAGCTTGGAGGAGTTTGAAAACTCTTGTTTTTGAACTTGTCATCACCATAGCTACTTCAGTTTAGATCTGATCTTCTTAGCAAGTCAGGAATAAAAGCTTGAATGAGTTTGAAAACCGGTGAGGTCAGCCTGTTTATCATAGAGTTAAATTCTACTTGATTTTCAGAAAATGCTTACCCTGTCATCACCGTGTCCTCCCATAAAGCCTTCAGTAAAGGTTGGCACTTCCTTAAACTTTGAATCTGTTAGCTCAGGTGAGCGATACAGGACCAATCTAGCTTGGTCCTCTTGTTTATAATTTCTTACAACAGTTAAACTAATTTAATTAGTATAACGGTAAAGTTTACAATAACAAACCTGAAAGATACTTCGGAGTCTAACTGTTGGTTTTCTTTTGCTCCAGCATTTCAGTGGTTTCTTGCTTTCGAGTCCTCACCGTTGTCTCACCTCTGTGGTTCTTTGATTATTTGTGTTCACGGAGATGTTTTACTGATGAGTTAGGAGGCCTTCATGCGGACTGAACAAATTATTTGTCTAAATCGCGACGGAAGTAAGGGCGAGGATTGTGGCCACGTAAAATCGATTTAAGCCCGTAACTGTCCTTATGGCCTTCCTTTGTTTAGGTTTCCATTATGGTCTGGTCGCTTAATGTTTGTGTTTCTTTCCCTTTGGTGTCTTTGATGGGTGGGGTAAGTTAATTGTATCGATTCCTGATCTTTGTTTTACTTCTACTTTTCAAGCTAAAAATACCGATAGCGTACCTCGGGATGACGTTCACCATCGCCGTGGAAATTGTCATTATTATTATTTTTCATCATTTTTTTCATAATTATTTACAACAGTTATACTAATTTAATTAGTAAAACTGTGCTCAAAGGAAATTTTAAAATAACAAACTTGAAAGATACATTCAAGCTGAAAAAACCGATAGCATGTAATGGAATATTACTGGTTGTTAGGCAAACAGTTTCACCTCGAAATATGGCGGCCGTTTGGTTGCTACTGGAAGTGACGTCATCCCGATGTACTTAATAGGAGTATTGACCGGAGTATATGCCTCTGTCCTGTTGCTATCTGGTCTTAAAAGCTTTGCCCCTACATCAATATACATGGGTTAGACTATATTTTCATCGGTGAACAAGACACAATAGTTTTTATTAATAACAGAAATTATTTGAATTTTTTTTTATTTGATCAGAAATCAAAAGGCATTATTACTGGTCAACTGAAGAGGTTGGATTGACTCACTGAACTGTATACAGGTCTGTTCTTTTCAACCAATCTTTTAAATTATCCTTTATTCCTGCCTAGGTTAGATCAATTGTTCATATTGTGATTTACAGGAATTTAATAAGCTGAATTTATCATAGTTTTGAAACGGGCCTCCGTGGCCTAATGGATAAGAGCGCTGACTCTTAGTCATTAGGTCTCTCACCGCCGTGGGTTCGAGCCTCGCTCGGGTCACGTGTGAGACGCCAAGTTCTGCAACGGAAGGTCAGGTGGTTTTTCTCCGGGTACTCCGGTTTTCGCCCACCTATGATTAACGATCGGCTCGATATGAGTGAAATAATCTTGAAAGGGCCGTAAACCCAACCCCCCCCCCCCCCCCAAAAAAAAAAAAAAAAAAAAAAAAATAATAGATTTTGAAGGATTTATGAAAGGTTCTATTTTGTTTGACAGAAAAGAAGACTTCGCTGTTAGACATGTCTTGATTGAATGTGTGGACTTTTCACAGTCCCGTGACTTATACTTCGGGGCTGGCACTTTGCGGCGGTTGTTTCAGGGTGTGCCTGTTGGTGATGTTGTTTTGTTCTTAAAAGATATTGAGCTTTTTTGTGGGATTTGGCTGTTTCGGATTTTGAAAATATCATACTTGCCTTTTTGCTTTTGGTGTCCTCGTAGTTCTTCGTGCCGTTTGGCCATTGGCCGCTTGGCGCTTGTGGCCCGCAGGGAGGGTTGGCGCGTCGTTGAGCGCGAAATCATCGTCATCATGGCCGAAACTAGCTAGTCTGGCCCAGAAAACATGTACACTCCATATGTTTAGTTCTGTGGTGTTTTCCTTGCTTCCAAAGGATAACCCTTTTATAGAACATATTGTTGTATCCGATTGTACCGCTCACCCCTCTCTCTACCCTTCACCCCACCCCCCTTCCACCCAAAATCTTCTACCCTCTTAAACTTTGAAAATATCAATTATTTAACATAATCTTTGATCATAAAATTTTAAAGTTTACATCAAAAAGCAGTTCAGATATAATTTTGATGTTATTGCAGAAAATTGTCACATACATGTATTGACAAATGTGTGAAACACACCTGTCATTAATGTTTAGGTCTGTGAAGTAGTTCATCTGTATAAGGCTGTAATTAATTAACCAAACCGTGTTTGAAGATTAACTGATTTCTTTGCAGTATATTTAAGTATCTGCAACACCTGTAAATTGCTGTCAAAACAGATTAAAAGGTGCAAAACCTGCCCCTGCCACTGCAAAGGGTGTGGCAAAGATCAAATTGCTAAAGTTACCGATCACATGTCCCTAAAATGCCTAGGGCTAAAAAAGCCAAGAAGTATTGCTAAGAGGCCACTTGAAACAAGAGCATCGGTGAAACCGAGGAATGCTCCCCGAAGATGCGCAGTAGTAGGAGGGTTAGTTTAGTGAAATGATCCTATACACTTTGAAGTTTGATAAAATTTGTTTGAAGACAAAGGTTATGGGTACTCGTTTGAACCGTCTGAATGAGGAGGTTCTAATGAGTACCCTCAGCTGATGTTTGGAGAAATGTAAGGCCCCTTCCCTGCAAGGACCTGTAAATCTTAAACCATAAGGCTAAGAAACTCAGTTTTTGTGTTCCCTAGTAAGTGATTTTCAATGGAAAATGTCAAAAGGAATACACATGTGAAACATGAAAGCCCTATCACCCATGGTTATGAAATAACAGGAGATATTTTTTTGAAAAAGGGGAGATGATTAGTGAAAATAAGCAATATAGTAATGGCCCTTTGTCAGAATATAGGTTTTTGCAATGTAAGTATGTGTGTGAAGTTTCATGAGAGTAGGACAACTACTTTTAAAATTTTGACCGGAGTTTAAGTTGTTTGGGTATGGCCTGACAAACACACACCCAAATGCAATTTGTCAGGATGTAGGTCTTGTGATGGTAATTATGTGTGTGATGTTTCATGAGAGTAGACAAAATCCTTTTGAAGTTACCACCGAGGTTAAGGTTTTTCGTTTAGGTGTGACAAACACACAAGTTATTCTCCTTTGTCAGCATGTAGGTCTTGTGATGGTAAGTATGTGTGTGAAGTTTCATAAGAGTAGGGCCAGGTTAAGGCGTGACAAACACGAGTTTCGTGGCATCTGATCTGGGTCTGCACTGTTTGCCACTTACCCCTTTTGGGGTTTCCGGTACCAAATGGGTTTAACCTAAAGTCTAAGAATTCTCTAGTTAGTGATTTTCAACAAAGACTGCAAACATAAGGAGAAATGTAAGGCCCCTTCTTTGCAAGGGCATGTAAATCTTAAACCATAAGACAAAGAAACTCAGTTTTGTGTTCCCTAGTAAGAGATTTTCAATGAAGAATTTCACAAGGAATACATATGTGAAATATGAAAGCCCTATTACCCATGGTTATGAAACAACAGGAGATATTTTTTGAAAAAGGGGAGGTAATTCAGTAAAATTAGGAAAATAATTATGGCCCTTTGTCAGAATGTAGGTTTTGTGATGGTAAATATGTGTGTGAAGTTTCACGAGAGTAGGATAAATACTTTTAAAATTTTGACCGAGTTTAAGTTGTTTGGTTATGGCCTGACAAACACACACCGAAAAGCAATATAGTTATGGCCCTTTGTCAGAATGTAGGTCTTGTGATAGTAAGTAAGTGTGTGCAGTTTCATGAGAGTAGGGCAAATACTTTTGAAGTTATGACCGAGGTTAAGTTTTTTGGTTAAGGCGTGACAAACACATGGACAAAAGCTATATGGTTTGTCAGAATGTAGGTATTGTGATTGTTAGTATGAGTGTGAAGTTTCATGGGAGTAGGGATAATACTTTTGAAGTTATAACCGGTTAAATGTTTTGGTTTAGATTTGAAACTGGCTGACAATGAGATTACTATAGAGCACCCAAAATACTGTGTGGGGCCCTAACTAAGAAGGAAAGTAACTCCGTAAATACTGTTGGTAGGGTTATGCTTCTTGCATTCTGCGATTTCTCTCATAGCCCCCTATCAGTGTATCAAGTTTCACTAAATTACCTTTAAAACTTTTAGAGATATGCTCCGGACAAGCTTAATATAGCAAAAATTAAAAAGGGAAATAACTCTGAAATTACTTGTGATAGAGTTACAGTTCTTGCACTCTGCACTTCCTCTGATGGCCATCTATCAATGTATCAAGTTTCACTTAAATCCCTTCTATACTTTCAGAGATATGCTCCGGACAATCTTTTCATTGAAATAGTTAAGAAGGGAAGTAACTCCATAAATACTGGTGACATGGTTATGGTTTTTGTATTTTACAATTCCCCTCATCGCCCTCTATCAGTATATAAAGTTTCACTTAAATAACTTTAATACTTTTAGAGATATAGAGCGTGACGGACGGACGGACGGATGTTCTTACAGATGGACATTTGTTGGGTACCTCCATGTTAATTTTCCCATTCAAAAATACCCAACAAGCGACAAAATACCCAACAGGCTACTGGCTACTTTTCTTGGACAACAACGGAATAAACTGCAAGTACCCAACTTATGTCTACCCAACATGTGCCCACGGATGCGCTCGGACGGACGGACAAAGCGGCGACTATATGGCTCCCCATTCGGGGAGCATAAAAATAACATCTGAACATGAAACTCTATCAAATGATCAGCCTCCAGCAAAGAGACTAAACATTCAACAGACCAGTTTCAGTAGCTTTGGCGTTTCAACACTAAAATATTCAATTCACCACTCAATATTTCCATCGACCAGTATTGACCACTCTGGGAGTATTGACCGGGAACCGCCGGTTAAAACCGCCCCTGGTTTTGACCGCCTAACCTTAGGTGGCTAGGCTTCAGCCTATGACAGTCTCATCCGAAATCTTTTGAATTTAAGAGGGATGGAGACTGATATTTCCCGGGTTCGACCCTCCTTGATCTTACTGGTGTTTTTTTTTCTGCTCTAACATTGGATTTTGTTGAGTCGTCAACCATGAGTCATGATAGTTTTAATCTATACATGTACATTTTACTATGTATTTTATTTTGACTCACTGTTGAGCTAAAGGCCTCATGTGAATCAATTTGTTATTGTTTTGATGTTTGATACTGCAAACAAACTGAGGGCGAGGGTTGAAATTTCAGAAATTAAAGCCCCCCCCCCCCCCCCTCGCGCTTCTGGCCTTTCCTGGGTGACCTTTTGTTACTACTTTACGAACAATTTGGCTTAAGAAGAAGAATCTTGAAAGAGCAATAAAACCAAAATAAAAAATACACCTTCCTGCAAAAAGAAATGGTCTTGTCGGCTGTCACCTGAAAGCCTTTAATACTCTTAACCAATTACATGACAGTCGGAACAATTGTCGTCGGCTGGTAACTTCAAAAGTTATTGTAGCAAAAATGTGGCCCAAGATTGGGTCCACACTATTTGCCCGAATGCAAAACTATGTTTTAAATGTTTGCAAGAAGATGCAGCAGATGACATAAACAGACGATATTTCCATATGCATTTTTCATGGCATCTTAAGGGCTAAAGGCACCCATTTTATATAAAGAAAAAAGAGTTTTAAACAAGATGTGTTTGTGAAACACGAACATGTCCCTGGGCATGGTCATTTTTTTTTTCAAAGTTGTCCACAGTTCAAAGTCAAGGTCACAGGTCAAGATTTATGGTTTGAGTGGGAAGGCCTTGGCACTAGGAACTTACATGCCAAATATGAAGGCTCTATCTTAAACGGTTCGAAAGTTATGAACAATAATAGTTTTTCTTTCAAGTAGGTCAAGGTTACAGGTCAACAAATTTTACATGAATGTAAAGCTCTTGTCACAAGGAACCTACATGCCAAATATGAAGGCTCTATCTTAAACGATTCAAAAGTTATGATCAATTTTATTTGTTCTTTTAAGTAGGTCAAGGTCATGGTAAAAAAAAATGCATGAATGTAAAGCTCTTATCACATGCCAAATATGAAGGCTCTATCCCAAACGGTTCGAAAGTTATGACCAAAATGTTGATTTTTCTTTTAAGTAGGTCAAGGTCACAGGTCAAAAAGTTTTGCATGAATGTAAAGCTCTTGTTACAAGGAACATACATGCCAAATGTGAAGGCTGTATCTCAAACGGTTCTAAGGTTATGACCAATATGAACTTTTTCTTTTATGTAGGTAAAAGGTCAAGGTCACATGTCAAAAATTTTTGTGTGAATGTAAAGCTCTTGTCACAAGGAACTTACATGCAAAATATTAAGGCTGTATCTCAAATGGTTCAAAAGTTATGACCAAAATGTCATTTTTATGCCCCCGTCCATTCGAAGAATGGTAGAAAGGGCATATAGCGTTGCCCCTGTCCGTGCGTCCGAAACTTAAACGCAGCCAATAATTTCCTTATTTCTTGATGGATTTTAAAATTACTAAGCAGAAATGTTAACCATCATGAGACGACGTGTCACGTGCAAAACCTAGGTCCGTACCTCCAAGGCCAAGGTCATACTTAGAGGTCAAAGGTCAAAAAAGGGTCCGAAACTTAAACGCAGTCAATAACTTTCTTATTTCTTGATAGATTTTAAAATTACTCTGCAGAAATGTTAACCATCATGAGACGACGTGTCACGTGCAAAACCCAGGTCCGTACCTCCAAAGTCAAGGGCATACTAAGAGGTCAAAGGTCAAAAAAGGGTCCGAAACTTAAACGCAGTCAATAACTTCCTTATTTCTTGATGGATTTTAAAAATACTCGGCAGAAATGTTAACCATCATGAGACGACGTGTCACGTGCAAAACCCAGGTCCGTACCTCCAAGGCCAAGGTCATACTTAGAGGTCAAAGGTCAAAAAAAGGGTCCGAAACGCAGTCAATAATTTTCTATTTCTTGATGGATTTTAAAATTACTCTGCAGAAATGTTAACCATCATGAGACGACGTGTCACGTGCAAAACCCAGGTCCGTACTTCCAAAGTCAAGGGCATACTTAGGGGTCAAAGGTAAAAAAAAGGGTCCGAAACTTAAACGCAGTCAATAACTTTCTTATTTCTGGATGGATTTTGAAATTACTTTGTAGAAATGTTAACCATCATGAGACGATGTGTTACGTGCAAAACCCAGGTCCGTACCTCCAAGGTCAAGGTCATACTTAGAGGTCAAAGGTAAAAAAAGGTCCGAAACTTAAACGCAGTCAATAACTTACTTATTTCTGGATGGATTTTGAAATTACTTTGAAGAAATGTTAACCATCATGAGACGATGTGTCATGCCCAAACCCAGATCCGTACCTCCAAGGTCAAGATCATACTTAGGGGTCAAAGGTAAAAAAAATGGTCCGAAACTTAAACGCAGTCAATAACTTCTTATCTCTGGATGGATTTTGAAATTACTTGGCAGAAATGTTGGCCATCATGAGACAATCTGCCTCACACAAAACCAAGGTCCTTACCTCCAAGGTCAAGGTCATACTTAGAGGTCAAATGTGGAAAAAGGGTCCAAAACTTAAACACGGTAAATAACTTTCTATGGATGAATGCAAACATAGACATATTTTCGGGCTTGGGCATCCGTGTTCTATGGACGCATTTCTAGTTTTATTTTAAGTAGGTCAAGGTCACAGGTCAAAATGTTTTGCATGAATGTAAAGCTTTTGTCACAAGGAACATACATACCAAATATGAAGGCTGTATCTCAAGCGGTTCAAGTTATGACCAATGTTATTTTTTTCTTTTAAGTAGGTCAAGGTCACAGGTCAAATTTTTTTGCATGAATGTGAAGCTCTTGTCACAAGGAATGTTCATGCCAAATATGAATATTCTATCTCCAACGGTTCAAAAGTTATGGCCAACGTTAAAGTTGTCCACGTACAAACCAACAAACAAACAAACAGACAGGGCAAAAACAATATGTCCCCGCTCTCGCTACCGGGGACATAAAAATAAAAGCAAAATACATCATGCTTTTGTATACATCAACATAATCTTAGAGGAATAGATAAGCAAAAAAAAAGTTGTCTCACTTGTCGAGAGAACGGACACATTCTGTCCTTTAAAAGTAGAACCCATTTCAAAGGGACTGAACTAAAAGAAAGCTAAAAGGTAGTCACAAAAGTCATCCCCCTTATGAAGCCAGCCATAGCCATTCCTCATAACACTTACTGTAGGAGGATCGAGTTGTGTTTATAGAGGATCTTACATGAGTGTTTGATGTATTATTGAATTTATTAAACGAGTTGAGGAAAAGGGATAAAATGCGAGGCTGTGACGAGCATTTTATCCCTTTTCCTCAACGAGTTTAATCAATTTAATAATACATGAGCACGAATGCAAGATTGTATTTATCATATGGCATTTAAAACGCATTTTATTCACACTTGTTTACAAAAAAATGTCAATATTCCGCCGTTAGTAAACGCGACGTCGTTAACCCATTTCAGACTGGAAACCCCTAAACGGGTTCCATGGCAAACAGTGCAGGCCCAGATCAGACGCCGCAGAACGCGGCATCTGATCAGGGCCTCCACAGTTTGCTAAAAGTTCAGTCATTTTCCAAATAAATTTTGAAGAAAACACAACCTGACACCCCTAAATTTTGTAATGAACTCCTGCTGTATATAAGGAGGAAGATTCCATTTGATACAAAAAAGGGTTAAGGACGTCATACATGTACATGTACAGGAGGTATCTAGCTAATTTGCATATTTAATCCACTAGTGGATTATCGAATTTATTACATGGCGTTATTACACTCCCAGACGCGACGTCGTATGATAAATCAAGTTTTAATTGGTAATATTGAAATTGTTAAGAATCAGTTTACTGTAACATAAAAGAATATGCATGGCGCCATAAGGTAGTTTTGCTATCGGTATCATAAATTATGCAAAGCCTTTTCAAAAGTTTATTGACATCATTTTGATTTAATATCAAAATTAAGTGTTGGACTCTTCTGCAACAAGGTCTATCGGAATCCGAATTTTATGGTGACTTAGTATATAAATTCAGAAAAATATATACCTGCGAGGACTTCAGCACCTAATTTCGTAAAATCATTCTTCGATATAAATGATCGGGTACAACATGCTATACCACAGACTACATTCATGGTATTTAACCCAATCACGGTCGACAACTTTTCTTCCCTCTGTAATTGTACGCCAGTGGGTGAGGCCTCAGATTTTATGACTCCAGGTTCCAGCATAAAGGTTTATGAGAATTTAATTTTATGTAATGTTGGTTGGTTAATCATGCTCTGTCTCTGGTTGGGCCCATCAGTCTAACTGTTGGTTTTCATTTGCTCCAGCATTTTAGTGGTTTCCTGCTGTCGTGTCCTCACCGTTGTTTCATCTCAGTGGTTGTTTGATTCTGTGTTCTGGGAGATGTTGCACTGATGAGTTAGGAGGCCTTCATGCGGACTGAACAAATTATTTGAGTAAACCACAACGGAAGTAAGGGCGAGTTCTTCTGTCGCGGTTTATTTTGTTATCGTTTTCCTTGAGTGTTCGTATCGCTTGTATTGTTTTGTTTTGGATAGCCGCTATTGATGTTTCCGTCACGGTCTGTTAATCCATGTTTGTGTTTCTTTCCCTTTGGTGTTTCTGATGGGAGCTGTGGGTTAATTGTATCGATTCCTGATCATTGCCTTCACTTCTATTTTGCTATCAACCATCTTTCAGCTTGATCAGAAAAAAACATAGGAGCTATCCAGAAATGAAAAATAATACAAACAATGAGGTGGATGCCATGGAATATAATATGTGCCTTTCTAGCTTGCCTGAGCATGAAGTGCTCAAGGGGAGCTATTGTGATTGCATTGTGTCTGTCGTCAATCTGTCTCTCCGTCCAACCTTCAATATTTTTTTCGAATGACATCTGTAGCTAAATAATTTCACAAAAATGGTTCTGTTATAGCCCTGAACTAAAATTACTGAAATGGTTCCGCTCGGCTGTACAAATTGGCCACAAGAGCTAAAAATAATAAAACTTTCAAGCGACATCTGCTCCTTTGTCAATGGCCTGATTATCAAAATAATTTCACAGAAACGTTTCTTGGGTGACCCTCTGCCAAAATTGCTAAAATGGTTTCACTTAGCTGAACAAAATGGCGGCCAGAGCTAAAAATGAGAAAAAAACTTTAAACGACTTCTCCTGGGAAAATGGCCCAATTTCAAAATAATTTCACAGCATTGTTCCTTCGGTGACCATCTACCAAAATTGCAAAAATGTTTCCACTCAGTTGAACAAAATGGCCACCAGAGCTAAAAAGATAAAACTTTAATTGACAACTCCCCCTAGGCCAATGAACCGATTTCAAAATAATTTGACAGAAATGTTCCTGAAGTGACCCTCTAACAAAATTGCTGAAACAGTTCTGCTTGGCTGAATCAAGCTAGAGCTAAAAACAGAAAGAAAAAAAAGCGTTTAAACGACATCTCCTTCAAGGCTAGCTGTCCGATTTCAAAATAATTTCTCAGAAATGTTCCTTTAGTGACCAATCACCTGAAATGGTTCTGCACGTTTGAACAAAATGGCCACCAGAGCTGAAAATAGAAAAAAACAGGTTTTAAACGACCTTCTCCTCCTTGGCCAATTGCCAGATTTCAAAATAATTTCACAGAGTTGTTCTTTGGGTGACCTACTGAAATTGCTAAAATGATTCCATGCCGCTGAAGAAAATGTACACCAGAGCTAAAACAGAAAGAAAAAACCTTAACCCTTTCCCACTCAGATACGTGTTTTTACGTGCCTGCACCCCCCCCCCCCCCCCCATTTTAAGCCCCATAAACACCTAAAATCTGTATTTCTACCCCTGGATGGTTATGTTTGCTTTAGGATTTGTTGGGCAAAAAAGTGACCTGTTTTTTCGCGCGCCTCCCCACTAAAAATATTCTAGGGGGGGATTGAAGGGAGGCAACACCCCCCTCAACATCCCGAAAAATTTTGGGTAAATGGCCCAGCCGGCCGCTAAAATTTATATCTGAGGGTGTCTGGGGTCAAAAATGCCTGAAAATTGATGCTGATAAAACATCCTGCAAACAGTGAAAATGGCCAGTGCCAAACACCTTAATTGTTGCCTTGACAGCTGTGTGAAGATTAAAATGTGGTCAAAAATTCATGTGAAAACACACTTTTTGCCAACTTTGAGATGCCCCCTCTTTACCATGACAGCAGTGATCAAGTCATGAAAGGTTGCATTTGAAAGGCTACTGCCCAATGAACATTCATACCGAGTTTGGTGTAAAACAGACCATCCATTATGAAAAAATGGCTAGTTGAAGTTGCTGTCAGGTGCAACACTGTGAAAATCAGCGAAATTCACAAAATCCCTGAGTGGTAAAGGGTTAATGAAGAAAATCCCAACTGACCAAAATAATGTTTTTTCATCATTTTATTGCAAGAAACAATATTTCAGATATAATTGATGCATTTTAGACTAAAATGCAGTATGATCCCAGATTGCAGTTAACCCTTTCCCACTCAGATACGTGTTTTTACGTGTCTGCACCCCCCCCCCCCCATTTTAAGCCCCATAAACACCTAAAATCTATATTTCTACCCCTGGATGGTTATGTTTGCTTTAGGATTTGTTGGGCAAAAAAGTGACCTATTTTTCGCGCGCCTCCCCACTAAAAATATTCTGGGGGGGGGGGGGATTGAAGGGTTGCCCCCCTCAACATCCCGAAAAATTTTGGGTATATGGCCCAGCCGGCCGCTAAAATTTATATCTGAGGGTGTCTGGGGTCAAAAATGCCTGAAAATTGATGCTGATAAAACATCCTGCAAACAGTGAAAATGGCCAGTGCCAAACACCTTAATTGTTGCCTTGACAGCTGTGTGAAGATTAAAATGTGGTCAAAAATTCGTGTGAAAACACACTTTTTGCCAACTTTGAGATGCCCCCTCTTTACCATGACAACAGTGATCAAGTCATGAAAGGTTGCATTTGAAAGGCTACTGCCCAATGAACATTCATACCGAGTTTGGTGTAAAACAGACCATCCATTATGAAAAAATGGCTAGTTGAAGTTGCTGTCAGGTGCAACACTGTGAAAATCAGCGAAATTCACAATATCCCTGAGTGGTAAAGGGTTAATGAAGAAAATCCCAACTGACCAAAATAATGTTTTTTCATCATTTTATTGCAAGAAACAATATTTCAGATATAATTGATGCATTTTAGACTAAAATGCAGTATGTTCCCAGATTGCAGTTAACCCTTTCCCACTCAGATACGTGTTTTTACGTGTCTGCACCCCCCCCCCCCCCCATTTTAAGCCCCATAAACACCTGTTTTTTCGCGCGCCTCCCCACTAAAAATATTCTAGGGGTGGATTGAAGGGGGGCAACGCCCCCCTCAACATCCCGAAAAATTTTGGGTATATGGCCCAGCTGGTCGCTAAAATTTATATCTGAGGGTGTCTGGGGTCAAAAATGCCTGAAAATTGATGCTGATAAAACATCCTGCAAACAGTGAAAATGGCCAGTGCCAAACACCTTAATTGTTGCCTTGACAGCTGTGTGAAGATTAAAATGTGGTCAAAAATTCATGTGAAAACACACTTTTTGCCAACTTTGAGATGCCCCCTCTTTACCATGACAACAGTTATCAAGTCATGAAAGGTTGCATTTGAAAGGCTACTGCCCAATGAACATTCATACCGAGTTTGGTGTAAAACAGACCATCCATTATGAAAAAATGGCTAGTTGAAGTTGCTGTCAGGTGCAACACTGTGAAAATCAGCGAAATTCACAAAATCCCTGAGTGGTAAAGGGTTAAGCTAACATCTCCTAGGCCAATGGCCTGATTTCAAAATAATTTTACAGATATGTTTCTCTTATGCCATTTGCCGCCCCCGCCCATAGGGGCTTGAAGAAATATATGGGCTGCACGATGCTTCCACGCAGAGCTATATCCGGCCCGCACACTAGTACTGGTAAACAGCTTAGAGGATCTAAGCCTGTCCAGGAACCGCGGTGCGAGGCGGACCGTCCATGCTAATAAACCCTATTGGTTTCATTGGGCGACAGGGCTTGAGATGTCATTTTATCTCAATGTCGGGTAAAAGTCCCACAAAATTGGAAGCAACGTCTCCAAAATGACCTTTACAGTGTTGACGGGGACGTTAAACCTCAAATCAAACAAATCTTATGCCATTTAACCAAAATTTCTACAATAGTTCCATTCGGCTCAAATAAATGGCTGCGGAGCTAAAAATTAAAAATATATACCCGGCAAAAAATGTTCTGCACAACTGGTTTTTTGCCAATTTATTTTACTCACATGCAGTTTCTGTTTACATATTACATATCAGCTTTTAGCTTGTCCTTTTTGAAACAGTTTGCTTTAATCAAAATCAAAATCGCACAAGAAATGCTGGAGATTTTGGCTTGACAAGGCACCAGGGTCGGCAGTCAAAAATGACAAAGTTATCGATTTTTAATGCGATCGTTTATTACCTGTCCGTCTGTTTGCTTAAGACGTTTAAACGCGTATAGGACGAAAGGCATTATTTTAATGGGTCTTTGGTTAATTTTGGTAAAATGCTGCTCTTGTTGTTGCTGCAACTGCTGCTGCAGACGTTGGCTTGTGATGTTCTGTTACCTGGCTTTTGTAATATTGGTGCTGCATGCGATTTTAAGATTGAACATTTCTGTCAAAAGTCACCATCAAATTTCTTATCCAATAACATGCATGGAATTAAAAGTGCTCACCAGGCTACATATCCAACTGCATTTTTTGCATGATTTTTTAAAGATGTTCATCATTTCATTAAATCAATTTTAATTGCCCATTATTAAGCGTTTGGTTACAACAATGGCGATTGCTAGATCTTTCCGAGCTTTGAGAAAGCTAACTGATGAAGAAAGAGCCCGGGCGCTTGGGCGTTTAGAGGCGGGGGCTCATCCGCAAGATGTCGCAGCACTATTGTCCGCATTCGTCAGCGTCATCAAGCAACAGGGGCTGTTTCCGACCGACCCAGATCCGGACGACCGAGAGTTACCACCCATCGTGAAGACCGATACATTGCGGTAACTGTAGCAAGGCGGCGTTTTGTTGATGGTCCCAGTCGGGAGAGAATGTTGAGACAACAACGGGGGCCTGGCGCACGTCGAATCTCGGTGCAGACAGTCAGGAACAGAGTTCGAGGTTCGGGGTTCAAATCCAGAAAATCGGCTAGGAAGCCCCAGCTTTCTCAACGGAACAGGGCTCTACGGCGCCAGTTTTGTGCACGACATTGCAGATGGAACCGACGGCAGTGGTCGGAAGTTCTTTTTTCCGACGAGTCGAGATTTTGTCTTCGGAAGATTGATGGTCGGATCAGAGTTTGGCTTCGCACTGGGGAGAGGCACCTTGAGCCTAATGTCCTACAAACAACAGCTTACAGCGGCGGTGTAGCGTGAGATTATTGATCCCGTGAGATTCTTCAGTCGCACCGGAAGTGGCTGAAATCCCTCACGGAGGGGTGTGAGATAATTCAGCCGTGAGAATTGTAATACGATAACTCTTATAGATAAGAGACTGGGGTATCGAAACTCTCTTAGTATATTAAATGATAAATTATGCTGGCACATTAATTAAACTTTAAATTAGAAGCTGTGTTACTTGTGATTTTATTTATTTATTTATTTATTTATTTATTTATTTATTTATTTATTTATTTATTTATTTGTTCACCAAGCCCCGATTGGCGGGGGCCCAATGACAAACAGATACTATAGAATGTAGAAGGATATTAGCTTGATTAAAGACAACTCTGTCAAGCTGATCTTATATTGGGGTCCAACTTGACCAAAGCCAAACTGCAACGCCCGAGATCACTCAGGGCGACTTGACTTAGGGTCGAAATGGTCCGTATTCATAGTGGTGTTGATTATCAAATTACAAAAAAAAAAAGAAAAACTGTAGGGACATTTCTTGTTTGCTTTGTTTGATTTGAGGTTTAATTGGCCGAAACTAGCTAGTCTGGCCCAGAAAACATATACACTCCATATGTTTCAGTTCTGTGGTGTATTCCTTGCTTCCAAAGGATAACCCTTTTATAGAACATAATTAACGTCCCCGTCAACACTGTATAAGGTCATTTTGGAGACGTTGCTTCCATTTTTTCCCGACATTGAGATGAAATTTCAAGCCCTGTCGCCCTATGAAACCAGTAGGGTTTATGAGCATAGACTCGCACCGCTTTGCCTGGGCAAGCTTAGATCCTCAAAGCGGTTTACCAGTACTCGTGTACGGTCGGTTTCAGCTCTGCGTGGAAGCCTCGTGCAGCCCATCTATTTCTTCACGCCCCAGTGGGCGGGGGCAAGCTGACTTCGTACTTCTAACTTCTGCTTTGACGTTGTTTAGGTAGGTAAGTAAGTAGGTAGGTGGTTTGGTGGCTAGATAGGTAGGTAGGTGGGTGGCTGCGTAGGTAGATAGGTTGGGTTTGAGGTTAAACGTCCCCGTCTATACTATATATGCTTCCAATTTCGTGGGACTGAGATATATGCTTCCAAATTCGTGAGAAATGACTGAGATAAAAGGACATCTCAAGACATGCTGCCCAATGAAACTAATAGCAGTCTGACTCGCATCACTTTGCCTGGGCAGGCTTAAGCGGTTTAACCGTACTCATGTGAGGTCGGGCATCATGCAGCCAATCTATTTCTTCAAGTCCCGATGGGCAGGGTAGATTTAAGTAGGTAGGTAAGGAGATGTGCCTTGGTGGGTCGTTGGGTAGGTAGGTGGGTAAGGAGGGATGTTAGTAGGTTTGATTTGAGGTTTAACGTCAAATCAATACTATAAAGGTCATTTGGAGGCGATGCATCCAATTTCCTGGGACCCGACTTTGAGATGAAAAGACATCTCAAGACCTGCCGCCCAATGAAACCGATAGTTTTTTTTATTTATGGACGGTCCGACTCGCATCACCCGCCTGGGCAGGCTTTTGCGGTTTACCAGTACTCAGATGTGGTAGGGAATCATGCAGCCCATCTAGTTCTTCAAGTCCCGATGGGCGGGATAGATTTAGGTAGGCAGGTAATGGGGATGTCTTGGTGGGAAGGTAGATAGGTGTTTGTTTGTTTGTTTGTTTGACTTGAGGTTTAAAGTCCCCGTCAACACTGTGTAAGTAATTTTGGAGACATTGCGACCAATTGCGAACAATTTGTTGGACTTTTACCCGACATTGAGATGAAATGACATCTCAAGTCCTACCGCCTTATGAAACCAATAGGGTGCTTAGGTAGGTAGGTAGGCCGGTAGGTAGGTAGAAATATGTAAATGTATGTCGGACCGTCCGCTCCCATACGGAAAGAAGCCTCCGTGGTGTAGTGGTTATGTTACTGGCCTCATAGACCTGGGGTTACATATCCGATCCCGTACCTACCTATCTACATACCCACCGAGCCACGAAGCCACCAGACCATTTCCCTACCTACGTACCTACCTGCCTACCTAGCTACCATGCAGTCCATCTATTTCTTCAAGCCCCGGTGGGCGGGGCAGGACTGCATACCTACATACAAACGTACATACCGACTCAGTCGCCCCCGCCCATCGGGGCTTGGATAAATAGATGGACTGCATGGCGCTTCCCCGCAGGGCTGAAACTGACCACACATGAGTACTGGTAAACAGCTAAGAAGGACTAAGCCTGCCTTGGCAAAGTGGTATGAGTCAGTCCGTCCAAAGCCTTTTGGTTTCATTGGGCGGCAGGGATGGAGCTGTCATTTCATCTCAATGTCGGGTAAAGGTCCCACAAAGTTGGAAGCAACGTCTCCAAAACGACCTAAATAGTGTTGACGGGGACATTAAACACCGAATTCAAACAAAAACATACCTACTTAGTTACATTCATACCTGCCTATACGTCTACATGCCTTCCTATCGACGGCCCCCGCCCATCGGGGCTTGAAGAAATATATGGGCTGCATGATGCTTCCACGCAGAGCTGAAACCAACCCGCACACGAGTACTGGTAAACCGCTTAGGGGAGCTTAGCCTGTCCAGGCAAAGCTGTGCGAGCCGGCCCGTCCATGCTTATAAACCCTATTAGTTTCATTGGGCGGCAGGGCTTGAGATGTCATCTCAATGTCAGATAAAAATCCAACAAAATTGGAAGCAACGTCTCCAAAAATGACCTTTACAGTGTTGACGGGGACGTTAAACCTCAAATCAAGCAAACAAACGAAACTTCCTATCGATATGCGTACGTAATACCTACTTACCTACATTCCTGCCTGCCTGCCTACCTACCTAACAAAACATACATATCTACGATCCTACCTTCCTATAGATCTACATATATACCCATCCCACCAGCCCAAACCTACCATTCATACCTCATCACGCAAATACGCCTGTATAATTTGGATCCCCTTAAACCCCACTTTTAGATAGTAAAACTGGGGTTTACAGGGATATTTATTATTTGTCTTATTTCTGCTCAAAAACATAGATTTTGGGAACTCGTTAGAACCGAAACGCCGAGGCGGTTCTAACGAGTTCCCACAATCTCTGTTTTGTGCAGAAATAGGAAAATATATTAAGATTTTTATCTGAAAAAATTCGTTTTTTTTTTTTTTGTTTTTTTTTGTTGTAAAATTTTGTCAATATATTTGAATAGGCGTGTTTTCATGATAAACCTACCTACATGCATACCTCCACTCTACCTACCTGTCGCACCCGCCCATTGGGGCTTCAAGAAATATATGGGCTGCATGATGTCTCTGCGCAGAGCTGAAACCGACCGCACACGAGTACTGGTAAACCGCATAGAGGCTCTAAGCCTGCCGAGGCAAAGCGGTCGGAGTCGGACCGTTCATGCTTATAAACCTTTTAGGTTTCATAGGGCGACAGGGCTTGAGATGCCATTTCATCTCAATGTCGGGCATAAGTCACACAAAAATGAAAGCAACGTCCCTTAAATGACCTGTACCGTGATGACGGGGACGTTAAATCGAACAAACAAAATCTATCTACCTAACTTCCTACCTACCTACAACGTTGAAGGTTGGCCCCCGCCCATCGGGGCTTGAAGAAATAGATGGGCTGCATGATGCTTCCACGCAAAGCTGAATCTGACCGCACACGAGTACTGGTAAACCGCTTAGAGGATCTAAGCCTGCACAGGAAAAGCGGTGCGAGTCGGCCCGTCCATGTTTTTACACCCTATTGGTTTCATTGGGCGACACGGCTTGCGATGTCATTTCATCTTAATGTCGGGTAAAAGTCCCACATTGGAAGCAACGTCTCCAAAATGACCTATACAGTGTTGACGTGGACGTTAAACCTCAAATCAAACAACATCGAAGGAAGAAGTTAAAAGTAAGCCCACCTACCTACCTGCCCACCAGACCATTCACCCTACCTACATACCTACCAACCGGTCTACCTAGCTACCATGCAGCCCATCTGTTTCTTCAAGCCCCTGTTGGTGGGTTCGATTTTGATTGGTTGAAAGTGAGCAGTGGGTTCGGTAATTACTTCTATATTTTTTTATTATTTTTTTTTTTTTTTTTTTTTTTTTTTTTGAAACGGTTAAGAGAAAACCTGTTTGGTTGACATTAGGCATTATTACCCCATATAAGCAGAAAGGTGTGAAAATTAGCCAGTGTGTTTTGATAGGCATGGGGACAACAGGAAACGTCAAACCATAAATCACACATGTTAATCACCTTGGTGTATAACTAAAATTTAAATTTTATGAAGGGTTCAATATCCTTTGGAAGCTAGGAATACACCTTATAACTGAAAAGGTAAAAAGAGTGTACATGTTTTCTCTATGACTCGGATTATGATTTATATTATCATTATTACTTATTATTATTATTATTATTATTATTATTATTATTATTATTATTATTGTAAAAAGGCACTTATATTGAGACCAGGCTTATGTAACTGTGTTCCAATCCATTAAGGCTGAATAATAATTTTAAAATTTCCACAGAACTTGTTTATTAAAAGTATTAATTGCGAGAACACGCCTATTAAAAATATATTGAAATTTTACTATTAATTTTTTAGATAAAATATTCTGATATTTTTTTCATATTTCCGCTGGAAAACATAGATTGTAGGTACCCTTTAGAATCGCCTCGCCGAGACGGTTCTAACCAGTACCTACAATCTATGTTTTCCAGCGGAAATATGAAAATAATATACACCGCTGTAAACCCCAGTTTTACTGTATAAAAGTGAAGTTAAATGGGGTTCGTAATAATTTCAAGAAAATACATGTACCCGCATATATTTTGTTCTTTTTGAACACATGGAAACCTATTTATGGCATATTTAATACCGGTATCTTTCGAATAAATAATTGATTAAATAAATAAAGCCTGTAATAAAAAAAGTTCTTTTTAAAGTTCGTAATGTTAGCAGATTTCTTTAGACATTTTTAAACAAATGGGCAGGGGCTAACAGGAAATGGATGACATTTCTCACGGCCTTCTTGCGCATGCGCAGATATACCTTGGTATTAAGATTCTCACGGGTTTAAAGATCTCACGCTACAGCGGCAGTATAATGGTTTGGCAGGTATCAGTTCTAATGGCAGAACTGCCCTTGTCGTATTGCCCGGAAACTTGAATGATCGTCGGCACATTGACGAAATTCTAAGACCTCATGTTGTACCGTATCTCAGACAGATGGGCCAGAACTCCATCTTCCAGGACGACAATGCGAGACCAAATCGTGCCAGGATTGTCGATGCTTTCCTGCAGCAGAATGGTGTGCAGAGACTTGAGTGGCCTCCGATGTCCCCTGACTTGGCGTGCATTTAACATTTGTGGGATATTCTTGGTCTGGCTGTAAACAAACGGGTCAGTCAACACACACGACTTCCAGACTTGCAGAGATTTCTACTCCAAGAATGGGCTGCGATTCCTCAGCATCATATACAGAGACTGGTGAATTCCATGAGGAGGAGACTTGACGAGTGTCGTGTGAATCTTGGTGGCTATACCCATTATTGATTATTGAGTTACAGTTCAGAAACTGTGATTTTGTCATTTTTGACATACCCCATGTGCCTTCGGAGAAGCATTATTCATGACTCAGTGATGATATTCTTGTTTTGATTTCTGTTTGTTTTCAGGATTGAATTAAATTTTCTTGTGGTGTAATTATATTTTCGGTATATTTATGTTTTAGGCAAACAGGTAGAAAAAGCCCCAGTTGTACAGAACTTTTTTTGTCGGGTATATAAAGGTCATTTCCTTTGAGGCAAGAGACCTTATTTCAAAATAAGGTGCTCCCCTCCTAATAATAGAATGGAATGTGCAAATATTTTCAAGGCAGTTGCCATGGAGCATAATATGTGCCTTTTTATTTCACCTGAGCACTTCGTGCTCAAGGTGAGCTATTTTGATCGCTGTGTATCTGTTGTCCATCTGTCTGTCCGTCTGTCCTTCAACATTTACTTCACATTAATGTTATAGCCCTGAACTAAAACTGCTTAAATGGTTAGTTCTGCTCGGCTCAACAAAATGGCCGCTAAAGTTAAAAATAGAAAGAAACTTCAATCGGCATCTGCTCCTTTGGTCAATGGCCTGATTATCAAAGCAATTTCACAGAAATGTTCCTTGGGTGCCCGCTGCCAAAATTGCTAAAATGGTTCCAGTCAGCTGAACAAAATGGCCACCAAAGCTAAAAACTGAAAACCTTTAAACAACCTCCCCAGTGGGCAAATGGCCTAATTTTCAAAATAATTTCACAACAATGTTCCTTGGGTGACCCTCTTCCAAAACTGCTAAAATGGTTCAGCTGGGCTAAACAAAATGGTCGCCAGAGCTAAAATGGAAGAAAGAAACGTTTACAAAACATCTCCTAGGCAAATGGGCCAATTTCAAAATAATTTCATAAAAATATTCCTTGGGTGACCCTCTACCAAAATTACAAAAAAATGATTCCACTTGGCTGAACAAAAATGGCTGCCAGAGCTACAATAGATAAAACATTTAAATTACGTGTCCTCCTAGGCCCGTTTAAAAAAATAATTTGACAGAAATGTTCCTTGGATGATCCTCTACCAAATGGTTCCGCTTGGCTGAAAAAAAGCCAGAGCTCAAAATAGAAAAAAAATCTTTTAAACGCCAATTGCCCGATTTCAAAATAACAAATTTAAAGACATTCTTCTCCTCGGCCAATGGCCAGATTTCAAAATAAATTCACTGAAATATACCTTCTACTGAAATTGTTAAAATGGTTCCGCTCTGTTAAACAAAATGTCCGCTAGAGCTAAAAACAGAAAATCCTTAAGCTTCTCCTAGGCCAATGGCCATTTCAAAATAAATTGTACATAAATGTTTCTCTTATGACCCTTAATCAAAATTGTTAGAATAGTTCCATTTGGCCGAATAAAATGGCTGCAAAGCTAAAAATTGAAAATATATAAAGGCCATTATCTCTTAGGTAAGAGACCAGATTTCAACATAATTTCATTGGAATGTTTAATCTAGTGGCTGTTTGCACACTCTGATCTTGGTCTACACTTGTCAAGTGACGATATTATGCAGTCTGATCAAGGTCCACACTTGTCAAGTAGGGACATGACCAGCAAGGTCTACGATACATTATGATCATGCTATGGTCTTTATATGTTTATAGGGCAGTAATTTCATATGCAGAAAGAACTGTTATAAGCATCTTTTATAATGATAGAGAATATTGGAAAAAATTTAATTAAAACTCTTCTATAATATGCAGTATAAATTGCATGTATAGTTGTTTGTTGTATTGGCACAGAAGCAAGTCAGAATTAACTATGTAAATAATAAGTACAACCTCATGTGACGCCTACATGACAAACATGGTTTGAAATGTATAACTGAACTTGACAGAAAAATGCCACAAAATTTTTAAATATTTTTCATTTAATTGATAGTTAAATGGGTATGATGGAATCATAGCACGATGCAGTTTTGTTATGTAAAATTTTAAACACGGGTGTCTTTTCAGACAGACCAGGTGCAGCCCTAGACTGTCTGGAAAGAGCCTGAGAATGGCATTCAGCTGGAATTTCCTGTCTCGGTCTCTCAGTGAGTTTTGGGGTTTTGTTTGTTGCGGATTTAGGTCATTACGGGTTTCGCTATTGTTCTTTACAGTCTTGCAGCTGTGCAGTTTTCTGCATGAAGCTACACTTTAATAAAATAGTAGCTGATGATAGTCTGTCTGCCTGTTAAACACAACGCTTAAAACTAAAACTATACGATCACAGCTCTAACAGGCTATGTTATAAATGTTCTATTTATGTCCCTTTATCAGAATTGCTAAAATGGCATGATCGGCTGAACACAATGGAAGCCTGAGCTAAAAACAGAAAAAAAAAACTGAATGATATCCAGCCTAAGTTAAGAGAAAATTGACCCACCAGTGCGGTCAGTGGTTTGATTTTACAATGGCATTCATGCGGGTGCCCCAGGCTTAATAATAGACTGGAATGTGCAAACTCTTCCAGCTATAGAAATATAATAGTCTTGCACTGAACCATCATCAGATTCATCACGAAAACACGCCTATATAATTTGGACCCCACATTTATATAGTAAAACTGGGGTTGACAGGGGTAAACCTTATTTTTCTTATTTCTACTCTAAAATATAGATTGTGGGTACTCGTTAGAACCGCCTCTGTGGGTACTCGTTAGAACCGCCTCGATGAGGCGGTTCTAACGAGTACCCACAATCTATATTTTGAACAGAAATAAGAAAAATATCACAATTTTTCATATGAATTTTTTTTTTTTTTTTTCGGCGGTAAAGTTTACAATGTATTTGTATGGGCGTGTTTTCGTAATTTGATAATCTCCCATGTTATTACATCGTAACTCCATCATGGACCTCTTGTTTTTTGTTGTTTTTTTTTTTTTTGTGTGTGTGTGTGTGTTTTTTTTTTTTTTGTCAATCGGGGTAATTATGTTTGTTCTATAGAAAGATAATCCTTTAGAAGCTAGGACGACAACATAGAACTGAATGCTTTGGAGTATACAAGATTTGTCTGGACAGACTAGCTTGTTTCGGCAAAATAAGCCTCTTCATTGACCCTCAAACATTTTCAAAATTCCGCAATGGTATAAATGATCCCAAAAGACTAGAAAATATAATTCACACTATAATGAAAGGCAGGGAGACCTTTTACGGCCACCACACATTCCGTTAACACCAGCTGTGGTGATGTTAAGTATGTTCTATAGAAAGGTATTCCTTTGAAAGCAAGGGCTTCAGCACAGAATTGAAAACTTTGGAGTTTGCAAGATTTTTCTTGCACACCAGACGAGGAAATCCGCGATTTTACCCTGGGATAGAAATTTATGTTCCGACCCTGGTGTTCCGACCCCAAATCGAATATAATCGCGTGTTTGATAAATGCATTGGTTGATTACGACCTTGTGTGCGCCGTCGTTAAGGTTGACGTCATTCACGATCCGTGATGTCACTTTACATTCCTGCAGTGTCGACAGAATATGGCGGACGTTGGTAACCGAAGTGACTGCAGCATTGAAATTCCGCGCTAAGAAATGGAAGGTATGCAAGAAAAAGAATCCAATATGGATGTGAGGGGTGGATAGAAAAATCCGTCCCTCGGGATCACTGTCTGGCATCACTCGGCAAGCCTCGTGATGCCGGGCAGTGACCCTTGGGACGGATTTTTCAATCCACCCCTCACACCCATATAAGATTCTTATATTCTGGGCCAGGCTAGGTAGTTTCGGCCCCATGAGTGACCCTCAAACATTTTCAACATTCCGCAGTTAAATAAAAAATTCCAAGGACAAGAAAATATAAATCAAACTATGATGAAAGGCCGGGAGACCGCCACAAGGACTAGGCCAAATAGTCGTCAACAGTGACCCCCAAATATATTCAAATTGTGCAATGAAATCAATGACCCAAAAAGGACTATAAAATATAACCTACACTTTGATGAATGGCAGGCCGCCAAAAATTCCCTTAACATAAGCCTCTGCGGCCTAACCTCTAACAATAGCCCTTTTTTTACAACCGCCACACATTCCTTGAACTTCAAGAAATCCATGTATGAAATTCCAATATATTCTTTAAAAAAGGGTTATCCCTTGGAAGCAAGAGTGAAAATATGGAGTACATTTTTTCTGGGCCATGCTATCTAGTTTCGGCCAATTAGGCCTCATCAGTGACCCTCAGATATTTTGAGAATTTCACAATGGACTCAATGATCCCGAAGGACAAGAAAATAGTAACTACACCATGATGAAGGGTAGGGAGACCTTTTTTAATGTCGCCATGCATTCTCTTAACACAAGCTGTAGTGACCTTAAATATGTTCTTGAAAAGGGTTTTCCTTTGAAAGCAAGGAATACACCACAGAAGTGAAAAGTATGGAGTGTACAAGTTTTTTTCTGGGCCAGACTAGCTAGTTTCGACCAATTAGGCCTCATCATTGGCCATCAAGGCACTAGGGTCACTTCTACTATGACCAACTCATAAAAACAGAAATGACTTGGGGAGCTAAAATAGAAAATTTTATAAATCTCCTCCTTGACTGGTGGCTGGTTTTCAAAATAACTTCACAAGAATGCTAAAATTGTTCCACTCCACCTAGCAAAATTGCTGCCTAGGGATTATAAGAAGCTTATATGGGTGTGAGGGGTGGATTGAAAAATCCGTCCCGAGGGACACTGTCCGGCATCACGAGGCTTGCCGAGTGATGCCGAACAGTGATCCCGAGGGACGGATTTTTCTATCCACCCCTCACACCCATATTGGATTCTTTTTCTTGCATACCTTCCATTTCTATTGCGAATTTTTAATGCTGCTGTCACTTCGGTTACCGACGTCCGCCATTTTGTGATGACACAACAGGAATGTTTAGTGACGTCACGCATGACGACGCCGCGCATGAGGTTGTAATCAACCAGTGCATTTATCAAACACGCGATTGTATTCGATTTGGGGTCGGAACACCAGGGTCAGAACATAAATTTCTATCCCACGGTAAAATCACGGATTTCCTTGTCTGGTGTGCAAGAAAAAAATAGAAAAGCCTTTAAACAACATCTCATACTGGGAAAATTGCCCAATTTCAAAATAAACATTTTGTTCCACAAATGACTTTACAAAAATTACTAAAACTGGTCAAAATGGCCACCAGAGCTAAAAATAAACACAAAGCCTAACAACATCTCCAAGGCAAATGTCCAAATTTCAAAACAATTTCGCAGAAATCTTTCCCTTATAACCGTTTATAAACTTTGCTAGAATTGTAATGTTCGGTTGAACAAAATGGCCACCAGAGCTCAAAATAGAAAAGCATTTAGCCGACATCTAGGCAAATGTTCAGATTTCAAAGTAATTTCACAGAAATAATTGAGTTTATAATTTGTATCTTAGTAAAACTCAGGGCCTAAGTCGTATTGACTACGGAGTTGTGGATAAGTTATGATATCGACACCCCTGTTTTAGTATTCGTTTTTGGGGCTATAGCCCCAGAGTATTGAAGAGTGATTTTGGCACTACTTTTTGCATTAATGCATACGACCTAACTACATCCAAGAAACACCGGGAGAAAATATAGCGCAATATTCGAAACATTTTCAAAAGTTCCTCATAAAATCAAAAAGCCGATGGAAATAAATATTAGAACTTGAATGTTTTATAAATTAATCCATAAAGTTTACCGTGACAGGGATTCACGTGTAAAAAACGTGAATGAAAACAATGTTGACTAACACGCCATTCAACATTTTTATAGATCACTAAAATTAGCCCATTTTACAGCTCGTTTTGTACCGGAAATCCCAAAACTGGCAACTGGCAACAGCGCAGGACCATCCCTAAATATTGAAATGGACTCGTTTCATACTGATCCATTCAGTACAAAAAGGGTTAAAAGTTCGCAGTGTGGGTCGATTATGTAATTCTTTGTGTCATTAACCCATATAAGACAATTGATATCTCCCAGTTAAGAAGTTTGGAGTGGTCCATGTCCAATTGTAGGGGAGCCAGGTTTGTATTGTTAGCAGTAAATTTTGCAAATACAGTAGAATCCCTATATTAAGACCACCTTTAGGACTGTTCAAAAGTGGTCTTAAGGACCACTTTTGAACAGTCCCAAAGGTGGTCTCTGACTAGAGGACACTACATGCAGTAAACACAAAGAAAGAATAACTGTAGCCTACTGAATAAGCTATTTAAAGCAGAATTAGTCTTAATTTTAAGTGGTCTTAATAGTGGAATTTTACTGTATTGTATGTACTTTCAGCAAACAGTTAAGACACAGATGATATGCCATGTGTGGCGGCGTCTGATCTCGGTCTGCATTGTTTGCAAATGTCCCCACAGAAGGCTGTTAGACATACATGGGTTAATGGGGGTATTTTTATCAATAAAGAGGAAGTCATTTTGTTTTCAGAGACCTAATGAATAAGTGTTACCTCCCGAGGCATGTGTTCAGTCGGATGCGCGACTGACTAATGATCAGTAGGACGCGGGTTCGATAACAGCCGGGATCGGCAACATGTTTCTTGAAGATTGATCATGAAATCTTTTCCACGGTGATTATCTCCCGTTTCCTGAGTTCTTGCTTGGTTGTTTGTTTTGGAGTTAAAGGCCCAGTCAGCACTATTTGGGCCATTTTTGAGCCGCTCAGATTACCTATCAACACTTTTCCTGGACAGGCTTATACAAAAGCGGTTAACCAGTACAGTGCACATTGTTTCGCCAGATATTGACAACAGCCCTTCCTGAATCAGCGGAAGGGAAAGAATGGCGGTAGAAAATATTTCATGATCAATCTCCACGAAACAATGTTGCCGACCCCGGCAGATCTCGAACCCGCGTCTTTCTGATCACCAGTCAGGCGCGCATCCACTGAGCTACCGAGGCCGGCTGGAAGTTTCTGGTGAAAGAATGTGCACTGTACTGGTTTACCGTTTACGTAGGAGAAGCGTGGCTAGGTAAACTGACCAGCTCAAAAATGACCTAAAAAGTGTTGACTTGGTCGTTACACACCAATATAAATTTAATTAGCATGAATACTTGCTACCCACAATCTATATTTTGAGCAGAAATAAGAAAAATATTGCAATTTTTTCGTCTTAAAATTTCCGATTTATCGACGGTTAAGTTTACGATGTATCTTTATAGGCGTGTTTGCGTAATGGTGATCTTTGTTACGTCAATCAGCTGACCAATCTTTGCGAACGCATCAACGCACGGAAAACGACAGGTGAAAGAACGAAATAAAGAGGGTGAAAAGAAAATAAAGTAAAATCTTGTTTGTAGTCATAAAAAATAATTAGAGAAGAAAACAGATTTACTGTGCCAAATCACTCAAGACTTTGATACGCCATGTTCTACAATGGAAGGTCATGTTTTTTGTTGTTGTTGTTTTTTTTTTTATTTTTTTTTTTTTTTTATTGACATTCCGGCTTTCGCCCACCTATCTCGACTCAATAATTATTATAAGAAATATAACGTTGAAAGGGCCGTAAAATTAAAAATTAGAATAATGAACTAATATACACCGATAGCGTGACAGTTTTAATTATGCAATGTATTGTGGCGATTTCTTCAAACTCCCGTGTCGAACATCTGAGCGTGTTGTGAACACTAAAGCCGAGTTTCGCTTGAATTTTTCGTGGCATCGTGGTTTTCGATTTTCGTTCCACGCCTTTTGAAACAATTTGGTATAAAAACAGAGAGCGGAAGTATGTATTTGTCGTCTGAAGAAACCGGAACTGCACGTGCCGTGAACAGACTGACTACACTGCCTATTAATAGAACAACAATCACACCAACAAGATCAAAGTACATATACGATATAGAATAAAAACGACCTAAACCAGAACTTTCAACTGAATCTGAAAGCGTCATGTCATTATTTTCTGTCGTGCTTCCCTGGCATTGATCAGTTGGTCCCAAAGGCAAAAATGGAGTTTTCTGTACCGACGAGCTAAAGTTTTGTCCTAAGCTTAACCATAGTGTAAATGCTACGGCGCAAATGGTACCACTGAAAGCACCTTTAACAGAAGTTCGGCGATTAAAAATAGACAGCAAGAAAAGTCCAGTTGTCGGTCCAGCAATGGCACCCATAAATGAAACAAAAATTTGTCCCATTGGACCTTCAATTTGTAACAAAAGAAACGCAAAGCCCACGGCGACCAGTCCGTAAACTATAACTACAACCTTCGATATATTTGTTCCTTTCTCTTCAGAGACGCTCTTGAAGTGGATTTTGATGATATCTTCGTATGTAACTGCGGCTAGACTGCTTAATCCAGAAGACAGTGTACTTAAAGAAGCAGCTGCAAGAGCAGCGATAAATAGTCCCGGTAAACCTGGAAGTTCATGGAATAATTCCAGTACGGTGAAAGGAATTAATTGGTTTATATTTGGAATTTGTCCGGATGCTAATGGATCACAGCCTTTCTCAGTAAAGTAAGAGAAAATTGTCACGCCTTGAAACATAGCTAATATCCATATGGCACAGTAGATTGGAGTAGCAATGAAATAAAGCTGATTTGCTGCCTTAACTGATGGTAATGAATTAATGCGCTGTATCCCAGACTGACTAAAGGTTAAGTAAAGAAACTGTGGAATAGCGCCGACAATAAGAGTCCAAAACGTATGTCTCTGAGTGGGATCGGGATTAAAATTGAAGAAATTAAGGCGACTCTTGCTGTTTTCAAAGACCTTCGCTCCTCCGCCAGAATTTGATGTGGTTTTCACAAGCACTGCTACTATTCCCGCCATCATTACTAGAGTCTGGAAGACATCTGTCCATATGACAGCTTTTATTCCTCCTATCGACGTGTACAGGACAGCAGCAGACGAAACAACTACCACTGAAACCCAGAATGGAATATTTGTAGCTGACTCCAGTGCTAGCGATGTTCCGTAGATCACTATGCCCATATAGAATGTGTAGTAGATAATGCCAAGGCAGACTGCAAGATATCGAACGACATTGCTGTTGTACCGTTGTTGGAAATACTCGTTGACACTGGTGACCTTCAATGGGTGAAAAATAGGCACCACAATCAAAGGAGCTAATAGATAAGCAATGGTCACTCCTGCACATACAAGGCAATACTGCATCCCGTACCCATACACTTCAGCCGGGGACCCCAACATGAGAAGCGAGCTTTGGAAAGTAACGACATAAGATAGTGCCACCGGTAAAACTCTCATGTTCCTATCGCCCAGAAAGTAGTTCAGGTTCGTCCGTTGGCCTTTCCCATAGCACGCAAAAAATATCCCAATTCCAACTGATATCAAAATCAGCAACCCAAACACAACAAAATCCACTACGCCGAATGTTTTGGTCGAAACCATTCCCTCATCCATACTGAAATTTTTTGTCGGCCTATATACAGTGAAATTCCGCTATTAAGACGACCTAAAATGAGACTTATTCTGGTTTAAAAAGCTAGTTAGAAGGGTGCAGTTACTCTTTAGTTGTATTTTCTGAAAACAGTGCCTGTTGGCCAAGGCCTATCCTTGGAACTTATCAAAAGTGGTCGTAAAGACCACTTTCGAACAGTTCCAAAGGTGATCTTAATAAAGGAATTTTACTGTAATCTGTCTTATAAAGAACTGTCGGCTTTGAGTAAAATGTCTAAAATAGTAGTAACATTTTCCTCTTAAATATTTACAATCTGTTTCGGGTATATTGTACTTCTCATGCGCAAAACAATTTCAGAGTGATGCTTCAAATTGTTTTATTGCATCTCGTATTCTTCAAAAGCTCTTCAAATGTATATAAAACAGAGCTTAATCCTGAGACCAAACATAGTTACATTGTAACAAACATGTACTTTTATATTGGTTTTAACTTTACTTTCTTTGTATTATGACATGCATGCTCATGTACAAACAAAAATTACTACGCTGAGAGGTTGTTGAAGCAGTTATACAAGGTAATGGCGTGCTTAATCTGTATCAAATTGTTGTAACATTACGCAAACACGCCTATACAAATACATTGCCACCTTTATCTCCGAAAAAATGAAAATTTTATGATGAAAAATTGTGATATTTTTCTTATTTCTGCTCAAAATATCGGTTGTGGGCACTCGTTAGAACCGCCTCATCGAGACGGTTCTAATAAGTACCCACAATCTATATATTAGAGCATAAATAAGGAATATAAGGCATACCCCCGGAAACCCCAGTTTTACTATATAAAAGTGGGGTTCAAAGGGGTCAAAATTATATAGGCGTGTTTTTGTGATGGAATATACAGTTGTCAGAGAATGTAAGCAAACCATCAAAAGTTGTTTGTTTTTTTCATTTTTCAAAAAGAAAAACAATATTGGCTCGAAGAGACAGCAAATGTAACCAGAAGTCTACAATTAAAAAGTAATCGAATAAGCAGTATTAACGGTTTGTTTTCTTGCTGTGTTTGTTTGATTTGAGGTTTAACGTCCCCTCAACACTATTATGTCATTTTGAAGACGTTGATTCCAATTTTGTGGGACTTTTACCCGACATTGTGATGAAATGACATCTCAATTCCTGCATCCAATGAAACCTATAGGTTTAATATGCATGAACAGGCCGACTAGTTCCACTTTCCTGAGCAGGCTTAGACCTTCTACGCGGTTTACTAGTACTCGTGTGCGGTCAGTTTCATCTCTTCGTGGAAGCAATATGCAGCCCAATCTAGTTCTCCAAGCCCCGATGGGCGGGAGCCAATTTGTTTTCTTATGCAAACACTGTACATACGTGAGGCACGTGATACAGTGATCAAAGGATAGGTTTGTCGCCAACAACTCTCATCTCTACCGAATAAATTTAGCAATAGAAAGGCTCATTTTCCTGCGATCTGGGAATATGCTTGCTGCTAGAAATCCCCAGCTCTGCGGAATCTATCGGCAGAACGGCTCATTTTCAGTGATTCAGAGATCTGGGTATATATTTGCCGCTGTCAATCCCAGGCACTGCGGAATTTATCGGTCGAACCGCACTCATTTTCAGTGACACGAGGATAGGTTTGCCAGCAGCGATCCTCACCTATACCGAATTTATCGGTAGAACGACTCATTTCGGCAGTGATTGGGGGATGATGAGTTGGTTTATTGCTAGCAATTCCCATCTACCGAATTTATCATTTTGACTGTGATCTGGGTATATAGCCTTGTCCCTAGCAATTGCCTACTAGCGAATTAATCGGTAGAATGGCTCATTTCGGCAGTGATTTGGCGATAGAGTGCCGCTAGCGACCAGAAGCTAGTAGAGTGGCTCATTTCGACAGTGATCTGGAAATATGTTAGCAGCTAGCAATCCCCAACATCGACGGCTCATTTCGACAGTGGTCTGGCAATCGATTATCTGCTAGAAATCTAAGCCCTGTCGAATTTATGTGGAACGGCTCATTTCGACAGCGATATCGAAATAGGTTAGCAGCTAGCAATCCCCAACATCGACGGCTCACTTCGACAGTGGTCTGGCGATCGGTTATCCGCTAAAAAATCCTCAGCCCTGCCGAATTTATCTGTGGAACGGCTCATTTCGACAGTGATCTGGAAGTAGGTTAGCAACTAGTAATCCCCAGCATCGACGGCTCATTTCGACAGTGATCTGGCGATCGGTTATCCGCTAGCAATCCTCAGCCCTACCGACGGCTCATTTCGACAGTGATCGTCACAGTCTACTTTATGTCAAAGCGCTAGTGGGTCGAGTCTCTGAGATGGGACTGAACGGAGACTTGGCTCTTTAACTCCTTATATCCAACTTTGAGCGACCGCCGTGTCCGACATACCAGTGATGATACTAGCATCGAAATGTATAGAGTTTATTTAAAATGGGATTTATAAACGAGGGAGGGCACTCGTTTCTTTATCGGATTGTTTTACCTCCCTCGGGTTTACGAGGACTGTTCAAATATGAATGCAAGTAGAACGTTTTCTCATGCACTAATGCGAAAATAACCTGGAAATAAATATCACAGCGTAGAAAAACATTTTACCTATACATTGATACCAAACCTGTTAAAATCCGTGCACTTTAGCCATGTATATCGTTTGATAAACATTGTCTACTCGTATATACTAATTCAAAACATGGTTGGAAGAAGGTCAGAGTACGCCGTTGAAATGCGGTCCTATATTAAGAATCGTTGTATTCTTGGTAAACGGTACAAAGACATTTATGATGAAATATGTTCGGTTTATGGGCATAATGAAATGTCTTTTCCGACAGTTTTTCGTTGGTGTAAGAAATTTAGCTGTGGGCTAGGCTCAACAGAAGATGCACCACAGGATCGTCGGCCGAAAAGAGCAACATCTGCCAAGATGGTTGCTAGAGTGAAAGAAATAGTTGCTACCGATGCACGATACACAACTAGGCAAATAGCTAGTATGGTTTGCAACTCATTAGAAGCAGCTCATACAATTCTGAAACGGGATTTGAAAATGAGAAAGATCTGTGCTAGATGGATTCCCCATCTGATGACAGATGGGCAGAAAAAGACACGCGTTCAGTGCGCCAAGAAGTTGCTTAAAAAGTTTCCAAATTACAATGCACGGTCTTTCGCTAATGTCGTCACAGGTGACGAAACATGGGTTCACTTTTATGAGCCAAAACGAAAGATTCATAACAAAATATGGGCAACAAAGTATTGCAAAAGACCATGCATTGCAAAGCGGACCATGAGCGTCAAGAAGGTAATGTATGTCATATTCTTTTCAAATCAGGGCCCTGCTATTCAGGTTGCTGTGCCTAAAGGCAAATCTGTAAATGCGAAGTTTTACAAGAATAAAGTTCTTCGAAAATTGAAGAAATATTTCAAAGAACGAAGACCCGCAACTGGTTTTGCCAATGTCAGATTGCTACATGACAATGCGTCATCGCACAAGGCGTTCATTGTGTTAGACTATCTGAAGCAGGAAAAGGTTGTTGAACTCCCTCACCCCCCGTTTTCCCCTGACTTTGCCCCGTGTGACTTTTTTTTTTGTTCCCGCGGCTGAAAAAATACCTTTCTGGTCGAAAATTTGTACAGCGCAAACACCTAGGTTCTGCAATATTCCAGTGCCTTCATAGTATACCTCGAAAAGACTACCGAAATGCATTCAATGATTGGATCAGAAGACTGAAAGTTTGTATATCTGTTAAAGGGGAATACTTTGAGGGGACAAAATAAATTTTTCATCGAAATCTATCACGGAATCATTTTATGTGCTTAGTTGCATTCATATTTGAACAGTCCTCGTATAAATCCCATATTTCAAATAGGAGAAATGAATACTCTGTATATTGCATGCAGTTTGGATTTTTAGATCTGAATTTCGGTACAGTTGACTGTTTACAGCTCATGTTAACGGTTCAATCAGCGTTACGGTAATGTTACAGAAGCTGGCTAAAAAAAACTGGGTTGGCGCTATTTTGAAAGCGCTTTCTGCAGTTTTAAATAAAAATAGAAGGAGCAAAGTGTTTCAGTCATAAAACAACTAAAATGTGAGATTAATGATATCTTCCCAGACGCCATTGCGATAACGTTATGAATAATGCCGACGTGACTGTCCTGTTTACTGTAAGTTATTTAATTTACTTTTGAAGAAAGGAATAGTCTCAGATGCATGGGGTAAAGGTTACATTTTACCAATATACACAAATAAAGGAGATCCTCAAAATGCAGATAATTACAGAGGTATAACTATTCTCAATTGTTTCGGGAAAATATTTAGAAGAATTTTTCTGATCGTTCTACTATGTTAACTGTATTGATTTTCTAGTCAACTCTGATGACTGAAATGGGCCAGGAGTATTGAAACTTTCCCGCGTTTGAATATAACGATTTCACTGCAAAAGCGATATCTTGTGAAAAAAAAAAAAAAAAATAGTTCTAGCTATTTATTGCCCCGACTAAGAGGAAATATTTTTTCGTAGCAAAGTGGAAAATACCAAGTTTATGTTTGGTAGAAATCATAGTATCTCTCTGTTATGCATGTAATATAAAGAAATAAATACGGACACTTTGGTTTGTTTTTGTTTTTAGCTCACCTGGGCCGAAGGGGAGCTTATAGTATGGCTGGTCGTCCGCCGTCCGTCGTCTGTCCGTCACCACCTTTGACCAGTTATATCTTTGCAGCCTGCAAGCTGATCTCATTCATTTCTTATCTGTAGCATGCCTTGGATGGGGCAACGAAGAATTTACCTTTTTATCAAAATTGAATAAAAACTTGGGTTGCTATCACCGTAGCGCCTTCAGTTTTGATCGGATCTTTCTGAAACTTAAATGTAAGGTGGCTGGGGATAAAAACTCGGATGAGTTCGAAAACCGGCCAGGTCGGCCCATTTATCATAGAGTTACGTCCCTTTGGTTGCTGAAAATGCCGATTTTTGACCTTTTTCATCACCGTAGCCCCTTCAGTTTTGATCGAATCTTTCTGAAACTTAAATGTAAGGTGGCTGGGGATAAAACCTCGGATGAGTTCGAAAACCGGCCAAGTCGGCCCATTTTTCATAGAGTTACGTCCCTTTGATTGCTGAAAATGCCGAGTTTTTACCTTGTCATCACCGTAGCCCCTTCAGATTTGATCAGATTTTTCTGAAACTTAAATGTGAGGTGGCTGGGCATAAAAACTCGGATGAGTTCGAAAACCGGCCAAGTCGGTCCATTTATCGTAGAGTTACGTCCCTTTGATTGCTAAAAATGCCGATTTTTGACCTTGTCATCACCGTAGCCCCTTCAGTTTTGATCGGATCTTTCTGAAACTTATATGTAAGACGGCTAGGGATAAATATGAGTTTGAAAACTGACCAAGTCGGCCCATTGATCATCGAGTTATGTCCATTTGATTGCTGAAAATGCCTATTTTTTGACCTTTTCATCACCATAGCTCCTTCAGTTTTGATCGGATCTTTCTGAAACTTATATGTAAGGTGACTGGGGGTAAAAACTCGGAAGTGTTCGAAAACCGGCCAAGTCGGCCCATTTTTCATAGTGAATGAGTTTGAAAACCGGTGAGGTCAGTCTATTTATCATAAAGTTACATTCTACTTGATTTGCAGAAAATGCTTGCCGTGTCATCACCTTGTCCTCCCATAAATCCTTCAGTAAAGGTTGGCACCTCCTGAAACTTTGAATCTGTTAGCTCAGGTGAGCGATCCATCTTGGTCCTCTTGTTTGTTTTTTGCTTTTACGGCCCGTTCAAGATTATTTCACTCATATCGAGCCGATCGTTAATCAGTGGTTGGCGAAAACCGGAGTACCCGAAAAAAAAACACCTGACCTTCCGTCGCGGAGCTTGGCGTCTCATATGTGACCCGAGCCAGGCTCTAACCACAGTGGTGAGAGACATAATGATTAAGAGTCAGCGCTCATTATGCCACGGAGGCCCGTTAGACACTTTGGTTTAAAGACACATTTTTTTCCTTATATAAAAGGGGTGGCCTGTCTAATGATCTCTCATAAACATTTCCTTTGGACCATAGTGCACATCAAAGGCTTATCTTATCTAAGTGATTATGAAGTGATTATGAGCAGATTTCTTGTTTAATAGGGGGCTCAATAAGGGTACTTGAGTGATAGTATAATTTACTGACAAAATATTGTTTAAATTACTTCTTTTTTATTTTAAAATAAAGTATAGAAAAACACAGATATCCATTGTTTCCTTTACAAGTAAACAAACAAGGTAAATGAATTGATTTACCTAAATCAATTACCTTTATTTATTTATTTATTTATATTTATTTATTTTATTTTGGTTGAAAGTATGTGACACACAAATCATATAATGTCTTAAACATTAGCATTTTATAGTTTCAGTCAAGATGGAACTCTAAAATGTTCTTTGTTTTAGACACAATCATATCAGAAAAGAGAGGAAAAAAAAAGAAATATTTTAAGATTTTATTTTTTCACCTTTTCAGGTTTAAAACTAAAATAACAAACACAATTAAATTTATTTTTCTTATTTATAATGCAAACATAGGTTGTGGGTGCTCGTTAGAACCGCCTCGGTTCAAACGAGTACCACAACCTATGATTCAACCTATGACTGGAGCAGAATAAGGAAAATAATGTATACCCCTTAACCCCCATTTTCTCTATAGAAAGTGGGATTTAGGGGATGTTCCTTTTTCCTAAAAAAACATATTGTGTGTCCTCGTTAGAACCGCCTCATGGAAGCAGTCTTAACGAGCAGTCACATGTAATACAAATTGATGGTACTTGTCTGAACCGCTTAGCTGAGGTGGTTCTAATGAGTACCAACAATATATGTTTAGAGCAGAAATAATAAAGTAATCAGGATTTTATATGACAAAAAATCATTTTTGATGGAAAAAAATTACCAATATATTTGAATTGGCATTTTCTGTAATGATTATAAATAAATGCTACTAAATATAAAATCGGAAAAAGTGCTGTTGTTTCTTCCATGCAAATCAAAATAAGGACCTAGTTGTAAATGAATAGATGTCAAGTGTCAAAGTCATATCCCTAGGTAATTTATAACCCTCTCTTGGTCCCCTACCTGTATGACAGCCTGAATACCCCAAGTGTATTTTATTGCAATGCTGGATTCTTTAATAAACGGTCATTAGGATGTTATGTAATCGAAAAATGTGTCTTTAAGTTTCATTGACAAACTCTGCGAAAAAATACAATGGTTTTCCTGGGAAATTAAGATACTGCATTTATTCACAAATGTTCCCGGGCCGCGACATACCAAAGTCGTTAAAAATGGTACTAACTGCTCCTCGCTTGGCACTCAGATTTACGGGGTAGAGCTAGGACTGGTCGACCTAGTGTCAGGATAATGTGACTGGGTGTGGTATCATGTAATGTGTCTGGGACATGATACTTCAGTGAGGCAGCACTATAAAAGTGAGCATTGAGCTCCCTGTTGCAACCAGACACCGTCGTGATATGACTGAAAAATTGTTGAAAGCGACGTTAAACCCGAATTCACACACACACACACACACACACACACACACACACACACACACACACACACACATTATTCAAAAATGTGCTGATACTTTTTTCATACTTTGCTATTCCTTTTGCCGATCGTTTAAGGCCAATATCTAAATAATTAAAATATATAGTAAAATGTCTGTCTAGGAATAATACGTAGAAATTGGTCATTTAAATAGCACAAAAGGATATTTTTGCTGGAATCAAAGTGTAGTGGTGAAAATGAGGTATAATTTGGTTTTTATTTCAAGCAATAAAATGAAAACTTGTGTGTCCTTTCTCCATATCTTTAACATTGGTATTTGTTTTTACGGCGTAGCCATTATGGTTTTACTTTTGTCCTACATTTTTTATACCCCCGCAAACGAAGTTTGAAGGGGTATATAGGAGTCAGCTTGTCGTCTGTCGTCGTCGTCGGTCCGTTACAAAAAACTTTAACATTGCTCATAACTTCCTTATTCGTTGACCGATTTCTTTAATATTCACACACCACACACCTTGTCACTAGTACTTAAGATTGATATACACAAACCTGACCTTGACCTTTACGTTGACCTTGAGGATGCGGGGGTATAATTGGCGCCCGTTAGGCGGCAGCTCTAGTCGTTATTTCATTGGTCAATAAAACCACATGTCCAAGGAGATGACCATTTCATTGGTCAATGATTTGCATAAATAAATCTACTCAAAAGTACGACAGTTTACTGAAGTTTTAACCTAGGAAATGTTTCGTTTTTTATGTGAGACATGAATGAAAAATATATACAGTTTCGGCTTGCTCACCGTCTTGTCCTTTGATGACCATACGTCATATGTATAATTGTGTTTCTAGTGAATTCTGTAACTGCTGCGGTGAATAGCTATTTTGACCTAATTTCACGTGGTTGGTCTATATAGCGAAAGGAACCATTTCGCGAAAGGAAGGTTCCTTTCGCGAAAGGAAGAATTTTCTGCGAAAGGAATTGTTTGTTTGATTTGAGGTTTAACGTCCCCATCAACACTGTGTAGGTCATTTTGGAGACGTTGCTTCCAAGTTTGTGGGATCTTTACCCGACATTGAGATGAAATGACACCCAAGCCCTGTTGCCCAATGAAACCAATAAAGAGATATAGCATGACAAAAACATGTAATAACCGCATTACAAATTGACAGATGTTTAATTTACAATATATGCTAAATAAAAGTTGCAGTGTATCATTTGTCTTCAGCATACTTTATGTCCTCCATTTTAACACAAAATGGACATTTTCGAATATCATTAATGTTATATAAATTCTGAAAAGGAATAAGTGTAATTTGAGTTTTAATTAGGTGCACATAAGATCAAGTTTCCGTCCGTTTGTCTGCTCGTCCGTTTGTTCGTCCGCCTATGCGATTACGTTCACCATAGCGACAACCCGAAATGTTAACCCTAGAATTTGTGTTCAAAAACAGTAAATGATAACGTTTTCTTATTTGTTGTGCATATACTTGAGATCATATGCTCTTGAAATGAGGTCATGTTTTTAACCTTGACCTTTTACATTGACCTTAGCTCAAACAGGCGGGACACCGCCCTCTGCAAAGCTATTTTTCCTCGCGTGACATCTGAATTGTTTGAATACAGTAAACCAGTTCATAGCTAGACAATTGTTGCTGTCACTATTGTAGCTCATATTGCACGACCCGCAGAAAAAGCGACCGACTGAAGTCGGTTGGTTTTCTAAGAGTGCCCTAAAATCACCGTGTCATTCTGTCAGTCTGTCTGTCCGTCCGTAACCCGTTTGTGAAAATTGGTGATAATGACTTAACCGCTTGGAATATTTAAACAATTTTTGGCATACTGATAGATATCAATGAGATCTAACCAATGAACTTACGAAATATTACATTCCATTTAGTATAGGCTCGCCGAGGCGAAAAATGTGAAAATTTTCGAACTGCTTCTCCTCGGAAACCGTTGGGCCGATTGAAGTCAACTTTCATATGGAGCCTCTATGGGATGGGGGAAACCAAAATTTGTTCATGGGGTCCAGGTCACATGACCCAAATGGCCGCCAAGCCATATATGGTCTGTCTGTCCGTAACCCGTTTGTGAAAATTGGTGATAGTGACTTAACCGCTTGGAATATTTAAACAATTTTTGGCATACTGATAGTATCAATGAGGTCTAACCAATGAACTTGCGAAATATTACATTCCATTTAGTATAGCCTCGCCGAGGCGAAAAATGTGAAAATTTTCGAACTGCTTCTCCTCGGAAACCGTTGGGCCGATTAAGGTCAAATTTCATATGGAGCCTCTATGGGATGGAGGAAACCAAAATTTGCTCATGGGGTCAAGGTCACATGACTAAAATGGCCGCCAAGCCATATATGGTAAAAACCCTTCAAAATAGTCTTCTCCAGAACCACTTGGCAGATTTCCACGAAACTTGATAAATAACATCTGGGACGTAGGTCCATCATAAATTGCTAAAATGGTGACCCTGAGTTGACCTTGACCTTCTTTGTGCCTAGGTCAAACTTTGACACATATGCTTTTGTATTGGAAAAGTGAGAATTCATTTTATCCTGCAAACGATTCAGAATACAGTACTAAAGTATTAGATATATTTTTGCTCCTTACGATAAGGCGCATTTATTGGGGGAACCGTTTTAGGTCCAGGTCACATGACCAAAATGGCCACCATACCCATATATGGTAACACTCATCAAGCTTAAAGCATCCGGCGGGTCGTGCACATCAGCTGAAGCACTGGTTTCTAAACAACCTTCCAATTAAATCTACGCCGCATATCTTTTTTAAAGATATTTCTTGTTTCTTCTGAAATTCGGATTTGAAATTGCTCATCGGCGTGGGATTTCAAAGTCCCATACGGTATTTTAACCCATTGCATGCGGGAAACTCCTAAAGGGGTACATTGGCAACTAGCAGTGCATGCCCAGATCAGACGCCGCAGAATGCGGCGTCTGATCAGGGCCTGCACTATTTGCTAACAGAATTATCCGTCAAAAATAGAATAAAAACAGACAATAGGCCTGACATCCCTTACATGACGATTGGACTTGTCAAACTATAGCAATGGAAGACTTCACTGGTATAAAATGGGTAAAGCGAACAGTGTCGACCGTCCTGATCAGACTTGGTATGCTTTGCAATGATGATAACTCTATATCTTACAAGACACAGTCGGCTTTCTCAGATTATTTGTCTATCTATTCTTTAATTCTTTTTGTCCCTCCATATTGGTCCATGTTAAAATTTTCGAGATTTTCTCAGTCTTACTTCACATCCAAATATAAAAAAAAAGTTGTTGGTGCTCGTTAGAACCACCAATAGGCGGTGGCGGTTCTAACATGTACCCACAATCTATGTTTTGGGGCACAAATAAGAAAGATCTCTCACTGACTTATCCCGTAACCTTGCCGGCCATAGGGGCAGCTTTGCTGATTTCATGACAATCTCTTTCTACTTTTGTCCTGTCTTCGTTTGCCCTCTGAGATGCTGCAAACCTCAACACTGCCCAATCCATGATATTTTCGCATCTCTCCTTTTGTTTTCCACACCTTCTTGTTCCATTATCCCTTAAGATGCTGAGAAAAACTACACATGAATATGTCGTCTGCTTATGTCGTCTGCTGGGTATTTTGCAAACAGTTTTAAAATAGTCTTGCATACAGGCAAACAGTATGCCCACACTGTTTGCTAACATGACTTTTAAAGTAACCGGCAGACGACAAAGCAGACGACAATTGTCGGAATTGGCACCTTACGAGTAAACTATTCTCTGGAGTATTGGGAGGCCTGATGAACCGGAGACACGCCCATACCATCTCAGCTTCCTTTACTTTACTGCAGCGAGGAGATCTTCGTAAGGGCCAATCAGTGACCGAGCCCGATTGCGACCTCTTCCTTTGGGATGTGGTCCTTTTTAAAGGATGTTGAGGATCCTTCTCGTAACAACTCATGTCCAGATATAGTTCCGCTGTCCGTGTCCAAATATACAATCATGGTAGCCTGTAACGTGTGACAGATAATGGGCTTTCTTACTGGGTTCAATCGCCATTTCTGTTAAATGCGCTTAAGTTGGGATATTCTCGAATCCTCTGACAGCTGCCCTGAAATGTATTCCGTGTGAGAATAAAGTCGGTGAATATATTGAATTCATGTTGCGAGGGAGAAGTCTGCGTGGTGTAGTGGTAATACTACTCGCCTTTTACCCCAGGGATTGCATAATCGATCCCGGGCTTCTTCAGACTTTTGGATGAGTCTTTTAACCGATGACCCGTCTCCGTATGACCTTAGCTGTTGGTGAGACGTGAAAGTCAAACACTCACTCACTCCTGTTGCGAGGTATACAAATGCGATCCTGTAGGTATGTCTTATTACCATTTATCATATGACGTCGTTGATAAGCAGTGGATAACGTCGTGTAATAAATATCGTATGACCACACGTGTAATAACACTTTGGCGGGATAATGTAACGTCATGACGACGTCTATGTCAACCATACATTTTTGTGGATACATTTGTCAAATTTAAAGGCGATAAATCAACTTTAAAGTGGTCATATGATAAACAGAATCTTACACTCGTGGTCATTTCATATGAAATTTATGAAACGAGCCTTCGGCTCGTTTCATAAATTTCATATGAAATGACCACTCGTGTAAGATCCTCTATGAATGACACCGAGCTTCAGGTACTTCTGAACAGTGATACTTCGATGGCTCACTTAACCTTTAACCTGCTGAATATTCATCTAAGCCACACCCATTTCGTTATATCAACCAATCAAAGTACTTGATGTAATTTATTGCTACAAATTCGTAAACTGAATGTCAAACAGTGTAGATCCTGATCAGATGGCTTCTTCAGAAGCCATCTGATCTGGATCTGCACTGTTTGCAAAGATAGGGCTTGTCGCCTACAGCAGGGTAAAGGTTAACACGGCTGTTGTGAACTCGGTCTTGAGTCACTATGAAAAAATCCCATAACTGCAGATATAGAGGATTTTGAGAGCAATACCAATGTTGAAAACATCAGAATTTTCACGAGTGCGAAGCACAAATGAAAATTCTAATGTTTTCAACATAAAGATGAAATATTTTCGTTATTTATCGAAATAAAAAGTAAATTTTCTTTTTATTTTATACGTGACTTTGGCGAGATATTGTAATTGAACAGCTGTTCGTAACATGCTTCGCACTCGTGAAAATTTCTGGTGTTTTCAACACACTCGATGAAATATGTTTGTTTTCAACAAATTCTATGAAAATTAGTACAGTCGAACTTCAATGGCTCGAACACCTTTGGCACCTCGAAAATCTGTTCGAGACAGGGGTAGTTCGAGCCACTGAGGGTTACTGTCAGGAGGCATAACGAGATACTTTTAGACATCTTTTCGGTGTTCTATAATGAATATGTATGCTGTGCGTACTCATTAGAATCGCCTCATCGAGGCGATTCTAATGAGTACACACAGCATTCATTTGCAAGATTAATGACTAAAATCTCCTTAGTTATCCCCCACTATTTCTTATGTAGAGGATTTCGCTAGGGGCTCAAGAAAGGGTTCGACACATCCATGGTAAACGAGTCATCGGTGTTCGAGCCATCGAAGTTCAACTGTATTTATTGAAAAATTGAATTTTCTTGTTTATTTTCTACGAAAAGCAAACCAAAAGGGTAGTCCCGGCTGCTACGGTGAAAATAGCATGTTCATGTTTTTTCCAGTGTGAAAATATCATTTCACACTATGAAACTACCACTATTATTTATTTCAGATATACATTGATTTCACTGCTTTGTTTGTTTGTTTGTTTGTTTGTATTGGAGTTTAACGGCCCAGTCAACACTATTTAGGTCATTTTTGAGCCGGTCAGTTTACCTATCCACACATTCCTGGGCAGGCTTATACGTAAGCGGTTAACCAGTACAGTGCACATTCTTTCGCCAGTCACTGACAACTGCCCTTCTTGAATCAGCGGAAGGGAGAGAATGACCGTAGAAAAGATTTCATGATCAATCTCCACGAAAGAATGTTGCCGACCCCGGCGGGAGTCGAACCCGCGTCCTCCTGATCACCAGTCAGACGCGCATCCGACTGAGCCAACGAGGCCGGCTGATTTCACTGCTAAGTATAAAATAGATATAGGCTATTTGGTATAATGTAGAGGTATTTTCTTATCCTAGCTTAAAAATATGGTGTGTGTACTCATTAGAATCGCCTCGATTGATTCTGATGAGTACACACGACAAACGTTTATTTTAAAGGGACTCGTATGTACATCCCTAAATTATCATCTTTATGCCTACTGACCTAGCAGTATGATTAATCCTTAATGGTTCGAACTACCTCTGACTCGAACAAACTTTTATGGTTCCCAAGGTGTTCCAGCCATTACAGTTTGACTGTATTAGGAACATATTGTAAAGATCAAGGCCTAGTTGTTCAAAGCATCGTTAGCTTTTCAAGCTCGTGAATGGTCAAACTGTTGACTGTTCTAGCAGCTACATTATCTAATACTCTGGCATTTTTGCAGAAAAAATGTGAGCAGCTTTTGCATTGCAAAAGCTGCTCACATTTTTTTTCTGCAAAAATATGCGTAAACTTGATCAAAGTTTTAACGTAACGTTAACTAGGCTAATGACATCGTTAGTTTTGAAGAGATTCAGTTTTATGACTGGATATACAATCTTTGCTAAACCACACGCTCAACCATTTTTATTTTGTAGTTTAACGGCTCAGTCAACTCTATCTAGGTTACATCTAGCAAGCCAATTTACCCTACCACTCTTCCTTGGCAGGCCTGTTGAGGCTATTCCGTGCTGTCAACTATGGGGCGCCGTTTTACTATTGATTCCCTATTTATAGATATCCATAATTATTTACGGATAACCATAATTCGAATCGATCTGAATTAATGATATCCATAAATCGAATAATGGATATCCATTATTCGATTTATTGATATCCATAAATCGAATTATGGATATCCATTATTCGGCTGATTTATGTATATGCATAAATCGAAATATGGATATCCATATATCGAATTATGGATATCCATAAATCGATCTATGGATATCATTTATTTAGATCGATCTATGGATATCGGATATCCATAATTCGAATTATGGATATCCATAATTCGGACTATTTATGGATATCCATAATTCGAATTATGGATATCCATAAGGTTTAACGTCCACGTCAACACTGTATAGGTTATTTTGGAGACGTTGCTTCCAATTTTGTGGGGCTTTTACCCGACAATGAGATGAAATGACATCTCAAGTCCTGTCACCAAATGAAACCAATAGGGTTTATAAGCATTGACGGGCCGACTCGCACCGCTTTGCCTGGGCAGGCTTAAATCCTCTAAGCGTTTTACCATTACTCGTGTGCGGTCGGTTTCAGCTCTGAGTTGAAGCATCATGGAGCCCATCTATTTCTTCAAGGGGAGGTAGAGTAGGGTAGGGTAGGTTTAGTGGTGGCCTATGGTTTTGGAGAGATATGTTATGTTTCTCTTGGTTTGATTTGATGTTTAACGTCCCCGTCAACACTAATTAGGCCATTTTGGAGACGTGCTTCCAATTTTGCGGGACTTTTAGCCTACATTGAGCTCGAAGCTTCTTTGGAAACTCCACCAGTACGGAATAACAGGTGAAAACACTGGGTTGGATCCACGCCTCCTTAGGTAATCGGTCACAGACGGTAATCCTTGAGGGTGAGGAATCAGGTTCGGTCCCAGTTCGTCAGGAGTGCCTCAGAGCTCTGTACTGGGCCCGATCCTGTTCCTCGTCTAAATAAATGACTTTCATGAACAGTTAGAATCACAGGTTCGTCTTTTTGCCGACGCCACGGCCCTTTACTTCACCATAGAAGGAGCGGATAGTGGCCAGGTGCTACAAAATGATCCAAACACCCGATCTGCGTGGGAGTCCAGGTGGGACATGGAGGTTAACCTCTCGAAGTGCCAGGTTGTAAGGGGGACTACTTCCAGGAGACCAATAAACGTCCTGTATCACCTGCATGCGCAGGTCCTGGAGGTGGTCACCAGTGCTAGGTACTTTGGGGTGGACATATCCGGTGGCCTGTTCTGGAAACCCCACATAGACAGGATAACCGCAAATGCAAACAGGACCCTTGGATTCCTTAGAATGAATATCAAAACCAAACTACCAAGGGTGAGAGAGACTGACTACAACACTCTGGTACGGCCCCAGCAGCCCCTATATGGGACCCCTATACCCGAACCAAGATACTCAAGTTAGAAAAAAATCCAAAGGAGGGCTGCTCGCTGGACCACCAGTGACTATGACACAAGGTCAAGCGTTACAGCCATGCTTGATAGACTTGGTTGGAGATCTTAGGGAGAAATCATTAAACCAAAGGCTTTTGCGGTGAATTATGGATATCCATAAATCGAAATATGGATATCATTAATTCAGATTTATTTATGGATATCCATAATTTGATTTATGGATATCATTATTTTGATTTATGGATATCCATAATTTGATTATGGATATCCATAATTCGTATTATGGATATCCATAAATCAGAGGAATGATGGATATCCATAAATCGAATTATGGGTATCCATAACTCGAATTATGGATATCCATAAATACGGATTAAATAGTAAAACGGCGCCCCATAGTCAACAATCTGCCAAGCGGGCACATGACGTAATTATGACGTCACATCAACGTCGATACAACGTTACCACGTTTATGCAACGTCAAACCTACGTCGGTGCAACGTTGCATAGACGTTGATTTGACGTTGCCCTCGAGATGTGTGCCTGCTGGGTGACAACTGCCCTTCTTGAATTAGCGGAAGGGAGGTAATTGCAGTAGAAAGGATTCAATGGTTAATCTTCACGAAAGAACGTTGCCGGCCCGGCAGGTATCGAACCGTGACCACCTGATCATCAGTTACACGCGCATCCGACTGAGCAACAGGCCGGCCCTCTGTGCAATTTACGATTCACGCATGGGCTCCGTGGCCCGTCTCTTAAAGCAATAGGTATCTCGGGGTTGTGGGTTCAAGCCACGATCGGGATCACACGCGAGACACCAAGTTCTGCTTTTTTTTCGCTTTTTTTTTTTTGTGCGTGTTTGTGGGGTGTGTGTGTATGTGCAGGAGTGGGTATTGCCGTTTTTAGCAATCGATCGGCTAGATATAAACAGGTGTGTACTAGATCTCATTATCAGAGGTTGTTCTGTTAAATGCCCCCAACTCTTAAACACCCACATGTACTATATATCGATATGGTTGTCCTAATTTTAATACTAATTTATAACACATTTGCCAAGATTCTCAAACTCATTCAAATGACTGAACTTCGAAATTAAGCACTACAGTCAGTCTGAACTACAGACAAATCTCTTTCATTTCGAAAACACGCCTACACAAATACACTAAATTTTACCGCCTTAAAAAGGAAAATTTTAGATGATAAAATTGTGATATTTTTCTTATTTCTGCTCAAAACATAGATTGTGCGTACATGTTAGAACCGCCTCATCGAGGCGGTTCTAACGAGTACCCACAATCTATATTTTAGAGTAGAAATAAGAACAATAAGGTTTACCCCTGCAAACCCCAGTTTTACTATATAAAAATGGGCTTCAAGGGGGTCAGAATTATAAAGGCGTGTTTTGCATTACAATATCTCACCACCCATATGCGCATGCTCCAAGCACTAGCTCTGAAAGGTCAAACTTTGTTATAGTTTCCTTCATTTGATTTGAGGTTTACGTCCCCGTCATCACTGTAAAGGTCATTTTGGAGACGTTGCTTTCAATTTTGTGGGACTTTTACTCGACATTGAGATGAAATGACATCTCGAGCCCTGCCGTCCAATGAAACCAATAGGGTTTATAAGCATGGACGGTCCGACTCGCACCGCTTTGCCTGGGCAGGCTTAGGTCCTCTTAGCGGTTTACCAGTACTCGTGTGCGGGGTCGGTTTCAGCTCTGCGTGGAAGCATCATGCAGACCATCTATTTCTTCAAGCGGGGGTCGCCAGTCCGAACATAGATTGTGGGTGCTCGTAAGAACCGCCTCATGTTCTAATGAGTGTCCACAACCCATGTTTTTGAGCAAAAAAAATCAATAAGGAAAATGATGCTTACCCCTGTCATCACGAAAACACGCCTATATAATTTTGACCCCCATTCCCCACCCACCTACCCAACCCATGAACCCCACTTTTATTTAGTAAACCTGGGGTTTACACCCCACTTTTATTTAGTAAACCTGGGGTTTACAGGGGTAAACCGTAGTTTTCTTATTTCTGTTCTAAAATATAGATTGTGGGTACTCGTTAGAACCGCCTCGACGAGGCGGTTCTAACAAGTACCCACAATCTATATTATGAGCAGAAATAAAAAAAAAATATCACAATTTTTGACCGTAAAAGTTCTTTTTTTTCGGCGGTAAAGTTTACAATACATTTGTATAGGCGTGTTTTCGTAATGAAACTCACTTTTCTGTTTATAAAGTGGATTTTAGAGGGGTCTTCATTGCATGGACTTTTTAACCTAATGGAAAGGGAACCACCATTTAGCAACCACTTGCCGGCCCCCGCCCATCGGGGCTTCAAGAAATTTATGAGCTGCATGATGCTTCCACGCAGAGCTGAAACGGACCCGCACGCGAGTACTGGAATACCGCTTAGAGGCTATAAGCCTGCCCAGGCTAGCGGTGCGAGTCGGACCGTCCATGCTTATAAACCCTATTGGTTTCATTTTGGCGGCAGGGCTTGAGATGTCATTTCATCTCAATGTCGGGTAAAAGTCCCACAAAATTGGAAGCAATGTCTCCAAAATGACCTTTACAGTGTTGACGGGGACATTAAACCTCAAGTCAAACAAAACCAAAGCAATCACTTGCATTAAAAAGAGGATCTTACATGAGTGTCCATGTATTAAACGAGTTTAGGAAAAGGAATAAAATGCTAGGCTTTTCCGAGTATTTTATCCCTTTTCCTCAACGAGTTTAATAAATTCCATGATACATGAACACGAAGATGTTATTTATCATATGACATTTAAAACGCATTTTATTCAAGATTTTTTTAATAAAAATGTCAGTATTCCGCCATTAGTAAACGCGACGTCGTACGTGCAACGTTATTCAATCCACAAGTGGATTTTATAACGTGGCGTTTTTACACTCTCAGGCGTAACATCATAATGATAAGAGGCTATTTTTTTCTGACAGCTAGCACAAAATAGCGGGCCAACGTCGGGCCGACAGCGATACGACGTTCGGACACGTCGTATCGCTGTCGGCCCGACGCTGGCCCGACATGCTTTGCTGGCTGGGTGAGCTACCGCGCTCCAAATGAGTAACATACTGACCTAGTCAGTTTTCGAACTCATCCAAGCTCCAGAACTGTATCCCCCATTTCGATAACACATCTTTCAAACCCCCAAAAAGATATTTTTTCTGATGAAAATTTGTGATATTTTCCTTATTTCTGCTCCAAACATAGGTTTTGGGTGCTTGTTAGAACCGCCTCATTGAGGCGGTTCTAACGAGTCCCCATAACCTATGTCTTGGAGCAGAAATAAGGAAAATAATTTTTACCCCCGTAAACCCCAGTTTTCTCTATATAAAGTGGGGTTTAGGGGGGGTCTTTATTTTACGGACTTGTTCACGTGATGTCAGCCTACTTGTATGTAAGTTTCTGGAAGATCCAATCAAAACTGATGTTCATTTGCTGATGACAAGGTGAAAAAATAGTCATTTTCTGTCTCTGAGCTTTTGTCTCCAGCCTACTCTTGTGTAAGTTTCATCAAGATGTGATCAAAACTTAAGAGGCTATGCTGGTGACAAGGTCAAAATAGGCATTTTCATCAAGCAAGGGGACATAAATAGGCCGACCTTTCCAGTTTTCGAATTCATCCGAGCTTTTATCCTCAACCTACTTATGTAAGTTTCAGAAAAATCCGATCAAAACTGATGGCGCTACGGTGATGACAAGCATTTTCCAATTGTAAGTCTAAGGGACCTTTTGGTTGCCATGGCAGCCAAAATTTTCATTTACTTTGGATAAAAAGCGTTTTAACCCCCCGACGTAGGCAAATGATTGAGATCAGTGAGGCGTGGACGGGCGGACGACGGATGGACCACCATCCTACAAGCTTCCCTGGACCCTGCGGCCGTGAGCTAAAAATAAACATGCAATAAACCAAATAACATTAACGTCCCAAAAATTGACAAACAGTGTAGACTCGAATCAGACGCGGCGTCTGATCGGAGTCCACACTGTTTGAGTAAGGTTTGGGATTTTTTTTTTTTTTTTTGTAAAACCTAAAACAACTAAGACAAATCCGACATCACTAATATTGTAACTGCTAATGATAGGAAAATTCTTTGTGTCATATATGGGTTTACCCTTTACCTAATTCAGCAGACGACAAACTTGTAGTATTTTTCTCATTTTCCCCTGAAAACAGGTTTTGACATTTCATGCAAATTGTCTCCAATGGAGACATTTTGCATGAATTGTCATAATCTGTTATCTTTGAAAAATAAGAGAAATATTTTAAAATGTCGTCTGCTGATTTTTTCAACCAGTGTGCTAAGCGTTAAGCAAGCGCCTATCTCAAGCAACCAACCACATTCTGCCTTTCCCATTGGTGCTTGCTTAATATAGGATTGACTGTAGATCGCGGGCTCATTACCTGCCGGGGTCGGCAACATTCTTTCGTGGAGATTGACCATGAAATCTTTTCTACGGTCATTCTCTCCCTTCCGCTGATTCAAGAAGGGCAGTTGTCAGATTCTGGCGAAAGAACGTGCACTGTACTGGTAAACTGCTGGTGTATAAGTCTGCCCAGAAAACGCATGGTTTTTGTATGAGTTAAATAGTGTTGATTGCGCCGTTAAACTCGAACAAACAAATATGACATGATATATAACAAGAGCACGTGCACTTCCTTTTAATACAATTGTAGAAAGCGAACATTGACTATTCTATAAAAAATCGAAAATAAAAGTATGCTAAGTTGATTTATAAAATTTAAACTTGAACACACAAAAAAATGTAAATACTATTAAGAACTGCGCCGCAAATGGTTGTGTCGTGGGAGAAAATCTGTAAAGAAAAATCAAGTCGAGTGCCCCGACCGGGGATTGAACCCTCGAACCTTGGGTTACAAAGCCAGCGACAAAACCACTAGGCTAAAAGGTCCGGACCGGTTAGACTGGTCAGTTATGCACTCTATATTTATTATGACCATACTTCTACATTCCTCCATCCTACAAAGAGACATTTGTTTCAAATGTTTAGGAATTATTCATTTTATCATATCACATTTCCAGATTCGTTTGGACTCCGAAGCCTTTGCTTTGCCCTTGGGCTCCCAACAGTTATCATCCTGGCACCAGGTACCACTGTAGTGGGAGGAGAAAAATCCAGTCGAGTGCCCCGACCGGGAATTGAACCCACAACCCTTGGGCTACAAAGCGAGCGAGAAAACTACTAGGCTAAAAGGTCCGGACCAGTTAGGCTTCTATATACCTATATAAATATTTATTATGGCCGTACTACTACAGTTGTAATAACCGATTCACTGAGCCATTTCTACCCAGCACGCACATGACGTAATTGCGACGTCATATCAACGTCTATGTAAAGTCATGACGGTTATGCAACGATACATCTACGTCGGTGCAACAACGTTGATCTGGCGTTGCCCTAGCGACGTGTGCCTGCTGGGTATAGCAGCGCAAAGCGAAGTCGCTGATCAGACTGCTGATCAGTGTCTTCGACTGGCAATCTATGTTTGAGGAATTAATAATACAAATATCACAATTTCCAATCAGAAAAAAATAACCCTTTTTTGGTATAGGAAAGAAAGCACTATGTCACACCCAAGCAGGCACATGACGAAATTGTGACGTCAAATCAATGTCGGTTCAACGTCATGACGTTTATGCAACGTCACAGCAACGCCGTGACGTTGCATCGACGTTGATTTGACGTTGCCCAAGCGACGTGTGCCTGCTGGGACAGATGTTCAAAGGACACTCGCTGTAACGACAGTATTTGTTCCCTAACAATTTGCCGCTATAGTGAATTTGCCGCTATAGTGAATTTGCCGCTATAGTGAATTAGCCGCTATAGTGAATTTGCCGCTATAGTGAATTTGCCACTAAAAAGAATCCAAATAAGGAGTGGTATAATAGGTAATATAGGACTACTTCCCTTTATTACTCTAAGAAACTAATGTTCTGGACAGTTGTTAGAATTGCCTCGGCGAGGCGGTTCTAACAAATATCCACAACATTTGTTTCATTACTCTAAGAAACTACTGTTGTGGACATTTGTTAGAATCGCCTCGACGAGGCGATTCAAACAAATATCCAAAACATTTGTTTCATTACTCTAAGAAACTACTGTGGTGGACATTTGTTAGAATCGCCTGGACGAGGCGTGTGTGTGTGCGTAATGGTGTGTGTAAATTCGGGTTTAACGTCGCTTTCAACAATTTTTCAGTCATATCACGACGGTGTGTGGTTGCGACAGGGAGCTCAATGCTCACTTTTATAGTTTTGTTTGATTTGAGGTTTAACGTCCCCGTCAACACTGTAAAGGTCATTTTGGAGACGTTGCTTCCAATTTTGTGGGACTTTTACCCGACATTGAGATGAAATGACATCTCAAGCCCTGTCGCCCAATGAAACCAATAGGGTTTATTAGCATGAACGGTCCGCCTTGCACCACGGTTCCTGGACAGGCTTAGATCCTCTAAGCGGTTTACCAGTACTAGTGTGCGGGCCGGATTCAGCTCTGCGTGGAAGCATCATGCAGCCCTCACTTTTATAGTGCTGCCTCACTGAAGTATCATGTCCCAGACACATTACATGATACCACACCCAGTCACATTATCCTGACACTGGGTCGACCAGTCCTAGCTCTACCCCGTAAATCTGAGTGCCAAGCGAGGAGCAGCTAGTACCATTTTAACGACTTTGGTATGTCGCGGCCCGGGATCGAACCCGTGACCTCCCGTTCCCTGGAGCGGACACTCTACCAACCTCGACGAGGCGATTCTAACAAATATTCACAACATTTGTTTCTACGAGTATTAAATAATTACACTATTCTTGAATATCTCCATTAACGCATTGCATGCGGGAAACCCTTTAAGGGAATAAGGGATACCTTGGCAAACAGTGCAGGCCCAGATCAGACGCAGCAGTCTGCGGCGTCTGATCAGGGCCTGTACTATTTGCTAATAAAATTTTCCGTCAAAAATAGTATATAAATGACAAAAATAGGTCTGACAGCCCTTATATGACAAATGGACTTGTCCAACATTTAGCAATGGAAGAGTCCACTAGTATACAATGGGCTAACCTAAGGATTCATTCCAGTGAAATGGTCGTTATAAAAAGTTTTGTCATATGAAGTCGTTGATAAGCAGTGGATAACGTCGTGTAATAAAAATCGTACGTGTAATAACACTTTGGCGGGATAAAGTAACGTCATGACGACTTCCATGTCAACAATGCATTTTTTTGTGGAAAAAGTATCAAATTTAAAGGCGATAAAGTCAGTTTAAAGTGGTCATATGATAAACAGAATCTTACACTCGTGATCATTTCATATGAAATTTATGAAACTCGCCGAAGGCTCGTTTCATAAATTTCATATGAAATAACCACTCGTGTAAGATCCTCTATTTGTCCATCATGATGATAGAAGCCTCCGTGGTCGATTGGTTACGCTACTCGCCTTGTGAACCAGGGGTCGCAGGTTCGATCCCGGGCTTCTCCAGACTTTCGGATGAGTCTTTAAACCGAGGTCCCGTCTCCGTATGACCTTAGCTGTTGGTGGGACGTAAAACTGAAACACTCACTCACTCACTCCAACATGATGACTCATATGATACAGAATAGACAGTTAAACTTCAATACCTCGAACACTGATTGCTCGTTTACCTCTGTTGTTTCGAACTCGCGCTTTAGACCATAGGTCATTGTTCGCACTGCTCCTAATAAGAATAGTTCGATATAATTGTATTGAAAGGGATTTCTTATTTATTTGTTTGCTTGAGATTATCGTCCCCGTCGACACTGTATAGCTCATTGTGGAGACGTTGCTTCCAATTTTGTGGGACTTTTACCCGACATTGAGATGAAATGACATCCCCAGCACTGTCGCCCAATGAAACCAGTAGGGTTTATAAGCATTGGCGTCCGACTCGTACCGCTTTGCCTGGGCAGGCTTAGCTCCTCCAAGCGGATAACCAGTACTCGTGTGCGGTTGGTTTCAGCTCTGCATGAAAGTATCATGCAGCCCATCTATTTCTTCAAGCTCCGATGGGCGGGAACCGGAACTCGCTCTTTTAACCATAGGCAATCGCTCCCACTGCTTCTTATAAGAATAGTTCGATATAATTGTATTGAAGGGAGGTTTTCTTATTTAATATTGAGAATGGATGTTGTGTGAGGCGCTTCTAATGACACGACATTCAGTCCACTTTGTATAAAGCAAGCTCCTAAGGGATCATCAAAATATGCTTACTCACTTTGTTTGTTTGTATTTGAGATTAACGGCTCAGTCAACATTATTTTAGGTCATTTTTGAGCCGGTCAGTTTACCTATCCACACATTTCCTGGGCAGATTTATACGTAGTACATTCTTTCGCCAGAAACTGACAACTACCCTTCTTGAATCAGCGGAAGGGAGAGAATGACCGTAGAAAAAAATCATGATCTATCTCCACGAAAGAATGTGAGGTGAGGTTTTCTTATTTGATATTGAGAATGGATGTTGTGTGTGCCCATTAGAAGTGTCTCGATGAGGCGCCTCTAATGAGTGCACACAGCATACAGTCCACTTTGTATTATGCAAGCTCCTAAGGGATCATCAAAATATGCTTGCTCAAGACAAATTCGTGCTTAATACGGGTAAGTTTTAATGCATTTTTCTCTTTCGGGAACTGATTTCAGGTTTGCCTCATACGGATTTCTTTCTCAAAAGAGGGGGCGCTGTGACAGGGTTTCCTGTCGAAATCATATACATGTATCTTAATTAACCCTTAAGACGCAGAGAAAAACTACATCTGAAAAATGCCATCTGCTTGTGTCGTCTGCTGATTTTTTTCAGCAAACGTTTTGAAAAATACTTTTGCGTACAGAAAAAACAGTGTGGACCCAAATCAGAGTCTCATTTGGATCCAGCCTGTTTGCAAAAATGAGTTTTGAAGTAACCGGCAGACGACAAAGCAGACGACAGTTGTCGTGATTGACGTCTTATGGGTTAACCCGATTTTGCATCTTTAATTGGCGCTTTGTGTAACCCTCTATGACTCGAACTACCCCTGTATCGAACCAATTTTCATGACCTTAAAATGTGTTCGAGCCATTGCCCAGCAGGCACATGACGTAATTGTGACGTCACATCAACGTCGGACTTGAAGAAATATATGGGCTGCATGATGCTTCCACGCAGAGCTGAATCCGGCCCGCACACTAGTACTGGTAAACCGCTAAGAGGATCTAAGCCTGTCCAGGAACCGCGGTGCGAGGCGGACCGTCCATGCTAATTAACCCTATTGGTTTCATTGGGCGACAGGGCTTGAGATGTCATTTCATCTCAATGTCGGGTAAAAGTCCCACAAAATTGGAAGCAACGTCTCCAAAATGACCTTTACAGTGTTGACGGGGACGTTAAACCTCAAATCAAACAAACAAAACATCAACGTCGGTTCAACGTCATGACGTTTATGCAACGTCACATCAACGTCGATGCAACGTCACGACGTTGCACCAACGTTGATTTGACGTTGCACTAGCGACGTGTGCCTGCTGGGTGAAGTTCGACTGTAACATAAGTAAATCAAAGTACTGTCACCACTGGTGGATCGATTGTGTCCGAGTGCTTGCTGAAAAAATGGTCAAGAACGGGGACTTGAGACTTTTTCGCTAAACACTTAAATTACCGTACTGTATACAAACTGTGTAGACCCTGATCAGATACCCCGTTCTGTGGTGCCTTATCTGGGTCTAAACTGTTTGCCAATGTTCCAGCACTTGCACCAGGTCAATTTTTAACAATAAAAGTTATCCTACGCAGCACTCTGACGTCACAACGACCAGAATAGCACGACTACTTTCTATATAAAAAACGTTACCTGGATTCCCTACCCAGCTAGCAGGGTACAAATTAGTGATAGTGACGTGAACATCAGCACTGAAGATATTCTGCGCTTAGTAACTCTGGGTCGATTGACAAACAATCGACCCCCACAACAAATTAATACTACCGACATGAGACAGTTCATATCCCAGCAAGCACACGTCGTAAGGGCAACGTCAAATCAACGTCAGTGCAACGTCACGACGTTGCACCGACGTAAATGTGGCGTTGCATAAAAGTCATGACGTTGCATGGACGTTGATGTGACGTCACAATTATGGCATGAGCCTGCTGGGTAGTTTTGTTAGCAAATGAGATGAAGAAGGCGAAAAGTGTTTGCGAACATGTACACTCAGAGAAGAATCAAATAAATAAATCTGTGCACCCACGCATAATACTTTGGAAGCCCTGGAGGGACTTCCAACTTCATCACTTCTTACTTTACGATTTTGTTGTTCTAACTTCTTAACTTCCTGCTTCCAACTTCATGACTCCTTGCTTCAAATTTCTTACTTCTGACTTCTAACTTCATGACATCTAATTTGAAGACTTCTTACTTCGGACTTCCGACTTCTAACGTCCTGTCTCCAAAATGACCTTAATAATGTTGACAGGGATGCAAATCCTCAATTCAAACCAAAAAAAAAAATTCTAACTTCATGATTGCTTGCTTCCAACTACTAACTTTTTGTCTTCCTAACTTCATGACTTTTTATTTCCAACTTCTTACTTCCGACTTCAAACCTAATACTTAATGATTTCTTACTTTTAACAACATGATTTCTAAGTTTTTACTTCATGCCTTGTTATTTTTAACTTAACGACTTCTTACTTCAAGCTTCTAGCCTTTTACCTGAAACTTACAGACTTCTTACTTCTAACATTTAGTCATCCCAGCCTGGCAGGCACACGAGGCTAAGGCAACGTCAAATCAACGTCGGTGCAGCGTCATGACGTTGCACCGACGTCGATGTGACGTTGCATATACATCAGGTCATTGCACCGACGTTGATGTGACGTCACAATTACGTCATGTGCCTGCTTGTCCCTGCGTGGTTTCCATAGGATACAGCTTCAGAAAAATCTGGTTAAAAGACATTAATTTAGTACACTGCGAAGATTTTGATCAGATTCCCAGCAGGTACATGACGTAATTGTGACGTGACATCAAAAGTCGGTGCAACTTCATGACATTTATGCAACGTGACGTTGCACCGATGTTTATTTGACGTTGCCATAGCGACGTGTGCCTGCAGGGTTGCGCGGAAGTCATTCATTACATATCTGTTCACCTGTCACTGCCGTTGACAATTGTTGCCTTACATGTTGCTAATAACGCGAATGTCCTGGGTTCGACCCCCCTCGCCCCCCACCCCCCCCCCCCACCTCTCCCCACCCCAAATCTGGCCATCATTGTCCACGACAGTCCTTTCTAGCCCCGCTATCGTGCTTTGCTCGTCATATATTTTCTTATTTATACAAAGACAGGTTTTGTTTGTTTGTTTGATTTGAGGTTTAACGTCCCCGTCAACACTGCAAAGGTCATTTTGGAGACGCTGCTTCCAATTTCGTGGGACTTTTATCCGACACTGAGATGAAATGACATCTCAAGCCCTGTCGCACAATGAAACCAATAGGATTAATTAGCATGGTCGTTCCACCTCGCACCGCGGTTCCTGGACAGGCTTAGATCCTCTAAGCGGTTTACCAGTACTAGTGTGCGGGCCGGATTCAGCTCTGCGTGGAAGCATCATGCAGCCCATATATTTCTTCAAGCCCCTATGGGCATACAAAGACAGGTAAACAGATGTGTATTTAACAATGACTTGATGACAAGTGCCCTATGATATGAAACAGAATAATTATCTTTATCTGATGTACAAACATCAGTTCAATCATATTTTAAATGCAGTATGAACTGGCATAATATCACATAGACCAGTCATTCTTTAATTGTGCAAGGCTCTTATAATTAAGCAATTATATAATAAGTTCTGTAAAACACAAAGTTAACACGTAAATAATATGATATCCATTTCAAATAAATACCTGTAAATTCAAATATTTTCCACATAAAGAGACGGGTACACAGATGTGTATTTAAGGTTCCTCAATACATTTGCACAAGAAAAATATAGGTGTCAGATTTGCATGTTATTTTTTCCCAAAATATGATCCTGATTTCCTTTTGAAATGCCTGTCCTAGAAGAAGAATGTTTGGAGGTGCTAAAGGTTATTACAGCAAGTACTTTCTTGCATTAGCAACATCTCAGTGCCTTTGAAAATAAATGCACTTCTGTATTTTTCACTTTCACCAGGAAAAAAATGAAAACGCCTTCTAGACTTTTTAAAAGTTACTAAAACAGCTGCAGATCAATAGTTCACATCAAATACTAGCGACTCGGACAAGGCTTTCTATCAAAAAGCCTACCAGAATTGAAAACCAGAATTTTTTTCTTTGACACGTTTTTCTTCATGGGCGCCGCCATCTTCCTTTTTTGCGGTAAATCTGAAATGCTCAGATTTCATCAATTATGCCCTTCCGCATTTGATTTTGCCCATCATCAATGAATATACCTTGAGAATTCAGCTATATAGCCTTCTTCCTGCATATAGCATTATGACATCGCCTATCTTGGAAGCATGTCATCACTGATAAATTATTGTAGCTGTCAAATTGAAAGCGATATCCATCTTGCCAAGGAAAAAATGTATTCATACGCCTTGGAACTAATTTCCAAAAATTACAATAGTACACCATTGTTTTTAATTTAAAACATAATATTCATTTTTAAAACTGTATTGCAAAGAATTTCAAGTTCTTTCTATCATAATTTGTTCGTTAATTTATGTATAGTATGCATTCATTTCCGAACTATTTTTTATGTGTAACGTTTTCCGGTCGGTGTTGTTCGGCCCAGCTAGTAGTAAACAAACTGAGAAAATTAGATTTTTGAAACCTTTTTCATCAAAACATATTAAATGCATTGGGCTTCTATGAGTTTTTTACCAGCCTACACATTGGTAAGTAGGTGACACAACAGATCATTAATTGGATTAGATAAATATAAACTTTATGTTGTCCAGAAGTTCACCTGTGCAAAAATCAAGTATTTGTTTATGGTGGCTCATGTGAACCAATGTAACAAATCAATGGGTAAAAATCATTTCTATACCACTGCAGTTAATATTGGCTGTGATCAGAATAAAAATCAAAAATGAGTTCCTTTAAGAGCAATGAAAACAATCATAAGAAAGAAGATGGGTCATACTACGTAGTTTCGGCTAATAAAGCCTCATCAGTGACCCTGTAATGATCCGGCAAAGAAAGACAGAGGAAACATATTGCAATTTTGCGAATTTCGAATAGGCAGTCGATTCAAAGACTTATATAAATCAAAATGGGGATCAAATAATTAAAAACCTGTCTAGAATATGAGTCTAAACCAATAATATATTTCTGATTTCGCAGAATATTCTCGCTGATCTCAAAGGACCAAAAGTAAAATATAAACTGCACTATGGTTGATGTACGGGGAGACTTTTTACGGCTGCCACACGGCACAACACCAGCTGCAGTGAAGGCAAATAAAAATAAAAAATGAGTTCCTTTAAGAGCAATGAAAACATTCATAAGAAAGAAGATGGGTCATACTACGTAGTTTCGGCTAACAAAGCCTCATCAGTGACCCTGTAATGATCCGGCAAAGAAAGCCAGAGGAAACATACTGCAATTTTGCGAATTTCGAATAGGCAGTCGATTCAAAGACTGATATAAATCAAAACGGGGATCAAATAATTAAAAACCTGTCTAGAATATGAGTCTAAACCAATAATATATAGAAGCCTTTTGGACAAAGTGTCTGGTGCTGAACAGGCTGCTTTCAGTCCTTCAGTTCAAATATGGGGATAAACTGTTGGCTTATCTTAATTTCAATTATTTGGTTTTGATTTGTCCAGTATCAAAGCACCTATCCTGTAAACACAATCAGTAACACAGTGAAACTCCGAAGAAGGGCAATCATTTTACAAGCTAAATGCAAGAGATTTCAACACCTCAACCCAGTCAATGAGCTTGTTGCCAAATTGGTAGAACTGGTCCTATTTGGCTACCATACACTGCATTTAAAATAGTACCAGGTGAGATAATTACATTTTTTGAATTTTTGGGAATCATTAATTTTCAGTTCTATTTAGGTATTTTACTTGAAATTCCTCTGTTGCAGTGCCTAAAGGCAATCTTTAGCCACATTTCTCTGATAGTATTTTACACATTGTGGTTCTGTGGATTGAGATGTCATTTTTTTTTGCAAAACCAAGGAAAAATGCAATAATTTACTAAAATGGTGACTTTCGAATAAAAATCTTTGGCTTTCATATTCTTACATTTACATGGACTACCATCTGATGAAAAATCTTTTTGGGTAATTATTTGCAAATATGATTTTTTCAGCACCCCAAATGTAGTGAAATAACTGTATTGAGGAACCTTAATGTTGACTTGATGACAAATGCAAGTGCAAGACAGTGCAACGTCCAACATTCGCAGAAGCGTTTGACTGAAACGCTCCACCTGGCCATTACCCATAGCTTGCTAAGGCGTTGTACGGGATTTGTGAGGTTGCAGGGGTAGGGGGATTGTAACAGGTGCTTGATAGCTAAGTAAGTAAAATGTTCGCCCATAGGCCTTGGGTTCGAGTCCCGGTCGAGCCATGTTCTTTTTCCTCCCCTATGATAGGCGCACATCTCCAAAACATGTTTGCTAGCCATTGACCCAGAAAGGGAGCGAAACAAAATGTAACTAAAGATACAGAAAATAAGGCACAACTATGCATACCCAAAGGTACAAAACGTTGACTCAACGTTAGTTCAACGTTGAGTGCCTGCTGGGTAGTTATGGGAGTTAAACTATATTCATGGGGTGTCTCGTGTCTTTACCATGGGTTCAAGTTCTTGAGTTGTTGTTATACACTCATTTTTCATTTTGAATCGCCTCTTTCTGAAACAATATGGTACAAAAACAGAAAGCGGAAGTATGTATTTGTCGTCCGACGAAACTGGAATTGCACGTGCTGTGAACAGACTAACTAAACTGCCTACTGACAGAACGACGATCACTCCAATCAAATCAAAATACATGTACGAAATAGAATAAAACGTAGTTAAAGCAGAAGTTTCATCTGAATTTAAGGGCCACATTTCGGTAAAAGTCGACAAGTTGGCTGGACTGATATGTCGCACACTTGGAGGTAATGTAACAAAAGAGTTATTTCCTAACACTGTGTTTGCCTGGCATTGATCAGTCGGTCCCAAAGGCAAAAATGGAGTTCTATGCACTGATGGGCTAAAATTTTGTCCTAAACTAATCCATAGGGTAAATAATACAGCGCAAATAGTACCACAAACAGCACCTTTGACAGAAGTTCGGCGATTGAAAATTGAAAGCAGGAAAAGGCCAGTTGTTGGGCCAGCAATAGCACCCATAAATGAAACAAAAATTTGCCCCATTGGACCTTCAACTTGTAACAAAAGAAACGCAAACGCTACAGCGACTAATCCATAAACTATAACTACAATTTTCGATATATTTGTTCCTTTCTCTTCAGAGATGCTCTTGAAATGGATTTTGATGATATCTTCATATGTAACTGCGGCTAGACTGCTTAGGCCAGAAGACAGTGTACTCAAAGAAGCAGCTGCAAGAGCAGCGATAAATAGTCCGGGTAAACCTGGACGATCATGGAACAAATTCATTACAGTAAATGGAATTAATTGATTAATGTTTGGAATATGTCCGGATGCTAATGGGTCACATCCTTTCTCGGTGAAGTATCCATAAATGGTCACACCCTGGAACATTGCTAATATCCATATAAAGCAGAAGATTGGAGTAGCAATGAAATAAAGTTGATTTGCTGTCTTGACTGTTGGTGTGGAATTAATGCGTTGTATCCCAGACTGACTAAAGGTTAGGTAAAGAAACTGTGGAATAGCACCGATAATAAGAGTCCAAAACGTATGTCTCTGAGTGGGATCGGGATTAAAATTGAAGAAATTAAGGCGACTCTTGCTGTTTTCAAAGACCTTCGCTCCTCCGCCAGAATTTAATATGGTTTTCACTAGCACTGCTACTATTCCCGCCATCATTACTAGAGTTTGGAAGACATCTGTCCATATAACAGCTTTTATTCCTCCTATCGACGTGTACAGGACAGCAGCAGACGAAACAACTACCACTGAAATCCAGAATGGAATATTTGTAGCTGACTCCAGCGCTAATGATGTTCCGTAGATCACTATGCCCATATAGAATGTGTAGTAGATAATGCCAAGGCAGACCGCAAGATACCGAACGACACTGCTGTTGTACCGTTGTTGGAAATACTCGTTGACACTGGTGACTTTCAAGGGGTGAAAAATAGGCACCACAATCAAAGGAGCTAATAAATAAGCAAGGGTCACTCCTACACATACAAGGCAATACTGGAACCCGTAGGCATAAACTTCAGCAGGAGCCCCTAACATGAGAAGCGAACTTTGGAACGTGACAACGTAAGATAGTGCCACTGGTAAAACTCCCATGTTTCTATCGCCAAGAAAGTAGTTCAAGGTCGTGTGTTGACCTTTCCCATAGCACGCAAAAAATATCCCGATCCCGACTGATACCAAAATCAGCAACCAAAACACAACATAATCCACTACACCGAATGTATTGTTTGAAAGTACTTCCTCCATTTTTTATCTTTTCTTTGGCAAAATAAGATAAATACGTATTTTTAACCGTACATGTAACACGTGACTTATTCCGTTTGATAACGATCGCGCATCTACTCCTTGGTCAACCCTTTCATCCCTGAGTTTCTGAATGGACACATTCATTCTTGTAAATTTGGGGTTTAGTTGTGGAGATCCTGATAAGATTGCTCATTTAGGGGATAACTGTATTCAAAATTGTCATTTGGGTTGGTAAATCGGCGGTGTTACGGTCGGAAATTTCGTTTTACGACGACGCGCCAGCGGAGCTAAAAAACGGAACTTGCGACCGTAAAACCGACGATTAACCTCCCCAAATGACAATTTTCATTACATTTATCCCAATTCTCTTGCACTTACTCATTTTTTTAATGCTCAAAGCGGCACGCGTTGTGAGCCGCGTAACATCAAATGCTATCCAATGAAATGCGACGTTACATGATGACGTCGAGTTTCCGACAGTATACCGCAGCAACCAATCACTCGTCGCGTTACATACACAAGAGCATTATCATTTGTATTACTATAACCAGTCCGTGTAATGTGCGCCCCTGTAAATGCCACTTTACACACAGAACATTGGGGTTTACAGGGGGTATATGGTATTTTTCCTTATTTCTGCACCAAGGCGGTTCTGGCGAGCATGAGCAACCTATTTTTAGGGTATAATTATGAAAAAAGTCACAAATTTTCATTACAAAAATAACCCTTTTGGATTTATGAAAGAATTAACTTCCGCAATATTATGACACACGACACGGATGCCCCCGCGTTATCGTAATAAATACAGTTATTGTACAGGTATCTTCATTGGTCTACAGGGTTGAAAGGGTTATGGCGAGATTTTTATGTATAATGTCAACTATACTGAACGGACCAAAGAAAGTCCCCAGATCGGAAAGTTTGGAACCGATCATTATATTACCCACTTTGTGAATTTCCACTTGCGATTGCATATGTAGCCACCCTTTTGGTATACTTATAATAAACCCCAGAGTGGGCTTACAACATTCAGATGACGTCGTATCAATGGATGCAACATCATGCTGATACGACGTTGCTCAAAAGCCATGGACCAAGTCGATCGTTCCTTGCGGGGAGGGGCAAGAGTAAATCTTGAAACTGACCATTTTAGGAGTTTCGGATCTGGTATTTCATTACGAAAACCCGCCAATACAAATACATTGTAAACTATACCACCGAAAAAAGACGAAATTTTTTAGATGAAAATTATTGATCACCCCACGTAAATTAGGGACGTTGCGGTTCTTAAGTGCAGAGTGTTCGGAATGCGGTTCGGGTATCATTATTCAAATATATTGATTTTTTTTCACCAAATAATGAAGATTTTCAAAAATAACAATACTGATATTTTTCTTATTTCTGCTCAAAATATAGATTGTGGGCACTCGTAAGAATCGCCCCATCGAGGCGGTTCTAACGAGTACCCACAAACTATATTTAGAGCAGAAATAAGAAAAATAAAGTATACTCTTGTAAACCCCAGTTTTTCTATATAAAAGTGGGGTTCAAGGGAGTCAAAATTATATAGGCGTCTTTTCGTGATGTGCCTTAATGCGTTGGTGGTCACTGGGGTTGTTACTGACTCAGCTTTACTTGCCGAACCGAATGCAACTGTCCCGACAGTGATGGAAGTAGAGTTTCTTGACTTTTGTTTGTTTGTTTGATTTTAGGTTTACCATCCCCGCCAACACCGTATAGGTCATTTTGGAGACGTTGCTTCTAATTTTGTGGGACTTTTACCCGATATTGAGATAAAATGACATCTCAAGCCCTGTCGCCCAATGAAACACATATGGTTTATTAGCATGGACGGTCCGATTCGCACCGCGTTGCCTGGGCAGGCTTAGATTATCTAAGCGGTTTACCAGTACCCATGTGCGGTCGGTTTCAGCTCTCCGTGGAAGCATCATGCAGCCCATCTATTTCTCCAAGCCCCGATGGGCGGGGCCGCTCCTTGACTTTTGTGTTTTACGTAAAGATTTTTATACGTAGAAAACAAAACACTAAAAATAAATAAAAGAAAATTGTCCAACTGATGCTATTAACCCACTGCATGCGGGAAACCCTTTAAGGGGTATCTTGGCAAACATTGCAGGTCCAGATCAGACGGGGCCTGTACTATTTGCCATTACGAAAAAACGCCTATACAAATACATTGCCACCTTTATCGCCGAAAAGATGAAAATGTTATGATGAAAAATTGTGATATTTTTCTTATTTCTGCTTTAGAGCAGAAATAAGAAGAATAAGGTATACCCCGGCAACCCCAGTTTTACTATATGAAAGTGGGGTTCGGGGGGGGGGGGGGGTCAAAATTATATAGGCGTGTTTTCGTGTTGTAATAGAATTTTCCGTCAAACAAAGAATATACAGTAAAATTCCTATATTAAGACCATCTTTGTTACTGTTCAAAAGTGGTCTTGACGTTCCCTTTTGAACAGTCCCAAAGGTGGTCTACGACCAGAGGGCACTGAGTAAATGTGTGTGTGAATGGGGTTTAACGTCGCTTTCAACAATTTTTCAGTCATATCGTTGCGACAGGGAGCTCAATGCTCACTTTTATAGTGATGCCTCACTGAAGTATCATGTCCCAGACACATTACATGATACCACACCCAGTCACATTATCCTGACACTGGGTCGACCAGTCCTAGCTCTACCCCGGGCACTGTGTAAAGAAAACAGAAAGAAAGAATAACAACAACCTGCTAAATAAGCTTGTTAAGCAGACTTTAGGTGGTCTTAATAGCGGAATGGCACTGTAAATGAAAAAAAATAGGACTGACACCCCTTATATGACAAATGGACTTGTCCAACATATAGCAATGAAGAGTCCACTAATACACAATGGGTTAAACATTTTTTTTAGACACTGCCCCACCCCCACACTTTTAAACAAATTCCGTTCAGTATAGTCGAAATAAAATACATAAAATCTTACCTTGGGTATGTCAAAAACGAGCACACTCAATTAACGGGGATCATGTGGATTCTCCAATATATCAGGTATATACCCCGTGTTTTTTTGCTATTTTTTATTTGCCGATAAATCACCTGAAGTGTCCCTTACAGTATATATCGAGACCAGAAAGTGCGACTGTTATTTCATGTATATTTATACTCATTCAAGGAGCACTACAAAAAATATTGAGTATGATGCAATTGCATGTGCATGCTTATAAAAGATAAGTAATAACGAGGGTAATTGATAAAACAGGTTTCCTTTTTCTTGTAGGCGACTTCCCAGCAAACACTCAACGTTAAACTAACGTTTAAATAGCGTTGTTTAAACGTTAGTTCAACATTGAGTCAACTTTTTGTGCCTGCCAGGTTATATTGTAGGTGCTTGTTAGAATCACTTCAGCAAGGAGATTTTAACAAGTACCCCCAACATATGTTTTAATGCAAAATTGTTTGATTTGTTTAATTGAGGTTTAACGTCCCCGTCAACACTATTTAGGCCATTTTGGAGATGTTGCTTCCAATTTTGTGGAACTTTCACCTGACATCGAGATGAAATGACATCTCAAGCCCTGCCAACCAATGAAACCAAAAGGCTTATTTGCATTGGAGGGTGTGACTCAACACCACTTTGCCTGGGCAGGCTTCCTCCTAAGCGGTTTACGAGTACTCGTGTGTGGTGAGTTTCAGCTCTGCATGCGTGGAAGCACCATGCAGCTCAATCTATTTCTTCAAGCCCCGATGGGCGGGGTGGTCTAAGCTGTTTACCAGTACTCATGTGTGGTCAGTTTCAGCTCTACGTGGAAACACCATGCAGCCCTTCTATTTCTCCAAGCCCCGAAGGGCGGGGGCGGTTAATGCAAAAATGAAGTAAAATATCCCACCTCTGCAGGCACAAAACGTTGACTCAACGTTGAACTAACGTTGGAACAACTTAAACGTTGTTTCAACCTTAGTTCAATGTTGGGTGTATCCTTACGCTTCCTTATCTGATGCTATGCATAAGTCTTTCATCCCTGCGGACAACGAATGCAAACTGTATATCCAACTGCATTAGACTGTGTCATCTACTCAGGGTCTACACTGTTTGCCATTCTGTTTCCGAGATTTCACGGCTGAAACACCTATGCACAACAATGAACCTGTCGATATTCGTGAATGGAAGAGTCTACATACGAAATGCAGGCGTGTTACTAGCAACAGCCAACGAGAATAAACAGGTGGAAAGTCCATTATATATCTGCGGTTCACGTTGAAACAGAGACTAACCAGCGAATCCAGTAGATTTTCAGTTTAATCGGCGAAGCTGTATAAGCCGGTGTAACGCAAAATAAGTAGACCGTGAGAAAAGTAGACACTTCCGCCACTGCGCATGCGCGTTGCAAAATGGGCGTTAACCGAAACTTTAAGGTGGGGCTTACACGATAAACAAGTCAATAGTCACTTTTTCAATCCTCCTTGGATGAACTATAGCCCAGCCAGTCAAACATTTCGGACCAACGTCGGACCGACAGCGATACGACGTGGCAACGCCGTTTCGCTGTCGACCCGATAACGGCCCGCCATTGCGTGCTGGCTGTTAGTATACGATATACCATGCAATGAAATTTTCACCTCTGTGACTGTTACTGACTGTTTTTTTTTGTTTTTTTTTGGTTTTTACAAACCTACCCCTACCTCTGTTTAGTGCAGTATAATACTTCTCTGAGGACTTCTGTAATCCATCTTGGAGGGGAATTATAATGTTCTCATTGTGAACATTGTGTCCAGGTGCAAAAAAAGAAAAAAGAAACTGTACCGATGCATTTCATCACGTGAACAAGTCCGTGAAATAATAATAAAAAAAAACTTAACCCCACTTTATATAGAGAAAACTGGGGTTTAAGGGGGTATACATTATTTTCATATTTTCTTCTTCCATACATAGGTTGTTTGTACTCGTTTGAACCGCCTTAATGAGGCAGTTCTAACGAGCACACACAACCTATGTTTGTAGTATAATTAAGAAAAATATCACGGATTTCATCAGGATAGTAGCCATTTTTGAGATGTGAAAAATACACGATGTCGCACGGGTGTGTTATCGTAATGTATCATAATGTATGCTGTAGTATAACGAAACATCCTCACCGTTAATTATATAGACTAGGTATTGATCAGTAGCCATGAGAAACCCTAAACTTTCTGTCTGCGTGGAAAATGTGATAAACGTGGAAAAAGTAGACCTAAACAAAACATAACATTTCTGCATATGAAGATACCAATCCGTGCAAGAGTAAACAGGCGTAAAAAGTTTATATGAAGAGCACTAAAGTGAAACAGAGCGAAATTTTCTGCGCTTGAAAACCAATCCGTGAATGAGGAATCCTAAATTTTCTGCCTATGGTGTAGGAAAGAATTTTCTTGCCTTGAAAAAGTGGACAGGCGTGAATCTAGACATGAAAAGAGTTAGACAAAAATGAGAGTAGACATGAGGAATCCTACATTTGCTGCCTCTGGCGTTGAAGAACGAATTTTCTTGCCTTCAAAAGAAGACAGGCCTGAAACTAGTCATACAAAACCCCTCATGTCCCTGCTTTTGGTTGCACGAAATATTCTGACGGCGAAAACAGATAGACAAGGTATCAATCCGTGAAAAAGGATAGAATCTAATGTGAAAGTAGACATGAAGAACCCGAAACTCCCTTCCCATGTTGTAACAGACTGAATGTTTATGCAGTGGGAAAAGGTAGGGCCCTAAACATGAAAAAGGTTGACATGCGTGAAAGATGTAGACATGAACAATCCTCTGTTGCCTGCCTTTGGTGTAACAGATTGAAACCTGCTGACCGTGTTAAGAGGGAGTCGAAAAAATGTAGGGGGTTCGTAGAAATACCGGTGAAACGTAAAATAAGTAGACCGTTAGAAAAGGAGACTCTTCCGCCACTTTCATCATGGTCAAAATATAAGAATCTGATATGGGGTTCTGTTGTAGATGAGCGTTTCAAACCCGAGGGATGACCGTGCTGAGCGGAACCGAGGCTACGCCGAGGTTCCGCTCAGCACGGTCATCCCGAGGGTTGGAAACGCCCACCAGCAACAGAACCCCTTATCAGATTCTTTTTCTTGCACAACACCTCCGGTTGGTTTTGACAGCTCGCACATGTATATTGCTTACAAAATAAAAGTAGTGCGGAAGTAGTTCCGGCAGTTGAATAGAATTGAAGCGCATTTATGTCATTTGCCTGGGTCGGAACACCAGGGTCAGAACATAAATTTCTATCCCAGGGTAAAATCACGGATTTCCTTGTCTGGTGTGCAAGAATGTTTCGTTCTGTTACACCAAATACAGACCAGTGAGTATTTTTCATGTCCACTTCTTTCACGACTGTCTACGTTTATCACAACTTGGTATTTTTGTACATTTATCACGGCATAAAAATTCATTCTGTTACAACATGGGCAGGAAGTTTCGGGTTCTTCATGTCTACTTTCACATTTGTCCATTTTCACGGATTGATACCTTGTCTACCTTTTAACGCGGGCAGAATATTTCCTGCTGTTACACCACTAGCAGGAACTTGCGGGATTCTGTATGTCTAGTTTCTCGTCTGTCTACTATTTCAAGGCAAGAAAATTCGTTTCGCTACACCATAGGCAGAAACTGTAGGATTCCTCATGTCTACTCTCGTTTCTGTCTAACCTTTTCACTCTGAGAATGTCTGATTATGTAACAGTGTATTCAGGAATTTGTATTTCTTCACGTCTACTTTTTTCACCCCTGTCTGCTTTTTTCACGGATTGGTGCCTTGTCTTTCTTTTATCTTGGTTAGGCTATATCATCATGTTACACCTTTGGCTGGACATTTAGGGTTCTCATGTCTACTTCTCTCACACCTGTCTACTTTCTTCACAGGCTAGTTCCTTGTCTACCTTTTTTCAGAGTGCTTCGTGACTACCTTTTTCACACATATATTCTCCTTTCACGGATTGGTACCTTGTCAACCATGCATTTTCGTGGACAGAATAGTTTTCTTCTGTTACGCCACGGGTTCTCCACATCTTCATTTACTACTGTCCACGTTTCCCACAGACTGGTATTTGTCTACGTTTTTCACGGTCACTGTAGTGTAACACATATGCATACTTTCCTCATGTCTCGTTTTTCACGCCTGACTACATCTTTCACACACGTGTACTTTGTCTACATTTTTCAGAATCTGACTATTTCGATCTGTTATATCATAGGCAGTAAATTGAAGGTTTTACATGACTATTGCTTTCGCGCATGTCTACATTTTTTTCCGTGTTGGTACCTTGTCTACCTTGTATCACGGTCAGAATGTTTTGTTCTGCTACGCGAAAGGCATGCCACTGAAGATTTTTTCAGGTCTACTTCTTTCACGCGTGTTTACATTTTTTCACGGATTGGTAACTTGTTTACCTTTTTCGCGGCATACGAGAACATTCATTCTGTTATAATATGGGCAGGGAGTTTTGGGTTCTTCATGTCTACTTTCACATCTTTCTTTTTTCACGGTTTGTGTTTCCGCGGTCAGAATATTTCGTGCTGTTACACCATAAGCAGGAATATGAGGGGTTTTGCATGTCTAGTTTCACGCCTGTCCGCTTTTTCAAGGCAAGAAATCTCGTTCTGCTACCCCATAGGCTGAAAATGTAGGATTCCTCATGTCTAGTTCTCTATTCCCGTCTAACGTTTTTTCACACTGAGAATGTTTGATTATTTTAATAGCGTATTTTCTTCGTGTCTACTTTTTTCACGGTTGTCTACTTTTTCAGGGATTGGCACCTTGTCTATCTTATATCATGGTTAGACTACATCATTCTGTTACACTATCTGCTGAACATTTAGGGTGCTCATGTCTACTTCTCTCACACCTGACCTAAAACACCAAAGGCGGACCATTGAGGATTTTTTATCTCTACTTCTTTCACGACTGTCTACTTTTTCGAACGGATTGGTATTTTTTTTCCACATTTTTCACGGCATACAAATTAATTCAGTTGCAACATGGGCAGAAAGTTACGGGTAATTCATGTCTACTTTCGATGTGAGAATTTTGCACGGATTGGTACCTTTTTGTACCTTTTTTCGCGATTAGACTATACAGTGCTGTTACACCATAAGCAGCAACTTGAGGGTTTTTTCATGCCTAGTTCTATGCCTATCTACTTTTTTCAAGGCAAGAAAATTCATTCTGCTACACCATAGGCAGAAAATTTAGAATTCCTCATATCTAGTTCTTTCACTGCTGTCTAACTTTTTTCACACTGGGAATGTTTGATTATTTAACAGTATATAAAGTTGCATGTCTTTATGTCTACTTTTTCCATGCCTGTCTACTTTCTTCACGGATTGGTACCTTGTCTACCATTTTCAAGCTCAGAAAATTTCGTTCTGCTACAATTTAGGGGTCTTCATATCACCATTTTACGCCCGTTTACTTCTTGCACGGATTGGTATCTTCACTTTTTATACATTTATGCGGAAACGTTATGTTTTGTTTAGGTCTACTTTTTCCACGTTTATCTCCTTTTTCACGCAGACAGAGAATTTAGGATTTCTCATGTCTACTGATCAATAGCTCGTCTACATAATTCACGATGAGGATGTTTCGTCATACTACTGCATATGCATCGATGCATATGGATCTTCTCGTTGTTAAGGTTACTATTAAAATGCATCGGTACTTTTTTTTGCACCTATACACAGTTTTCACGGTGAGAAAATGATACTTCCCCTCTCAGATTGATTAGAGAAGTCCTCAAAGAAGTGTTATACTGCACTAGGCAGAGGGAGAGGTAGGTTTGTGAAAAAAGTCAGTAACAGTCACAGAGGTGAAAACTTCATTGCATGGTATATCGTATACTCCCAGTAGCACGCAATAGCGGGCCAATATCGGGTCAACAGCGAAACGGCGTTGCCACGGCGTATCGCTGCCGCCCGACTTTGGTCTGCTGGACTATAGTTCATCGAAGGAGGATTGAAAATGTGCAACGTGATTTGTTTATCGTATAAGCCCCGCCTTAAAGTTTCAGTTAATGCCAATTTATTAACGCGCATGCGCAGTGGCGGAGTGTCTACGTTTCTCACGGTTTACTTATTTTACGTTACACCGACTTTTGACCTATTGATATTAATCTCGATTAGATAAATTGTAAGTGCGATTGGTTAAAAAATGTGTAAACTTTGAACAAGGGGCGTTCAACAGGTTCAATGAATGGGTTCTTAACTGTGTCGATAACATACAGAATTACCATGTGCCTTTTATGATGTGCAAAAAGGAATGTAAAATCGCATGGTTCAATTTTATATAATAAATAAACTATGCCTTAAGCTCCGACATAAAGATCATAACTAGGAATATGTTCTATAAATGGGTTATCCTTTGGAGGCAAGGAGTACACCACAGAACTGAAAAATATGGAGTGTATATGTTTTCTGGGCCAGACTAACTAGTTTCGGCCAATTAGGCCTCATCAGTGACCCTCAGATATTTTCAAAATTCTACAATGGAATCAATGATCCCAAAGGACAAGAAAATATAATCTACACTATGATGTAGGGCATGGAGACGTTTTACCACCGCCACAAATTCCCACACACCAGCTGTAGTGAAGTCAAATATGTTCTATAAAAGGGTTATCCTTTGGAAGCAAGGAATACACCACAGAACTGAAAAATATGGAGTGTATATGTTTTCTGGGCCAGACTAGCTAGTTTCGGCCAATTAGGCCTCATCAGTGACCCTCAGATATTTTCAAAATTCCACAATGGAATCAATGATCCCAAAGGACAAGAAAATATAATCTACACTATGATGTAGGCCAGGGAGACGTTTTACCGCCCCCACACATTCCCACACACCAGCTGTAGTGAAGTCAAATATGTTCTATAAAAGGGTTATCCTTTGGAAGCAAGGAATACACCACAGAACTGAAAAATATGGAGTGTATATGTTTTCTGGGCCAGACTAGCTAGTTTCGGCCAATTAGGCCTCATCAGTGACCCTCAGATATTTTTAAAATTCCACAATGGAATCAATGATCCCAAAGGACAAGAAAATATAATCTACACTATGATGTAGGGCAGGGAGACGTTTTACCGCCCCCACACATTCCCACACACCAGCTGTAGTGAAGTCAAATATGTTCTATAAAAGGGTTATCCTTTGGAAGCAAGGAATACACCACAGAACTGAAAAATATGGAGTGTATATGTTTTCTGGGCCAGACTAGCTAGTTTCAGCCAATTAGGCCTCATCAGTGACCCTCAGATATTTTCAAAATTCCACAATGGAATCAATGATCCCAAAGGACAAGAAAATATAATCTACACTATGATGTAGGGCAGGGAGACGTTTTATCGCCGCCACACATTCCCACAACCCAAAATCCGATCCCGAACTCAATTTAACATAATTTCACAAACCTAAGCGTTTTTAGGAATGATATATATATATATATATATATATAGTATCAAAAATATGAATTAATGAATATAATTTATATGATAGCAAAATACCTTTGATTTAGTTTGTTATTAGAATAAAAATTGAATTTAGTATAGTCGCAAGGGGTATGAAACCCACAACTCGGTTCGTACCGAGGTTTTGTTGATCTAAGCTATTAATCTCAATTTGTTTGATGACGAACATGTTTCATGCTTTGAAAAAAAAGTAAAAACTGCTTATTTATTTTTATTACTTTTATTATTATTATTATTTTACGAAAGTGAAGTTTTTGTGTGTGCTCAGTAAACTGCGCGTAATGAAAAAAAATTAATAAATAAATAAATAATAAAAAAAAAAACATAACTTTTGAAAGCGCAAGTACCGAAGATTGTTTTTGTTTGTTTGTTATTTTTGTTTGTTTGTTTGTTTTTGTTCACAGAAATGTTTCTTCAATAAAAGGTCTTCAAATACTGTTAAAACAATTCTATTAAGTGCCCGCTCATCGGGGCATGAAGAAATAGATAAGGCTACACGATGCTTCCACGCAGAACTGAAACCGACCGCACATGAGTACTGGTAAACCGCTTAGAGGTTTCTAAGCTTTCCCAGGCAAAGTGGTGCGAGTCGGACCGCCCATGCATATAAACCTTGTTTGTTTTATTGGGCGGCCGGGCTTGAGATGTCATTTCATCTCAATGTCGGATAAAAGTCCCACCAAAATTGGAATCAACGTCTCCAAAATGACCTAAATAGTGTTGACGGGGACTTTAAAACTCAAATCAAAACTCAAATAAACAAAAGAATTCTGTTCCGTCTCAAAACATGGCTTTCAGTTGGCATGGTTACTTTTCAATATATATAAAGAAGTTTGTAAAGTAAACTTGACAGTTCTTCTTCTCCACAACCTATGGTCAAGTTTCAAAATTTTCGTCGAAATATTCCAAAGGTAAATGTCTATACAATTTGTTAAAAATTATTTTGGTTCTTTCCTCATATGTCTCATCACGAAAACACACCTATAAAAGTTTGACCCCGTTGAACCCCACTTTTGTATAGTAAAACTGGGGTTTACAGGGGTAAACCTTATTTTTCTTATTTCTGCTCTAAAATATAGATTGTGGGTACTCGTTATAACCGCCTCGATGAGTTTTCGGTGAGGCGGTTCTAACGAGTACCCACAATCTATATTTTGAGCAGAAATAAGAAAAATATCACAATTTTTCATCTTTAAATGTTCGTTTTTTCAACGGTAAACTTTACAATGTATTTGTATAGGCCTGTTTTCGTAATGTGTCTAGAACTTTTTGAACATTTTGTTATCAACAATTAACTAGATATCAATATTCCAAAGGGCTTGAAGAAATAGATGGCATTACGCAAACACGCTTATCCGAATACATTGCCCCTTTATCGCCGAAAAAAAAAATTATAATGAAAAATTGTGATTTTTTTCTTATTTCTGATCCAAATATAGATTGTGGGCACTCGTTAGAACCGCCTCATCGAGGCGGTTCTAACGAGTACCCACAATCTATATTTAGAGCAGAAAAAAAAGAAAAATAAGGTATACCCCCGGAAACCCCAGTTTTATTGTATAAAAGTGGGGTTCAAGGAGGTCAAAATTATATAGACGTGTTTGCGTGATGGACTGTATGATGCTTCCACGCAGAGCTGAAACCGACCCGCACATGAGTACTGGTAAACCGCTTAGAGGATCTAAGCCTGTCCAGGCAAAGCGGTGCGAGTCGGCCCGTCCATGCTTATAAACCTTATTGGTTTCATTGGGCGGCAGGGCTTGAGATGTCATTTCATCTAAGTGTCGGGCAAAAGTCCCACAAAATTGGAAACACATCTCCAAAATGACCTTTACAGTGTTGACGGGGACGTTAAACCTTAAATCAAACAAACAAAACAAACAAATCAATAATTCAAACATTACTGGATTGACCATTCATCAAAATTTTTCAAATTAAATTGTATCTCAAAAAAAAAAGGGGGGGGGGGGCAGGGTCTGATAATGTGTAGAGAAAACTATGAAAATATCTTCTTTCGGCCAGGTTAAAATATCTGCTTCCCAGGTGAGCAATTCAGTGCCATCATGACCCTCTTACTACAAATTAAATATGTTTTTGCAGTTTTTTTTTTTCTCTTTGATAATCTATATATTGCCAGTGTTACACTTAGCTTACTCTTTATCAAAAAGAGCTTCGCAAGCGGGGCATTATACGCCCGTGGCCATTTTCATACAGAGAAAGTTAACATACTCAGAGGCAAAAGTAAGTATACAGGTTACTGAATGCCGATTTGCGTCCCAATTTCCCTCTCTACATACATATGACGCATCATAAATAAGAAAAACCACTTCCGCATCATATGCAGCATTTTCCGTTAAAATTGATTAAAGGATAATGAAACTGCATCACTTGAAATGGACAGGGGGTCTGATCCAATATTTTGTCTTGAGTAGGTTCCCTTTAAACATGTCTTTCGAATAAGGGTATTCAATAAATGATTTTTCATGCAACACATTGAAAGAAGGGCAACTGATTGGCAAGAATATGTCGCATATTGAAATTAAACGCAAGGTAAAATACAACATCTTTTCTCCAAGAAAATTGCATTTTTGCCTTTTACGTTCTTCCTTTGATTAAATGCATTATGTTTCTATGGGATTTGTGTTGTTGCTTAACTTTTCATTGAGAAAATTTTAGAGGATTTACTATGGAGTAAGCATAAAGATGCCGAGCAAAGCAAGCAATAATTATGCGAAAGTTCCAAAAGAATATCTCTTACACGATTTGAGAAAAAGACTCATTTAATTCACTATGATTTTAATTGAAAGGGAGATAATCCGGAACAGACAGAAATTCCAATTGAGTATGAAGCTTATGTTTGGGTTTAATGGCAAAGTAATGATGTGGTCTTATCGATGAACATTCTTACGTGACTTTTGCGGTGTGCATAGATTTGAATGTCATGTACAACACAAGATTTTATTGGAAATATTGATTTTCAAATAAGGGCAATAACTCCATTATGGATGACTGCAACAGGAAAAGAAATGGAGTTTTACAATCTTAGACGTTTGGGGAAAACGGACATAGGCATATTTTATCACAGACAGCAATACAAGATCTGGTATTCTAAACTTTTTATTGCCTTTGAGTATATGAACTGCTCCAAATCATGGTCTAACTACTGTTAAATTCCGCAAATAAGACCACCTAAAATTAAGACTATTTCTGGTATAAAAAGCCTATTTAGTAGGTTGCAGTTATTCTTTCTTTGTGTTGTCTGCATACACTGTCCACTGCTCAGAGACCACCTTTAAGACTGTTCAAAAATGGCCTGACTGGTCACAAATGGTCTAAATCCACTTTTGAACAGTCCCAAAGGTGGTCTCAAATATGGGAATTTTACTGTTACATCAACGTTCAGCTTAACTGGATCTAAATTGTAGGAGTTAGCCGGAAAGAAAATGTTAACTCTTATCTTGCTGTTCACGACATCCCCTATCTTTGCAAACAGTGAAGATCCAGATCAGATGGCTTCTGAAGAAGCCATCTGATCAGGATCTACACTGTTTGGCATTCAGTTTATGAATTTGTAGCAATAAATTACATCAAGTAATTTGATTGGCTGATAGACAGAAATGGGTGTGGCTTAAATGAATATTCAGCAAGATAAGGGTTAACAGAAATTTACAAAGGGGTATACAATTTGACCAAGATAAGACAGAATGAAGATCATGCGATGGTGTATTTGTGTGAAGTTGCATGTGAGTAGGGCAAATGCTTTTGAAGTTATGACCAAGGTTAAGTTTTTAACCTTTAACCTGCGGAATATTCAATTAAGCCACACCCATTTCTGTCTATCAACCAATCAAATTAGTTGATGTAATTTTTTCAAACAATTTCATAAGCTGAATGTCAAACAGTGTAGATCCTGATCAGATGGCTTCTTCAGAAGCCATCTGATCTGGATCTACACTGTTTGCAAAGATATGGCTTGTCGCCTACAGCAGGGTAAAGGTTAAGAACACATAGCTATGGCCTGACAAGTGTTTCGGAGCAGAATTAGAAATTTTAATGTATCATTTGCCCGCCGTCGTAAAGGTTTCCGTAAGTGCGGGTCGCTGATAAGATCTCGCAAAACCACAAAGAGGATTAATATATTGTCAGAATGAAAAGAGTATCATTTTCCGTTTTGACCTTCATTATACATAATGGGATTAATAAATTTTATAAATGCCAAAATTTGATGACCTAAATTAAACTTCAACACAAGTTTTGCTTGTATTGAGGTTTAACGTCCCCGTCCCCGTTGGAGACGTTGCTTCCAATTTTGTGGGACTTTTACCCGATATTGAGATGAAATGACATTTCAAACGTTAACACTACCGCCTATATGGACTGAAACCAAGTATAATCTAACACATTTTGTACCGGAAATCCCCAAAAGGGTAGTTGGCAAACGGTGCAGGCCCAGATCAGACGCGACTGATCAGGGTCTACACTATTTGCAAAATGAACACAAACTGAACCCATTACATTTTTATTGACTCCTGCTATATAAAAGGGGGAAGGTTCTATTTGGTAAATAAAAAGGGTTAAATGATGTGTTTTGTGGCACAACTGGTGCGTTTTTATGCACTTTCTAATTCTCTAATTTCCGCCATTTCTTGGTAAGAATGGAAAAGTTAATTTTGTTTGTTTGTTTGTTTGATTTGAGGTTTAACGTCCCCGTCAACACTGTAAATGTCATTTTGGAGACATTGCTTCCAATTTTGTGGGACTTTTCCCCGCCGACATTGAGATGAAAAGACATCTCAAGCCCTACCGCCCAGTGAAAACAAAAGGGTTTTTAAGCATGGACGGGCCGACTCGCACCGCTTTGCCTCAGTGGGCAGGCTTAGATCCTCTAAGCGGTTTACCAGTACCCGTGTGCGGGTCTGTTTCAGCTCTGCGTTGAAGCATCATACAGCCCATCTATTTCTTCAAGCCCGATGGGCGGGGCCGATTTTTGACTGATATGGATTGAAAAATATTAAACAAATTCCATCTATTTGTGAACAGTCAAACGCCTCAGGTGCCTGTGACCATGCCACTTTTGGCCCAGTGATTGTTGAAAGCTGTGCCCCTCTGTGATAGGACGGCCGTAGCCAGTATTTTTATTTGGGTTTTGTTTGTTTCAAATTGTTTGTTTGTTCGAATGACGTTTTTACGTTCCCATCAACACTATTCAGGTAATTTTGGAGACGTTGCTTCCTATTTTGTGGGACTTTTACCCAACATTGAGATGAAATGGCATCTCAAGCCCTGCCACCCGAACAAAGCAAAGGGTTATATACATTGTATCTAGGGACGGTTTGACTCGCACCACTTTGCCTGGGCAAGCTTAGACCCTTTAAGTGGTTTACGTACTCATGTGTGGTCGGTTTCAGCTCTGCGTGGAATCATTATTATGCGGCCCAATTTATTTCTCCAAGCTCTAACTTTATTTGAGTTGAATACCCTTTCAAGGGTATTTCACTTATATTTGCCGGTCATTTATCAGAAGAGGTCAAAAACCTATCGCTGACCCGAGTGTCGAATCCACTGCGTAGTGAGATTTTATTTTATGGGTCGATTGTTTGTCAATCGGCCAAAAGTTACTAAAGCACAATAGCTTTTAGTGTTGATGTTCACATGTATGAGGCGCCGTTTTCTATTTTATTCCGTATTTATAGATATCCATAATTATTTATTAGATATCCATAATTATTTATGGATATCAATAATTCGAATTATGGATATCCATAACTCGAATTATGGATATCCATTATCATTTATGGATATCCATATTTCGAATTATGGATATCCATAACTCGAATTATGGATATCCATTATTATTTATGGATATCCATATTTCGAATTATGGATATCCATAAATGGAACTGAATTAATGATATCCATTAATCGAATAATGGATATCCAATATTCGATTTATGGATATCCATTATTCGGATTATGGATATCCATTATTCGGCTGATTTATGGATATCCATAAATCAAATTATGGATATCCATAAATCGAATTATGGATATCCATAAATCGATTTATGGATATCATTAATTTAGATCGAAATATGGATATCCATAAATCGAATTATGGATATCCTTAATTCGAATTATGGATATCCATTATTCGGCTGATTTATGGATTTCCATAAATAGAATTATGGATATCCATAATTCTCCTCTGCAAATAACCCTAATGAATAATGACTGCTCCCTTTGCAAAAAAAACCTCGACTATTCCCATCAGGTTTCCGATTTAGGTGTGTAATAAAAGCCGGGATGGAGGTGGAGGTAATGTAGGGTAGGCTTATTGATTTGTTTGATTTGAGGTTTAACGTCCCCTTCAATACTATTTAGGTCATTTTGGAGACGTTGCTTCCAATTATGTTGGGCATTAAGCCTTCATTGAGATGAAATGACATCTCAATACCGCCGGCCTCGGTCGCTCAGTCGGATGCGCGTCTGACTGGTGATCAGGAGGAGGCGGGTTCGATACCTGCCAGGGTCGGCATTATTCTTTCATGGAGATTGATCATGCAATCTTTTCTACGGTCATTTTCTCCCTTCCGCTGATTCAAGAAGGGCAGATTTGTTTTGGAGTCATCAAAAAATTTACACATCACTTTCACAAGTCCATGAAATGAATACCCACTTACACCTGTCCTAGCCACTAGGCGTTAAAATTGATAATATGAAATTAAAATCGTCTTTTGCATTAAAATGAATAGTATATAAAAATTTAGCTAGTCTAGTCTTTCTGGTTTAATTTTGAGAATAATAAGTTTGAAGATTCTACCAAATAGACTTGCCATTACCAACAAGGTGATACATTTTTAATATAATAAAAATACTAAAATTGATCAGACTTTAATTATCAGACTAGTAGAGATTGATCATGAAATCTTTTCTACGGTCATTCTCTCCCATCCGCTGATTCAAGAAGGGCAGTTGTCAGTTTCTGGGCGAAAGAATGTGCGCTGTACTGGATAAATGCTTACGTGTAAGCCTGGACAGGAAAAGTGTGGATAGGTAAACTGATCGGCTCAAAAATGACCTAAATTTGTGTTGACTGGGCCGTTTAACTCAAATACACACAAACGAACATCTCAATCCCTGTCGCCCATTGACTCGTCCGACTTTATTTGGACAGGCTTAGACCTTCTAAACGGTTTACCAGTACTCTCAGTTTATGCAGCCAAATCTATTTCTCCAAGCCCCAATGGGCGTGGGCCAGGATATATATCTGAATTTGCCTGGTACTCCGTACATCTCAAGTAGAGTATTATATGGATATATGTTAATATAATGACCATGTGCATTTTTCTCCAGAAAGCATGCACGGATTGCCTGTTTGGATCATTATAATCTTACGTCCGACTCTCAGTGTCCTTAGGTGCGCAGTCCTTATAGAGGTGACTCCAGAGGGACCGGATGCATTGGCCGGAATTTCTAGATCCTACGGCTGGTTGCGATATTAAACTGCACACATGGCGGGCGTTCAGCGTTTGGCGCCCGTTGCTTTGGAAGCCTTACGGGCTGAAAAGGCTGCACGGCAGAGAGGTCCCTTTGACTGGCCATCATCTTCCAGCGATGATGAAGACCTTGATGATTTTGAAGATTTTTGCAATAAACAATCACGTGTCTTAGGGAGAAATCATTAAACCAAAAGCTTTGGCGGTGATTTATGGATATCCATAATCCGAATTATGGATATCCATAAATCGATCTGAATTATGGATATCCATAAATCGAATTATGGATATCCATAATTCGAATTATGGATATCCATATATCAGAGGAATAATAAATATCCATAAATCGAATTATGGATATCCATAAATCGAATTATGGATATCCATAAATCGAATAATGGATATCCATAAATCGATCTGAATTCATGATATCCATTAATCGAATTATGGATATCCATAATTCGATTTATGGATATCCATACTTCGAATTATGGATAACCATTATTCGGCTGATTTATGGATATCCATAATTCGATTAATGGATATCTTCAAATACGGATTCAATAGTAAAACGGCGCCCCATACACATGGCTATCACTGATTTGTAGGAAATCCCGGTAACGGCTATTTTTAGAAAGTAATCCCACTATACGTATCGCTGTGATGTCAGAGTGTTGCGTAAGAATCCGACTGGAATTTTGTACCGGCTTTGCCCGGATCAGACGTCTACACTGTTTGCTTACAATGCAGTAATTTAAGGGTTAAACGAAACAGTTTAAGTCCCTGTTCATGACAATTTTTCTGGCCTACACTAAGAGAAAATCGACCCACAAGTGCTGTAAGTGTTTGCATTTAACCCTTATCCCGCTGTATAAATTAATTTTAGCCGCACCCATTTACATTTCAGCTAATCAAATTACTTGATTTAATTTAATCATTCAAATTTGCAAATTTAATGTCAAACTGACGCCATCTGATCTTTTGTTTGTTTGTTTGTTTGATTTGAGGTTTAACGTCCACGTCAACACTGTGAAAGGTCATTTTGGAGACATTGCTTCCAATTTTGTGGGACTTTTACCCGATAGTGAGATAAAATGACATCTCAAGCCCTGCCGCCCAATGAAACTGCTAGGGTTTATAAGCATGGACGGGCCGACTCGCACCGCTTTGCCTGGGCAGGTTTAGATCCTCTAGTCTAAGTGGTTTATCAGTACTCGTGTGCGGGTCGGTTTCAGCTCTGCGTGGAAACATCATGCAGCCTATCTATTTCTTCAAGCTCCGATGGGCGGGGGCCGGCATCTGATCCGGAACTACACTATTTGCAAAGGTAGGTGTTATCGTGAACAGCAGGACAAGGGTTAAGATACAGGGTGTTTGTAGCTGTTAAATGGGCCCCGTCAAGCGATTTTGGTACTAATCGCCTATGCGAGCAGCGAAGGTTCAGGCGAGCCTGCGCATCCGCGCAGTCTCGCCAGAACCTTCGCTGCTCGCTCATACAAGCAGTGAATCAAGAGGAATCTTCAGACAGAAAGCCATATCCCTGGCCCCTCTGAATGGCTGGGCATGCGCAGTTAAAATTTGTCATGACGGAATGCTCGACTGAGACACAAATTCACTTGGCGGGGCTCAAATGATGGTTGATGTACAAGACTGCTTAGTGCAGAATTAATACTTCAAGCACTGTAGAAAATTCTAGAGCAGACCACAATCTATTTTTTTTTTGTTCAAAGAGAAAATAAGGGCTGACATTTCATGTGAATCATCTGCCCAGCAGACAATTCACATGTAATGTGAAGCCCTATTTTAGGTGATTTATTTGTGTGGTGAACAGTGAATGTTCTGGCGAGACTGCGCATGTGCGTACGTTTCGATTATACACCGATGTGCAAAAATGGCGTCTTTTATATTTTTTGAACTTTTTTTAAATACAAGTATAATTTTTCTCTTTTCCGCTCCAAACATATATAGACTTTGAGTGCTTTTACAACTGCCTCAAACAGGCGGTCCTGACGAATACCCACAATCCATATTTTGAGCAGAAATAAGAAAAATATCACGCTTTTTCATTTGAAAATTTCATAATGAATGAAAACATAAATGTAACAAAACTGAGACAAAATAATAATAAAATAAAATAAAGAAATCCGAGAAATATAATCACTGTATCAAGTATATTATCCGCATGTTGTTTATTACTAGTAATTACAAAATTAATACAAAAAAGCTTTACATGTTTGATACGATTTCTGGTACACATATTGTGGACTTAGCGATTTTTGCATCATGAACTGCAGTACTGAAAAACAGCTTATAAACGATTTTTAAGCTCTCAGGGAAGCAATTTATCGTTTTTCAGTAGAAATAAACTTTATATCATCGTAAACTTTGAACAACAGTCTAACAGTATATAACAGTGACTTAATTCCAAACAAATCATTTCTATTTAATATTGGCAACCAAACATGGAAATCTGCACGTTTTTTTTTTAAAAAATACATTGCCGTCTTTGGAGCATATAGGCATGACATTAAATTGCAGATGGAAGCAATAAGAATTAATTATTCATCACTATGAAATGCACCAAATAAAAACTGAATAATTTTCTTACATGAAGATAACAGTGACTTTTTTCTAGGGTTAAGGATAAATAAGATACGAGGAGTTAATATTTTTTCCTTCATAATTTTAATATGAAAAACCTTCAAAATATACAGGTAACTTTAACTGCCGATTTCCTACGGAAATCGATATTCAACTCGGTAATTTCCGGCGAATGAAGGAAAAAGTTCAACATGAGACACAAATTCACTTGGCGGGGCTCAAATGATGGTTGATGTACAAGACTGCTTAGTGCAGAATTAATACTTCAAGCACTGTAGAAAATTCTAGAGCAGACCACAATCTAGTTTTTTTTGTTCAATATTTTTAGAGAAAATAAGGGCTGAAATTTCATGTGAATCATCTGCCCAGCAGACAATTCACATGTAATGTGAAGCCCTATTTTAGGTGATTTATTTGTTTGATTTGAGGTTTAACGTCCCTGTCAACACTGTATATGTCATTTTGGAGACGTTGCTTCCAATTTTGTGTGACTTTTACTAGACAGTGAGATGAAATGACATCTCAGGCCCTGCCACCCAGTGAAACCAATAGGGTTTATATGCATGGACGGTGCGACTCGCACCACTTTTCCCAGCCAAGCGGTTTACCAGTATTCAAGTGCGATCGATTTCAGCTCTGCGTGGAACTTCGGTATCATGCAGCCCAATCTATTTCTTCAAGTCCCGATGGGCGGGGGCCGACTTATTTTAGGTAAAAAAAATAACGAAAAGATACATCGAAAATGTTGTCTGCTAAATGTTCTTGGCGCTTGAAGGGTTAAGATAACATGAATATTGACCCTACATGATTTATAGGGTAACCCTTCTATTTACTGAAACTTTTAACTAAACATGCTAAAGAAAGCTATCAAATGGCTCAATGATTAAACCAAATTTTTTGAGTCATATTTTTATGAATATACATCTGTCTCACTCAATAAAAATATTTCTTTGTGATAGTATGAATTCATTTCTCAAGAGCACTTTTTTCTTTTCAAATATAACCAAACCTTTATTTATAGAGTATAAAAAAAACCGTTGAGTAGTTTATAGGGGAGTGTGTGCTATACTGATTGTAAAAATCAGCGTACCACATACCTGTTGCCAGTTTGATTACGCCTCATGATTCTCCTTAGCTATCGTGCCGCCATAAATGTGTAAAAATTGTATATTTATTGTTTAAATCGCTTCTCGTGCTGTTATTATGTATAACCTGAGAGTAATAATAAATAGATAGCTATATTTAATGTTTGTTTTCCCCGTCAGCACTGTATATGTCACTTAGCAAACTTACACACAAGCTTTTTAATGCCTGGAAGGCCGGATTTTGCAGCCATAACTCCTATCCGGCTGTTACCTTTGCAAACAGCGTAGATCCTGATCAGATGGCGTATGCCATCAGATCAGGATCTACGCTGTTTGTAATGCAGTTTGTGAATTGAACAAATACATTATATCAAGTTAACTGATTGGTTAATAGTCAGAAATGTGTGTGGTTAAATAATTTTATTCAGCCGATAAGGCTTAAATGGTTATTTAAACAGAATAACGGAGGAAAATCAAAATCTAAAAGCCTGAAACCAAGGAAAAATAAAAGCTCTAAAAGTCTTAAATCCTGCATATGCCTGAAAAATATGAGGCCTGTTACACTGAGAGACAGCCGACCCAAAAGAGTTGTCGTCCTTGAATTTAGATACAGCGCCCTTTTAACAACTAGACCACAGATCTGGGCCCGTAAGTTGCAGTTGATTTGAGCCCAAGTCCCAAAATATATCAGTCATCTCTGCTTAGGGGGTTCTTGGTTAAACACTACATATTCCATATTTGCATTATTTGCTGGCTCCCGGCTTGCACATTGTCAATATTGGAAAAAACAGGTAACCAGACCCACTGACCTTTCAAGGTCAGGGGGATCTGGTTACCTGTTTTTACAACACTGATAACCTTCAGACTAGGAACCAGCAGATAATGCAAATAAGGAGTCAGTCAGTTTAACCTAAGCAGTTTGAGACGTCCTAAGCGATCAGCGAGTACTCTAATGAGCTCTGTTTGTTTAATTTGGAGTTTAACGGCCCGGTCAACACAATTTAGGTCATATCGAGTCGGTCAGTTTACCTATCGACTCCCGCCCCCGCCCATCGGGGCTTGAAGAAATGGATAGGCTGTATGATGCTTCCACGCAGAGCTGAAAACGTCCGCACACGAATAGTGGTAAACCACTTAGAGGATCTAAGGCTACCCAGGCAAAGCTGTGCAAGCCGGTCCATGCTTATAAACCCTATTGGTTTCATTTGGCGACAGGGCTTGAGATGTCATTTCATCTCACTGTCGGGTAGAAGTCCCACAAAATTGGAAGCAACGTCTCCAAAATGACCTATACAGTGTTGACGGGGACGTTAAACCTCAAATCAAACAAAACAAAAGTTTAACCTTCCCAGACTGTTCTAAAGCAGTTTTAGACATCGTAAGCGATAAGCGAGTACTCTGAAGTTCTGTTTGTTTATTTTCGAGGTAAAGGCCCAGTCAACACTATTTAGGTCATAGCGAGTCGGTCAGTTTACCTATCGACACCCGCATCCGCCCATCGGGGCTTGAAGAAATGGATAGGCTGTATGATGATTCCACGCAGAGCTGAACCCGACCGCACACAAGTACTGGTGAACCGCTTAGAGGATCTACGGCTACCAGGCAAAGGGGTGCAAGTCGGACCGTCCATGCTTATAAACCCTATTGGTTTTATTGGGTGACAGGGCTTGAGATGTCATTTCATCTCAGTGTCGGGTAACAGTCCCACAATTTTGGAAGCAACGTCTCCAAAATGACCTATAGTGTTGACGGGCACGTTAAACCTCAAATCAAACAAACAAACAAAACCTATCGACACTTTTCCTGGGCATGCATATACATAAGCAGTTAACCAGTGCAGTGTACATTCTTTCGTGAAAAACTGACAGCTGCCCTTCTTGAATCAGCGGAAGGAAGAGAATGACCATAGAAAAGATTTTCACGAATCTCAATGAAATAATGTTGCTGACCCGGCAGGTATCAAACATGTGTCCTCCTGATCAACAGTTAGATGTGCGTCCGAATAAGCTACCGAAGCCATAGAGTATTCGCATGAACCCTAGATATGTCTTTACCGGATAGGCGAAAGGGGTGCATTTTTCTCATGACATGGTTCCTATTTCTATGGTCGGTTCATGATGTTGTTAATTTTTTGCTCATGACGAGGTGCATTTTGTATGGCCGGTTTATGACGTGGTCCATTTTGCATAGCGGTCTCGTGGCGTGGTTCATTTTGTGTGGCGGGATCATGACGAGGTTCATAATGTTCGGTGGACTCATGACGTGGTTCATTTTGTATAGCTGGCTCATGACGTGGTTCATTTTGTATATCGGGCTCATGGCATGGTTCATTTTGTGTGGCGGGATCATGACGAGGTTCATATTGTACGGTGGGCTCATGACGTGGTTTATTTTGTATAGCCGGCTCATGACGTGGTTCATTTTGTATAGCGGGCTCATGGCATGGTTCATTTTGAGTGGTGGGATCATGAGGAGGTTCATTTATTGTGGCGGGCTCATGAGAAGGGGTCATATTGTATGGTGGACCCATGACGAGGTTCATTTTGTATGGCCGGCTCATGACGTGGTTCATTTTGTATAGTGAGCTCATGGTGTGGTTCATTTTGTGTGGCGGAATCATGACGAGGTTCATATTGTACGGTGGGCTCATGACGTGGTTCATTTTGTATAGCCGGCTCATGACGTGGTTCATTTTGTATAGCGGGCTCATGGCATGGTTCATTTCGTGTGGTGGGATCATGACGAGGTTCATATTGTATGGTGGGCTCATGACGTGTTTCATTTTTGAATGGCGGGCTCATGACGCGTTACATTTTGTACAGCGGGCTCATGGCGTGGTTCATTTTGTGTGACGGGCTCATGGCGTGGTTCATTTTGTGTGGCGGGATCATGACGAGGTTCATATTGTATAGTGGGCTCATGACGTGGTTCATTTTGTATAGCCGGCTCATGACGTGGTTCATTTTGTATAGCGGGCTCATGGCATGGTTCATTTCGTGTGGTGGGATCATGACGAGGTTCATATTGTATGGTGGGCTCATGACGTGGTTCATTTTTGTATGGCGGGCTCATGACGCATTTCATTTTGTACAGTGGGCTCATGGCCTAGTTCATTTTGTGTGACGGGCTCATGGCGTGGTTCATTTTTGTATGGCAGGCTCATGACGCTTTTCATTTTGTATAGCGGGCTCATGACGTGGTTCTTTTTGTGTGGCATAATCATGACGAGGTTCATATTGTATTGTGGGCTCATGACGTGGTTCATTTTGTGTGGCAGAATCATGATGAGGTTCATATTGTATGATGGGCTCATGACGTGGTTCATTTTGTGCGGCAGAATCAGGACGAGGTTCATATTGTATGGTGGGCTCATGACGTGGTTCATTTTGTGCGGCAGAATCATGATGAGGTTCATATTGTATGATGGGCTCATGACGCGGTTCATTTTGTGTGGCAGAATCATGACGAGCTTCATATTGTATGGCGGGCTCATGACGTGGTTCATTTAGTGCGGCAGAATCATGATGAGGTTCATATTGTATGATGGGCTCATGACGTGGTTCATTTTGTGTGGCAGAATCATGACGAGGTTCATATTGTATGGTGGGCTCATGGCGTGGTTCATTTTGTGTGGCAGAATCATGACGAGGTTCATATTGTATAGTGGGCTCATGACGTGGTTCATTTTGTGTGGCAGAATCATGACGAGGTTCATATTGTATGGAGGGCTCATGACACGGTTCATTTTGTGCGGCAGAATTACGACGAGGTTCATATTGTATGATGGGCTCATGACGTGGTTAATTTTGTGTGGCAGAACGATGACGAGGTTCAAATGGTATGGTGGGCTCATGACGTGGTTCATTTTGTGTGGCAGAATCATGACGAGGTTCATATTGTATTGCGGGCTCATGACATGGTTCATTTCGTGTGGCAGAATCATGACGAGGTTCATATAGTATGATGGGCTCATGGCGTGGTTCATTTTGTTTGGCAGAATCATGACTAGGTTCATATTATATGGTGGGCTCATGACGTGGTCATTTTGTGTGGCAGAATCATGACGAGGTTCATATAGTATGGTGGGCTCATGGCGTGGTTCATTTTGAGTGGCAGAATCATGACGCCGAGGTTCATATTGTATGGTGGGCTCATGACGTGGCTCATTTTGTGTCTGGCTTATGACAAGGTACATTTTATATGACAGGCTCATGTGATTTACTTTGACATGGCTCATAACATGGTTCGTTTTGTATGTTGGGCTCATGATGCAGTTCATTTTGTATGTCTGACTCATGACATGAGTCATTCATTTTATATGACAGGCTCATTACGAGGTTTATTTCGATGACCGGCTCATGGGAAGGCTCATTTTGTATGGAGGACTCATGACGAGATTCATTCTATATGGCGGACTCATGAGTGCTTCATTTTGTATAGTGGGATCATGTCATAGTCAATTTTTTATGGCAGGCTCATGCTGTGGTTCATTTTGTATGGTGGGCTCACGACGTGGGTCATTTTGTATGGCGGGCTTGATGTGGTTCATTTTGTATGGATATTTGTTTGTTTGATTTCAGGTTTAACGTCCCCGTCAACACTGTAAAGGTCATTTTGGAGACGTCGCTTCCAATTTTGTGGGTCTTTTACCCGACATTGAGATGAAATGACATCTAAAGCCCTGTCGCCCATTGAAACCAATAGGGTTTATAAGCATGGACGGGCCGACTCGCACCGCTTTGCCTGGGCAGGCTTAGCTCCTCTATGCTGTTTACCAGTACTTGTATGCGGGTCAGTTTCAGCTCTGGGTGGAAGCATCATGCAGCCCGTATGTTCTTCAAGCCCCGATGGGCGGGGGCCCGACATTTTGTATGGACGGCTCTTTTTTCGTGGCCAGCTTCATTTTGTATGGTCGGCTCATGACGTGGTGATTTTTGTATTGCAGGTTCATGACTTCATTTTGTATGGCGGGTTTATGTCGAGGTTAATTTTTTATGGTCGACTCATGACGCTGCTCTTTTTGTAAGATCAGCTCATGACATGGTTAATTTTGTTTGGCAGGCACATGACTTGGTTCATTTTATATTGCCAACTCATGACGAGATCCATTTTGTATGGCGGGCTCATGATGTGGTTCATTTTATATTGCCAGGTTAAGGTGTGGTCCATTATGTTTAGTGGGCTCCTGACGTGGTTAACTTTGTATGGTGGGGTCATGGTTTTGTTCATTTTGTATGACGGGGCACATGGAGTTGTTCATTTTGAATGGCCGGGTCATGACGTGTTTAATTTTTTATGACAGGGTCAGGACATGGTTCATTTTGTATGACCAGCTCATGACCTGGTTAATTTTGTATGGCGAGCTCATGACGTGGTTCATTTTGTATGGCCAACTCATGACATGATTTGTATGGCCAGACCTAACATGGAGCACTGTGGTGCAGTGGTAAAGCACCAGATTTGAGATTGAGAGGTTGTCAGTCAGATCCCCACAAGCGCCAAAAGTTGTTTCTTTGAGCAAGAGACTTTATCCAAATTGCTTAGTACTGGTTTCTACCCAGCAAAAGAGGGCCATATGGAAGATTACCCTCTATTAATGTGTTACCCTCTATTAATAAGGTGGCCCCCGCCCATTGAGGCTTGAAAATATATGGGCTGCATGATGCTTCCACGCAGAGCTGAATCTGGCCCGCACACTAGTACTGGTAAACCGCTTAGAGGATCTAAGCCTGTCCAGGAACCGCGGTATGAGGTGGACCGTCCATGCTAACTAGAAAAAGTGCCCATAGGACACAGATGCCCCCGCCAAATGCCATTCATGCAACGGTTTACTATATGTAACTAAATCAAGGGCAGATAATTCAAAAACCAAAAATGCAAGAGTTGTCTTCCTTGTTTATGACACATCGTCTCAGTGTGATGAATGAACCTGTGAAGTTTTATGAATATATTCCATGCGGTTTAGGAGTTATGGCCCTGACACGGTTTACTATATGTACTAAGTCAAGGGCAGATAATTCAAAAACAAAAAATGCAAGAGTTGTCTTCCTTGTTCATGAAACATCGCCTCAGTGTGATGAATGCACCTGTGAAGTTTCATGAATATATTCCATACGGTTTAGGAGTTATGGCCCGGACACGGTTTACTATATGGTACTAAGTCAAGGGCAGATAATTCAAAAACCAAAAATGCAAGAGTTGTCTTCCTTGTTCATGACACATCATCTCAGTGTGATGAATGCACTTGTGAAGTTTCATGAATATATTCCATGCAGTTTAGAAGTTATGGCCAGGACACGGTTTACTATATGGTACTAAGTCAAGGGCAGATAATTCAAAACCAAAAATGCAAGAGTTGTCTTCCTTGTTCATGACACATCGTCTCAGTGTGATGAATGCACCTGTGAAGTTTCATGAATATATTCCATAAGGTTTAGGAGTTATGGCCCGGACACGGTTTACTATAGGGTACTAAGTCAAGGGCAGATAATCCAAAAACCAGAAATGCAAAATTTGTTTTCCTTGTTCATGACACATCGTCTCAGTGTGATGAAAGCACCTGTGAAGTTTCATGAATATATTCCATACGCTTTAGGAGTTATGGCCGGGACAAGGTTTACTATACGGTACTAAGTCAAGGGCAGATAATCCAAAAACCAAAAATGCAAGAGTTGTCTTCCTTGTTCATGACACATCGTCTCAGTGTGATGAATGCACCTGTGAAGTTTCATGAATATATTCCATACAGTTTACTATATGGTACTAAGTCAAGGGCAGATAATCCAAAAACCAAAAATGCAAGAGTTGTCTTCCTTGTTCATGACGCATCGTCTCAGTGCGATGAATGCACCTGTGAAGTTTCATGAATATATTCCATAAGGTTTAGGAGTTATGGCCCATCACGATGTCGGGACGGATGAACGAACGGACGAACGAATGGACGGACAGAGGTAAAACTTAATGCCCTTCCACTATTCTCCGAATAGGCGGGGGCATAATAAACCGTTGGTTTCTTTGGGCGACAGGGCTTGAGATGTCATTTCATCTCGATGTCGGGTAAAAGTCCCACAAAATTGGAAGCAACATCTCCAAAATGACCTTTACAGTGTTGAAGGGGACATTAAACCTCAAATCAAACAAAATCTATTAATAATTAATTTTGTATGGCAGGCTCAGATGTGGTTCATTTTGCATAGCTGTCTCATGAAGTTGTTCATTATATATGGTAGCTCACAAAGTGGTTAATTTTGTATGGCGGGCTCATGAAGTGGTTAATTTGTATGACAGGCTTGTGACGTTGTTAATTTTGTATGGCGCGCTCATGACAAGGTGCATTTTGTATGGCAAACTCAAAGCCGGTCTTATTTTATTTGACCAGCTCTTTTTTGCCGGCTCATTCGTGGATAATTTTGTATGAATGGCTTATGACGCGTTTCATTTTGTATGGCTGGCTCATGACGAGGTTCATTTTGTATGATCGGCCCAGGAAAGGTCCATTTTATATGGCCAGCACACATGCTTCTTTTTGTGTGGTGGCCTCAAGACGTGGTTTATGACGGGCTTATGATGTGGTTTTATTTTATATGAACGGCTAATTACGTGGACCATTGTATGTACATCGAGGGATGTTTCAGTTTGAATTGGATTATGATGTCTTCATGTTTAACGACACGTCAACCATCTTCATGCGTCACAAGCCTCAAATGCTTGATGATTAACCCTTATCTTGCTGTTCACGACAACCCCTATCTTTGGAAACAGTGTAGATCCAGATCAGATGGCTTCTTCAAAAGCCATCTGATCAGGATCTACACTGTTTGGCATTCATTTGATGAATTTGTAGGAATAAATTACATCAAGTAATTTGATTGGTTGATAGACAGAAATGGGTGTGGCTTAAATGAAAATTCAGCAAGATAAGGGTTAAGTCGGTTTGAATCTGTCATTTTGAAAATAAGTTTATATCAGAGAAGGTTAATACTTATCAGCAGGACAAGGATTAACCCTTTTTGTACCAAATGGAATCTGCCTCCTAATATATGGCAGGAGACCATTTCGAAATTTTGGGGTGTCAGGTTGTGTTTCCTTCAAAATTTATTTAGAAATTGGCTGAACTTTTTGCAAACAGTGTAGGCCCTGATCAGACGCCGCATTCTGCGGCGTCTGATCTAGGCCTGCACTGTTTGCTATAGGCCCTGATCAGACGCCGCATTCTGCGGCGTCTGATCTAGGCCTGCACTGTTTGCTAGGGAACCCATTTTGGGATTTACAGTACAAAATGGGTTAATATCTAGTTGTTGTTTATCTGCTTGAATTGAGGTTTAACATTCCCATCAACACTATTTAGGTCATTTTGGAGACCTTGCTTCCAATTTTGTGGGAATTTTACCTGAAATTGAGATGACATGACATCTCAAGCCCTGCCACCCAATGAAAGCAAAAGGCTTATATGCATTTGATGGTCTGATGGCCTGGGCAGGCTTAGTCCTAAGCGGTTTACCAGTTCTCATGTGTGGTCAGATTAAGCCCATGCAGCCCATCTATTTCTCCAAGCCCCTGATGAATGGGCGGTCTTGTTCGTGTAAAGGTCTTTTGATTTTGATTTTACAGCCCTTTCAAGTCTAAGTCTAATTCACCTATTGGTTTTCAGTACGTTGTCACAGAGGGTTTCTACACACCCTCCCCTTCCCTGGATGGAATGTCATCTCCCACCATGCTAAAGGGTATAAATCAAAATGTACAGAGCATACATACCAATGTCACATTTTTTATTTAAATTATTCATTTTTTTCTACAAATTATCGAAAAGTAGTCACATGATTCATCATCCATATAATGAACACAGAAGATATGGAGTTTTTCATAAACACAGATTGGTTAATGTGTTACAATCAGGATTGAATTCTGGGTCAAGTTGTTCAAAACTAACGTCATTAACAAATCATTAAAACTTTGATAATTTAACCCTTGTCCTGCTGAATATTCATATATGCCACACCCACTACCGATTATCAACCAATCAGATAACCTGTAGCAAATTGTTACAACAAATTCACAATCTGAATGACAAACAATGTAGATCCTGATCAGATGGCTTCTTCAGAAGCCATCTGTTCTGGATCTACATTGTTTCAAAGAAAAGGCATATCCGGGTTTAGCAGGACAAGGGTTAATATTGCAACTCCACTCATATTTTTGCTGAAAAAAATTTGAGCAGCTGTTCCAATTTTTTTGTTGCCAAGTGACAATTTGAAAATTATCTGGTTTTTGCAACAGAAATTGTCATTTTTCCCTTTTTTTCTGTTAATTGGGAGTTTATGGTCCTTTCAAGATTACTTCATTTGTTTTGAATCGCTCATCATTCAGGTTGGTGAAAACCGAATTAAATGGAGAAAAACTACCTGACCTGTTGCAGACTTCGCCATCTCACACTTGATCTGAGAGTTGCTTGAACCCAGTCATGAGAGACCTAATGAGACTGTGCTCTTAACCCTTTGGCCACCGAGTACCAGTTCCAGAATTTTTTTTAAAGATTCCATCCTATTGTAACCTTCTAACCAACAGTGATGTATTGTGCTCTCGGAAAGACACACCATATCAAACACAAAAATTAATCACTCATAACACAAACAAGTTCCTGCTGAAATATATCCTTAAAGTATAAAATGCTTCAAAACGGCACAGCCTGTCACTTAATAACGCATTTTAAAGTGATCGTTTAAGGTGAATATACATGTATATACAGTCGAACTTCGATAACTCGAACAACTTCGGGACCATGAAATTGTGTTCGAAATATGGGTAGTTCGAATTATTGGGGGTTACTGATACTGCTGGCTGAGACATAATCGGGATAACCTAAGGATATATTTTCTACTTTTTATCACACAAATGTATGCTGTGTGTACTCATTAGAATCGCCTCAATGAGGCGATTCTAATGAGTACACACAACATACATTTTACATTTAAAATTAAACCAAATCTCCATAAATTGAACTAAACACACGGATTTCTGGAGCTATAGCAACAATTCATTAGGGACCCAAGAGTGAATTCGAATTCGCCATGGTGAGCAAATTATCCGTATTCGAGTTATCGAAGTTTCGCTATATTTACCCTAAGTTGAAGTTATTGCCATAAGGGGAGACCACTGTGAATAAATAAATAATTAAAAAGATTCAATTCCCTTCTAACATACTTTTCTTCTCAAGGGGAGATATTCCTAGATGCTAGAATATTCATCTTTAGGAATACAAGTTAATCATAGAGCCAGATTTGTTTTTGTTTGATTTGATGTTTAACGTCCCCGTCAACACTGTAAAGGTCATTTTGGAGACGTTGCTTCCAATTTTGTGGGACTTTTACCCAACACTGAGATGAAATGACATCTCAAGCCCTGCCGCCCAATGAAACCAATAGTGTTTATAAGCATGGATGGGCCGACTAGCACCGCATTGCCTGGGCAGGCTTAGATCCTCTAAGCGTTAACCAGTACTCGTGTGTGGGTCAGTTTCAGCTCTGCATGGAAGCATCTTGCAGCCCATTTATTTCTTCAAGCCCCGGTGGGCGGGGGCTTTCACAGAGCCAGATAAGAAGGAGTATCCACACATTATTTTTCTTATTTCTCTACATGAAAACGTATGTTGTGGACACTCTTTAGAAGCGAATTCATTCCTTTAAGATTTGACCCCTATTGACATGGGAGATAAAGATACTTTTGCCTGCCCTGAAGCTGTATCCAATCCCCTAAACACTTCAAGCACTGGAGAAAATTCTAGAGCAGACCACACTCTATTTTTCCCAACATTTTTCAGAGAAAATATGGGATAATATTTCAAATGAATCATCTGCCCAGCAGACAATTTACATGTAATGGCAACTCTTATTTTCGGAGAAAAATAATAAACAAGAGGGCCCTGGTTCGCTCACCTGATCCAATGTATAATAAGTGGGCCCCGGGCAGGGTCAATTTTGGCCCCAGGGCTATAATTTGAACAATCTTGGTAGAGGTCCACAAGATGAAGTTTCATATCGAATATGAAACACCTGGGCATTGTGGTTTCAGAGAAGAAGATTTTAAAGGTTTACCCTGCATAAAGAAGTCTATGTAAAACAAGATTTTCCCTAAATAAGTCTATGTAAAACCAAAGGGCCCCGGAGCAGGGGCATTTTTGGTCCCAGGGCTATAATTTGAACAATCTTGGTAGAGGTCCACTAGCTGAAGCTTCATAACAAATATCAAAGACCTAAGCCTTGTGGTTTCAGAGAAGAAGATTTTTTAAATTTTTTTCCCTATATAAGTCTATGTAAAACCAAAGGGCCACATGGCAGGGGCATTTTTGGTCTCAGGGCTATAATTTGAACAATCTTGGTAGAGGTCCACTAGCTGAAGCTTCGTGACAAATATCAAAGACCTAAGCCTTGTGGTTTCAGAGAAGAAGATTTTTCAAGATTTTCCCTATATAAGTCTATGTAAAACCAAAGGGCCCTGGAGCAGGGGAATTTTTGGCCCCAGGGCTATAATTAAAACAATCTTGGTAGAGGTCCACAAGATGAAGCTTCAAATCAAATATCAAAGACCTGGGCCGTGCAGTTTCAGAAAAGAAGATTTTTAAAGATTTTCCCTATATAAGCCTATGTAAAACAAAAGGGCCCTAGGGCGGGGGCATTTTTGGCCCCAGCACTATAATTTGAACAATCTTGGTAGGGGTCCACTAGATGAAGTTTCATACCAAATAGCAAAGACCTGGGCCTTGCAGTTTCAGAGAAGAAGATTTTTAAAGATTTTCCCTATATAAGCCCATGTAAAACAAAAGGGCCCCCAGGCGGGGGCATTTTTGGTCCCAGCACTATAATTTGAACAATCTTGGTAAGGGTCCACTAGATGAAGCTTCATACCAAATATCAAAGACCTGGGCCTTGTGGTTTCAGAGAAGAAGATTTTTAAAGATTTTCCCTATATAAGCCCATGTAAAACCAAAGGGCCCCGGTGCGGGGGCATTTTTAGCTCCAGCACTACAATTTGAACAATCTTGGTAGGGGTCCACTAGATGAAGCTTCATACCAAATATCAAAGACCTCGGCCTTGTGGTTTCAGAGAAGAAGATTTTTAAAGATTTTCCCTATATAAGCCAATGTAAAACCAAAGGGCCCCGGTGCGGGGGCATTTTTGGCCCCAGCACAATTATTTGAACAATCTTGGTAGGGGTCCACTAGATGAAGCTTCATACCAAATATCAATGTCCTCGGCCTTGCGGTTTCAGAGAAGAAGATTTTTTAAGTTTTCAATGAAAAAAATCTATTTTTGGCTCCTGTGACCTATATGTGCAACGGAACGGAACCATTTGAACAACTTTGAAAGGGGACCACCTAAGGATCATTCCTGTGAAGTTTGGTCAAAATCTGATCAGTGGTTTAGGAGGAGATGTCGTTTGAAGAAAAAGTTTACGCACGCACGGACGCACGCACTACGGACAAAAAGTGATCCCAAAAGCTCACCTTGTCACTACGTGACAGGTGAGCTAAAAACAACAAAAAAAAAAAACTTCGAAAATTTTCTTAGTGCTTGAAGGATTAAGATATGATTATTGACCCCACCTGATTTATAGGAAAACCCTTCTATTTACTGAAATTTAACTAAAATAAAACTATAAAATGGCTCAATGATTAAATCAAAATGTGTGGTTCAAATTTTTGTGGATATACATTCTGTAATAGTTCTTTGTGACAATATGAATTCAATACTTAAAGGTATTTTTTCTTCTTTTTTTTTTCAAATTTCAAATCTAACCAAAATCTGTAGTTACAGTAAAATTCCTATATTAAGACCACCTTTGGGCTTGTTCAAAAGTGGTCTTTATGACCACTTTTGAACAGTTCCCAATGTGGTCCCTGACCGTAGGACACTGTGGGCAGAAAAACAGACAGATCAAGTGCAGCCTTGAAAATAAGCTTTTTAAAGCAGAATTAGTCTTAATTTAGATGGTCTTAATAGCAGAATTTCACTGTGTATAGCAGAAAAAATATCTCAGTTGAGCAATTTAGTTCTTGTTCTAACCATGACAGCATTAGCCTCTCACCTAAGAGCTTCGTTTAAGATAAATATGCATTATAGCTAAACTTAGAAAAATTAACAGCAAAAGTTAATGCTCAACTAATTTTAGCCAGACATTTATTCTGCCCATTAACCCTTTTTGTACCAAATGGAATCTTCCTCTTTATATATGACAGGGAGTCCATTTCATAATTTAGGGGTGACAGGTTGCATTTTCTTCAAAATTCATTTGGAAAATGGCTGTACTTTTTGCAAACAGTGTAGGCCCTGATCAGACGCCGCATTCTGCGGCATCTGATCTGGGTCTGCACTGTTTTCCAATTACCCGTTTAGGGGCTTCTGGTACAAAATGGGTTAATATCAAAATGCCAACGTTGGCATTTGAATATTGATGAGCAGGTAAAATAATATTCTTTGCTGGTCTAAGCATGAAAAATTCCTTTTTTACTATTTTAATCTACTGTTAAGGGCCGGTCAAATTTAATGTTTATGTAAGTTGAGCATCAAAAATGAAAAAAAAAAAATCTATAACCTTGCAGCCAGGTCACTGATACTGGTCAAAAATGAATGAAGTACTTAATAAATTCAAGGCTATCTAACACGCAGTCTTCAAATATCCGATGATATGTATCACGGAACACGCTCGTCTATAAATAGTAACAACAATCACATACAACATCAAGTTGCTAGGTAACAATTAAATTAATGTACCATTCAGCATGTGCAAAACAGAATGTCAATTCATAATACTGTAGGATAGTGACATTTAACCGTGTCTGAGCAGTCTCGGAACATAGCCGGTCTTTTGCCTAGCAAGAACTCACTCCAAAGTAGTCTGTATAATTGAGCAGTCCAACATTTTCAAACATTCCAATGACACTTGAGATGTAGTGGGCACATACATGATGACAATTCTTGCCCCAAATGTATTTTTAACCCTTGTCCTGCTAATCCCGGATATGCCTTATCTTTGAAACAATGTAGATCCAGATCAGATGGCTTCTGACGAAGCCATCTGATCAGGATCTACATTGTTTGCCATTCAGATTGTGAATTTGTTGCAATAATTTGCATCAAGTAATCTGATTGGTTGATAATCGGTAGTGGGTGTGGCATATATAAATATTCAGCAGGACAAGGGTTAACACAATTTTGGATGTACAGAGGACCCACGTTATAACGACATTCGTTATAACGGCAAACCTCGTTATGACGACATCAATGGATTAAATTCTTAGCTCAAGGTTTAGCCTCGATTCGGAGCAGCTTGGGCTTCCCTTGGGTTGGAAATCCCCAAACTGAATCCATAGTCATGAAAGATTCTTGTAATCTAATACTCCAAGATACAAATCTCTATAATATTTGTTTCTTGGAGAAATGTTTTATAAGCTATCATACTCCTGACTGCGATTCTTTATAACGGCAAATTCATTATAACAGCACAATAATAGGGAAAAAATATGGTCGTTATAACGCAGGTCCTCTGTAACAGTATTGGTCTGAATCGAGTTTTTATGCACCTGTCAACACAATTTAGGACATTTTGGAGATGTAGCTTCCAATTCTTTTTTAATATTTATGATAAGCACTGGTACCGTTTTTAAAATTTCAGACCTCAAGCTTATCAAACTATTGTCCTGTATGTGGGAATGAAATTTGTCCTGCTCATAAATATTAAAATGCCGATATTTGAATATTTATGATAACAAATATTGTTTTTGATCATTCAAACCTCAAGCTGGAGGAAACCAAATACACCAGATTTTATTTGTTTTGGAAGTTAACATCTGAATGGATTATCCCTTTTCATCTTAAGTTCTGTTCCAAAAAATACACCACAACCCCTTTATGGGCCCCGTCAAGCGATTTTGGTACTTATTGCTTATGCGAGCAGCGAAGGTTCCGGCGAGCCTGCGCATCCGCGCAGTCTCGCCAGACCTTCGCTGCTCGCTCATACAAGCAGTGAATCAAGAGGAACCCCCAGACAGAAAGCCATTTCCTTGGCCCCTCTGAATGGCTGGGCATGCACAGTTAAAATTTGTCATGACGGAATGCTCGAAGACACAAATTCGCTTGGCGGGGCTCTTAAAACACTGTTCAGTATAAGAGGATATTAGCTATAATACAGTTTCTAGATGGATACCAAAATGTATAGATTATAAAGAAAAAAAATGACCATTTATCCCCAAAATGTATAGATTGCTGGTCATAAATGGTCATTTGTCTATATAATGTATACATTTTTGTTTGGATATAACTTATGTTTAACTAACATGGTTTCTACTTTGAACCCGATTAATAGTGTTATAAAGAGGTTGTGGTATATAGGTATGTCTTCTGTTCAAACTGTCCACATACACGCATGCTGGGCCACTTCTGTTGCTTGCAAACTGCAGAAGACCGGTTTGTACATACATAATCCTGCTCAAATCATAGACAATATTTTCAAAATCACAGCATTTTCTAATAGTTGCATACATTTATTATTAGTAGTAAAAATATAATCATAGTGAAGCACCATTCTGAAGCCTGTTTCAACCATGAAATACAAAAAATAACCTAAGAATCCATGATGTTAATCTTGGTGTAATTTTCTCCAGGGGCCAGTTGTTCGAAACTAACGACGTCGTTATTTAACGTATCATTAAACTTTTGATCATTAAATATGGCAAATATGCTGAAATTTTTGCTGAAAAAATGTGAGCAGCTTTTGCGGACGCAAAAGCTGCTCACATTTTTTCAGCAAAAATATCAAAATTTACGATATTGTACTTACAAGAAGAGTTAACAATATGACCACTAACGAGCTCGTTAAGCTAACCATGCTTTGAACAACTGGCCCCAGATCTCCATGAGGATATTCTGGGTTCTCATTTGGACAAGCCTTATACTGACCAAGCTTTTCCATGCCTAACAGGCCAATTTTGCATCCTTAACCCTTATCCTGCTGAACAGAACAGCCATTACCTTTGCAAACAGTGCAGATGGCTTCATCTGATCAGGATCTACACTGTAAGCAGTTTGTGAAATGAATGAATACATTAAATCAAATTATTTGATTGGCTGATATTCAGAAATCGATGGGGCTTAATAAATTAAAGGTTAAATTGTCATTTTAAACAGAATAAATGAGGAAAAATCTAAAAGCCTGAAAAGTATGAGGCCTGTTTGAAGTCTTACCTGTTCACATATGATGCTCATCTCGAGAAAACCTGACTCCATCTACTGTGTGACCAGGCAAGACATAAATCAACCTGAACTCAGCTACACAAACTAGCAAAAGTCTTGAAACTTAACCATTGACCTGCTGAATATTTAAATATGCCACACACACAACTGATTATCAATCAATCAGATTTCTTGATGCAAATCATTGCAAGAAATTCATAAACTGAATGACAAACAATGAAGATCCTGATCAGATGGCTTCTTCAGAAGCCATCTGATCTGGATCTACATTGTTTGAAAGATAAGACATATCCAGGCCCAGCAGGATAAGGGTTGAAGTAGTATATAAACAAGCGGATCTGTTTGAACTGAGGTTTCATGTCCAAGTTAACACTATTTAGGTCATTTTGGAGAAGTTGCTTCCAATTTTGTGGGACTTTTAGCCAACAATGAGATGAAATGACATCTCAAGCCCTACCACCCAAACAAACCAATGTAGAGATGGTCAGACTCGCACCACTTTGCTTGGGCAGGCTTAGACATTATATGCGGTCAGTTTTAGCTCTGCATAAAAGCACCATGCAGCCCAATCTATTTCTCCAAGCCCCGATGGGCGGGGCCCTAGAGGTATAATACTATCCAAACAGCAAATACTAAGGTCCTGATCAGGCTGCGTAGATACGCAGACTCATGTGCACCCTTGTTGTTTGCAAATGACAAAAACAGGTTTTCTCATGTTGTGGCTCATATGAAAAAGTGCAAATCACCACAAAAAACAGAAGGTACCACATGCTTGTTTCATGATTTTTTACCCATTGTATACTAGTGGACTCTTTCATTGCTATACGTTGGACAAGTGCATTTGTCATATAAGGGGTGTCAGGCCTATTTTTTCTCTTTTTTATTATATTTTTGAAGGAAAATTCTGTTAGCAAATGGTGCAGGCCCTGATCAGACACCGCATTCTGTGACATTTGATCTGGACCTGCACTTTTTGCCAAGGTATCCCTTTAGGGGTTTCCCGCCTGCAATGGGCTAGCTAAGCTGAGAATGAAAAAGAATTTTTACAAGGTGGAGTAAGATTAGAAAATGGAGATTTTGTTCACCTGGCAACAACCTACAGAAAATAATAATAATTATTGTATTTAAAGGTGCAATATTGAGCTAGCGGGTCTAAAAATTTTTTTTCTGGTTTTTATCTTCAATGCATACTCCTTTGTCATGTGTACACTTTTGGAGCCAAATACAGCTTCAGAACTTTGTGAAAATGGTCCTTTTCATTCGTGATTACCCTTCGCTCTGAACATTTGTTCGTAATTTCTGTTCTAAAAATAAATCTGTCACTTTACACATACATGGCGACAGTATCGTCTCTGAGTGTCGTTACTTATGGCATGGTATTCAGCGTCATATTTTTCAGATTCAGACATGGCCTAAGCAAACAAGGCCAAAAATGAACGTCGCATAACGTCATATATGGGGTTTCTATTTTTGTCACGAACTAAAAATAGATCTAACTAGTGTTCGAAACCTAGTTAGGGAATCCCTCTCAAACTCGTTTACCTGTCATCATAATTGTTCGCATTTTTGCATAAAATGCATTCATTTGTATTGTTTTAAAGAAAAATACCGGCTATATGTATTTTATTTTTGGAAGCATTTTTTCCAGATAGCTCAATAATGCACCTTTAAAATAAATCAATTTTTCATTTTATGATTTAACACTGACAGGTCTTTATAAATTTCCAACTGAATGTAGCCATCAGTCACATGAAACTCCGCAAAACCATGGCACCACTTGAAAATCTGCAGTTTGTTTATTTAACCTTTAACCTGCTGAATATTCAATTAAGCCACACTCATTTCTGACTTTGAACCAATCAGATTACTTGATGCAGCTTATTTCTACATATTCATAAACTGAATGTCAAACTGTGTAGATCCTGATCAGATGGCTTCTTCAGAAGTCATCTGATCTGGATCTACACTGTTTGCAAAGATAGGGGTTGTCGCCTACAGCAGGGTAAAGGTTAAAGTTCAATGACCCAGTTAACAATATTTAAGTCACATCCAGCCAGCCAGTTTTCCTAGCCACAGCTTATACACAAGCAGTTTATCAGTACAGTGCACATTCTTTTGCCAGAAAATGACAACTGCTCTTCTTAAATCAGCGGAAGGCAGAGAATGACCATAGAAAAGATTTCAATCTCCATGAAAGAATGTTGCAGATTTAGCAGGTATTGAACCCTCGACCTTCTGTTTACCAGTCAGTCATACATCTGACTGAGCTACCGAAGCTAGTGCTTTATATGTAAGGCCATTAATTCTGTAACCGATGACAATACTACAGTTATTATCAAAAATTCATTGTTAAAACCCATCAGTGTTTAACAGTAAAAACGGAACATTGCATAGCAACAGATTAGTTAAGTATTTTGTGATAAATGAAGGCTAGTTTTCTTTATTTCTCCTTATAAACCTATGTTGTGGGTACTCATTAGAACTGCCTCATTGAGGCAGTTCTAATGAATACCCACAACATGTTTTTATGGAGAATTGACAAAAACTATCAATTATCACAAAATACTTACCTAAAGTTATCATATCTGTTGCTATGACACTGGCAGACAGGGTAGATCAAGATCTGATGCTGCAGATTAAGGTCTATACTATCGTTATAGAATGACAGAAAAATCAATCTGTGTTATTAAGGCAGAAAAGCCAGCCTCTGTAGCTCAGTTGGATTCGCGTCTGACTGGTGATCAGGAGGACACGGGTTCGATACCTGCTGAGGTTGGCAATGTTCTTTTGTGGAGATTGATCATGAAATCTTTTCTATGGTCATTCTCTCCCTTCAGCTGATTCAAGAAGGGCAGTTGTCAGTTTCTGGTGAAAGAATGTGCACTGTACTGGTTAACCGCTTACGTATAAGCCTGCCCAGGAAAAGTGGGGATAAATAAAACTGACCGGCTCAAAAATGACCTAAATTGTGTTGACTGGGCTGTTAAACTCCAATACAAACAAACAAACAAAAAATGGCATAAAAGAAATAGGGAGCCTTCATGTGTGGAATCTGCATACTCCCCTTTTCACTAAATAAGTTACAAACATATACATGTTCTGAAAGTGACAGCCATGGTTCTGAATGTGCTTTGCTCCTCTGATGTGCAGTCCCTGGATATGATATCTATATCCTATGGATATGATGTGCAGAAACCCTATAGATGAAAAGTTAGAATAACCCTTTTAGCTCTAAGCATGTTAAGCATACAACATTTTCTAAGTACATTTTCTTATTTTTCAGTAAAAATAAGGCTTGATATTACCTGTAAATCTTCTGCAATGTCAAGCCTTATTTTCACTGAAAAAAATGAAAATAGATTGTTGTCTGCTGTAGAATTTTCTGCAGGGCTTGGCTTGAAGGTTAAAACATTTCCCAAAATTATTCCGACCCTTGGAGAGGTATCCAATCTCTTCTCTCCCAACCCTCTCCACCAAAGAAAATAAAAAGCCAAAAAGGTAATGCCCTGTTTAAACTGTACACATACAAAAGAACTTTTTTACGGGCGAACCAACTTCACATGTGCATTATCTAGTAGCATTATCCCCAAAAGTGCCAAACACAGCCAGAGCAGACAATAATTTTCAAATATTTTTTTTTTCATTTTTCGAAGATAATACTGCTATACATTTCATGTGAATCATCTACCTTGACATTTAATGTGAATTGTCTGCCCGGCAGACATTTCACATGAAATGTCAAGCCTTATTGTCTTTGAAAAAATGATTAAAAATCAGAATGTTATCTGCTTCACTTCTGTTTGGCAAATGAAGGTTTCGATTATACAAATATCATGACACAGCTCTCACTGACAGTCCAATGAAAACACTTTAATGTTAACACACACCTTTTGAACACATATAAAAATAATGGCAAAACATCAGTCTCACTATAAATTACGACAGACACACGGGTATCCAAACAATCTTATCCACCATTCAACCATTGAGATCCACAGTCAATTTATGCGTCTCCGACACGAACATTGTAGCACTTATATGAATGTTCCAGCACCTAGGCCTAATGCATCCGACTCAACAGAAAAAAAAATAGAACAAAATTCTAGGAGTGAGACTTTACGACAACAATTATGGCTTTTTTTTTCTTATATTGACCTCCAAAGACATTTTAATGTGTCACCATCACATAAAATTATCATAAATATTGGCACTGAGCGAACTACACCAAGATCCTGAACAAGGCCTTAACCTTTACCACTCTCTAGGCTAGCTCGGCACACGACAAATTGTTGATATTTTTCCCAGAAAACAGGACTTGACATCTCGTGCAAATCGTCTCCAAAGGAGACGATTTGCATGAGATGTCAAATCCTGTTTTCTGGGAAAATTAGAAAAATATTTCAACATGTGGTCTGCTGCAAAAAAAAAACCCAGCATGCAGAGCGGTTACCATCTGCCAGCTCTGATTAAACAACAAGTAACTGGCAAACACACCTACATTTACCAGAAATGTGCTGGGCACCTCGGACACATACCAGGTACCTGCTTTTTCTCTTCACTACCTCAGTTGTCTGGTTGGGGATTTTTCATTTTCTTTTTTTTTGATTTTGATTTTATGTCCCTTTTCAAGATTTCACTTATTTCAAGCCGACTGTTACTCAAAGGGCAAAATCCAGAGTACCCAGAGAAAGACTATCTGACCTTACGCTATAGAACTTGGCATCTAACATGTGACCCGAGCAAAGTTCGAAATTCTGGTTGGGTATGTCCTTATCCCAATATTTACAGTTACCTGCCTCCAAACAAAGAGGACTGAGGAAAATTTTGGGATATTTTTGTTTTTGATTTCTGCATTACAACATACATGTTATATTGTGGGTTCTCGTTAGAATCGCCTCAATGAGGCAATTCTAACGAGTACCCTGCAACACATTTCCAAAAAGATACACAGAAAATTATCCCTTTCTTATCCTTGACAACCCTCTTTATCTGGGGCCATTTGTTCAAAGCATTGTTAGCTTAACGAGCTCGTTAGTAGTCATATTGTTAACTGTCCTAGCAAGTTTAATATTCAAAATTATGGTATTTTTGCTGAAAAAATGTGAGCAGCTTTTGCGTCTGCAAAAGCTGCTCACATTTTTCAGCAAAAATATCAGCATATTTACCATATTTAATGATCAAAGTTTTAACGATACATTAACTAACGACGTCGTTAGTTTTGAACAACTGGCCCCTGGACATTTGTGATAATTACAACATAATTGGCTGCCAGGGAAAAAAATAAGGCTAGTTCTCACTCCTATAATTTTGTAATTTTGACAAACTCAACAGCAGTTATGATTTTCCTTCTTTCGTTGTTTCTTTTGTCTTTTCAACCCCTTCTTTCTCCACTCTCTCGCTGACCGTGGCTTTTTCTTTCAGCAGTTTCGCATCAGCTGCTTTTCTTTTCAGAAAGAAAACATCTTCCATCTGCCGCTGCTTAGCAACTAAAGCTTCAATTGCTTTCTGTTGCTTAGCAGCCAGCTCTGCCTCTTTCTGTAACTTAGCAGCATCTTTCAGTTGCTTAGCAGCAAGTAGTTCCTGAACAATCTGAGGTACTGGTTCTTTGGTACTGGGTTTTACCCCTGAACTGGAAGTTAGTGATATGGGTGATGATAAAGATGATTTCCTTGTCAAACTAGTTTCAGAATGACTAGTCAATAATTTAGAAGTAGAGACTCTTTCACCTACAACCTGTTTATCTGATAAACTGGGACGTCTTTCTGAAAAACTTGTCCGTCTGTCAGCTGAAGGACTACTTACTTCCTGTGCATTTGACTGTTTTTCCTTTGGTAATGAAAACAACAGAGAATCTAGTTTACTCTTTTTGCCCTCCTTTACTTGATCAGACAAACCTGTCATCGGTTTCCCATCCATTTTGTTCACTCTGTCTTTCAAGGAATCAACAATTTTACTTAACTTATCAGAGCCAATTATTTTTGTCTGAGGCTCCTCCTTATTTTTCGGCTCCTCCTTACTTTTCGACTTCATTGACAGATCACAAGGTTGTTCTGAATCATCTAACACTTTTTCTGGTTTATGCTTACCACCTGAATGAGCCTCCTGTATGTTTTCTATCACTTTCTTATCACTTTTCACACTCAAATCTTCTGCTTCATCTTGTTCAAACTGTTCTGAAGCACGCCTTGATTTTGATACCTTTGGCTCCTCCTCACTGTCCTCCGACTGGGTGTGTCCATTTATTAACCTTGAGCTGAGACCTGGTGAGGAAAGACTAGTTGGCAATGGAAAAGCACCCAGACCCTGAGCTGCGAACAGAGGATTATACAACAACGGATTGTACAACATTGGGAATGATGGATGGGGACTCTTACTCTCCCCCTTTGATCCCTCTTTCTCTTCGAGATCTTTTCTCTTTGAATCAGAGTCTTTAGACAGAGGTGAGGTCCCCGATATCCCTGGTAAACTCAGGCCCGAGATACCCAACAAGGGGTTACCCAGCCCTAAGCCAGGAAGGGAACCAAATGGCAGTGGAAGTTTAGGAATACCAGCAGCCATCAACTGGGCAGCGTTCATAGCCTCCATCGACGCCGCCAGTGCAGCTGCAGCATGAGGATCGCTGGTTCCTAGAATGGAATGTGAAACGGGCGGGCTATCCCGTGCAGGCCGACCACGACCCCGCCGACTAGGCGTCACAACACGAGGTAAAAGCTGTTTTGGCAAGGAGCCCTGCAAAAAATGAAATGTTATAGATTAAAGTTAGACACAGTATCTGAAGCAAAAATTTCCATAATGCAATAATAAACTGTTAACACTTAAAGCACCAGAGAAATTTTTTACAGCAGATAGCAATATTATTTTTTAAATTATTTTCAGAAAAAATAAGGCTTGTAATTCCACGTGAATCCTCTGCCAAGCAGACAATTCAAGTGTAATGCCAAGCCATATTTACTCTGAAAAATCGGAAAAAGAATATGTGAAAATGATGTCTGCAAATCTTACAAATTGTTAATGGAAGGGTTAAAGAGCCAATAAAGATGTGGCAGACAATATCATGAATTATCATATGACCAATGCCGTAGGCAGAGACATACATGTAATGTCATAACATATTTTCTGTATGTAATGTGTACTATTACATAATCTCTTGATTGGTTTACAGCCCAATCTGTAATGCCTGACATATCCATATATTTTCCATATGATAACAGTTTCTAAAATTAGTTTTTCTATGCTGCGTCGCTTCTAAAAAAATTAGACTGGATTTATGCAACTAATAGTGAGCTGGCCCTCATTCTGCCTTTTTACCTACATTATGAATATGGGAACCAGCACTGTTGTAGCTTGATTTGAGGTTTAAAGTCCCTGTCAACACTGTAAAGGTCATTTTGGAGACATTGCTTCCAATTTTGTGGGACTTTTACCCGACATTGAGATGAAATGACATCTCAAGCCCTGTCGCCCAATGAAACCAATAGGTTTTATGTTGTAGCTTGACCCAGTTTTCCCTGATAATGGCAGACGAAACCAGGGAGGCTCAACACACAGTAGTGATTTGCCCAGAAAGGCTCAATAAACACTGGTGAACAGGAATCAGTGCTCTCAACTGATTGATCAGATGAGCCTGCCATCTTTTGTTCCCAGTCACGAGAAAACCTGTGTCCAGCTGTTCAAAGCACCATTAGCTTAGTGGTCAAATTACTAACTGTTCTAGCAAGTACAGTATCTAATACTATGATATTTTTGTTGAAAACAAGAAAGCAGTCTGAGGGACAGCCAAATCCCCCGCCGCATTTTGTATCAAGGCTCAACCTTGTGACCTTTACCTGTGACCTAGGCATGGTTTATTTATGGGTACTGCACACCAGCTCACTGAGGGGGTATATTTCACAAAAGTTTAATGAAAATTGTTCTAGGGGTAAAGGAGATATGGAACGGACACAAAATTCCAAGTTTCAAACTTCACCTGTGACCTTCACCCAGAGTTGGCATTGTTTATTTATGGGTTCCGCACATCAGCTCACTGAGGGGATATTTGATGAAAGTTTAATGAAAATCCTTCCAGGGGTAAAGAAGATATGGAACGGACACAAAATATGAAACTACAAAATATGAAGTTTCAAACTTGTGCCCTTCAACTGTGACCTTGACCTTGAGTCGGCATGGTTTATTTATGTGTTCTGCATATCATCTCTCTGAGGGGGACATTTGACCAAAGTTTAATGAAAATCCTTTGAAGGGTAAAGGAGACTTTTTTTTTTTTTTTTGGTTTGGGTTTTACGGTCCTTTCAAGATTATTTCACTCATATCGAGCCGATCGTTAATCATAGGTGGGCGAAAACCGGAGTACCCGGAGAAAAACCACCTGACATTCCGTTGCAGAACTTGGCGTCTCACACGTGACCCGAGCGAGGCTCGAACCCACGGCGGTGAGAGACCTAATGACTATGAGTCAGCGCTCTTATCCATTAGGCCACGGAGGCCCGTAGGGTAAAGGAGATATGGAACGGACACAAAATTCAAAGTTTCAAACTCGTGCCCTTCCAATGTGACCTTGACCTGGTGTCGGTATGATTCATTTATGAACTCTGCACATGAGCTCACTGACGGAGATAACTGAGCAAAGTTTAATGAAAATCCTTTGAGGGGTAAAGGAGATATGGAACGGACACAAAATTCTAAGTTTTAAACTTGTGACCTTCAAATGTGACCTTGACCTGTGGAGTCTGCATGGTTCATTTATGGGTTCTGCACATCAGCTCACTGAGGGGGATAATATTGACCAAAGTTTAATGAGAATCCTTGCAGGGGTAAAGGAGATATGGAAGGGACACAAAATTCAAAGTTTCAAACACTTGACCTTCAGACGTGACCTTGCACTTGAGTCAGCATGGTTCATTTATGAGTTCTGCACATCAACTCACTGAAAAGAATATTTGACAAAAATTTAATGAAAATCCTTCCAAGGGTAAAGGAGACATGACACGGACATAAAATTCCAAGTTTCAAACTCGTGACCTTCAGTCGTGACCTTGACCTTGGGTCGGCATAGTTCATTTATGGGTTCTGCACATCAGCTCACTGAGACGAATAATTGACCAAAGTTTAACGAAAATCTATCAAAGGGTTCAGGAGATATGGAGCGGACAAGAGTTACGGACAGACAGATGGGACAGATGAAGGCAATTCAAATAATCCCCCTCCGCTTCACGGCACACTTTTTCTGCAAAAATATCAGTATATTTACCATTTTTACCAACCTGCTAATTGTTTGATCGGAAGTTTAATGTGCCCGTCAACACTGTAAAGGTCATTTTGGAAACATTGCTTCCAATTTTGTGGGACTTTTACCCGACATTGAGATGACATGACATCTCAAGCCCTGCCACCCAATGAAACCAAAAGGGTTTCAAAGCATGGACAGACCAAGCTAAACAATGTATACATACTAGAAAAAGTCTTGCAGCGTCAAATACAGAAACTAAAGCTATTGTATGATCCAAGCAGTGAACACTTAAGTGCTGATCAGGGGCCAGTTGTTCAAAACTAACGAGATCATTAGTTGACATATTATTAAAACTTTGAACATTTAATATGGCAAATATGCTAAGATTTTTGCTGAAAAAATATGAGCAGTTTTTGCAAATGCAAAAGCTGCTCACATTTTTTCAGCAAAAATACCAAAATTTTATATACAGTCGCACTTCAATGGCTCGAACACCTTTGGGACCTCGAAAATTTGTTCGAGACATGGGTAGTTCGAGCCACTCAGGGTTACTGTCAGGGGCCAAAATTAGATACTAAAGGTACCATTTTCGGTGTTCTATAATGAAAATGTATGCTGTGTGTACTCATTAGAATCGCCTTATCGAGGCGATTCTAATGAGTACACACAGCATACATTTGCAAGATAAAAGACTAAACTCTCCTTAAATATCCCCACTATTTCTAATATAGAGGATTTCCATAGGGGCTCAAGAATGGGTTCGACTCAGCCATGGTAAACGAGCCATCAATGTTCGAGCCATCAAAGTTCTACTGTATTGAAGTTGCTAGTACAGTTAACAATATGACCACTAACGAGCTCGTTAAGCTAACAATGTTTTGAATAACTGGCCTCAGACGGCGTGGATGCACAGGCTAATCTACAACTCCATGGTTCGCAAATGACACAGTTTTTCTCCTGATGCAGTTTATTTCATAATAGAAACGTGTACACCCACCTTTGCTCTGACTAGTTCTGACCATTTAGGGTCAACATCCCACATCGGGTTCTGTTCCAACCACTCAGCTAGGTATCGAAGTGGTGGAGCTTTGGCACCAGTTATCTGAAAACAATAATAAACAGATGTTAACAAGACCTGCTGCAGGATAAGGTGGCTTGCCAACTCATGCTTTGCCTCAAAATAGAAGAAAAACTCCGAGACAATTGAAGGTCATGGGCAGGGGGAGGGATAGTGCTGAATAAAACTTTAGACCAGTATCTTTCATCATCCCCAATATGAAAAGAATCCGACTTACAATTGCAGAGATAGTTTTCTTTTGTTTTGTTTGGAGGTAAACAGTCCAGTTGACACTATTTAGGACATATTAAGTAGGTCAGTTAATATTATGACACTTTTCCTGAGGAGGCATACACATAAGCAGTTTACCAGTATGGTGCGAATCCTTTTACCAGAAACTAAGAACTACCCTTCTTAACCTTTACCCTGCTGTAGGCGACAAGCCCTATCTTTGCAAACAGTGTAGATCCAGATCAGATGGCTTCTGAAGAAGCCATCTGATCAGGATCTACACAGTTTGACATTCAGTTTATGAATATATAGAAATAAGCTGCATCAAGTAATCTGATTGGTTCAAAGTCAGAAATGAGTGTGGCTTAATTGAATATTCAGCAGGTTAAAGGTTAAAGCAGCAGAAGGGAGAGGGTGACCAAATAAACCCCCCCTCTAGCCTTACCTACTGCAAGGATAGCAGGTCTTGCCAACTAATATCAGTTGGACGCCCTGATGACATAAGATCTTACATACCTTTTTGCCAGTGAGTCTGTTGATCACTGATACATTTTCTTCTCCTGTCAACTTGTCAACATCAAGGAATGCAGGATCTACCTTTGGTTTTCTACCCCGACGCCTCTCTGGGTAATCAGAGATCTGGAAGCCAGAAAAAAAAAAAGTATCTGAGGCATGTTTTATCTAGATGCATGCATTTTACAAAAAGAAATTTTTTTTTACAACAAAATAAGCTTGATGAAGTTTCCATTTGTATATCATCTTTTTTACCCTTAACCCTTATCCTGCTGAACACGACAACATCTACCTTTGCAAACAGTGTAGATCCAGATCTGAAAAAGCCATCTGATCTGCAGTCAAACAGTTTGTGAACTGAATAAATATACATGTATTATATTAAATAATTTGATTGGTTGATAATCAGCAATTTTGTGCAGTGAACAAAAACATTGTATCGTGATAGTCAATGTGCATACTCTTTTTAACCCCTAATTGAATAAATTAATTTAGCCACACCCATTTCTGACCATCAATCAATCAAATTACTTGATACAATGTATTTGTTACAGTGTAGATCCAGATCAGTTGGCTTCTGAAGCCAACTGATCTGGATCTACACTTTTTGCAAGGGTAGGGGTTGTCATTTTCAGCTGGTTAAAGGAAAGATTTTTCTTTACAGGAAAAATTCTTTAAAGACAATTTGCTCTGACAAAACTAACAATCTCTTAAGTTAACAAAGCTAACTATGTCGTAACTTAACTTATTGTTAAAACTTTTATCATTTATTATGGCAAATATAATGGAATGTTGGGCAAAAACGTACAATTTCTCCCTCCTCCAGTTCATCATCCACCCTGTCTATAACATAGCCGGGGTGTTTGTCCAACCAAGCATCTAAATCTTTCTTCAGAGGAGCACTATCTCCGGCCACCCGGCTACCATCCTCCAAGTTTATCACTGGGACTCTGGAATCTGGAAGAAAAATGGCCATATTGTAAGGATCTACACAGAGACAAACTGAGCATGTACTGTATGTATGGTAAAATCTTAACTTCATTTCATTGCTTAGTATACAACTCAGTCTCATCACAAAGTTGTTCATTACAACACATTTTTGGATATAACAAGTTAAAGATGGATCCCATAAATGTAAAGATTCTACAATGTATAGAACAAGACCCGTGCCAGAATGTTGTAAATGTGGGGGCATTATCTTCTTAAAGTGAGTGGACAATGAAATGAAGGCCAAGGTCAAACAAAGATGCTTGCATTAAATTCTCATTCCTAGAAATGGACTTAAATCTTAGGTTGAAAGCTAGGGCTGACACATTAGTTCAGTCAGTGAACCATAAAATGTAGGTCAATGTCAAATATGGATGCTTGTATTAAAGCTACCATCGTTAGATGCAATTTTATGAAGCTCTTATAATTCTTTAGAAATGGACGAACATTAAAGTGAAGGTAAGAGTTGTCACAAATGTTGACAACTTGATGAACAAATGGATGAATGGAAAATCAGACTCCTTTTTAGGGCCATGCTGCAAGGCATCACAAAAATGACCAATGGTCATTTTCTATATAATCTACACATTTTTAATTGGATATAATGTAGTCGTTTAACTAATACATAGTTTCAACTTTGGACCCAATGATAGTGTTGTAAGATTTCAATGTTCAGTGAGGAAGGCAAACGGAGAAGATCCTGCTTCTACCATTTAGGAGTCGATTGCCCTAGACTGGGCCTACACATCTGTCCTATTTGTCCATGCATTTCTGGTCCCATCAGACAAACATGCAGCCACTTGTTCAGACTAAAACTTTCAAAGTATGTTTGCAGCTTCCAAAAAGACCATTTCAGCCAGCTCATGAGAAAGGGTACTTATCACATAAAGCAACAAGCAAAGGCTCAGATGAGATAAAACTGAGGAGGAGAAGGAATGGAAGTATAGAAGGAGAATAAATAAAAACATTCCCCCTCTACCCTTACCTGCTGCAAGGACAGCAGGCCTTGCCTAAATGTAAGCCAATATCAGTTGGACGCCCCAGTGACACAAGACACCTTAGCCTCACCCAACCACGCCGAAAGTTTTACTGAATATGTCTTTATTCCCTTACCTGGCTCAAGGGAGGCAACTGCCCTAGCTGTCTGCCGCCTTGCCAAAGCTTCTGCCATTGCTATTTCTGCCAGTTTCTCCGCCTTTCTCTTTCTTCCTCGTCGTCGTCCGGGGTACATCAACCCTTGTTCTAGTAAGCTTTGGTTCATCAGTAGTTCAGCTTCAGCCGAGGGACTGCCATTCATAAACAGACTGTCAGGAGTCTGAAAATTACATAGGACAACCATGAACCCATAAATATACACACACCATTGTCTGCCTTATACAGTAGAATTCCGCTATTAACCCTTTGTGTACCAAATGGAATCTTCATCCTTATATACTGTAGATCCAATATATTATGAAGTTTGGGGTCAAAGTTCCGCTAGCGTGATATATCCAGATCGCGATATAAGTCGGGGTAGTTTGCCGAGATGCCAATACAAGTCGCGGTGATAGCTTGTTGAGATACCGATTATCAATCCACACTAATGCCTGTCAGTAATGCTATCGGCCGTATTTCACCATTAAAGTAGGTTCAGAATTTCTCAGTGACAGAGGAAGCAAAGGGGACTATGTCTACCAATTAACTTATCGTACCTTCGAGAACAGCTGAAAAACTGCGTTTGAAAACGTGAACGCTAAAATGACAAAACAGGATGCCATTTTGGACGTGCTGGTCCGCTGCATTGGTTGCCTGTAACGGACGGCCAAAGGGAGCAACTACCATAAGCGCTAAAGCAATTTGAGTTGTTTCCCTTCGCTTGCCAGAGGTCGGAATCGTTACAATTAGCTGTTGGAAAAAATTATTTACCATCTGCTGCGGGCCAAAAAACTAAACAACAACAAAGCTATCATTTTATTGTCTTTTGATTTCTTTCATTTTATTTTCACAGGAAGGCATGATAGATCACAGTTAGGATGCTCTGCAGGAGGACGCACATACATCGTTGTCTGATTGTGTGTCTGAATTCGGGTTTAGCGTCGTTTTCAACAATTTTTCAGTCATATCACGACGGTGTCTGGTTGCGACAGGGAGCTCAATGCTCACTTTTATAGTGCTGCCTCACTGAAGTATCATGTCCCAGACACATTACATGATACCACACCCCGTCACATTATCCTGACACTGGGTCGACCAGTCCTAGCTCTACCCCATAAATCTGAGTGCCAAGCGAGGAGCAGCTAGTACCATTTTTAACGACTTTGGTATGTCGCGGCCCGGAATCGAACCCGCGACCTTCCGTTCCCCGAAGCGGACACTCTACCAACTGAGCTATCGGGGCCGGTATCTGATTGAGCATTGAGCACATTACTCAGTTATGACACTGATTATGACAAGTGTGGGGATTAAGATTAATTGTTTGCCAATACCTGTTCTGATGCTAATGGATTGTTTGGTCATAATGTGTGAACTGAAGTGATTTCACATCTGAATATGTGCGAAAAATCAATACCGAAATTACAGTCAGTTATATTATTTTCTTCCAACTGTGAAAATGTCAGCTCTGAACAAGTCATTTAGTTTAGTGTGGACTGATAAACAGCATCTTAGCAAATAACAAATGCGACTTATATCGGAGTCTCTGCAAACTACCACCAAGATTATATCAGTGTCTCGGCAAACTACAGCCGCGACTTATATACCGATCTGAACGTTGTTTTTTTTTTTTATTTTTGCTCACGGTAAATTTGGGGTCCATGGAAAATTCGCGATATACTGGAGTTCGCGAAATAACAGACCGTGAAGTATTGGCCCCTAACCCAAAATCCCAGATTGAACACTGGGTCTACATTGTTTTCCAATGTCTCTTAAGGAATGCTGGGCTTATATATATTTAAAACAGAACTCTAAACAAGTTTTTTGTTTAATTTGAGGTTTAACGTCCCCGACAACACTAAAGGTCATTTTGGAGATGTTGCTTCCAATTTTGTGGGACTTTTACCCGACATGGAGATGAAATGACATCTCAAGCCCTGTCGCCCAATGAAACCAATAGGGTTTATGAGCATGGACGGTCCGAATTGTGTGCACCGCTTTGCCGGGGCAGGCTTAGATCCTCTAAGCTGTTTACCAGTACTCGTGTGCGGGTCGGATTCAGCTCTGCGTGGAAGCATCATGCAGCCCATATATTTCTTCAAGCCCCGATGGGCAGGGGCCGACCTCTAAACAAGTAAATATATAACAATAATACTGGAGAAAGCAGACTTAAGGGTGAATGAACATACATGTAACTTTAGGGGAAGCAACTATTTGTATATAAACTGTCAAACAAGGTCTTTTCTTATCACTTTGACCCAAAGTTTATGAAGAGGACTCTTCTACCTCTAAATCAGAACATGTCTGTTCTCTTTTATTATTTTTGATACTGAACCAATAGTACTGTTAAAATTCAGCGAGTCTTGTAACCTTAACCCTTATCTTGCTGTTCACGACAACCCTTATCTTTGCAAACAGTGTAGATCCAGATCAGATGGCTTCTTACTGTTTGGCATTCAGTTTATGAATTTGTAGCAATAAATTACATCAAGTAATTTGATTGGTTGATAGACAGAAATGAGTGTGGCTTAAATGTATATTCAGCAAGATAAGGGTTAAGCTCTGGGCCAGGGTATGACAACTTTTCTACGCTAGTTTGTAAGGATTACACAATCATGTGCAATCTCTTCAAAACCGACAGCTTTCTCATGAAAATACGAGATACAGTGGAACTTTGATGGCTCGAACACCTTTAGGACCTCGAAAATCTGTTCGAGACAGGGGTAGTTCGAGCCACTGAGGTTACTCTCAGGAGGCATAACAAGATACTTTTAGACATCTTTTGGGTGTTCTATAATGAAAATGTATGCTGTGTGTACTCATTAGAATCGCCTCATCGAGGCGATTCTAATGAGTACACACAGCATACATTAGCAAGATAAAAGACTAAAATAACCCCCACTATTTCTTATGTAGAGGATTTCGCTAGGGGCTCAAGAATGGGTTCGACACATCCATGGTAAACGAGCCATCGGTGTTCGAGCCATCAAAGTTCTACTGTATTTGTCTTGTTATGTCTGCTGTAAACATAGATTGTGGAAGCTCGTTTGAACCGCCTCAAGGAGGCAGTTCTAATAAGTACCTACAATCCATGTTTGTGAGCAAGAATATAGTAAAAAATAGTGTAATCCCTTTTGGCAGTAGTTCATTAGACGAGACCTGTTCATGATATGTTCAATAACAAAGTTCTTTCTACATAAACAGAAGACTAACATCAAGCATAACATCACAATATACCGGTAGAGGAAAACAAAAGCAGCACAATGACCCATTGTATGCTAGTGGACCCTTCCACTGCTATATAATGGACAAGTCCATAAGTCACACAAGGGGTGTCAAGCCTGTTTTTTCGTTTTTATTCTATTTTTGACGGAAAATTCTGTAAGGAAATAGTGCAGGCCCAGATCAGACGCCGCGTTCTGCGGCGTCTGATCTGGGCCTGCACTGTTTGCTAAGGTACCCCTTTAGGGGTTTCCAACATGCAGTGGGTTAAAAACTTCTTAAGTACATGAATGGTTCTTTATAACACTGACACAACATGCTATTAGATACAACACAGTTTAATAATGGTTACCAAAAATATATAGATTATATAGAAAAAAATGACCATAATTGATCAGTTTTCTACATAATCTATATATTTTTGTTTGGATTTGTTTGGATATAATAGGATAAACAGTTCTGGCATTAAACTCCAATAACAGTGTTATAAATGGGTGTGGTACACATGCAAAAACATGCCAAGTTTGGAACGGCCCGTGCAATACATTACAAACACAGTCCTGTGAAAGCTTATCACTGTTTGCTCTGACAAGCACTAATATCTCAATTCTGACGGGCCTCCGTGGCCTAGTGGTTAAGAGCGCTGACTCTTGATCATTAGGTCTCTCACCGCTGTGGTTCGAGCCTCGCTCGGGTCACATGTGAGACGCCAAGTTCTGCAACGGAAGGTCAGGTGTTTTTTCTCTGGGTACTCCAGTTTTCGCCCACCTCTGATTAACTATCGGCTCGATATGAGTGAAATAATCTTGAAAGAGCTGTAAAACCAAAACCAAAAAAAACAAGCAAATTCGTTGAATTGATATCCCCCGCCGAATGGGTTTTTCGTGTAGAATGGCAAGAAAATATATCTGGCCAAAATTGAGAAAAAAAAAATTGCGCGTGCATCACGGCAGCATAATAATACATATTTATTTTATGTTTCATTTTATTCCATGCAATAGTTGCTGAGAAGCGGTTCCAGACAAAGTGAGACGACGAAAAATCCAGAATTTTAATCATTTAAGGGGCCATAACTCTGGGTGTAAAAAGTCAATCCGAAAAAATTTGTGCGTGCATCACCACAGCATAATAATACATATTTATTTCAAGTTTCATTTAATTCCATGCAATAGTTGCTGAGAAACAGTTCCCGACAAAAAAGTGAGACGACGAAAAATCCAGAATTTCAATCATTTAAGGGGCCATAACTCTGGATGTAAAAAGTAAATCCGGAGAAAAAATGCGCGTGCATCACCACAGCATAATAATACATATTTATTTCAAGTTTCATTTAATTCCATGCAATAGTTGCTGAGAAGCAGTTCCAGACAAAGTGAGACGACGAAAAATCCAGAATTTCAATCATTTAAGGGGCCATAACTCTGGATGTAAAAAGTCAATCCAGGAAAAAAATTGCGCGTGCATCACCGCAGCATAATGATACATATTTATTTCACTTTTTATTTAATTCCATGCAATAGTTGCTGAGAAACAGTTCCGGACAAAGTGAGATGACGAAAAAATCCAGAATTTCAATCATTTAAGGGGCCATAACTCTGGATGTAAAAAGTCAATCCGAAAAAAAAATTGCGCGTGCATCACTGCAGCATAATAATACATATTTATTTCAATTTTCATTCAATTCCATGCAATAGTTGCTGAGAAACGGTTCCGGACAAAGTGAGACAATGAAAAATCCAGAATTTCAATCATTCAAGGGGCCATAACTCTGGATGTAAAAAGTCAATCCCAAAAAAAATTGCGCGTGCATCACCAGAGCATAATAATTCATATTTATTTCAAGTTTCATTTAATTCCATGCAATAGTTGCTGAGAAACGGTTCCGGACAAAGTGTGATGGACGGACGGAAGGACGGACGGACGGACGCCAAAACTATATCCCTCCGCCTTCGGCGGGGGATAAAAAAAAAAAAAAAAAAAATCTCAATTCTGAGAATATTTTAGCTACACATATCCTAAACAAATTTAGTATCAAAACGTGTATTTAATGTATAACGGTTCTATATACTTTTATTTGCAAGAAATGAAATAAGGAAAATGCTGGCTATGGCCAAAGTCATGAAACAAGAATTATGGAGAAGGCTATGTCATGTCTGTATCGGCCAAATCTGACTTGAACGAATGCACTGATGCTAATATTAAGGGCTGGACAAATGAACAAGCATGGAAAAACCTGACTAATGCGTTGTGTCATGCTACAAACAGGCGTGACAATACAGGTATATCAAGCACTCCAACAGCATCTGTGCAGCAAGAGAAACCACAAATAAACAAGCAACTGCCTAACCCATTTGGCACCGGAAACCCCAAAACGGGTACCCTGGCAAACAGTGCAGGCCCAGATCAGACGCCGCAGAATGCGGCGTCTGATCGGGGCCCACACTGTTTGCAAAAAGTTCAGCCATTTTCCAAATGAATTTTGAATAAACCACAACCTGACACCCCTAAATTTTGAAATGGACTCCTGCTATATATAAGGAGGAAGATTCCATTTGGTACAAAAAAGGGTTAATCAGAGGTTTGCCCATAATTCCAGATGGTAAAGAGTTAGAAGCTCCGGGTATTTTTTCTTATAATTATCAACGCATATACATGTAAATTGCAGAGGTGATTCTACATGCACCCACAACCTATCTTCCTAATAGAACAAGACTTGTCAATGGACTGGTTACAACAACTATTTCTGTACTTTTGTACAGAACTAGAGCTGTCAGAGGATCTGACTATAGCCCCGCTTCAGCGCTGTCAGAGAAGAAAGTTATTTAAGCTGCAGAGAAAACAGTTATGAACAAGAAATAACTGTTGAAAATTTTACATTATCTGGAAAAACTCTAAGAGTTGTGAGCCCTTGTCCCTCATTTCAATGAGCATGATACATTACCAGAATGTCCATGTTTATACTAAATTTCATCTTCCATTTTTCAATGTTCAAAGGGTAATAACTCCTAAAGTAGGCAAATCAGAGTCAGGGTTCCTGCGCTCTGCACATTGTCTCATGGTGCTTTACACTTGTGTGAAGTGTCATGAAAATATCTCAAATGGTTTGTGAGCTATGGAGCCGACACAGTCAAAATTGCCTTTTTAAATGTTCAAAGGGCAATAACTCCTAAAGTAGGCAAACCAGAGTTATGGTTCCTGCACTCTGCACATCATCTCAAGGTGCTTTTCATTTATTTGAAGTTTCATGAAAATATCAGAAACGGTTATGGAGCGGACATAGTTAAAATTGCCATTTTTTAATATTCAAAAGCCTATAACTGAAAAAGTAGACAATCCAGAGTTTGGGTTCCTGCGCTCTGCACACGTAATATGGTGCTTTACATTTGTGTGAAGTTTCATAAAATTATCTCAAACGGTTTTTGAGTTATCGAGCAAAGACGGCTAAAATTGATATTTTTCAATATTCAAAGGGAAATAACTCAAAAATTAGGCAATCCAGAGTTATGGTTCCTGCACTCTGCACACCATCTCATGGTGTTTAATGTTTGTGTGAAGTTTCATGAAAATATGTGAATGGGTTTTAAAGTTATGGAGCGGACACGAAAATTGTTAACAGACACAGACAGACACACAGACAGACACACAGAAAATACGAAAACCAGAGTTATGGTTCTTGCCCTCTGCACATTGTCTCATAGTGCTTAACATTTGTGTGAAGTTTCATGAAATTATCTCAAACGGTTTTCGAGTTATGAAGCGGACACTGTTAAAATTGCCATTTTTCAATGTTCAAAGGGCAATAACTCCAAAAATAAGCAATGCAGAGTTATGGTTCCTGCGCTCTGCACATCGTCTCATAGTGCTTAACATTTGTGTGAAGTTTCCTAAAAATATCTCAAACGGTTTTCGAGTTATGAAGCGGACACAATTAAAATTGCCATTTTTCAATGTTCAAAGGGCAATAACTCCAAAAGTAGGCAATCCACAGTTATAATTCCTTCGCTCTGCACATTGTCTTATGGTGTTTAACATTTGTGTGAAGTTTCATGAAAATATGTTAAGCAGATACAAAGTTATGGAGCCAACACAAATTAACGGAATCACGGAATTACGGAAAATGTTCAAAGGGCAATAACTCCAAAAGTAGGCAATCCACAGTTATAATTCCTTCGCTCTGCACATTGTCTTATGGTGTTTAACATTTGTGTGAAGTTTCATGAAAATATGTTAAGCAGATATAAAGTTATGGAGCCAACACAAATTAACGGAATCACGGAATGACAGAAGGACATGGCAAATCCAATATAGCCCCACTTTTTCAAAGCGGGGCTATAATCACTAAATTATCCGTTACTCCTCCTAAACTGAAGCTCCACCTGCCTTGACCCATTTTGTACTGACTGAAATCTTCCACGTTATATACAGCACAAGAATTCCACCAAAGGCTATGTTGCGCCTTGAGAAATGGACTCCAGCATTAGGGTGAAAGTTAGGGAGGTCACAAATGACAACTGCTCTATGAACAGACAGAATACCAGACTCCTATATCGTGCCATGCTTAAACCAGGCCTGACAACAAGACCATTTTAGGGGTGTCAGGTTGTGTTTTCTTCAAAATTTATTTGGAAAAAGACTTAACTTTTTGCAAACAGTGTAGGCCCTGATCAGACGCTGCATTCTGCAGCGTCTGATCTGGGCCTACACTGTTTGCCGAATGCAGCATCTGATCTGGGCCTACACTGTTCGCCAGATTACCCATTTTAGGGTTTCGAGTACAAAAGGTTTAAGATGGATCCCAAACAAGGTGACACATCCATGTAACAAAGTTTTCTTCAACAAATTTTTTTCTGATGAAAATCTGCTTGAAAAATAGACTCTTGGTGCTTATAAGCACCAATGTGTGGTGCATATAAGCACCAAGGCGGTTCTAGTGAGTACCTATAATTTATGTTTTAGAGCAGAAATAGGAAAAATAATGTATTACTTTATAAACCCCTACTTTTTCTTTTGATAAAGAGATTGGGTTTACAGGGGTTTTTCATTGCACAGACTTTATAGAACATTGTTATTAACATGATGGTTGCTGTCAAACGAAGGTGTAAATGTCATACAGGAAAAGGACCATAAATCAATAAAACATGGCCATTTAACTGACACAAACTTTCTTAAGGCTTTCAACAACATTGATATGACGAGGTTGTGATATACAAGATGCAAAGCTAAACTCAGGGCAAAGGACCATGCATTTCTAGCCAGAGGCCAAGACAGATGTGCAAAATATGCAATAAACAAGAAACGGCACTTTCTTGTCCAAACTGGCCCATAAAATTCTTAAAAGGCAACAGACTACCGAGGCCCCTGTCAATCCTTTTCCCTGAACATGGCAACTACTACGACTACTAAAGCAAACATTTTTTTTTTTTACCACACTTCCGGATACTATTTTAAGCCATGCATGTGACATGCATGTGACAGGCATGCCATGGCACTGCAATGTCACATCCTTGTGTTTATGACGAACCTGTGAAAGGAAGAAGTATGGAGAGTTTGGTTGTTGCCAAGGCAACGGTCCTGATACCTGAGAGGCAGATAGAGTCGAGTCTGGACGACTGTCATCACTGGAGGCTGTAGAGGCCACGACACTCTGTGCTAGGATCTGCTGTATTCTGGCTGCTGAAATCAGACGTTAACAAAGAATTTTTAAAATTTTAGGGATAATGGCCATAAAATGCTACTTCCTATATAACACTATACTGTTTGGGCCCAAATTAGAAACCATGCTAGTCAAACAACTAAAGAGTACCAAAATAGCCCCTGTACACTTACTGCTGTGTGAACAGGAGGCCTTGCTGTAAGTTGGACACTCAGTGATGTGAAATACTTGAAACATTTGCAGCAAAAGGGTCAAAATATGAAGGGTAACTACAGTCTAACTTTGTTGGCTCGAACACTGATGGCTCGATTACCATAGCTGAGTCGAACACGTTTTTGAGTCCCTAGGGAATTCCTCTGCATAAGAAAACGTGTGGGATAATTAAGGAGATTTTCAACTTTTTGCTTGCAAATGTATGCTGTGTGTACTCATTAGAATCGCCTCAATGAGGCGATTCTAATGAGTACACACAGCATACGTTTATGTTACAGAACACCGAAAAGAAGTCCAAAAATACCCGTTATGTTTTCTGGAAGTACATGTATACAACAGTGGCTCAAACTACCGCTGTCTCGAACAAATTTCCATGGTCCCAAAGGAGTTGCCATCGAAGTTCGACTGTATCTATGGGAAGGAAACATTTACAATCTATTTTAACGTTCCTGGGGAGCAAATGCTTTATTATACAAGAGGGCCATGATGGCCCTGGATCGCTCACCTGATCCATAGAGTAACAAGTGGGCCCCGGGGAGGGCCATTATGGACCCCAGGGTTATAATGTGCATAATGTTGAGGGAGGTCTAAAAAGGTGAAGCTTTATACCAAATATCAAAGACATGGGCATTGCAGTTTCAGAGAAGAAGATTTTTAAAGATTTCCCTATATAAGTCTTGTTAAACCAAAGGGTCTCAGGGCGGGGGCATTTTTGGCCCCAGGGCTATAATTTGAACAATCTTGATAGAGGCTCACTAGATGAAATTTCAAATCAAATATCAAAGACCTAGGCCTAGTGGTTTAACAGAAGAAGATTTTAAAGATTTTCCCGAAAAAAGTCTTTGCAAAACCAAAGGACCTCGGAGCAGAGGCATTTTTGGCCCCAGGGCTATAATTTGAACAATCTTGGTAAAGGTCCACAAGATGAAGCTTCACACCAATTATCAAAGACCTGGGCCTTGCAGTTTCAGAGAAGAAGAATTTTTAAAGATTATCCCTATATAAGTCCATGTAAAACCAAAGGTCCCCAGGGCAGGGGCATTTTGGCCCCAGCACTATAATTTGAATGATCTTGGTCGGGGTCCACTAGTTCAAGCTTCATACCAAATAACAAAGACCTGGGCCTTGCGGTTTCAGAGAAGAAGATTTTTAAAGATTTTCCCTATATAAGCCCATGTAAAACCAAAAGGCCCTGAAGTGGGGGCATTTTTGGCCCCAGCACTATAATTTGAACAATCTTGGTAGGGGTCCACTAGATGAAGCTTCATACCAAATATCAAAGCTATGGGCCTTGCGGTTTCAGAGAAGAAGATTTTTAAAGATTTTCCCTATTTAAGCCCATGTAAAACCAAAGGGCCCTGGGGCGGGGGCATTTTTGGTCCCAGCACTATTATTTGAAAAATCTTGGTAGGGGTCCACTAGATGAAGCTTCATACCAAATAACAAAGACCTGGGCCTTGCGGTTTCAGAGAAGAAGATTTTTTAAATTTCGGTTAAAAAAACTTATTTTTGGCTCCTGTGACCTATATGTGCAACGGACCGGAACCATTTGAACAACTTTGAAAGGTGACTACCTAAGGATCATTCCTGTGAAGTTTGGGCAAAATCTGATCAGTGGTTTAGGAGGAGATGTCGTTTGAAAAAAAATTTTAGGCACGGATGACAGACAAAAAGTGATCCTAATATAAAACACAAGAGGGCCATGATGTCCCTGGATCGCTCATCTGATCCATAGTGTAACAAGTCGGCCCCAGAGAGGGCCATTATTGGCCCCAGGGCTTTAATGTGCATAATGTTGAGGGAGGTCTTAAAGGTGAAGCTTCATACCAAACATCAACAAAGACTATAATTTGAACAATCTTGGCAAAGGTTCACTAGATGAAGCTACACATCAAATATCAAAGACCTGGGCCTAGCGGTTTCAGAGAAGAAGATTTTTAAAGATTTTCCCTATATAAGCCTATGTAAAACCAAAGGGCCCCGGGACGGGGACATTTTTTGCCCCAGCACTATAATTTGAACAATCTTGGTAGGGGTCCACTAGATGAAGCTTCATACCAAATATCAAAGTCCTGGGCCTTGTGGTTTCAGAGAAGAAGATTTTTAAAGATTTTCCCTATATAAGCCTATGAAAAACCAAAGGGCCCCAGGGCGGGGGCATTTTTGGCCCCAGCACTATAATCTGAACAATCTTGGTAGGGGTCCACTAGATGAAGCTTCATACCAAATATCAAAGACCTTGGCCTTGTGGTTTCAGAGAAGAAGATTTTTAAAGATTTTCCCTATATAAGCCAATGTAAAACCAAAGGGCCCCGTGGCGGGGGCATTTTTTGTCCCAGCACTATAATTTGAACAATCTTGGTAGGGGTCCACTAGATGAAGCTTCATACCAAATATCAAAGTCCTGGGCCTTGTGGTTTCAGAGAAGAAGGTTTTTAAAGATTTTCCCTATATAAGCCTATGTAAAACCAAAGGGCCCCGGGGCGGGGGCATTTTTGGCCCCAGCACTATAATTTGAACAATCTTGGTAGGGGTCCACTAGATGAAGCTTCATACCAAATATCAAAGACCTGGGCCTTGTGGTTTCAGAGAAGAAGATTTTTAAAGATTTTCCCTATATAAGCCAATGTAAGACCAAAGGGCCCCGTGGCGGGGGCATTTTTTGTCCCAGCACTAAAATTTGAACAATCTTGGTAGGGGTCCACTAGATGAAGCTTCATACCAAATATCAAAGCCCTGGGCCTTATGGTTTCAGAGAAGAAGATTTTTAAAGATTTTCCCTATATAAGCCTATGAAAAACCAAAGGGCCCCAGGGCGGGGGCATTTTTGGCCCCAGCACTATAATTTGAACAATCTTGGTAGGGGTCCACTAGATGAAGCTTCATACCAAATATCAAAGACCTGGGCCTTGTGGTTTCAGAGAAGAAGATTTTTAAAGATTTTCCCTATATAAGCCAATGTAAGACCAAAGGGCCCCGTGGCGGGGGCATTTTTTGTCCCAGCACTAAAATTTGAACAATCTTGGTAGGGGTCCACTAGATGAAGCTTCATACCAAATATCAAAGCCCTGGGCCTTATGGTTTCAGAGAAGAAGATTTTTAAAGATTTTCCTTATATAAGCCTATGTAAAACCAAAGGGCCCCGGGGCGGGAGCATTTTTGGCCCCAGCACTATAATTTGAACAATCTTGGTAGGGGTCCACTAGATGAAGCTTCATACCAAATATCAAAGAGCTGGGCCTTGTGGTTTCAGAGAAGAAGATTTTTAAAGATTTTCCCTATATAAGCCAATGTAAAACCAAAGGGCCCCGTGGCGGGGGCATTTTTTGTCCCAGCACTAAAATTTGAACAATCTTGGTAGGGGTCCACTAGAAGAAGCTTCATACCAAATATCAAAGCCCTGGGCCTTATGGTTTCAGAGAAGAAGATTTTTAAAGATTTTCCCTATATAAGCCTATGTAAAACCAAAGGGCCCCGGGGCGGGGGCATTTTTGGCCCCAGCACTATAATTTGAACAATCTTGGTAGGGGTCCACTAGATGAAGCTTCATACCAAATATCAAAGACCTGGGCCTTGTGGTTTCAGAGAAGAAGATTTTTAAAGATTTTCCCTATATAAGCCTATGTAAAACCAAAGGGCCCCAGGGCGGGGGCATTTTTGGCCCCAGCACTATAATTTGAACAATCTTGGTAGGGGTCCACTAGATGAAGCTTCATACCAAATATCAAAGACCTGGGCCTTGTGGTTTCAGAGAAGAAGATTTTTTAAGTTTTTGGTGAAAAAAATCTATTTTTGGTTCCTGTGACCTAGATGTGCAACGGACCGGAACCATTTGAACAACTTTGAAAGGGGACCACCTAAGGATCATTCCTGTGAAGTTAGGTCAAAATCCGATCAGTGGTTTAGGAGGAGATGTCGTTTAAAGAAATTGTTTACGGAAGCACGGCCGGACGGACCCACATTTTGGGTTTGTGTGGCTGCACCTGTCCATATTTTATGGGGCTTAAATTTTTATGTGGCTAACGGTTTTTGTGGCTATAAGACACACAAATCTGTACATCTAATGTGGCTAGCCACATAAAGGCTGTCTGTACGAAACCGTCTTTGTCTAAACTTATGTGGCTACCAGAGGTTGTGATATCTAGCCCTCTAAAGGTAGAACAGAACTTTCTTTATAGTGCACTGATACATCTTATGGGTCTAGCTCCTCACATAGAGGGACTTTTTCCTACTGCAGCATTCAGCCCCAGGACAGCCAGTTAAATTTATGTGGCTCAGCCCCATAATCTCAAAGTTTAGCCTCATAATCCTGGACATCCATGTCCAAGGTGATGGACATAAATTTATGTGTCTTTTTTTTTTATTTGATTTTTCTAGTCCCCCTGAACCCCTCTGTACTAACAGAAAAATGGGTTTGTGAGGCTAGCCACACAAACCCATTTTGCCACACAAAACCCTTCTGTACCTAAAAGAAGCCACATAAACCCATTTTGTAAGAACGGACGGACGCACGACGGACAAAAAGTGATCCCATAAGCTCACCTCGTCACTACGTGACGGTGAGCTAAAAAGGGAAAAGGATATTCTGCTATTTTTCAAAGCGAGATTGATTATGGGACTTCCCATCCCCTTTTCTATAAACTCTGCCCCACGGAAAAAGGGGTCTACTCTTTAAGGAAAGAATTTGCTCCCCATTCTTTTAAGTTGACCCTATTGTTTGTTTGATTTGAGGTTTGACATCCCCGTCAACACAGTAAAGGTCATTCTGGAGATGTTGCTTCCAATTTTGTGGGACTTTTACCCGACACTGAGATGAAATGACATCTCAAGCCCTGCCGCCCAATGAAACCAAGTGTTTTAAGCATGGACGGGCAGACTCGCACCGCTTTGCCTGGGCAGGCTTAGATCCTCTAAGCGGTTTACCAGTAGTCGTGTACGGGTCGGTTTCAGCTCTCGGTGGAAGCATGGAAGACAAAAAAAATTTTGCAGAGTGTCTCCCTTGAGTTGAAGTAGTACCCATTCCCTTTATGAGCAGGCCCGTAATGATAAGGTAGACAAAAATATTCTTGAAAGAAATGCCTCCCCTGAGGGTGTATCCATTTCTTCTTGATACTCCCTCATATTCAGAAGGCTAAAGAGCAAGTTCTATCCTACCAAGGCCTTCAGTCTTTATTTTAGACTATTTTAACCCTTATCTTGCTGAATATTCATTTAAGCCACACCCATTCCTGTCTATCAACCAATCAAATAACTTGATGTAATTTATTGCTACAAATTCATAAACTGAATGCCAAACAGTGTTGATCCTGATCAGATGGCTTCTTCAGAAGCCATCTGATCTGGATCTACACTGTTTGCAAAGATAGGGGTTGTCGTGAACAGCAAGATAAGGGTTAAGAGTTCTTCCCCAAGTAACATCAGGTACCCTGTAAACTACCAATTACACATTTGCAGATGGTATTTTCAAATACTTGTGAGAAAATCAGGCTTGATATTACATGTGCATTGTATACCCGGCAGACTATTCACATTAAATGTCAATCCTTATTTTTTCCAAAATAAACTTGCTCAATATTTCTGTGTGCTTTAACCCTTAACCCTTTTAGTGCCAAATGGAATCTTCCTCCTTATATATAGCTGGAGTTCATTTCATAATTTAGGGGTGTCAGGTTGTGTTTTCTTCAAAATTTGTTTGGAAAATGACTGAACTTTCAGCAAACAGTGGAGGCCCTGATCAGACGCCGCGTTTTGCAGCGTCTGATCTGGGCCTGCACTGTTTGCCAGGCTACCCGTTTTGGGGTTTCTGGTACTAAATGGGTTAAAATAATAAACGATTTCTCAACAATGGCTGAGCAAGCTGATGACCTGTCCAATAAATTCTTACTTTTCTCAGCTTCAACATTATCTGCTGCTCTTCTCTGCTTCTCCTTGGCTCTTTTATGGAATGTCAACTTCAAACCATCTCCCTGAAAATTACAAATTCTTGAAGTGTAGATACTGTATACTGAACAAGAATTCTGCCAAAATCTGTGGCGCCTGCAGTAAACTTGGCCATTTGGATGAAAGCTAGGGTTGTCAAAAATGTTAATGGATTGACAAATGGATGGAAGAAACAAGAGGCTCAATGAGCCTAAACCGCTCACCTGAGGAACTTAAGTTTTAACAATTCACAGACTTGACTACTAAATCTGCTAATAGAATCCAGCCCATTGACCCTTACAGGATATAAGTCATCATTATTGCATTGCATTCCAAGTTTGAGACTTCTAGCTTCTATAGTTCCTGAGAAATCTTTGACGAAAATTTAACATTGGTCAAAATGGAGAGAAAGAAGAATGAAAGAAAAGATGAACAAATAAGCTGAGAAAGCCCAATGTCTCTTACACAAAATAAGTCATCATTATTCTATTGAATACCAAATTTGATGCTTCTAGCTTTTATAGTTCCTGAGAAATCTTTGAATAAAAATTTAACATTGGTCTATTATCTCTATATGGAGAGAAAGAAGAATGAAGGAACAAATGAACCAGACTAGCTCCAAAACCTAATGCAGCCTTTCCCCTTGCCCAATGGTGCTACACATAAAATTTAAACAAGATTGGTCGACTGCCTTCTGAGATATGCTTCATTGAAAGTGTGGACGACGGATGGACGGACGACAGACGACGGACTCCGGAGCCTTGGTATACTATCAGCTCACTGGAGCCTTTGGCTCAGGTGAGCTAAAAATTCAAGTCGCTATTTCTGTCACAACATTTTCCCTAAGTTAAGTCTATGGGCAAATTTTTTTGTCTCTCAAGGTCACGTAACTCCGAGGTCAATATTCCGATTCGGCCCAAAATCGAACTTAACCGAGATTTTATGCCTGTCCTCGTTACCTGCAAGTTTGAAGCTGATATGAATAAAAATAAAGTTGCTATCGTGGTCACAACATATTTTTTTATGCTCAAGGGCAGGTAACTCCAAGGCAAATATTCCGATTCGGCCCAAAATCGAACTTAACCGAGATCTTATGTCTGTCCTCGTTACCTGCAAGTTTGAAGCTGATCTGAAAAAAATTCAAGTCGCTATCGTAGTCGCAACATTTTCCCTTATTAAGTCTATGGGCAAATTTTTTGACGCTCAAGGTAACGTAACTCCGAGGTCAATATTCCGATTCGGCCCAAAATCGAACTTAACCGAGATTTTATGCCTGTCCTCGTTACCTGCAAGTTTGAAGCTGATATGAATAAAAATAAAGTTGCTATCGTGGTCACAACATATTTTTTTATGCTCAAGGGCAGGTAACTCCAAGGCAAATATTCCGATTCGGCCCAAAATCGAACTTAACCGAGATTTTATGTCTGTCCTCGTTACCTGCAAGTTTGAAGCTGATCTGAAAAAAATTCAAGTCGCTATCGTAGTCGCAACATTTTCCCTTATTAAGTCTATGGGCAAATTTTTTGACGCTCAAGGTCACGTAACTCCGAGGTCAATATTCCAATTCGGCCAAAAATTGAACTTAAGCGAGATTTTATGCCTGTCCTCGTTACCTGCAAGTTTGAAGCTGATATGAATAAAAATAAAGTTGCTATCGTGGTCACAACGTATTTTTTTATGCTCAAGGGCATGTAACTCCAAGGCAAATAATCCGATTCGGCCCAAAATCGAACTTAACCGAGATTTTATGTCTGTCCTCGTTACCTGCAAGTTTGAAGCTGATCTGAAAAAAATTCAAGTCGCTATCGTAGTCACAACATTTTCCCTATGTAAAGTCTATGGGCAAATTTTTTGTCGCTCAAGGTCATGTAACTCCGAGGTCAATATTCCGATTCGAACTTAACTGAGATTTTATGCCTGTCCACGTTACCTGCAAGTTTGAAGCTGATCTGAATAAAAATAAAGTTGCTTTCGTGGTCACAACGTATTTTTTTATGCTCAAGGGCAGGTAACTCCAAGGCAAATAATCTGTTTCGGCCCAAAATCTAACTTAACCGAGATTTTATGTCTGTCCTCGTTACCTGCAAGTTTGAAGCTGATCTGAAAAAAAATTCAAGTCGCTATCGTAGTCACAACATTTTCCTTATGTTAAGTCTATGGGCAAATTTTTTGTCGCTCAAGGTCACGTAACTCCGAGGTCAATATTCCGATTCGGCCCAAAATCGAACTTAACCGGGATTTTATGCCTGTCCTCGTTACCTGCAAGTTTGAGGCTGATCTGAATAAAAACTAGACAAAAGTGCCCAGTGGGGCACGTATACCCCCAGCCAGTGCCATCACCTCAGCTGAAAATAGCAATGTCAAAAGCTTCTTTGCATATACAGGCCATATGACCCCCGCCCATAGGGGCTTGAAGAAATATCAAGAAAATATTGAGACCGGTACAGAAGTTATAAGGAAAATTACATTTTAAAATAGCAAGAATTAGAAAGGGAAATAACTCCAAGAGCCCTGGTCCCTTGGCCCCTTTTTTCTTTCCCACAATACAAGTAGTCATACTGGTTGTTGCTACCAAATTTTAAGTCTCTATGTACAGTAGTTATTGAGAAATCTTTGACACAAAATAATAAAAATATACACTATTAAACAGCAAGAACTACAAAGGGAAATAACTCTAAAAGGCCTGACCCCTTGGCCCTTATTTTCTTTCCCACAATACAACTAGTCATACTGATCATGTTTGCATAATTTCAAGTTTCTATGTACAGTAGTTATTGAGAAATCTTTCACACAAAATAAAAATATACATTATTAAACAGCAAGAACTACAAAGGGAAATAACTCTAAAAGGCCTGACCCCTTGGCCCTTATTTTCTTTCCCACAATACAAGTAGTCATACTGATCATGTGTGCAAAATTTCAAGTTTCTATGTACAGTAGTTATTGAGAAATCTTTGACATAAAATGAAAATATACACTATTAAACAGCAAGAACTACAAAGGGAAATAACTCTAAAAGGCCTGACCCCTTGGCCCTTATTTTCTTTCCCACAATACAAGTAGTCATACTGATCATGTGTGCAAAATTTCAAGTTTCTATGTGAAGCAGTTCCTGAGATATCTTTCGACACAAAATAATTGTTTACGGACAGACAGACAGACGGAAAAGACAAAAACTATATACCCCCATTGCATACTTCGTATGCCGGGGGTATAATAAAGTTGCTATCGTGGTCACAACGTATTTTTTTATGCTCAAGGGCAGGTAACTCCAAGGCAAATAATCCGATTCGGCCCAAAATCGAACTTAACCGAGATTTTATGTCTGTCCTCGTTACCTGCAAGTTTGTAGCTGATCTGAAAAAAATTCAAGTCGCTATCGTAGTCACAACATTTTCCCTATGTTAAGTCTATGGGCAAATTTTTTGTCGCTCAAGGTCAAGTAACTGCGAGGTCAATATTCCGATTCTGCCCAAAATCGAACTTAACCAAGATTTTATGCCTGTCCTTATTATCTGCAAGAATGAAGTCGATCAGAAAAAAATTGACGGAGCTAGAGTGATGACAAGCTTTTTCCTATGTTAAGTCTATGGGAGCTATATGTTGCTATGGTAACCAGAGTTCCACTCAGATCTGCATGAAAACCTTATGCAGTCTTTCCACTTGCCCAATAATGTTACACATGAAATTTGATCAAAGTCGGCCAAGTAGTCTTCAAGATATACATTTTTGAAATTCACATTAACCCTTATGCAAAAATGCACAAGGGCAGGTAACTCCTAAGTGTATGATCCGATTCTGCCAGTTATCGAACTTGACCGAGATTTCATGCCTGTGCTGGTTATCTGTAAGAATGAAGCCAATCCGAACAAAATTGAAGCAGCTACAGTGATGACAACATTTTCCCCATGTTAAGTCGATAGGCAATTTTTCGGGCGCTCAAGGGGACGTAACTCTTGAGTGAATTATCTGATTCGGCCCAAAATCGAACTTGACCGAGATTTTATGCCTGTACTGGTTATCTGCAAGAATGAAGTCGATCAGAAAAAAATTGACGGAGCTAGAGTGATGACAAGCTTTTTCCTATGTGAAGTCTATGGGAGCTAGATGTTGCCATGGCAACCAGAGTTCCACTCAGATCTGCCTGAAAACCAAATGAAGCCTTTCCACTTGCCCAATAATGCAACACATGAAATTTGATCAAAGTTGGCCAAGTAGTCTTTAAGATATACATTTTTGAAATTCCCATTAACCCTAATGCAAAAACACACAAGGGCAGGTAACTCCTAAGTGAATGATCCGATTCTGCCAGTTATCGAACTTGACCGAGATTTCATGGCTGTGCTGGTTATCTACAAGAATAAAGCCAATCTGAAAATAATTGAAGCAGCTACGGTGATGACAACATTCTCCCCATGTTAAGTCAATAGGCAATTTTTTCAACGCTCAAGGGCACGTAACTCCTGAGTGAATAATCCGATTCAGCCCAAAATCGAACTTGATCGAGATTTCATGCCTGTCCTCGTTATCTGCAAGAATGAAGTCGATCAGAAAAAAATTGACGGAGCTAGAGTGATGACAAGCTTTTTCCTATGTTAAGAACGCTCAAGGGCACGTAACTCCTGAGTGAATAATCCGATTCAGCCCAAAATCGAACTTGATCGAGATTTCATGCCTGTCCTCGTTATCTGCAAGAATGAAGACAATCAGAAAAAAATTGACGGAGCTAGAGTGATGACAAACTTCTTCCTATGTTAAGTCTATGGGAGCTATTTGTTGCCATGGCAACCAGAGTTCCAATCCGATCTGCCCGAAAACAGTATGCAGCCTTTCCCCCTACCTGATAATGCTTCACATGAAATTTGATCAAGATTGGCCCACTGGTTCCGGAGATATACTTCTTTGAAAGTGTGGACGACGGACGACGACGACGGACGACGGCTCGTGGTATACTAATACCTCACATGAGCCTTCGGCTCAGGTGACCTAAAAAGGATGGATGGAAAATAGCAGGTGCGACAAAAATGACAAGGACTCAAAGAGCGTGTTTGGGTTTAATGACATGTCAACCTTTCTTGATCATTTTGTGACATCTCCCGGCGAAAGTGGGAAAGGAGATATTTAGCACTATATGTAATTTAAGGAGACTTACTCGTTTGTAGTTTTAAAATTTATGAACCATATAAATTTCATGCTCAAATGAACCAATCATGTTTAGCAGGGAATCAAATACTTTCAGATCTCAAAGCCTCATATAACGGAGGAGTAACAATGAAAATTACTGTAATGAGCAAGTGTTGGGACAGATAGACCTCACTAAGCAAACAGTGAAGACCCAGGTCAGACTGCTCCTTGCTGGATCATCATGAAACAGATCTGTTAAAATTTTAGGAGAATTACAGCAAGTCCACAAGTTGTCCGAAGTTTTAGGATTTTTATGGCAGAAAATTCATCTGATTACCATAATCTTGTTATCTAATCCTTTAATGTATTGTTTGTACTTATATAATTGTAGATGAAAATTGATAAACTATTGTTTAAATTAACCCTTATCTTGCTGTTTACGACATCCCCTCATCATCATCATCAACGGATTTTTGATTAACGTGCAGGTACAGGGACGTCCACATAAGTGGGCCCCCTTCCAGGTAGCTGGCTTGCTGCATGCATGGCAGATCTTACACCAGATCTCCAGGCTTGTCTATCATGAGGATCGATAGCAGAGGGCTTCCATTCTCTGCAATCTCTTTCTGTTAGCTGCTTCCAGGTCATCTTGGGCCTTCCTGGCCCCCGCTTTCCACTAACCAATCCCCTATCTTTGCAAACAGTGTAGATCCAGATCAGATGGCTTCTGAAGAAGCCATCTGATCAGGATCTACACTGTTTGGCATTCAGTTTATGAATTTGTTGCAATAAATTACATCAAATAATTTGATTGGTTGATAGACAGAAATGGGTGGGGCTTAAATGAATATTCAGCAAGATAAGGGTTAAGAATAGTTATCTGATAATTTTCCTGATTTTTTGTTACAAACAGGCTGTGGGCAGGCGTTAGAATGAAGCTGAATATTTAATGGAGCAGTAGAAAAAGAAATTATCCCAAAATTATCCTTATTTCTACTCCTTGTCTGGAGGTGAGATCCGAATACTTATACAGAGGCCCTCGTTATAACGACAGAATCTGTTCACTTATATTGTGTCGTTATAGAGAATTTGCCGTTATAAAGAATCCCAACAAGGAGTGTGATAGGTAATAAAAGGCCTTTTACCCATTATTACCCCAAGAAACAAATGTTATAGACACTTGTTAGAATTGCCTCGGTGAGGTGATTCTAACAAATATCTGTAACATTTATTTCTTGGAGTACTAGATTACAAGACCCTTTCATGACTATGAACTCGATTTGTGCATTTCCAACCTGAGGGAAGCCCACGTCGCTCGGAACCGAGGCTTAGCCTTTGGCTATAAAGTAGTTATTCCATTCAAATTGTCGTTACAATGAGTTTTGCCGTTATAACGAATGTCGGTATAAAGCGGGTCCACTGTAGTAACTGACAGCAAAAACATTACCTCTGAGAGCTGCACCTCAAAGTCCTTTTCAAGCTTGGATTTAGCCTTCATCATCTCCTCAATGGCCTGGCTGGATTCTTCCTCTTGTTTGGGTGTCAGAGTCGGGGTTCTGGATACAGGGGTGGCGGATCCAGAGTCTATGCCCAGGATATGGGCATTCGGCATTTTCTTACCAAACGGCCACTCTCCTGTCTCAATACAGTAACAGATATGTTCCAGGCGGTGAAATATAATCCTGTCCTGTAATTATAAAATGGGCCCCGTCAAGCGATTTTGGTACTTATCGCCTATGCGAGCAGCGAAGGTTCAGGCGAGCCTGCGCATTTGCGCAGTCTCGCCAGAACCTTCGCTGCTCGCTCATACAAGCAGTGAATCAAGAGGAACCTTCAGACAGAAAGCCATATCCCTGGCACCTCTGAATGGCTGGGCATGCGCTGTTAAAATTTGTCATGATGGAATGCTCGAAGACACAAATTCGCTTGGCGGGGCTCAAATAATTCCAATTCTCCATCATTATGTACATTTCGAGCGATTTGATTGATTGAAATAAATAAAAGTTTTATACTTCGATAAATTCCATGAGCAAGAATCTCAGGACTATTTCGCAAAACGATTAGTAATATAACATGACATCAAACAGAGTGTTTAAAACCTTAACCCTTCTCTTGCTGAATATTCATTTAAGCCACACCCATTTCTGTCTATCAACCAATCAAATTACTTGATGTAATTTGTTGCTACAAATTCATAAATTGAATGCCAAACAGTGTAGATCCTGATCAGATGGCTTCTTCAGAAGCCATCTGATCTGGATCTACACTGTTTGCAAAGATAGGGGTTGTCGTGAAAAGCAAGATAAGGGTTAAGTGGTGAAAATGCCAACTGTTCTAGGCATTTCATTTTATCTAATAGAGGTATTTTTGATGAAAAAAATGTCAGCAGCTTTTGCACTGCAACAGCTGCTCACATTTTGTCTGAAAAATAAAAATACATGCTTCAGCATATCTGCCATTTAGATATGCTACTTTTGTTTGGGGGGGGGGGGGGGGGGGGTTATGGCCTTAATATTGAGCCGACCGTTAATCAGTGGTGGGCGAAAACCGGAGAACCTGGCGAAAAACCTCCTGACCTTCCATTGCAGAACTTGGCGTCATGTCATGTGTACCGAGCCAGGCTCGAACAACAGTCACCAGCAAATAGTGTAGATCCTGATGAGATGGCTCATTATCTCATCTAGATCTACACTGTTTGAAAAAGTACCTGTATCAGTCAACAGGGTTGAAAATGTTAATCACAAAAAGTATGATGTCACACAATCATACAATTTATTTATAAAGCCTTACTTTATATACATCTTCCATAAAAATTGATAATCAAACAATACACCACCACCTCTTTATAACACTATTGATGGGATCCAATGCAGAAACCGTGTTAAACCATGTTATATTCAAACAAAATTGTATAGATTATATAGAAAAATGACCATTTATGGTCATTTTTCTATATAATCTATACATTTTTGGGATCATTTTTGGGATCCATCTTGAAACCCTGTTATATCCAAAACTGTGTTATAATGAACCATGTTATAATGAGGTTGTGGTGTAGTTAAGAGATATCAATACCTTAGGCCAATGTGTTGACAGTCCTTCTTTCACTTTATTAAAGAACTCAGATCTGGCACTTTCCCCTTCCTCAAACGTTCTTCTCACCTCCTCATCCTCTTCATCTGCTTTAGGGTCAGTCTTTATTTCTTCCTTAATTTTTTTCTCACTGTCTTCTTCTTCCTCCTCTTCTTTCTCTTTACATTCTTTCTCTTCTGTATCTTCTTTCTCAGACACATCGGTTTTCTCACAAATTTCCTTCTTAACTTGTTCTTTATCATCAGTGTCTTCCTTTGAATCTTCAGCATCACTATCTACAACCTCTTTCTTCACATGTGTTTCTTCTGCAGTTTCATCCGAATTATCACTCTTATCTTCCTTCTTTATAAAGTCAGCAACATTTATTTTTGTTTCCACTTCATCATCATTTGCTTGGTTAGTTTTAGCCAGTGTCTCAAGCATCTCCTGATGATATTCTGATGTATCCTCATCATCCTCGTCCAGCTTTGAGGGTGAGTTATGTTCCTCTTTAATTTCCGTTTTAATGTCACTGTCATCAGGTTTCTCCCCTTTAATTGTTGATTCTGATTCATCTGAAAACGGTAACAAAACTGTAAACAAAGACCAACTTGTTGCAAACAGCCTTTCTACTCTGAAATCTTATTACAAGAACTTCAGTAACTGCAATACCTTTGGGACCATGAAAATTGGTTTGGCTACTGAGGAGGCATAATGCGGATTCCTTTCTATCTTTTCGGCCCCTGCCCATCGGGGCTTGAAGAAAAAGATGGGCTGCATGATGCTTCCAGGCAGAGCTTTAACCAACCGCACACAAGTACTGGTAAACCGCTTAGAGGATCTAAGTCCTCCCAGGAAAAGCGGTATGAGTCGGGCCGTCCATGCTTATAAACCTATTGGGCGACAGGGCTTGAGATGTCATTTCAACTCAGTGTCTAGTAAAAGTCCCACAAAATTGGAAGCAATGTCTCCAAAATGACCTATACAGTGTTGACGGGGACATTAAACCTCAAATCAAACAAACAAATTTTCTATCTTCTATAAAACAACGTTATGTTGTGTGTACTTACTGGAATCCCCACACTGAAGCCATTCCAATGTGTACATACAACAAACCATTTGCAAGATAAAATCAGAAACATCTCCCGAGAATATCCTAAATATGCGGATACCTAGAGCTATGGGAGGAATTCTTATAGTTCAAATTAGATAAACAAGTCATCTGAGCCCATGTATTGAAGTTTCATTGTCGTTTAAAAGATGTTCAAGTGCAAAATAAAATAAAACTGTTGCTTTTGGAGTTTAACGACTCAGTCAACACAATTTAGGATATATTGAGCCGGTGTTAAAATTTTAAAAGAATTACACAGCAAGTCCTCAAGGTTTTAGGATTTTATTGTAAGCGGTTAACCATTAGTCCTCATTGAAGAAATAGATTGGCTGCATGATGCTTCCATGCAGAGCTGAAACCGACCAGCACATGAGTACTGGTAGCTGCTTAGAGGATCTAAGCCTGCCCAGGCAAAGCGGTGCCAGTTGGCCCGTCCATGCTTATAAACCCTACTGGTTTCATGGGACGGCAGGGCTCGAGATGTCATTTCATCTCAATCTCAGGTAAAAGTCCCACAAAATTGGAAGCAACGTCTCCAAAATGACCTTTACAGCGTTGACGGGGACGTTAAACCTCAAATAAAACAAACAAAGCCAGTAGTGCTCATTCTTTCACCAAAAACTGACAACTGCCATTCTTGAATCAGCAGAATAGAGAGAATGACAGTAGAAAAGATTTCATGATCAATCTCAACGAAAAAATGTAGCTGACTCAGCAGGTTAACAAACTGCAAAGTCAGACATGCATCGTACTGAGCTACAGAGGCCGGCGAAAATAAAACTGTACATTAAACCAAACCTCAGGTTTATGAGAACAGTGTCAACACATTACCATGCTGGGACAATTAAGTCAACCAAGCACTGGCTAGGTATTAGCATGGTGAATCATCATAGGTTTGGTATCAGAAGCATTTAATATCATTTAGGATTTCTCTCTCGAAGTCACAAGATATGTATTTTTGTCAGATCTTTCATGGAGATTGATCATGGTATCTTTTCTGAGGTCATTCTCACTCTTCTACTGATTCAAGAAGGGTAGTTGCAAGTTTCAGGCAAAAGAATGTACACTGTGCACGGTTAACCTCTTATGTATAAGCCTGCCCAGGAGAAGTGTGGTTAGGTAAAGTGACAGTCTCAGAAAGACCAAGAGGGTATAATAATGTCGATAGGGCCATTTAATTTTAAACACCAAACAAACACAACTCATCTTTGGCTTTTCCGACATCTTTTCCAAACATACTCAACAAATCACAGCTAGAGCTAATCTATTTCTCAAACAAAGGCCAACTTGTTGCAAACAGCCTTTCTACTCTGAAATCTCATTTCAAGAACTTCAGTAACTGCAATACCTTTGGGACCATGAAAATTGGTTTAGCTACTGAGAAGGCATAATGGGGATTCTATTCTACCTTCTCGGCCCCCACCCATCCCGGCTTGAAGAAAAATATGGGCTGCATGATGCTTCCATGCAGAGCTTTAACCGACTGCACACGAGTACTGGTAAACCGCTTAGAGGATCTAAGCCTTCCCAGGCATGCTTATAAACATATTGATTTCACTGGGTGACCGGGCTTGAGATGTCATTTCATCTCAGTGTCAGGTAAAAGTCCCACACTATTGGAAGCAATGTCTCCAAAATGACCTATACAGTGTTGACGGGGGACATTAAACCTCAAATCAAACAAACAAAACAAACAGATTTTCTATCTTCTATTTTACAAAGGAATGTTGTGTGTTCTTATTGGAATTCCCACACTGAAGCCATTCCAATGTGTACACCTTTTGCAAGATAAAATCAGAAAAACCTCCCGAGAATATCCTAAATATGCGGATACCTAGAGCTATGGGAGGAATTCTTATAGTTCAAATTAGGTAAACAAGTCATCTGAGCTCATGTATTGAAGTTTCATTGGAGTTTAAAAGATTTTCAAGTGCAAAATAAAGTAAAACTGTTGTTTTTTGTTTGGGTTTTGGAATTTAACGACTCAGTCAACACAATTTAGGATATATTGAGCCGGTGTTAAAATTTTGAAAGAATTACACAGCAAGTCCTCAAGGTTTTAGGATTTTATTGTAAGCGGTTAACCATTAGTCCTCATTGAAGAAATAGATTGGCTGCATGATGCTTCCATGCAGAGCTGAAACCGACCCGCACACGAGTACTGGTAAACCGCTTAGAGGATCTAAGCCTGCCCAGGCAAAGTGCTGCCAGTAGGCCCGTCCATGCTTATAAACCATACTGGTTTCATGGGACGGCAGGGCTCGAGATGTCATTTCATCTCAATCGCGGGTAAAAGTCCCACAAAATTGGAAGCAACGTCTCCAAAATGACCTTTACAGCGTTGACGGGGACGTTAAACCTCAAATAAAACAAACAAAGCCAGTAGTGCTCATTCTTTCACCAAAAACTGACAACTGCCATTCTTGAATCAGCAGAATAGAGAGAATGACAGTAGAAAAGATTTCATGATCAATCTCAACGAAAAAATGTAGCTGACTCAGCAGGTTAACAAACTGCAAAGTCAGACATGCATCGTACTGAGCTACAGAGGCTGGCGAAAATAAAACTGTACATTAAACCAAACCTCAGGTTTATGAGAACAGTGTCAACACATTACCATGCTGGGACAATTAAGTCAACCAAGCACTGGCTAGGTATTAGCATGGTGAATCATCATAGGTTTGGTATCAGAAGCAGTTATTATTATTTAGGATTTCTCTCCATTTTGAAAGTCACAAGATGTGTATTTTTGTCAGAAACATTTTTTCATAGAGATTGATCAGGGTATCTTTTCTGAGGTCATTCTCTCCCTTCTACTGATTCAAGAAGGGTAGTTGCCAGTTTCAGGCAAAAGAATGTACACTGTGCACCGGTTAACCTCTTATATATAAGCATGCCCAGGAGAAGTGTGGTTAGGTAAAGTGACATTCTCAGAAAGACCAAAAGGGAATAATACTGTCGACAGGGCCACTAAATTTTAAACACCAAACAAACAAAACTCACCTTTGACTTTTCCGACATCTTTTCCAAACATGCGGAAATTTGCCGGAGAATTGGGCTGTGAGGTAGGTTCTGGCTTACAATACTCTCGGAATGAGAACATCGGGTCACTCACAATGCAACTGTCCGTTTTGGCAAGACCATGTCTGAAAACAGTATAAAAGAATTTTTACATATGTCCAGATATTAATGGGTTTTTTTTTTTTTGGTTTGGGTTTTACGGCCCTTTCAAGATTATTTCACTCATATCGAGCCGATCGTTAATCAGAGGTGGGCGAAAACCGGAGTACCCGGAGAACAACCACCTGACCTTCCGTTGCAGAACTTGGTGTCTCACACGTGGCCCGAGCGAGGCTCGAACCTACGGCGGTGAGAGACCTAATGACCTGATATTAATGGATAACTAATCAAATCAAATCAACCAAGTAGTCCTATTTTGAAATGGACTCCATTCAGTACAATATGTGTTAACCCTTATCCCACTGTTCACGACAACCCCTATCTTTGCAAACAGTGTAGATCCAGATCAGATGGCTTCTGAAGAAGCCATCTGATCAGGATCTATTCTGTTTGTCAATCATGCAGTTTGTGAATTGAACAAATACATTATATAAAGTGATTTGGTTGGTGGATAATAAGAAATGGGTGTGGCTAAATTAATCTATTCAGCAGGATAATGGTTAAGGAATGACTGAACCTGGCTTTTCTTATGAGAACTATACCATATTTACCCTTGGACTATTCGGACACCTCAACTTAACATAATTGTTCTAAAATTTGAACAAGTAGAAATAGGTCACAGTCTAAAAATAGCTGGATAAGTGACAAACAGTGTAGACCCAGATGAAATGCCGCAGAATGTCTGTCTGTCCGAATACATAAATATGGTAACCATCAACTTGAGCGCTTCAATCTTCAATCAGATCTTTCACCCCAAATTTTCTGAAGTGGACACTTCCCTTGTGTTTAGTCGAAATCATCTAAGGGGAATGGGAACACCGGGCAGATTTTTCCGCCATTTTTTCAAAGGAAGACAACTTTTGGGACTTCCTGTTCACTTTTCTATAGGCCCTGTCCCACTTAAAAAGGGGTCTACTCTTAAAGGAAAGAATTTGCTCCTCAGGAGCAAATTCTTTCCTTTAAGAGTTGACCCCTATTGACATGGGAGACAAAAACACTTCTGCAGGAGTTGCCTCCCCTGAAGGTGCTCCCATTACCCTTAAAAGATGGTTAAATGTTGATCCAGATGAGGCAAGCTGTTATGAGCTTTCTCACCCTGATCAACACGGTCTGCATAAGTATCTGTACCAGTCTACAGGGTTATCTGTACCAGTCTTCATCGTTGATTCATCTCTGTAGTCATTTGATTTTTGTTCTTGGAGATGAAGCACTGATGAGATCAAAAGCCTTCATGCGGACTGAACAAATTTGTCTACGCCACGACAGAACCAAGGGCGAGGACTGTGGTCACGTAAAGTCAATTTAAGCCCCCCACCACCCAGTGAAATACATTTTACTACCATTCCAAGGTGGTTCTTCTATCATGGCTTATTTTGTTATAGTTCTTTCTTTGCATGTATGTATTTTTTCTTTTATTTTGAATAGCTGTTTGGCCATTTGTAGGAAAGTAACTGTCTTTTTGGCTTTCTGCTTGTGATGTTTTCATTAGAGTTTAGTTATTTCATGTTCGTGTTTCTTTCTCTTTGCCCGTTTGGCGTCTCTGATGGGAGGTATTAGGTAGTTGTATTGATTCCTGATCATTGTCTTCACCTCTATTTTGGAAGTGTTAAATTTGTGCGAGCTCTACCAGACACCCCCAAATCCCAAAATCACCCATAAATGCATATGTAAGCTTTGCCACAGAAGCATTAGACAAACCATCTGCATATAAGCTTCTCAACCCTTATCCTGCTGCAATATGTATTTAGCCACACCCATTTCTGACTCAATTTATCAACCAATCAGATTACCTGATGTAATTTATTCATTCAAATTTGCAAACTGAATGACAGTGTAGATCCTGATCAGATGGCTTCTTCAGAAGCCATCTGATTGAAGAAGCCATCTGATCTGGATCTACACTCTTCAGGCCAATTCATTTTTTGCATTTGGCATTAAAAGAAAAAGTGATCCTCATCTTCTACACCTCTTACTTACTTGGCAGCTCCAATGAGTAGCTCCTTGTCATGTCTACCATTGATCCACCATGTTGGTAGATCGTATGAAGTTTTACACAGCTTTATCCTTTCTCGTAGCTTTGGATGCACAATGATTTCTTCTCGGATCTTACTCAGCAGATCTATTCTGGCTATACAGCGACTGGCTCTCTCTTCAGAGATTGCTTCTACATACAGCGGGGTTGGAGGATAGGCTATAGAGAGGAAAAGAAAGGTTTAAGTGTCTTGAACTATGACGATTGTAAAACAGACTCTTATGTGTACATATTTCAGACTTATCTGGATCTACACATTACTGCCTTTGCAAAAGCCAATATCTTGCCAATGTAGCATCAAAGTACAGTTAAATTCTGCTAAGACCACCTAAAATTAAGAGAAATTCTGCTATAAAAGCTTATTTAGTAAGCTGCAGTTACTCTTTTTGGTGCCACCTGCATAATTTGTCCTCTAAACTGAGACCACCTTTGGTACTGTTCAAAAGTGGTCTCAAAGACCACTTTTGAACAGTCCCAAAGGTGGTCTTAATATAGGAATTTTACTGTACCTTAATTTATTAATATTTAAAGTGAACAGCTTAAATAGCTTCAGATAAAGAACAGTAACAGCGACAATCAAGGGCTAAATTTCTTTATTTCATGTAAGAAACCTAACTTGTGGGTACTTGTTATGAAGTACCCACAACATAATGTTTTATGGAGAAATAAGAAAAGTGTATCTCAAATTAGGCTAGCTTTGCTATCAATTTTCAAAGGAATATCAACCTGACTGAAAAACAAAAATCTTCCCTGTGAGTTACTTTGTGGCATTCATCCTTTCAAATAATGCCAGTGGATCCTGTTAGGACACAGAAATTTAATCGCCGCTGCCACTAGCATCAGAGGCAAGTGCATTAACCACTAAGCTTTTGTTTTTGTTGAGGTTATATCTCCCCATCAACATTATTTTGGTCATTTTGAAGACATTGCTTCCAATTTAGTGGTACTTTAACCTAACAATGAGATGAAATGACATCTCAAGCCCTGCCTCCCAAAGAAACCACTAGGGTTTAAGGGACGGTCTGACTGGTACCACTTTACCAGGGCAGGCTTGGATCGTCTAAGCGGTTTACCAGTACTCACTGTGCCGAAGGACCATGCAGCCAAATCTATTTCGTTAAGCTCCGATGGGCTGGGCACTGATGACTGAGCTTTCACACTCCATTCCACTTATGACTATCGAGCAGATATCATACAGAGGCTGTCGTATTAACCCCAAGTACGTGAACACCTGGACTCCTTGCCATTCTTGTTCTAAAATTTGCATAAGTATAATTTACTACTGGACATTGTGTCTAAATATATGAGACACTGCAGCATCACATCTGGGTCTACACCGTTTTCTCAGGCAAATTAAATATGACACTTTTATGATTATGTACATACCGTCCTCCTTGATCTTTCTGCACACCCTGAGACACATGTGATAGAATGAGATGAAATATTCTGTCAACTGATCGTCCGTTTTCTTTTCCAGCTTTGCCATCACTCTGAACTTGTCCCATATGTATCGGCCTTTGTGGCGGTCAAACTCAATACCGTACGTGGACACAACACGATAAAAGTCTGTCTCTTCTCTTCGTACCCACCTGCAAGATGTAGAAAACAATGTGCTATTGCTGTCAAAGTATTTTTCCCTCATTTATGGTTATTTTCCTCTTACAACACCAGATGTGCATGTTTGCCATTACAACCAAACTATGGCTTTAACACCTTTGGTACCATGGAAATTTATAAGAGACTTGTTTAGTTTGAGACACTGCCGGTTACCTATAGTGCCAGACCAGGTATTGTATGGGTGTATGGGTATACTGGTCATTTTTGTCAGGCCTGCCTTAAGCTGGGATGATACATAGGAGTCCAGTTGTCCATCTGTAAGTCCATTCATTTATCAGTCTGTCAACCCTACCACTGAACCAAATGTTCAAGTACATTTCACAGGTGCCAAATATCCTTTGGCGGGATTCTGGCCCACATATTCTAAACACTTCTGTACAAGTTTGAGTTTGGTTTGGAATCAATGGCCCAGTCAATGCATTAAGGTCATGCTGAGTCAATCAGTTTACCTAATCACACTTCCTGAGCAAGCTATTGTAAAAATCCTAAAAACTCGGACAGCTTGATGACTTGCTGTAATTCTACTACAATTTAACAAAATTGGTTTCAGGATCCAGCAAGAAGTCCAAAAGATGCTGACAGAATGGCAAACAGTGTAGACCCTGATCAGACTGCTCCTGAAGGAGCAGTCTGACCTGGGTCTGCACTGTTTGCTTAGGCATGCCTGTCCTAATACTAAGGATCATTATGGTTACACATAAGCAGTTAAACAGTAAGTACAGTGCACATTCTTTAGCACAAACTGACATCTGCCCGTTTAAGTAAAGATCATAGATAAAATTTCATGATCAATCTAAATCAATCTGCTGATCAACAGTTGAATGCTTATCTAACCTAGGCTGACTTTAACCAGTCCAACTGGCCTATTTTCTCTGTTTCTTACCTTTGCTGTGTTTCACGTCTCCTTGTCTCCCTTTCTCTGAATATGGCATCTAACTTCTCACGTTTCTCTATTTTCTGGAAAAAAATTGAGAATACTGTGAAATTCCGCTATAAAGACCACCTAAAATTAACCCTTATCTTGCTGAATATTCATTTAAGCCACACCCCATTTCTATCTATCACCCAATCAAATGACTTGATGTAATTTATTGCTACAAATTCATAAACTAAATGCCAAACAGTGTAGATTCTGATCAGATGGCTTCTTCAGAAGCCATCTGATCTGGATCTACAGTGTTTGCAAAGATAGGGGTTGTCCTGAACAGCAAGATAAGGGTTAAGACTAATTCTGCTTTTAAAAGCTTATTTTGAAGGGTGCACTCAATATTTCTTTGTATTTTCTGACCACAGTGTCCTCTGGTCATGGACCACCTTTGGGACTGTTCAAAAGTGGTCTTTAAGACCACTTTTGAACAGTCCCAAAGGTGGTGTTAATAGAAGAATTTTATTGTGATTTGGAAATGTAAATGTACTGAATCTGTTTTCTTTAACTTATCTTGTATCATAACGTTTGCTCTCTATAGTATAACATACCAAAGTGCAAGACTGATGCGCTTCAGACTGACAGAAAATGTCAAATTGTCAAATTCTGCAAATTAAGAAAGTAGCATTAGCCCATTTTATAAGGAAAACCCCAAAATGAGTCACAGGCAAACAGTGTAGGCATAGATCAGACACCGTGTCTAGGATGTGGCAACTGATCGGGGCCTTCACTGTCTGCAAAAAAAATATCAGCCATTTTTAAATTGACTTCTAAAAATCTACCCTATAATAATATGAAAGATTCCCTTTAATATAAAATGGATATAAAGCAGAAGGTTACCTGATGTTCTTTTCACAAATGTTTCTGCTCAATGGCAGGGACTTTCAGACTACAGAATGTGTATTTAGGACATATGTTTTGTACTGGAGTTTATTAATTGATTATCCTATATTACACAAGGCCAACCAATATTCAAAAATCATAAATCATGTTTTTAATTGCATCAATTAATAAAATTGTCATTAATCAAGTAATTTCGTATCGGCCCAGTCACAGGTCCACGGTTAGCTGTATTGGCCTCGGCCTTTGGCCTCGTGCCAATACAGCAGACCTCGGACCTGTAACTGGGCCAATACGAAATTATTTGATTAATAACATTATGTTAATGTGCCTGTCAAAATCCTTAAGGTAATTTCCAGCTGATCAGTTAAGCCTAAGCCTTAAGGTGGTTCCTCTGCCAGTAATTGACTTCAGTTTCTGGAAGGAGACAAAGGCGCCACAGAATGTGGCATCTCATCACGGTCTACACTGTTTGCAACTCATCCAGTTATTTTTAGATGCAACATCAGATAGTAAATTGTACGTGTTCAACCTTTACAGCATGTCTGGTAAGCAGCAGGTGTCCGAATATCTTAGGTAAATACGATACCTTAGCCTGTTGTTCTTTCTTCTGCTGTTGTTTCTTGTAATCTCTCTGGTAGTTGGTGATTATCCTCCGCAACCTGGTATTGAGATCGGACACCCCAGGGAAAGGCAATTTCTCCCCCTCCTCTTCGTCTTCCTCAGTGTCTGCCGGGGTCTTGGATTGGTTGGGTTTGCTGGCAGGGACGTCAGAGGTGGAGAGGACGGATTCATCCTCATCCTCATTAGCCATACTCTGGTCTACTTTATCTTCATCATCACTGGAAAGCAATGTTACCTCTAAATTAATCCAAATTTTAGCCAGTTCACAAGGAAATGGCAATTCATTCTATAAGCAGGGATGGAAAAATCAACTTGTGCACTGGCCATGGTGACTGCCAAATGCTGGAGAGCAAGTAAACATTTTGTCTACTAATGAAATTTATCAATTTTTTTTTCTTTGTTTGTGGTTTATCGTTCCAGTCAACACTATTGAGGTCATTTTGGAGTTGATGCTACCAGTTTTGTGGGACTTTTACCCGATATTGAGATGAAACATTCTTTAACCTTCTTCCACGAGATACACTCTGATTCAGTGTCTATTGATAAAGATAGGTACTTGACCCCTGTAACAGTGTCGACCCAAACAAGGGCATCAAAAGTAAACGACTCACAATATCGTAGATACCAGTCCTATAGTGATGCCCTGAAGAACTCGTTCTTTCCTAGAACTATTCCCCAATGGAATAGTCTTCCCTCCTCTGCGGTGAATGCCAAGTCCGCAGAAGAGTTTAAAGCCCGCACAGTGTAAGATTGGGACTAAGACCTCTGTTATGCAGATTGTAAATAGTTTTAAGGACGCATCCAGTGTCTCTCTCTTTTTTTTTTCTTTTTTTTTCCAGCTAAATTCTAAATTTAGCCACCCAATCAACTGAGGTAATGGCCAGATATGACCGACTCAGTATTAGAAGATAGATAGATAGATAGAAATGACATCTCAAGCCCTGCCACCCAGTGAAACGAATAGGGTTTATAAGCATGGACGGTCCGACTCGCATCGTTTTGTCTGGGCAGTCTTAGAGAGCCTCTAAGCAGTTTACCATTACTCGTGTGTGCGGTCGATTTCAGCTCTGCGTGGAAGCAACATGCAGCCCATCTATTTCTTTAAGCCCCGATGGGCAGGGGCCGCTGGAGAGCAAGTAAAAATTTTGTCTACTCCGTCATGAAATTATCAAGTTCTACATGTCCTTGGTCATGCAGGACGTGTGTAATTTTGAAGAATTTACAAAACCTGGGTCCCTTCCGCTGATTCAAGAAGGGCAGTTGTCAGTTTCTGGCGAAAGAATGTGCACTGTACTGGTTAACCGCTTACGTATAAGCTTGCCCAGGAAAGTGTGGATAGGTAAACTGACCGGCTCAAAAATGACCTAAATAGTGTTGACTGGGCCGTAAAACTCAAATACAAACAAAAACAAAACAAAACCTGGGGCCAGTTGTTCAAAGCCTTGTTAGCCTACGAGCTTGTTAATGGTCAAACTGTTAACTGTTCTAGCAAGAACAGTATCTAATATGGTATTTTTGCTGAAAAAATGAGAGCAGCTTTTGCATTTGCAAAAGCTGCTCACATTTTTTCAGCAAAAATATTAGCGTATTTTCCATATTAAATGATCAAAGTTTTAAGGATAAACTAATGATGTCGTTAGTTTTGAACAACTGGCCCCTGATAGAAGACAAGCAAAGGCTCTGGTGAAAATGTGCTCAGATGCAGACTCACCAGAGTCTTTGCTGTTCACAGATATGTATGTAGAGTGAGTGAGTGTTTGAGTTTTAGGTCTCAACAACAGCTAAGGTGATACGGAGATGGGACCTCAGTTTAAAGACTCGTCAGAAAGTCTGGAGAAGTCTGGGATCGATCCTGCGAACCCTGCTTTACAAGGGGAGTAGCATTACCACTACACCATGGAGGCTCCAACAGATATGTAGAGGAGACCTTAATGTAGATTCAAGACACATCATGTATATAATCCTATTATGGCAGTGCAGTCACATTTGAGGAACAAACATCCAAGAATTCTAAGGGTTCTTTTCTCATGTGACAGAGCATTTTTTTTTTTTCTAAACATGATGATATCACACCGGTGTGACATTGTGAATTCTTTTATATATTCAAACTGGTTACTTCTCTAATGAAAATTTGTGATATTTTTCTTATTTATACTTCAGAAGCCCCCGTGGTGTAGTGGATAAGCTACTCATCTCATACACTAGGGGTCGTGGGTTCGATCCTAGGCTTCTCTGGACTTTTGAGTCTTTAAAACCGAGGTCCCATCTCTGTATGACCTTACCTGTTGGTGGGAGGTATAACTCAAACACACTTGCTCACTCACATTATACTTATACTTCAAACATAGGCTGTGGGTGCTCAATGAGGCTGTTCTAATGAGTGCCCACAACCTGATAAGAGAAATATTATATATCCCCGGAAACCCCAGTTCTCTCAATGTTCATTGCACGGACTAACTATCACGATGAGATACAACTTGTCTTACTTGGCGGTGTATCCATTTCCTTTTATCTAAGCCATGTCAAGTTAAAGTAAGTCTTCCAACCTGTGTACTCAGCAGAAATTCAAATCAGCCTTCATATTCACTCTGTCAGAATCAAGTTCGACTGCGCTCATGTGCACGAAGACATATTTTTGATTGTCATGGCTCGCTTGATGTACTGCTAAATGTGCTTTTGTTATGAACATTAAAACCAAACCTCAGGTTTAAGAGAACATTATCAACTCATTACCGTGCTGGGACAATTAAGTCAACCAAACACTGGCTAGGTATTAGCATGGCGTGTCATCATAGGTTTGGTATTCAGATTTATATCTTCAGTAAGTATAATAAATGAGCTTCAGCATGAAAATGACAACATGCTACGCAAAAACCTCTCTATAACACTGTTCATTCTTACACAGAATTGGATATAACAAGGTTTAAAGATGGATCAAAAACATGTTTGTTTGAATTGATGTTTTATGTCTCTGTCAATACTATTCAGGTAATTTTGGTGGCATTGCTTCCAATTTTGTGGGACTTTTAACCGAAATCGAGATGAAATGAGATCTCAAACCCTTCCGCCCAAATAAACTAATAGGGTTTATATGCAGGAACGGTCTGACTCGTACCAATTTGCCTGGGCAGGCTTAGCCCATCTAAGCCCATGTGCAGTTGGTTAAAGCTCCATGCCACCCAATCTATTTCTCCAAGCCCTGATGGGGAAAATGTATAGATCATATAAAATAAATGTAAATGGTCATTTTTCTAGATAATGACTGTCTGGATAGATTTTTGGTTGGATGAAACACAGTGGTTAAACTAACACTATTTCTGCTATGGACCCCAACAATATGATGTTATAAAGGGGTTGTGGTGTATTTATTGTTGCTGTTTCTGGGTTGGGTCTAATGAAATATGCATCCTTGAAGGTCATTTTCTAGTGTCTCCCAGAGAACGGAGAAGTGATAGCAGTGATAGTAAAGGCCAGAAATGAGATATAGAAGAACAATGGACAAGAGACTAGTTTCAATTAACCCTTTTTGTACCAAATGGAATCTTCCGCCTTATATATAGCAGCAATTCAAGTAAAAATTTAGGGGTGTCAGGTTGTGTTTTAAACAAAATTTATTTGGTAAATGACTGAACTTTTAGCAAACAGTGGAGGCCCTGATCAGATGACGCCGAAGGCGGCGTCTGATCTGGGCCTCCACTGTTTGCCAGGGTACCCGTTTTGGGGTGTCTGGTACTAAATGGGTTAAAATTGAAACTGATGAAATAATAAAAATTCTGTGGAAAGCTATTTACCGTAAAAATCCAAAAAATTTGGACACCTTGAGGACTTGCTGTAATTCTAAAATTTTAACAGATTTGTTTCAAGATCCAGCAGTGAGTCCAAAAGGTGCAAGGAATCCAGTGCAGACAGACTGACAAACAGTGCAGATCCTGATCAGGAGCAGTCTGGTCTGGGTATGTACTGTTTGCTCATGCCTATCTGTCCTAATACTTAGGATTATTACGATAGTGTCAACAGAAATCCATGTAACAGTCCAGGAAGACTCCAATATGACTGCGCTCATGTGCACGAAGACATTTTTTACTGTCATGGCTCACTTGATGTACTGTTAAATGTGCTTTTGACATAAACATCAAGACCAAACCTCAGATTTAAGAGAACAATATCAACTCATTACCGTGCTGGGACAATTAAGTCAACCAAGCACTGGCTAGGTATTAGCATGGCGAGTCATCATAGGTTCGGTGTTCAGGGGCCAGTTGTTCAAAGCATCTTTAGCTTAACGAGCTCGTTTGTGGTCATATTGTTAACTCTTCTAGCAAGTACAATATCGTAAATTTTGGTATTTTTGCTGAAAAAATGTGAGCACATTTTTTTTGGTATTTTTGCTGAAAAAATGTGAGCAGCTTTTGCGTCCGCAAAAGCTGCTCACTTTTTTTCAGCAAAAATTTCAGCATATTTGCCATATTTAATGATCAAAGTTTTAACGATACGTTAACTAACGACGTCGTTAGTTTTGAACAACTGGCCCCAGATTTGTATCTTCAGTATTGTGAGCTTCAGCATAAACATGACAACATGCTGCACAAAAACCTCTCTATAACACTGTTAATTATAACACAGATTTGGATATAGCATGGTTTAAAGGTGGAGCACAAAAATGAAAAGATCATAACGGTCATTTTTTCTATATAATGTATGGATAGATTTTTGTTTGGATGAAACACAGTGGTTTAAACACTATTTCAGCTATGGACCCCAACAATATAGTGCAATAAAGAGGTTGTGGTGTATTTATTGTTGTAGTTTCTGGGTTGGGTCTAATAAATGTCCATTGTCTAAGAGGGCCTAGTCTGATTTAAAGTTTGATGCTACCGTTGACACAAATGTTAACCCATTAAGTACCAGAAACCCCAAAACGGGTACCCTGGCAAATAGTGCAGGCCCAGATCAGACGCCGCAGAATGCGGCGTCTGATCAGGGCCTACACTGTTTGCAAAAGGTTAGGCTATTTTCCCAATTAGTTTTGAAAAAAAAAAACACAACCGGACACCCCTAAATTTCAAAATGGACTCCTGTTATATACATGTATAAGGAGGAAGATTCCATTTGGTACGAAAAGGGCTAATGCCTGTTCAAATGAACTAATGAAGGACAGAAAAGTGCTATATCCACTTCCCTTATCTTAGGGGTCAAAGTATGCCTGATAGAGTCCTAAAACAGAAACACACAGTGTCACTTACTCATCCACCTTCATTTCAGCAGCAAGGGCAGCTCCGTCCGGCGGGCCGCACCGTGTCAGGAATGTCAAGGTTGGATCTTGGCGCATCAAGTTGTACTTCTCATAGCCTGAAATCAAAATGGCTGTTTTGTTCAAATTCCTTATGATCCACAATAATCACTACCTTTTCAGTGTTGATCCAGATCAGAAGGCCTTCTGATCAGGATCTACACTGTTTTCACAGTTTGTCATTCAGTTTGTTTGTTTGTTTGATTTGAGGTTTATCGTCCCTGTCAACACTGTAAAGGTCATTTTGGAGACGTTGCTTCCAATTTTGTGGGACTTTTACCCGACATTGAGATGAAATGACATCTCAAGCCCTGTCGCCCAATGAAACCAATAGGGTTTATTAGCATGGACGGTCCGCCTCGCACAGCAGTTCCTGGACAAGCTTAAATCCTCTAAGCGGTTTACCAGTACTAGTGTGCGGGCCGGATTCAGCTCTGCGTGGAAGCATCGTGCAGCCCATATTTTTCTTCAAGCCCCTATGCGCGGGGGCCAATCATTCAGTTTGTGAATTTGAATACATAATATCAAGTTGTTTGCTTGGTTGATAGTCAGAAATGGTATGGCAAAATTAATTTATGCAGCAGTGCTAGGGTTTATGGTGAGTTTTCATATGTTGGCATTTTAAAATGAATGAGCAGGGCAAATAATATTCTCAAATGAGCTAAAACACAAACACTGCTGTATATTTGAATATTGATGAGCATTACAAATTTATGGTCAAATGATTAATGAAAACGTGTGTGTGTGTGTGAATTCGGGTTTAACGTCGCTTTCAACAATTTTCAGTCATATCACGACAGTGTCTGGTTGCGACAGGGAGTAATGAAAACTTATTATAACCTGTGCACCAAGTAATAGCCATTCTAACTTTTTTTTTTTAATTCTTTGAAACATAGTATTGTTCCTTCCTTTGTGATAAGTGATCTATTTACAGTTTGTTTGTTTTGGAGTTTATCGGCCTAGTCAATACAATTTAAGTTATATCAAAGTCGCCAAACTTCATGGAAAGGCTTATACATATGCTGCTAACCAATACAATGCATGTTCTTTTGCCAGAAACTGACAACTGCCCTTCTTCAATTGGTGGAAGAGAGAGAATTATCATAGGGAAGATTTCATGATAAACCTCCACAAAAAGATGTTGGCGACCCCAGAAGGTATAGTACCCGCCACCTCGTGATCAGAAGGTTGTGGGTTCTGTCCCCACCTGGTCTGGCATCTTTTTCATATGAAAGTGACTGATCATGAGATGGTTTCTATGATCATGAAATGATTTCTATAGTGACATAATAACAGTCATTCACTCACTTCCAGTTTCAAGGAGGACAGTTGTCAGCTTCTGGCAAAAGAATGTGTGTTGTCCTGGTCAAGCACTTAATGTTCTGCATGAAGGTATTTTTTTTTTCAGCAGAAAGCGTTTTGAAATATTTTCTTATTTTTCCCAGAAAACAAGATTTGACAGTTCATGGAGAAAATTCGAATGAGATGTCAAGTCCTGTTTTCTGGGGAAAATAAAAAATAACCAGAGGACCAGTGGTCCTGTAAACGCTCACCTGACATCAACCCAGGGCTACCATTTGAACAAACTATGATAAGTCCGAGTAAGTAAGTACGATTTTTTTTTTTTTAAAAATCCGTCCAATAATGGGCCCAAGTACCAAATTCTACTTGCCAAGTTTCAATGTCATTGGCCTTATGGTTCCAGAGAAGAAGAATTTGAAAGGTTTCTACTTTGTATGGGCATGGACGCCATCTTGGTCATGTGACCTGGACCGTATTAGCAGTTTTCATTATTTCATCGCATAAAGGCTTCACATCAAATTTTATTTCAATTGGCCCAGTAGTTTCTGACAAAAAATTTTGACATATGGAGCCTGAGTGATCTTGGTCCCAGACCTTTCTTACCCATAAATCTTCATGTATTCAGTCACTTTACATGATCTACCAATTTTTGTGACACTGTTTTCAATGGTTTCATAAAAATCCATTATTTTCACTTTTTCCCATGCAAAAGCCTAAGTCAGCAAATTTGACATTGGCGTAAAATAGGTCACGGTCAATCCAGGATCACCATTTGAACAAATTATGATAGGCCTGAGTGCTATGTGCCAGGTTTCAAGGACATTGGCCTTACGGTTCCGAAGAAGAATGTTGAAGGGTTTTTAACCATATATGGGCATGGCCACCATCTTGGTTATGTGACCTGAACCATATCAGCAAATTTTCATTTGTTCATCACATAAAGAAAATATCAAATTTCACTTGAATTGGTCCAGCAGTTTCTGAGAAAAAATGTTTGAAATATGGTCCCAGATCACTGAATGACCTTGACCATTCTTACCTATACATCTTCATGTATTCAGTAACTTTACCTGATCTACAAATTTTGGTGACACTGTCTTCAATGGTTTCCTAAAAATTCATTATTTTCACTTTTTCCCATGCAAAAGCCAAAGTTGACAAATTTGATATTGCCGTAAAATAGGTCAAGGTCAACCCAGTGTCACCATTTGTACAAACTATGATGGGCCCCGAGTACCATATGCTATACGTCAAGTTTCAAGGCCATTGGCCTTACGGTTCTGGAGAAGAAGATTTATGAAGGCTTTTTACCATATATTGGCATGGCAGCCATCTTGGTCAGGTGATCTAGACCATATTGGCAACGTTTCATTTGTTCAACACACGAAGGCTCCATATTGAATTCCACTTCAATTGGCTCAGTAGTTTCTGAGAAAAAAATGTTGTTTTTTTTTTTAATATGGAACCTGAGTGACCTTAGTCTAAGGTCAATGAATGACCTTGACCTTTCTTACCTATAGATCTTCATAAATTCAGTTACTTTACCTGATCTACCAATTTTGGTGACACTGTCTTCAATGGTTTCCTAAAAATCCATTATTTTCACTTTTTCCCATGCAAAAGTCTTAGTCGGCAAATTTGACATTGCTGTAAAATAGGTCAAGGTCAACCCAGGGTCACCATTTATACAAACCATGATGGGCCTGAGTACCATATGCTACATGCCAAGTTTCAAGGCCACTGGCCTTATGGTTCTGGAGAAGATTTTTGAAGGCTTTTTACCATATATGGGCATGGCGGCCATCTTGGTCATGTGATCCAGACCCCGCGAACAAACTTTCGTTCCCCCATCCCACTGAGGCTCCATATGAAATTTGGCTTTGATTGGTCCTGCAGTATAGGAGAAGAAGATCTTTGAAAATGGTGGACGGACGGAAGGAACGGATGGACGGACGGACGATGGACTGACGGACGGACGGACGACGGACCATGGCTATACTATAAGCTCACCTATGAGCCTAAAGGCTCAGGTGAGCTAAAAATCCATTATTTTCACTTTTTCCTATGCAAAAACCTAAGTCAGCATATTTGACATTACTGTAAAATAGGTCAAGTTCAACCAGGGTCACCATTTGAACGAATTATGATAGGCCCGAGTACCATATGCTACATGCCAAGTTTCAAGGCCATTGGCCTTACGGTTCTTGAGAAGAAGAATTTCGAAGTATATTTACCATATATGGGCGTGGTGGCCATCTTGGTCATGTGATCTAGACCATATTGGCAGCTTTTCATTTGTTCAACTCCCAAAGGCTCCATATTGAATTTCACTTCAATTGGCTCAGTAGTTTCTGAGAAAATATGTTTGAAATATGGAACCTGCGTGACCTTGGTCTAAGGTCAATTAATGACCTTGACCTTTCTTACACATAGATCTTCATGTATTCAGCTACTTTACCTTGTCTACTAATTTTGGTGACAGTGTCTTCAATGGTTTCCTAAAAAATCCATTATTTTCACTTTTTCCCATGCAAAAGCCTAAGTCGGCAAATTTGACATTGCTGTAAAATAGGTCAAGGTCAACTCAGGGTCACCATTTGTACAAACTATGATGGGCCTGAGTACCATATGCTACATGCCAAGTTTCAAGGCCATTGGCCTTACGGTTCTGGAGGAGAAGAATTTTTAAGGCTTTTTACCATATATGGGCGTGACGGCCATTTTGGTCATGTGATCTAGACCGTATTGGCATTTTTTCATTTGTTCAACTCACAAAGGCTCCCTATTAAATTTTACTTAAATTGGCTCAGCAGTTTTGGAGAAAAAAATGTTTGAAATATGGATCCTGAATGACCTTGGTCTAAGGCCAACGAATGACCTTGACCTTTCTGACCCATAGATCTTCATGTATTCAATTACTTTACCTGATCTACAAATTTTGTTGACACTGTCTTCAATGGTTTCCTATAAATCCATTATTTTCACTTTTCCCCATGCAAAAGCCTAAGTCAGAAAATTTGACATTGCTGTAAAATAGGTCAAGGTCAACCCAGGGTCACCATTTATACAAACCATGATGGGCCTGAGTACCATATGCTACATGCCAAGTTTCAAGGCCACTGGCCTTATGGTTCTGGAGAAGAAGATTTTTGAAGGCTTTTCACCATATATGGGCATGGCGGCCATCTTGGTCATGTGATCCAGACCCCGCGAACAAACTTTCGTTCCCCCATCCCACTGAGGCTCCATATGAAATTTGGCTTTGATTGGCCTTGCAGTATAGGAGAAGAAGATCTTTGAAAATGGTGGACGGACGGACGACGGACCATGGCTATACTATAAGCTCACCTATGAGCCTGAAGGCTCAGTTGAGCTAAAAATAGCAACAATTTGTCCGCTGCTGAATTAACCCAGTGAGTGGTAAGGGTTGATTATAAGGAAAAGCATGGTTTATAACTGGCTCATCATGACCTAATAGTCTTGTCTGGGCTGTAAAACTCCAAATCAAATCAAACCAAATCTTTGCAGCGAGTGTCTTTGAAAGTCTTAGTAATTCTTACCATGTTTATAAACACCAACCAAGAGTGATTTGTCGGCCTCCATGTCCCACCAGTAGGCCGGGGGATCGATGTCGACTGCAGGCAGAGGAATGTTTATATCTCTGAAAATAATAATTTACACAGCTCATAATACCCACTGAATGCATGAAGTGCCTTAACCCATTTAGTCTGAAAAACCCAAAATGGATAACCGATCGAACAGTTCAGGCCCAGATCAGATCCACAGAACACAGTGTCTGATCCGGGCCTAGACTGTCTGCGAAAAGTTAAGTGATTTTCCTTATCAATTTTGAAGATAACACAACCAGACACCCCTCAATTTTGAAATGGACTCCTGCCAATAAATAAGGAGGAAGATTCCATTTGGTACAAAAAGGGTTAATTGAATCTCCTGTTCAAGATTATTCAAATGTGTGTTTGCTGCCATTAACCAATCAGGTCTAGCATCCCTTAAAAAGGACACTAGCAAACAATGTTGACCCTGATCAGATGTCACAAATGTGACATATGATCAGGATCAACATTATCTGCTAAAACTACATGTTTGTATAAAACTACTACAAACAAAACATACCCGAGATCCGTTACATTGGAAATGAAATTTCCCAAAGTGTTGTTATCTTATTTTTTTCTCCAAACTCTTACTGTTAAGATTATTTCACTTATATTGAGCCTATCATTAATCACAGGTAGGACAGGTGTATCTTCAGAATCAGAATCAGAATCAGATTTTTTACTGGTGACACGTCAAATGACATTCATACACCAGGACCTGTGATGTGGGAAGTTAGTCCCTAGCTCTAACCAAAGAGGTAAATTTAGCTACACAATCATCAGCACCTTCAGCTGTCGAAATAATCGAATCGGGAAGGGCATTCCAATCTCTAATGGTTCTGGGGAAGAACGACTCTTTATAAATGTCAGTTCTTGCGCTAAGGGTCTGAAACACCAACGAATGGTGATTTCTACAGTGTCTAGCTGGGGGAACAAGGTCATCTGTTGGAATGCTGGCAGCACCCTTTAGACCTTTGTATAAAAGGATTAGCCTACTGTCTTTTCTCCTTTTCTTGAGAGACTCCCATTTTAATTTTCCAAGTATTCCAGTCATGCTCCCAGTTTCAAAGCAGTAATTGCCTGTTACAAATCTAGCAGCTCTATTCTGAACTTTCTCAATTTCGTTGTTAAGGACCACTCCACTGGTGTCCCAGATACAACTACCATATTCCAAGATTGGGCGAACAAGACCTTTATATGCTGCCTCTTTTACATCCTGAGGGCACTGATGAAGATTTCGCCTCAGGAAACCAAGCATTCTATTTGCCTTAGTACACATGTTGCTAATATGAGTATTCCATCTCAAGTTGTGTGAGATTGTCACTCCAAGGTATTTAATGGAGTCCACATTCTCGAGGACCGTTCCCTCTAAGGTGTAAGAAGCCTCAACTTTATTAGATCTCTTCCTAGTTATCTGCATAATATTGCATTTAACTGGCTGAAATCTCATGCCCCATTTACGTGCCCAACATCCTAATCTATTTATGTCAGCCTGAAGTTTCAATGAGTCATCTGTATCTCTGATTTCCCGGTAACAAACACAGTCATCTGCGAACAGTCTTATTTCTGAGTCAATGTCAGTGGAAATATCATTGATGTACAGGGAGAACAAAAGTGGACCAAGAACGGTCCCTTGCCGGACTCCAGACAAAACTGGAGCCCACTACGAAGATTCCCCATTAACAACAACCCGCTGTTTTCTGTAGCAAAGAAAGGAATCTATCCTTTTGAGGGTCTTTCCCCCAATTCCATAACCAAATAACTTAGATTTAAGCAGTTCATGAGGAGGGGTGTCAAAAGCCTTCTCGAAGTCCAGAATAAATTTGTCCACCTGCCCTGTCAGTAATAACTGTGCTTAGCTGAGTTTCACAACTGTGCCTTTTCCTAAATGCATGTTGTCTGTCTGACAAAAGTTTATGTTCGTCCAAGTGGGCCATGATGTTTGAGCAGACTATATGTTCCAGCAATTTACACAGAACACAAGTAAGAGACACAGGGCGATAATTACGGGCAAGAGCCCTATCTCCTTTTTTGAAGAGTGGACAAATGTTTGCTAAGAGCCATTCTTTGGGGATTTCACCGGTATCAAGAGACTGTTGAAACAAGTGTGCGAAAACTGGACCCAACTCATTTGCTAGTTCCTTCAGGACTCTGGGATGAAGCTCATCAGGTCCTAAGGCCTTACTGGGATTTAAGCCTTGAAGTAATTTGATCACTCCTGCAGCTGTCACAACAATATTATTCATGAATGGGGCCGATCTTCCAGTCAATGGAACCTCCGTGAACTCAGTTTTATTAAATGCATCATTGAATTGACCAACTAGTTCCTCTGCCCTTTCAGAGTCTGATTCAGCAACCCCGTCCCCTCCTCTTTTATTAAGGGGCGGGATACCTTGCCTGTCTTTCTTCTGGCTATTAATATATCTGTAGAAGTCTCTGGGATTTGCCTTTACATCACCTACCAAGATATTCACATACAAATCATGCTGATTTTTTATATCAGTCTTGATTTCACGTCTCAAGTTTTCAAATTTTGTCCGGAGTTTACCACTTCTCGTCTTTTTTGCCTTTGCATGAATCTCGTTCCTTCTGCGGATTTTCCTTCTTATCTTTGGAGTGATCCAGGGAATAGAAGATACAGCCCTACTAGTTTTTTAGGGGATATGATTTTCGGCCAAAGTATGAATGAAAGAAGTTATCAAATCAAAATTCTCCTGTATAGACCGAGCATCTGAATGACCATTAAAGTAATTCTCCTTTGCAAATCTGAGTGCATCCTTCCTCATAGTTTCATAGTCACCTTTCTGATATGAGTACACCTTCCTCCGAGGTTTCTTTATTGGTTGGATGTGAATTTTTAAATATCCGGAGACAACATCGTGGTCACTTAGTTTATCTGGGGAATGAATGTCTTCGAATTGTCCTGGCAAAGTCGTAAGGATCAGATCCAATGTATTCTTATCACGAGTGGGGAAGTTAACAATTTGTTCAAGGCCATGATCGTTCATAATGTCAATTAATATCTGTCCTTCCGACTGACTCAGCATTGTGCCTTGTTTGCTGAGCCTGTCGGACCAAGCAATGTCTCTGAGGTTGAGGTCACCTAGAACATGCACAGCCGGGAGTTTTTTGCCCTTATGCTGCGATTTAATGCAATCCAGTTGGTCTTTAAACAACTGGAAGTAGAAGTAAAACAAAGATCAGGAATTGATACAATTAACTTACTCCATCCATAAAAGACACCAAAGGGAAAGAAATACAAACATTAAGCGACCAGACCATAATGGAAACCTAAACAAAGGAAGGCCATATGGACAGTTACTTTCCCACAAAATGGCCATATGGCCATCCAAAATTAAAAGACACAAGTGATACACACAGTAAGTAACAAACAACAACATAAATAAATCGCCACAGAAGAGCCGCCTTGGAACGGTCAGTGGAAGATTTCCACTGGGGGGCTTAAATCGATTTTACGTGGCCACAATCCTCGCCCTTACTTCCGTCGCGATTTAGACAAATAATTTGTTCAGTCCGCATGAAGGCCTCCTAACTCATCAGTGCAACATCTCCGTGAACACAGAAATCAAAGAACCACAGAGGTGAGACACCGGTGAGGACTCGACAGCAAGAAACCACTGAAATGCTGGAGCAAAAGAAAACCAACAGTTAGACTCCGATGAGCCCGACCAGAGACAGAGCATCAGGCACCAACCAACATTATCTCTTTAATTTTCAATAAGCCTTTACGTTGGAGCCGTCATAGAAACTGAGGCCTGACCCACCGGCGTGCAATTAAAGAGGGAAGCAAAGTTGCCAACCGTGATTGGGTTAACTACCATGCATGCAGTCTGTCGTATAATATCCATGTTGTACCCAATCTTTTTATATCGAAGAATGATTTTACGAAATTGGGTGCTGAAGTCATTGCGGTTATATATTTTTCTGAATTTATATACTAAGTCACCATAAAATTCGGGTTCCGATAGACCTTGTTGCAGAAGAGATTTAAGTCCAATATTGAATTTTGAAATTAAATCAGAATGGCGTCTATAAAATTTTGAAAAGGCTTTGCGTAGTTTATGGTACCGATAACCCTGATTAAGAAGTTTAGCCGTTAATAATTTATTACGAGTGTTGAAGTCAGTTACATGACTACACACTTTAGCAAATCGAATTAATTGCGAAATATAAACGCCATAGGATGGCGCACGAGGAACATCACCATCCAAAAAAGGAAAATTTACAATCTCAAAATCAAAGTCATCGCGTTTATCAAATTTTCGATTGTACCATTTGGTGGTCGATACCAACTTGCTACGAAGTGGGAAGTTTTATTTGCAAAAACCTTAACCCAGACCGATTTGGTGTCATTTTCAAGTTCCATGAAAGAAATGTGAGGGATGTCTCTATGAATGAGCAACATCACCCCACCACCATGAGAGTTCCTATCTTTTCTGTACACACAGTACTCACAAGTTTCAGGGAAAAGCTCAGATGTAGTAATTGAACTGTCAATCTTTGTTTCCTGAATAGCAACAATATGAGGTTGAGATGTATCGAGGAAAGCTAAAAGTTCAAGAAGTTTCCCTCTAATTCCATTTATGTTTATACTGCAAAGTTTCAAACCTTTCACAAAATTTGACTTAGTTTCATCAACAGTCGAAAATTTGCCTCTCTTATCCTCTGACAGAGGTTCAAACCTGTTTGGCTTACTCAGTTCTACATATTCATCAAAGAAGGAGTCTGAAAAGTTACAGACCTCACATTTTGGACATATCCAGTGGCAGCTTGAATTTACCAAAGTGCCATATTCTGCATCTGAAATGAAGGAACAGTCAGTGTGTATCCACATTTCACATTGATCACACTGAACGGCTTTGTGGCCATTAAGGACAGCACCACTGCAAAGACCACAGTCAGCTTTGCAGTCTTTGCAATACCAAGTTCCAGCTCTAGATTCAAATTCTAACAATTGACTGTTATCCAAATCAGAACATGAGGAGTGAAAGCGCTTGTTACAGTCCTCACATTCTATCCATTTCTCGGAACCTTTGCAATATTTTTTGCAGAGTCCGCAGCGAAACCTTGGGCCGGGGTTAGTTTCAATGTCTCCGGCCAAGATTAGAAGTAAAGCCAAGTTTGTACCGCGCGAGGACTTGAAGTTTCGCAAGCCCTCCGAACACCTTCTGTTCCCATTCTTCCTTGTAAATGCCAAGTACTGGGAAATTCTACTACTACTCTCCTTAATTGTAATCTTGCACTCCTGATTTCCATCATCTGGATGCATTCTATAAAGTGTTTTCCAAAGAGTGAACCCAAGAATTAAGACCATGGGAAACAGGGAGACCTTCATTTTAATATACCGGGTAGTGATTTGATGATTTCTAAAGATATATTATGGGGTGTCAAGCAACAATCCTGATTCCGAGTTTGTCACATCCAGCACACTGACAGCTACAAAGGACTATTCAGTATACTGGTCCAATTATATACAGCTCAGCACACTCAAATATCTGACAACACACAGGCTCTCCAGAAAAATGAATGTGACAAGCGACCTTATTTTAATCCTAAGAATTTCAGTTTACGTTACCCCACCCACTAGTGAGGTAATGGCGGGAAAGAATGTCAGCAATTTTTTCAATCTACAAGACAAACAAATCACAATCTAGGGTAACCAGAAATAAAATGTTGCTGGTTTACGCTTGTCTGTTATGAATCAGACAAGAAACCAAACAGATATCCAAGAAAAAAACTTCTCTTTTAGCGAGCTATTTTTTTCCAATTCCGTCCAGGTCGAACGGAATGCCGAAAACCTTGAGACAAGCCACCTAAAATTCCAATGATCTGTCCTTAGCTATAAAGTGGTATTTTCAACAGTGAAGGTACTGGTTAGACGACACTGAATTCGCAGTCTACCATGCACCGGAAGTGCAGTCTGACCTCAGCCTTCACTGCTTGCATTTTTATGCAATATAGACCCCTTATATCTCTAGCTGCTCGACTGTTATACAATCTATCTCCTGCTTGTCGAATGTAAGACTATCTAGCATTGCTCCAGATAAGGCACTTTTTTTTCATCCTTAAAGTACAGTATTTCTGCAGGAAAACGTATGTTACGAGTACGCATTAGAAGCGCCTCAGTGAGGCGCTTCTAATGTGTGCACACAACATATGTTTTCCTAAAGATTTTGTTTGTTTGAATTGAGGTTTAAGGTCCCCGTCAACACTGTAAAGGTCATTTTGGAGACGTTGCTTCCAATTTTGTGGGACTTTTACCTGACATTGAGATGAAATGACATCTCAAGCCCTGTCGCCCAATGAAACCAATAGGGTTTATTAGCATGGACAGTCCGCCTCGCACCGGGATTCCTGGACAGGCTTAGATCCTCTGAGTGGTTTACCAGTACTAGTGTGCGGGCCGGATTCAGCTCTGCGTGGAAGCATCATGCAACCCATATATTTCTTCAAGCCCCTATGGGCGGGGGCGATTTCCTAAATAAATGTGAAAAATAACATTTGGATTCTCCCTTTTATCTGGGGCTATGATCTAGCCTAGCCTTAGCATTCACTGTTTTCATAATTTATGCTCCATGGACCCCTCAGACAATCTTTCTCCTCAACATTAAAGACAGTATGCTCTAACGGTGCACCAAAATCTTTGTTCTTTTACAAATCTATTTAACTATTTTTCTTCTCCAAAAAAACAAAGAAGAGAAAACAAGGGAGATGTGAAGCTCTTGTCACAAGGAATGTACATGCCAAATATGAATGCTCTATCTCAAACGGTTCAAAAGTTATGACCAACGTTAAAGTTCCAATGATAAAGTTGTCCACGTACAAACAAACAAACTAGGCAAAATCAATATAGTCCCACTATCACTACCGGGGACATAAAACAAGAGGGCCATGATGGCCCTGGATCGCTCACCTGATCCATAGTGTAACAAGTGGGCCCCAGAGAGGGCAATTATTGGCCCCAGGGCTTTAATGTGCATAATGTTGAGGGAGGTCTTAAAGGTGAAGCTTCATACCAAACATCAACAAAGGCTATAATTTGAACAATCTTGGCAAAGGTCCACTAGATAAAGCTTCACATCAAATATCTAAGACCTGGGCCTTGCGGTTTCAGAGAAGAAGATTTTTAAAGATTTTCCCTATATAAGCCTATGTAAAACCAAAGGGCCCCGGGGCAGGGACATTTTTGGCCTCAGCACTATAATTTGAATAATCTTGTTAGGGGTCCTTTAGATGAAGCTTCATACCAAATATAAAAGACCTAGGCCTTGTGGTTTCAGAGAAGAAGATTTTTAAAGATTTTCCCTATATAAGTCTATGTAAAACCAAAGGGCCCTTGGTCGGGGGCATTTTTGGCCAAAGGGCTTTAATTTGAACAATCTTGGTAGAGGTCCACTAGATGAAGCTTCATACCAAATATCAAAGTCCTGGGCCTTGCGGTTTCAGAGAAGAAGATTTTTAAAGACTTAAATTTCCCTATATAAGCCTATGTAAAACCAAAGGGCCCAGGGGCGGGGGCGTTTTTGCCCCAGCACTATAATTTGAACAATCTTGGTAGGGGTCCACTAGATGAAGCTTCATACCAAATACGAAAGTCCTGGTCCTTGTGGTTTCAGAGTAGGAGATTTTTAAAGATTTTCCCTATAATTATAAGCCTATGTAAAACCAAAGGGCCCCGGGACGGGGGCGTTTTTGGCCCCAGCACTATTATTTGAACAATCTTGGTAGGGGTCCACTAGATGAACCTTCATACCAAAAATCAAAGTCCTGGGCCTTGTGGTTTCAGAGAAGAAGATTTTTATAAATTTTCCCTATATAAGTCTATGTAAAACCAAAGGGCCCCGGGGCGGGGGCATTTTTGGCCCCAGCACTATAATTTGAACAATCTGGGTAGAGGTCCATTAGATGAAGCTTCATTCTAAATATCAAAGTCCTGGGCCTTGCGGTTTCAGAGAAGAAGATTTTTAAAGATTTTCCCTATATAAGCCAATGTAAAACCAAAGAGCCCCATGGCGGGGGCATTTTTTGTCCCAGCACTATAATTTGAACAATCTTGGTAGGGGTCCACTAGATGAAGCTTCATACCAAATATCAAAGTCCTGGGCCTTGTGGTTTCAGAGAAGAAGATTTTTAAAGATTTTCCCTATATAAGCCTATGTAAAACCAAAGGGCCACGGGTCGGGGGCATTTTTGGCCCCAGCACTATAATTTGAACAATCTTGGTAGAGGTCCATTAGATGAAGCTTCATTCTAAATATCAAAGTCCTGGGCCTTGCGGTTTCAGAGAAGAAGATTTTTAAAGATTTTCCCTATATAAGCCTATGTAAAACCAAAGGGCCCCGGGACGGGGGCATTTTTGGCCCCAGCACTATAATTTGAACAATCTTGGTAGGGGTCCACTAGATGAAGCTTCATACCAAATATCAAAGACCTGGGCCTTGTGGTTTCAGAGAAGAAGATTTGTAAAGATTTTCCTTATATAAGCCAATGTAAAACCAAAGGGCCCCGGGCGGGGGCATTTTTGGCCCCAGCACTATAATTTGAACAATCTTGGTAGAGGTCCATAAGATGAAGCTTCATTCTAAATATCAAAGTCCTGGGCCTTGCGGTTTCAGAGAAGAAGATTTTTAAAGATTTTCCCTATATAAGCCTATGTAAAACCAAAGGGCCCTGGGGCGGGGGCATTTTTGGCCCAAGCACTATAATTTGAACAATCTTGTTAGGGGTCCACTAGATGAAGCTACATACCAAATATCAAAGACCTGGGCCTTGTGGTTTCAGAGAAGAAGATTTTTAAAGATTTTCCCTATATAAGCCAATGTAAAACCAAAGGGCCCCGTGGCGGGGGCATTTTTTGTCCCAGCACTATAATTTGAACAATCTTGGTAGGGGTCCACTAGATGAAGCTTCATACCAAATATCAAAGTCCTGGGCCTTGTGTTTTCAGAGAAGAAGATTTTTAAAGATTTTCCCTATATAAGCCTATGTAAAACCAAAGGGCCCCGGGGCGGGGGCATTTTCGACCCCAGCACTATAATTTGAACAATCTTGGTAGGGGTCCACTAGATGAAGCTTCATACCAAATATCAAAGACCTGGGCCTTGTGGTTTCAGAGAAGAAGATTTTTTAAGTTTTTTGTGAAAAAAATCTATTTTTGGCTCCTGTGACCTAGATGTGCAACGGACCAGAACCATTTGAACAACTTTGAAAGGGGACCACCTAAGGATCATTCCTGTGAAGTTTGGTCAAAATCCGTTCAGTGGTTTAGGAGGAGATGTCGTTTAAAGAAATTGTTTACGCACGCACGGACTGATGCACGCACGCACGCACGCACGACGGACAAAAAGTGATCCCAAAAGCTCACCTCGTCACTACGTGACGGTGAGCTAAAAAGAAAAGAACCAGTGCCATCACCTCAGCTGAAACAAGAACTACAAAGGGAAATAACTCTAAAAGGCCTGACCCCTTGGCCCTTATTTTCTTTCCCACAATACAACTAGTCATACTGATCATGTGTGCAAAATTTCAAGTTTCTATGTGAAGCAGTTCCTGAGATATCTTTGACACAAAATAATTGTTTACGGACAGACAGACAGACGGAAAAGACAAAAACTATATACCCCATTGCATACTTCGTATGCCGGGGGTATAATAAAAGAAAAGAGAATACTCACACAACATTAACACCTTTGGTGATAGATTCAGCAGCCTCTCCTATCACCTCCTGTTTTAAGTAGTATAAAGTTCGTACTCGTAACAACACCCTGAAATCACAAGCACATTTACAACGTTAACTATGACACACCGGTTACCGCAGTACAACAAACGCGACAGAGTACAACGAACGCTACAGAAATCATGACGTCACAGCAGTATTTTCGGTAAGAAAAAGGTTTATTTTAGCCCAGATCCTAATCTTTTTGGATGGTTATTTTGCATAGCTGCAGAGTAATGGTATTACCATTTACTGATACAGTTGCAAAGAATTCTGTTCATTATAAACGAAACTAGACAAAAGTGCCCAGTGGGGCACGTATACCCCCGGCCAGTGCCATCACCTCAGCTGAAACAAGAACTACAAAGGGAAATAACTCTAAAAGGCCTGACCCCTTGGCCCTTATTTTCTTTCCCACAATACAACTAGTCATACTGATCATGTTTGCAAAATTTCAAGTTTCTATGTACAGTAGTTATTGAGAAATCTTTGACACAAAATAACAAGAGGACCATGATGGCCCTGGATCGCTCACCTGATCCATAGAGTAACAAGTAGGCCCCGGGGAGGGCCATTATTGACCCTAGGGTTATAATGTGCATAATGTTGAGGGAGGTCTAAAAAGGTGAAGCTTCATACCAAATATCAACAAAGGCAATAATTTGAACAATCTTGGCAAAGGTCCACTTGATGACGCAACACAAAATATCAAAGACCAGAGCCTTGCGGTTTCAGAGAAGATAATTTTTTTTAAGATATTCCTTACATAAGCCTATGTAAAACCAAATTGCCCAGGGGCGGGGGCATTTTTGGGCTCATGGCTATAATTTAAACAATCTTGATAAAAGTTCCACTAGATGAAGCTTCACACCAAATATCAAAGCCCTGGGCCTTGCTGTTTCAGAGAAGAAGATTTTCAAAGATTATCTCTATATAAGTCTATGTAAAACCAAAGGGTCCCTGGCAGGGGCATTTGTGGCCCGAGGGCTAAAATTTGTTCAATCTTGGTAGAGGTCCACTAGATGAAGCTCCATACCAAATATCAAAGACATGGCTTTGCAGTTTCAGAGAAGAAGGTTTTTAAAGATTTCCCTATATAAGTCTATGTAAAACCAAAGGGTCTCGGGCGGGGGCATTTTTGGCCCCAGGGCTATAATTTGAACAATCTTGATAGAGGTCCATTAGATGAAATTTCACACCAAATATCAAAGACCTAGGCCTTGTGGTTTCATAGAAGATTTTTCAAGATTTTCCCTATATAAGACTATGTAAAACCAAAGGGCCACCAGGCGGGGGCATTTTTGGTCTCGGGACTATAATTTGAATAATCTTGGTAGAGGTCCACCAGCTGAAGCTTCATACCAAATATCAAAGACCTAGCCTTGTGGTTTCAGAGAAGAAGATTTTTGAAGGTTTTCCCTACATAATTCCATGTAAAACCAAAGGGCCCGGGTGGGGGCATTTTTGGCCCCAGCACTATAATTTGAACAATCTTGGTAGGGTTCCACTAGATGAAGCTTCATACCAAATATCAAAGACTTAGGCCTTGCATTTTCAGAGAAGAAGATTTTTAAAGATTTTCCCTATATAAGCCAGGGGGCATTTTTGGCCCCAGCACTAATTTGAACATTCTTGGTAGGGGTCCACTAGATGAAGCTTCATACCAAATATGAAAGACCTGGGCCTTGCGGTTTCAGAGAAGAAGATTTTTAAAGATTTTCCCTATATACCCGGTAAGCCCATGTAAAACCAAAGGGCCCCGAGGCGGGGGCATTTTTGGCCCAGCACTATAATTTGAACAATCTTGGTAGGGGTCCACTAGGTGAAGCTTCATACCAAATATGAAAGACCTGGGCCTTACGGATTCAGAGAAGAAGATTTTTAAAGATTTTCCCTATATAAGCCCATGTAAAACCAAAGGGCCCTGGGGCGGGGGCATTTTTGGCCCCAGCACTATAATTTGAACAATCTTGGTAGGGGTCCACTAGATGAAGCTTCATACCAAATATGAAAGACCTGGGCCTTGCGGTTTCAGAGAAGAAGATTTTTAAAGATTTTCCCTATATAAGCCCAAGTAAAACCAAAGGGCCCCGGGGAGGGGGCATTTTTGGCCCCAGCACTATAATTTGAACAATCTTGGTAGGGGTCCACTAGATGAAGCTTCATACCAAATATGAAAGACCTGGGCCTTACGGATTCAGAGAAGAAGATTTTTAAAGATTTTCCCTATATAAGCCCAAGTAAAACCAAAGGGCCCCGGGGAGGGGGCATTTTTGGCCCCAGCACTATAATTTGAACAATCTTGGTAGGGGTCCACTAGATGAAGCTTCATACCAAATATGAAAGACCTGGGCCTTACGGATTCAGAGAAGAAGATTTTTAAAGATTTTCCCTATATAAGCCCAAGTAAAACCAAAGGGCCCCGGGGAGGGGGCATTTTTGGCCCCAGCACTATAATTTGAACAATCTTGGTAGGGGTCCACTAGATGAAGCTTCATACCAAATATGAAAGACCTGGGCCTTACGGATTCAGAGAAGAAGATTTTTTAAAGATTTTCCCTATATAAGCCCATGTAAAACCAAAGGGCCCTGGGGCGGGGGCATTTTTGGCCCCAGCACTATAATTTGAACAATCTTGGTAGGGGTCCACTAGATGAAGCTTCATACCAAATATGAAAGACCTGGGCCTTGCGGTTTCAGAGAAGAAGAATTTTTAAGTTTTCGGTGAAAAAAATCTATTTTTGGCTCCTGTGACCTATATGTGCAACGGACCGGAACCATTTGAACAACTTTGAAAGGGGACCACCTAAGGATCATTCCTGTGAAGTTTGGTCAAAATCCGATCAGTGGTTCAGGAGGAGATGTCGTTTAAAGAAATTGTTTACGCACGGACGCACGCACGGACGCACGACGGACAAAAAGTGATCCCAAAAGCTCACCTCGTCACTACGTGACGGTGAGCTAAAAATATACACTATTAAACAGCAAGAACTACAAAGGGAAATAACTCTAAAAGGTCTGACCCCTTGGCCCTTATTTTCTTTCCCACAATACAAGTAGTCATACTGATCATGTGTGCAAAATTTCAAGTTTCTATGTGAAGTAGTTCCTGAGATATCTTTGACACAAAATAATTGGCCATTGCCATCACCTCAGCTGAAACAAGAACTACATAGGGAAATAACTCTAAAAGGCCTGACCCCTTGGCCCTTATTTTCTTTCCCACAATACAACTAGTCATACTGATCATGTTTGCAAAATTTCAAGTTTCTATGTACAGTAGTTATTGAGAAATCTTTGACACAAAATAAAAATATACACTATTAAACAGCAAGAACTACAAAGGGAAATAACTCTAAAAGGCCTGACCCCTTGGCCCTTATTTTCTTTCCCACAATACAAGTAGTCATACTGATCATGTGTGCAAAATTTCAAGTTTCTATGTGAAGCAGTTCCTGAGATATCTTTGACACAAAATAATTGGCCAGTGCCATCACCTCAGCTGAAACAAGAACTACAAAGGGAAATAACTCTAAAAGGCCTGACCCCTTGGCCCTTATTTTCTTTCCCACAATACAACTAGTCATACTGATCATGTTTGCAAAATTTCAAGTTTCTATGAAGAGTAGTTATTGAGAAATCTTTGACCCAAAATAAAAATATACACTATTATACAGCAAGAACTACAAAGGGAAATAACTCTAAAAGCCCTGACCCCTTGGCCCTTATTTTCTTTCCCACAATACAAGTAGTCATACTGATCATGTGTGCAAAATTTCAAGTTCCTATGTGAAGCAGTTCCTGAGATATCTTTGACACAAAATAATTGTTTACGGACAGACAGACAGACGGAAAAGACAAAAACTATATACCCCCATTGCATACTTCGTATGCCGGGGGTATAAACACAAACAATTTTCTTTCGTCTAGTGTGTTTTCACCAACCCCAGCATGCTTCGGTAAATGTTTTTTGACAGTAACACATCTTTTGTGCACATGATTTTGTGATTTATATGTTATTGCGATTTCAGAGCATCCATTGATGCATTTGCTTGAGCCCCAGTTCATGCAAATACCCACTGAATCCATGGATGGTTCAAGGGTTGATTTTTTGTTAGGGTACACCTTACCACGGGTTATGATACACCAAAACGCGGTTAGTCAGCACAATTTGGGAACAACAAACACGGATTATATTCTTCATAAATTGAAATATTTGTTTGAATTGGGATTTAACGTCCCCGTAAACACTATTTAGGTCATTTTGGAGACGTTGCTTACAATTCTGTGGGACTGTAAACCGACATTGAGATGAAATGACATCTCAAGCCCTGCCCCGCAGTGAAACCAGAAGGCTTATATGCATTGGACGATCTGGCTCACACCGCTTTGCCTGGGCAGGCTTAGTCCTTCTAAGCGGTTTACAAGTACTCGTTTGTGGTCAGATTCAGCTCTGCGTGGAAGCACCATGCAGCCCGATTTATTTCCCAAGCCCCGATGGCCCGCGAAATAAATTGAAATAAAACTCTTAAATCCGCCAGCGAAGGCATGATACATGATGCTGTTTTTAATTCAAAACGATCCATTTTGCTGTTACATACTCTTTAATGCCTGTTTGATTCTCATTATGATCTCCGAACTTATACACGTGCGAATTTAAATGGTTGGGTATAAAAAATCTTGGACAAAGGGGACGGGTGAACACATTTATTCTGGCTTTCCAGCACGTTTTTACCACATCCCCCACTAATGAACAACTGAAACCCAGCTTATTTAGTTTCGGCATTGTTGGGGAGGGAATACTCTTGAATTCATAGATTCCTTTCTTTGCTACTGAAAATAGTAAGTTTTTATGCCATCCCCCACCCCCGAGAATTTTTGATTCGGGGGGGGGGGGGGGGGGGGCATATAGTATTTGCCCATTCTGACCAAGGGCCATAACTCTGTTACATTTTTGGATGAATTATCTCCCCTTGAGTATATGGAGTGTGTTCCAGTTTTGTCTGGGTCCCGAATGGGACTGTTCTTAGTCCTTTGTTATACTCCCTGTATATTAATCATATTTCCACCGACATTGACTCAGAAATAAGACTGTTTGTAGACGACTGGGAATACTGCTGGGAAATTAGAGTTACAGAGGACTAACGTAAACTTCGGAACCAAATGGATAGACTAGGATGTTGGGCATGAAAATGTGGCATGACATCATGCGAACAAGTCCATGAAATGAACACCCCTTACTTTATATAGAGAAAACTGTGATTTAAGGGGATATACATACTTTTTTTTATTATATCTGCTATAAGACATAGGTTGTGGGTACACGTTAGAACTGCCTCCTTGAGACGATTCTAACGAGCACCCACAACCTATGTTTGCAGTATAAATAAGAAACACATCACGGATTTTCATCAGAGAAGTAGCCATTTAGGAGATGTGATAAAATACACTATGTCGCAGTGGGGTGTTACCGGAGTGAGTTTTCAGGCCTTTTAATGCAATACATTAAGCAGACAACTAAGCAGAGGGCCAATGAAATTGAGGGTTCGTGCATTAGAACTCCTTGAGTATCATTTCACATGATTCTCGGACTCCAAGAAATTCGAGGGCGAATTTCAATGTGGGGTGGGGGGGGGGGGGAAGAAGAGAATGTCATAGCGTATAGGTATATAGCACACTTGTACTGCCTTTCGGTACAAGCCGGCTTTTACGGCAACGTGGTAGATTTGCTTATCAATCCGGCGGCCCGGGTTCGAACCCCGGCCGGGCCAAAGGTGTGTAGCATTTTTGTCACCTGTTACACAATGTCAGTAGAAATGTCATTAATGTCCACGAAGAACAAAACTGGACCGAAAACGGCCCCTTGTGAGACACCAGACAAACTTGAGCCCAATCCTACGTTTCACTGTTTGGTTCGGCAATAGTATACATGGTGTTGGGATCATCTGGATGACCAGCATTGCTAAACTCAAACTCAGCCATAATGTTTCTTTCTGAAATAAAGAATATAAGACTCTTACTTGGGTATTCTTACGACATGAATGTCGTAACAATGGAGAGAAGCATAGTTGTAAAAAAAGGGAAAAATCGCTTATGGTGAGATTTGAACCTGGGACAATCGGGTAAAATCAACTACTCTAAGCACTAAGCCAAAGAGTCAACTGTCTTCCTCAGTTGTCTTCCGCATAATCAACCAAGGCAGGTATAATGTAGGTTAGGTGCTGCGGGCCGTAACACCTCACCCCTTTTCTTCAAGTCCGTATGTTGACGCGAGGTCATTTTTGCGAAGAAAGTCAAATCCCGGGCGAGCCCCCATCTTCCGACATGACAGCCTTAATGAAGGCATGGAGCATAGCTGAAAAAATAATCGACTCTGTGCGAAAGAGTCGTATCCATGAGCTGAAAAAATAATCGACTCTGTGCGAAAGAGTCGTATCCATGACGCAGTTGTCATTGGTTATAAACCTGTAGGCCAAGGAAGATAATTCAGGATTATAAGTTGTGGGTCGTAACAGTATCAGGGGCGAAGATAATTCAGGATTATAAGTTGTGGGTCGTAACAGTATCAGGGGCGAAGTTGGAAGAAAATCATTTGTACGCAAGCCAAAGAAAATACTAAAAATAATAACTCCGTTTACCAAATGGGGACCACTCTTACAGGAAAGAATTTGCTCCCATCAGGGAGCAAATTCTTTCCTGTAAGTGCGGTCCCCGTGGCAGAGGAGGAAACTATGCTAACTAATTTTTTTTTTATTGGTTTTACGGCCCTTTCAAGATTATTTCACTCACATCGAGCCGATCGTTAATCAGAGGTGGGCGAAAACAGGAGTACCCGGTGAAAAACCACATGACCTTCCGTTGCAGAACTTGGCGTCTCACATATGACCCGAGCGAGGCTCGAACCACAGCGGTGAGAGACCTAATGATCAAGAGTCAGCGCTCTTAACCACTAGGCCACGGAGGCCCGTCCCCAGCTAGCTAATAAATAGTGTCGCGTATATCCTAGACAAATACAGTTTTTCTTCTTCTTCTTCTTCTCGTTCTTCTTCTTCGTCTTCTTCTTCTTTTTCTTCTTACTTCTCTCTTCTTCTCCTTCCTCTTGTTTTTATTCTTCTTTTTCTTTTACGTCTATATTTTAACGTTTGTAATGTGTACGCAAGTGCGTATCTGCGCACAGGTAGCTACGCCCCTGAGTATCATGGACAAATTTTCCTATCTATCCCTCACACTGATTTCTTTGGCTGGCTTGTTTCTTCGTTTGGTTGGGAGTTTAACAGCCCAGCAAGCACTATTTCGGTCACATCGAGCCAGTTAGTTTACCTTGAAGGCTTATAAAACTAGCACAGTGCATATTCTTTCGCCAGAATTTGACAACCACCCTTCTTGAGTCAGTGAAAGGGAGAGAATGACCGTGTGTGTATTCTGAGTTATACGTCTCAGCAACCCGCTAAGGTTATACAGAGAGGGGGCCTCATTTAACGACTCGTCAGAAAGTTTGGAGAAGCCAAAAATCGAATCCAGGACCACTGGTTTATGAGGTGAGTAAAACAGAATGATTACCAAAGAGAACATTTCATGGCAGACCCATTTCAGATTCTTTTTCTTGCATTACTTAAATCTTAAAACATAGATTTTGAATATGCGGTCACTTCGACTGCTAACGTGAATTGTGACGTTTAGTGACGTCGCATTACGGGCAGCGTACACGACTTTCTATACAGATAGCGCACATCAGACACCCTTTGAGTTAAACACCTCAGAATTCTCGACTTCAATGCCAGCCCTTCGTAGAAAAACCGGGTAGGATAAAAGTTTCTATCCCAGGGTAAAATCTAGGATTTCCTCGTCTGGTGTGCAAGAACTTGTAAAACGGGGCTAGTATTTCGTTGCTCGCAGAATTTGATCGCTTTCAGCGATCAGACTATGTGCATGCGCAACTTCTGTACTAACAAATTATTTTGCAGATTCTTGTGGTTGCCCTGTAAGTGTTGTCTCATTGAAGTTGGTTTTGCTCAGTATAGCTCACTGTTGACAATTTGAACGGTCCCTCTGTAGTTTTATATTGTTTACATGTTTATGTACAAGTTAATTTTGGGCCCCATCCACCGCTGCTTGTGGAAATCAATGGGCTGCCTGATACTTCCACACAGAGCTGAAACCCGTCGCACAGGACTACTGGTTAACCACTTAGAAGGTCTTAAGTCTTCCCAGGCAAAGTGGTGCGAAACCGACCGTTCCTTCATATACATGTGAACCCTATTAGTCTCCTTTGCGCGGTAGATTTGAGATGTCGTTAAATCTCAATGACGGATAAAAAGACTTGCAAAATTGGAAACAATTCCAAAATGACCTTTATAGTGTTGACGGGGACGTTAAAGCTCAGTTCAAACAAACAACAGGTTATTTTGTGACATTTTTTGATGGATCATAGCGACTGTTTATTGTGCTTCTGTTGTAAAAAGTTGTCTCTATGTCATAAACACACCTTACAACCCAAAACCTTTTTTTTTGTTTTAGGAATGGCCAAGCGCATACCGTACATGTTGTAATTTTTCAACTAAAGGGCAAATATGTATCGTTCCTCTTGGTTGTTTCTTGAAAATTGCACTTATAATGGGTAAAAACGTCCAGATTCGGTTTTTCATATCCGTGTTTGTTGTTCCATTTGTTCCGTGTTTAGTGTACTCAGACTCAACACATGATCCGTGGTAAGGTGTACCCGTGTTTCAGGGTAGTGAGCCAAGAAAAATCAGTATGATTCTTATTCTTAATGTTTTTATGAATTATAAAAAATAGTATACTTACTTCGATGCCTAGAGGCATGAAAAACTCAAGAATGCTCGTGTTTATGTCATTTATTTCTGATTGAAAGACCCTTAAAACTTGAAGTTTTGTTTTTCTACCTATTTTGGCCTAATTTATGGCTTTGATTTCCCTTCTCTGACCGTGTCATAACTTAAAATTTGGACAAAACAACACAACCACAATCTGTTGTCATCGCAAAACCAACAGAAAAACGTAAATCGTGATATGTTCGACAAAATAGAGGAAACATTGAACTCACACTTCTCCTGTCAAAAAAAAAGACGGTAGCGTTTGTTGTTCTCAGTCGCGCCACGTTGTACCGCGGTAACCGGTGTGTATGATGAAGCAGATGTTAATTACGGGGAATATGTACACCTAAAGAGAAGGCAACTCCTGGCTAAAATATTTTTGTCTCCCATGTCAATAGGGGTCAACTCTTAAGGGAAAGAATTTGCTCCAGGGGAGCCAATTCTTTCCTTTAAGAGTAGACCCCTTTTTCATAGGACAGGGTTAATAGAAAAGCAAACAGGAAGTTCCTAAAGTTGTCTCCCTTTGAAAAATGGCAGAAAAATCTACCAGGTGTTCCCACTCCCCTTAAGCCACATCATGTGAATACCTGTTGGGAATAAGCAAACAATAAACTGTGCAAATGTTAGAAACTTACTTGTTGGAATGTCTATGTATATGTTAAGAACTTATTTGCTGGAATGTCTGTGTAAATGTTAGGAACTTATTTGCTGGAATGTCTCTGTTAATATTTGGAACTTATTTGTTGGAATGTCTGTGTAAATGTTAGAAACTTACTTTTTTGAATGTCTATTTAAATGTTAGGACCTTGCTTGTTGGAATGTCTGTGTAAATGTTAAAAATTACTTATTTGAATGTCTGTTTTAATGTTAGGAACTTACTTGTTGAATGGCTGTGAAAATGTTAAGAACTTTCTAGTTGGTAAAAGAATGTGTAAATGTTAGGAACTTACTTGTTGGAATGTCTGTATAAATGTTGTTTTTTTTATTTTGGTTTTACGGCCCTTTCAAGATTATTCCACTTATATAGAGCCGATCGTTAATTAGAGGTGGGGGAAAACCAGAGTACCCGGAGAAAAACCACCTGACCTTCCGTTGCAGAACTTGGCGTCTCACATGTGACCCAAGCAAGGCTTGAACTACAGCGGTGAGAGATGTAATGATTATGGGTCAGCGCTCTTAACCAGTAGGCCACGGAGGCCCGTCTGTGTAAATGTTAGGAACTTAATTGTTGGTAATAGAATGTGGGTAAATGATAGAAACTTACTTGTTGGAATGTCTGTGTAAATGTTTCTTGTAGCCATTATCGCCCAGGACAATGTTAGGATCCACTTTCAATCCAGCAATCGCCTCCTCTGTACTGAAACTCTTGTCTTCCTTCGCCTCCTCTTTGTTCTTCTTGCCTTTACGGCCTCTCGGAACAGGAGCTGATAACCCTGTAAACATTATCACAGTCAAAATCAAGCCGCTGCACAGCCACAATATGGGCTGTGCCAAGCGAAAAGGGATCTTCATGCATGCAGCACCCAGCAAAGACTCTGATCCGACTGCGTATTTGCGCAGTCTGATCAGTCTTAGCTTGTGCTGTTTAGATGCCTGTTGCCCCAATGCATCACCGTGCTGACAGGAAAGGCTGTTTTCTGAGTGGGTAAGCAGGCAATTTTTCTTCTTTCTTTTTTTTTGCTGGACATGTTCGAAGACCACATTTCCTCTTGGCATCCTTAAACTGGCGTTTACAATTGATCATCAATATCAAGCCAACAAATCATGGCGGAGTTACAGGACCAAAAATGATGTGTGTTTGAGTTGAATGTCCCACCAATAACTATGGTCATATGGAGACAGGACCTCACCTACCTGGAATCTAAACCCATAACCACTCTTTGTGAGGTGAGTAGCTCTGAGGCTTCTATAATTGTAGAAAATTCTGGATTTCTGCAACCAGATAATTACTTTTTCACACAATAAACTATAGTATCTTTTTAATGGGAATTGGAACACCTTCAGGGGAGGCAACTCCTGCAAAAGTATTTTTGTCTCCCACGTCAATAGGGGTCAACTCTTAAAGGAAAGACTTTGCTCCTGAGGAGCAAATCCTTTCCTTTAACAGTGGACCCCTTTTTCAGTTGGACAGGGCTTCTAGAAAAGCGAACAGGAAGTCCCGAAAGTTGTCTCCCTTTGAAAAATGGCAGAAAAATCTGCCAGGTGTTCCCATTCCCCTTAAAGGTTGTTAAGGCAATTATAATGAGTATCCACTATATAAGTAAGGCAAATTATCCTTTATACTTGTTACCCCTGCTTATCTGTTTTGTTTGTTTATATTGGCGTTACATCCCTGTCAAAACTATTTAGGGCATTTTGGAGACGCTGCTTCGGATTCTGCAGGACTTTTACCCAACACTGAGATGAAATGACATCTCAAGCCATATCCCCCAAAGAAACCACTAGCGTTTAAGGAGCAATGTCGCAACACTTTTCCTGGGTAGGCTTAGACCTTCTATTAAAGCAGTTTTCTGTCGGTTTCAGCTCTGCGCCCAAGCACCATCCAGACCAATCTATTTCTCTAATCCCCTATGGATCATGCAAACGTACCTGAGTGATTTTTGAGTATGGCATCTCCAGACGGTGAAACTAGGTCCCTAATAAACTCTTTAATTCTCTCATCTCCTTTATAATACTGGAGGGAGTAAATCAACTGAAAATACACAGAAATATAAAGAAATCTTAAAATACAGTCAAACCTGTCTTAGTGGCCACCTCTATTAAGCAAGCAATTTGTTTTAAGCAAGCAGGCATTTAGTTCCCAAAAAATGCAAATGCATTCAAATTCACCTGTATTAAGCAAGCACCTGTCTTAAGCAAGCACATTTTCATTATCCCTAAGGTGCTTGCTTAACACAGGTTGGACTGTAGTCAAACAAAAATAGAGGTCAACAGAATATACACAGATCTGAATGCAAGTCACTATTACTCACATTATCACAAGAAGACAGCTTTTGAAAACACCACTATAACCGATGAATTAAGAAATGAATGTAATCTATCTAACATTAATTGAAGTGTGAACATTGGGTCACCAGTACATTAAGTGAACACCAAAGGTGGTAGTATCAATACAACATCTGAGGTCAGAAAAGCTATAAAACTTACAATACTTGGACAGATATTCCCTTTAAAATCTAAAGCTAACGATCTTTATTAATTGATTTTGCCTTGGGTTTATACAGATTTGCAGAAGGAGCATCAAATAAATGATCAGTCATGCAAAATGGCCCTGCAATTGCATGTATAAATGTATGCAAACAGAAAAGGCAAGTCTTGTCTCAGCCGACCCAAAAACAGCCACACATATATATTTCCCATGTAAGTGTACACTGAAATTATATATTCAGAATGGTGACGACACTAGTTGTTAAACATGTCTACTCACTATAGCCCTGGAAACTTTTTCTACATCTTTTTCTTCCATGTGTCTCTTCCAGTTTGCATGGCTCAGAATGTCCGACCAGCGGCCCCAGCTGTAAAACAAGACAAATCAAAATATAGATGCATTAGTAATAAGCGTCATTCAAAGTATTGCAACAAATTCACAATCTGAAAGACAAACAATGTAGATCCTGATCAGATGGCTTCTTTTGTGGGACTTTTACCCGACCTTGAGATGAAATGACATCTCAAACTCTGTCGCCCAATGAAACCAATAGGGTTTATAAGCATGGACGGTCCGACTCGCACAACTCTGCCTGGGCAGGCTGAGATCCTCTAAGCAGTTTACAGTACTCATGTGCGGTCAGTTTCAGCTCTGCGTGGAAGCATCGTGCAGCCCATCTATTTCTTCAAGCCCTGATTGGCGGGGGATGCAACCCAAAATGGTGCAAACAGACTTTTCCATGAGGTGGCTCATAAGTACTTATACATTTGCTACAATCATTCTGTTGAGGAGATTCTAACAAATCTGAAGTAACATTTCTTAATATATTTTAGGGGAATGGATACACCTTCAGGAGAGGCAACTCCTGCAAAACTTTTGTCTCCAATGTCAATAGGGGTCAACTCCTAAAGGAAAGACTTTGCTCCTGAGGAGCAAATTCTTTCCTATAAGAGTAGACCCCTTTTTCAGTGGAAACTAGAGCTGCCGCCTAACGGGCGCCAATTATACCCCTGCATGCGTTGTCAGATAGTAACTCCAAGTAAGAGTCACAGAGATATAAGTTTTTTGATAGTCTGAGCCACACAATGACATAATAATAGTTTCTGATAACACAAATGATTTAACATAAATAATATCGGTCAAAGAATGAGGAAGTTATGTGCAATGTTAAAGTTCCACAAATTTTTACAAGTATTTGACCTTGAGGAAGGTCAACGTGAAGGTCAAGGTCAGGTTTGTGTATATCAATCTTAAGTACTAGTAGCAAGGTGTGTGGTGTGTGAATATTAAAGAAATCGGTCAAAGAATGAGGAAGTTATGAGCAATGTTAAAGTTTTTTTGTACCGACAAATTTTTTACAAGTATTTGACCTTGAGGAAGGTCAACGTAAAGGTCAAGGTCAGGTTTGTGTCTATCAATCTTAAGTACTAGTGGCAAGGTGTGTGGTGTGTGAATATTAAAGAAATCGGTCAAAGAATAAGGAAGTTATGAGCAATGTTAAAGTTTTTTGTAACGGACCGACGACGACAGATGACAAGCTGACTCCTATATACCCCCTTCAAACTTCGTTTGCGGGGGTATACCTAGTCACTAGAAAAGGAACAGGAAGTCCGAAAAGTTGTCTCCCTTTGAAAAATGATGGAAACATCTACTAGCTATTCCCAGTCCCCTTAATTATCATCAAATTAGCCTAAATAAGAACTCGGAAGTGTAATGCAGCCCAGCAACATCTACAAATACCGTATTCGGGTGCGTATTACCCGCATTTGCGTACTACCCGCACCCCCTTTTTTTGCCAAAATCTGGGGGAAAACTCTTATACTGTTGTATTACCCGCATGGAACATTTGCTGAAATTTTGGTGGATGCCTAAGTGAGAAAAAGTAAGAATTTGGCCAGTTTTTGTAACACACAACGGAACGCGCGATCGTCTTCAAAAGGCGGGAAAATGCACGTGCGTGCGAGTATCACCAGAAATCATGTATTTTGCATTAAAATGTTGAAAAAACTTTACCTGTTCACCATTGTAATTTATTTATTAACCCAAATATGCCCGCGGCCCTTTTTGGGGACATCGGCAAACAGTGCAGTCCCAGATCAGACACCTCAGAAAGGCGCCGCAGACGTCTCTTTTTTGGGACATCGGCAAACAGTGCAGTCCCAGATCAGAAAGACGCCGCAGACGTCTGATTTGGATTTACACTGTTTGATGATTTATAACGGTTCAATTATGACACTATTGTTAATCCCTGTCATATAATTGCCACCCTGCGGTGCGTGTCGATAAGGTGTGAAAATATGGTCAAGTTATGTCTCTAATTTGCGTTTATTCCCCAATCATAAAATTTAATCCGCAATCAATGTGAAAATTATTTAATTGCTTCTAAGACGAGTTGATACGACTATTCTACTATCTCGTAAATGGTTATGTTTTGGCGCCAAATAGCAGACGCTTGGCGAGAAAAGTTGATCGCTTTAATTTGTGTTAACACATCTGTATGCTGTTGTTGGTATTGACACACGCTGTTTTCCACAAACGTTTTGCTATCTAGAATATTTTTACCGTTTCCAAACAATTGTTTATGAGAGAGATACGCCCCATTAAGATAAAACAATAGACACGTGTGGGGTTGCTGGGGTCCGATGACGTCATTTACCGATCGCGTGCAGAAAAAAAACCGTAGCGGTGGTTTGTGGGCGGCGGTTTGATGCTTGAAAACTTTGATGTTCGCATTGAACTTGCTTGTTTATTTCGTTTAAAATCAGAGTTTTATGAATAATACTCACAAAATCGGGCTTGCTAGTAATGGAGAGTGTTATATTACTCTTGTGTAAGTAAAATTGAGTGGACAATTAAACGTTTTTTTGTGTCGGCAATCGTAAAAGGATAGGGCATAACACGAGATGCATTGTATTTTCAGCTGACAAAAGTAAAAAATAAAATGGTCCAAAAATAATTCGGGCGGATTACCCGCACCCTGAACTTGGGCCTGTAATTTGAGGGAAAAAAACTGCGGGTAATACACGCCCGAATACGGTAGATAACAAGAATTTTTGTCAATAATCTGGGACATTTACCCAAAAACCAGAAGTCCTTTCTCAACTTTGAACAGCTCTGATCTCCCATAACCAGGTCCATGGCTCTTAGTAACATGTCTTTCACTCTCAAAGTCAGTGTCCTCATCACGTCTTTTTCGACCGCGACGCCCTCGGCCCTGGTTGCTCTTAGAATCAGAATCACTGTCGCTGGAAGAGCCCAGGTCTGATATGTCTACTAGACCGTTGTCGTTACCAAACCGTGTAGTTTTCTTTCTAACTCGGGGTTCCTCAATTATCAACTCCTTCTGTTGAGAAAAATAAGAAAGAATTCATTCTCATCCACAAAACAAAATTGACTCAGGGGGAATTGATACACCTTCCTGCAAAAGTATTTTTGTCTCCCATGTCAATAGGGCTCAACTCTTAAAGGAAAGAATTTGCTCCATGAAGGAGCAAATTCTTTCCTTTAGGAGTAGAACCCCTTTTACAATTGGACAGGGCTTATAGAAACGTAAACAGAAAGTCCTTAAAGTGCCAAAAGTTGTCTCCCTTTGAAAAATGGCAAAGAAAGTTGCCAGGTGCTTCCATTCCCCTTACATCAGGTTTGAAATTAGATTTTGACTTGTTATGTGATAAACTTATTCAAATGATTGTGATATTTTTCTAAAGTAATAAAGCTCGAGATAAGGCTCTTTCTAAATCCGAAAAGTACTGATATTTTTCTCATTTCTGTACAAAAAAGTATGTTGTTGATACTCATTACAAGCGCTAGATGAGACGCTTGTAATGAGTACCTACAAGTTTTTGTGCAGGTTGGTACTCAATAGAAGTGCCTAGCCGAGATACTTCTTATGAGTACCCATAACTTAAGTTTTCGTGCAGAAATAAGGAAAATAATATGTGGATATCTACTCTTATCTAGGGCTATGTAAGTAACATTTCAAAGAATTGACTGTGGCGTCTCACTCTATGTGAATGTAAAGACCAAATAGCCATAATGTATGCTTTGACGATAAACCCTTTGAAGATAACGTGCTTACAACCAATGTCACAGTTTACTTATTAAACCAGGTGTCTTGAGTTCCATCCTAGGCTTCTCTGACTTTCAGATGAGTCTAAACTGAGGTCCCATCTCCGTATGACCTTAGCTGTTGGTGGGATTTAAGCCTCAAACACACACGCTGTCGCACACACAGTTTACTTACATCACCAGCATCAACATCAACATCAGCTTTCTTGGCCCATTTCTGCCAGAACTCAGGGTCATTGATGTCTATATCATCTCGGTTAGATGTCATTGAGAAACTAGCCTGAAACACGGAAGGATTTTTTTTTTCAGATTTGTTTCAAGTTTTAACAGAGTTTGATATGTTGCAACAAAGCACCTAGATCAATTTATGGATACATTTTTTGGCCCTACGAAGCTGTTGGTACACATTACAGCTGTCATCTCAGATTTGGAATCCAGGATTTCCTCTGTACCTGTTTTACTTCTCAAAGTTGACATCCTCAAGACAGGAATAATTCATAGCAACAGATGAGTCAAAGCAACAGATGAGATGAGTATCTGGTGATAATGAAGCATATTTTTCCTTAACCCGACTTGAACCAAATGGAATCTTCCTCATATATATATATAGCATGAATCCATTTCAAAATTTAGGGGTGTCAGGTTGTGTTTTCTTCAATAACTGTTTGGAAATTGGCAGAAAATTTTGTCAACAGTGTAGGCCCAGATCAGATGCCACGTTCTGTGGCATCTGATCTGGGCCTGCACTGTTTGCCAACTACCCGTTTTGGGGTTTCTGTACAAAATGGGTTAACTCTTCATATAAAGCTATGTTGTGGGTATTCATTACAACTGCTTCTCCAAGGTGGTTCTAATGAATACCCACAGCAGCGGTTCTAATGAATTCCCACATCATAATTTTGTTGATATATGACAAAAGTTATCATAACCACCAGACTTTTCTTTGCAGATCCTGGCATCTCACATGTAATCTGAGCTAGGCTAGGACCTTCAGCCCTGTATTATCTAACAAATGAAAACTGAAAAAGGCTCTTCTATTATGCCATGGAAGCATGTTGAAGTCATTCAAGGACTGCAGCTCAATCAAAATCTTTAACACTACCGTAAAATTCAGATAATTTGGAATCCTTGAGGACTTTCTATAATTCTGATAAAATTTTAATTTCACAATCAAGAAAGGTGCCCAAAAGGTGCAGACAGAATGGCAAACTGTGTAGACCCTGATCAGACTGCTCCTTCAGGAGCAGTCTGATCTGGGTCTGCACTGTTTGTTTAGGACTATCTGTCCCAATACTTAGGATCATTACGCTAACTCTATTTCTTGCACACCAGACAAGCAAATCCGCGATTTTACCCTGGGATAGAAATTTATGTTCTGACCCTGGTGTTCCGACCCCAAATCGAATATAATCGCGTGTTTGATAAATGCACTGGTTGATTACAACCTCATGCGTGGCGTCGTCATGCGCGACGTCACTAAACATTCCTGTTGTGTCATCACAAAATGGCGGACGTCGGTAACCGAAGTGACAGCAGCATAAAAAAATCGAAATAGAAATGGAAGGTATGCAAGAAAAAGAATCCAATATTGGTGTGATGGGTGGATAGAAAAATCCGTTCCTCGGGATCACTGTCCGGCATCACTCGGCAAGCCTCGTGATGCCGGACAGTGACCCTCGGGACCGATTTTTCCATCCACCCCTCACACCCATATAAGATTCTTATATTCTTCAACAGCATTTACCTTGGCAAATGTTGATCCCTTCCCTTCTGATTCAATCTGTATAACTTGTGTTCTTCGTTGGAGAATCTGGTCAATGTCCTCTTCACAGAAGGCATCTCCGGCATTATCGTCTTCCATCAGAGCACCGTAAGCACCCTTACGTAGCAGCTCCTCTATCTCCCTCTTAGACAGCTGGGCTTGCTGAAAAAGAAAGAAACCCGTCTTAATTTTTGTACTGAATGGAATCTTCCACCTTATGCATAACAGGAGTGAGTGAGTTTTAGTTTTACGTCCCACCAACAGCTAAGGTCATACGGAGACGGGACCTCTGTTTAAAGACTCATCCGAAAGTCTGGAGAAGCCCGGGATCGATCCTGCGATCCCTGGTTTACAAGGCGAGTAGCGTAACCACTGCACCAAGGAGGCTTCTTTGCATAACAGGAGTCTGTTTGCAACAGTTAAGAGCTGAAAATTAGTCTCATCAGCCATCTTAGAACACACAAACAGTAGTATTTCTCTCATGTGATCAACCCTTATCCCGCTGCATAAATTTGTATTGGAGTTTAACCGCCCAGTCAACACTAGGTCATTTATGAGCCGGTCAGTTTACCTATCCACACTTTTCCTTGGCAGATTTATACGTACGTGTGTGTGTGCGTGTGTGTGAATTCGGGTTTAACGTCGCTTTCAACAATTTTTCAGTCATATCACGAAGGTGTCAGGTTGCGACAGGGAGCTCAATGCTCACTTTTATAGTGCTGCCTCACTGAAGTATCATGTCCCAGACACATTACATGATAGCACACCCAGTCACATTATCCTGACACTTGGTCCACCAGTCCTAGCTCTACCCCGTAAATCTGAGTGCCAAGTGAGGAGCAGCTAGTACCATTTTTAACGACTTTGGTATGTCGCGGCCCGGGATCGAACCCGTGACCTCCGGTTCCCCGGAGCGGACCCTCTACCAACTGAGCTATCGGGGCCGATAGATTTATACGTAAACAGTTAACCAGTACAGTGCTCATTCTTTCGCCAGCAACTGACAGCTGCCCTTCTTGAATCAGCGGAAGGGAGAGAATGACTGTAGAAAAGATTTCATGATCAATCTTCAGGAAAGAATGTTGCCGACCCCGGCAGGTATCGAACCCACACCCTCCTGATCACCAGTCAGACGCGCGTCCGACTGAGCTACCGAGGCCGGCCTGCATAAATTAATTAAGCCAGTCCAATTACTGATTATCAACCAATCAAATTACTAAATATATTTATTCAGTTCACAAACTACATGACAGTGTAGATCCTGATCAGATGGGATCTACACTGTTTGCAAAGGTAGAAGTTGTCATGAACAACAGGATAAGAATTAAGACTGGTCGTTGTCAGTAATGACAAACTATTATTACACAGCCGGAGTCCACTGTAAATTTCAGGGATGTCTGGTTCAATCATTTTCACAAATTTGATTTGAAAATGGTTGAACTTGCTGCAAACAGTGAAGGCCTTGAACAGATGCCGCAGAATGCGTCATCTGATTCGGGCCTGCACTGTTTGCCAATGACCGGTTTCTGGGTTTTGGGCATAAAATGGGTTATACAGTGTAGACACTGATAAGCCCTTATATATCTGCATATCAGTAAGCAGCCTCAATTTTTCTCTCTCATACTTGAGTTGACACTTGGGCTGATGCAAATGTTGACAGATTGACAAATAGAGGAACAGATGGAAAATTGATTTCCTGTATCGAATTATGTTATAAAGCAGGCCCGACACAAATGGATAGAATAGAATAGTAGAGGCGAACAGATACTGTGGGGGGGAAAGCAACACTTTCCAGAAAAGCTGTCTCCCTAAAGTTGTCTCCCTTGTAAAACCATAGAAAATATGGGAGGTATGTTTATAAGTATCCATTTTGTTTTTGTAAAGGGAATGGCTACATCTGGCATACTGTGCCCCATCTTTCACAAGGGGAACTATTTTCTCGACTTCCAATACGCTTTGCTTAAGCTGATTCTCCCTAAAAAAGTGTTTATTCTTAAAGGAAAGAATTTGCTAAGAATCAGGAGCAACAAATTCTTTCCTTTAGGGAAGACAACTACTAGCAAAAGAGACAAAAAATACTTCTGGAAGTGTTACCTCCACTATAGGTATAGCCATTCTATGTGTATTCATAGCCCCAGATATTCATAAGAGGGCAGCCCCCGCCCATAGGGGCTTGAAGAAATATATGGGCTAACTGATGCTTCCACGCAGAGCTGAATCTGGCCCGCACACTAGTACTGGTAAACCGCTTAGAGTATCTAAGCCTGTCCAGGAACCGGGGTGCGAGGCGAACCGTCCATGCTAATAAACCCTATTGGTTTCATTGGTTGACAGGGCTTGAGATGTCATTTCATATCAATGTCGGGTAAAAGTCCCACAAAATTGGAAGCAACGTCTCCACAATGACCTTTACAGTGTTGACGGGGACGTTAAACCTCAAATCAAACAAACACAAATTCATAAGAGGGGTATCCAAATGTTATTTTTCTTATTTCTGCTCCAAAATATATGTTGTGGGTACTCATTAGAAGCGCCTCGTTGAAAACATGTTGTGGGTACTCATTAGAAGCGCCTCGTTGAGGCGCTTCTAATGAGTACCCACAACATATGTGTTCATGCAGAAATAAGATAAATATTGGTACTTTTCGGATGAAAAAAGCTTCTTATCTGGAGCTATGTATATTCCAAGTGTAGTTCAAAGTTCAAAGTTGTAATTACTATCAACCTACAGGACTGATCTTGTCTCCACCCATGGACTGAAGAACAGCCTTATCAATTTTGTTTTTGTAAAGGGAATGGCTACATCTGGCATACTGCCCCCCATCTTTCACAAGGGGAACTATTTTCTCGACTTCCAATAAGCTTTGCTTAAGCTGATTCTCCCTAAAAAGGTCTTTATTCTTAAAGGAAAGAATTTGCTAAGAATCAGGAGCAAATTGCAAATTCTTTCCTTTAAGGGAAGACAACTACTAGCAAAAGAGACAAAAAATACTTCTGGAAGTGTTACCTCCACTATAGGTATAGCCATTCTCTGTGTATTCATAGCCCCAGATATTCATAAGAGGGGTATCCAAATGTTATTTTTCTTATTTCTGCTCGAAAATATTTGTTGTGGGTACTCATTAGAAGTGCCTCGCTGAGGCGCTTTAACCCTTATCTTGCTGAATATTCATTTAAGCCAGACCCATTTCTGTCTTACAACCAATCAAATTACTTGATGAAATTTATTGCTACAAATTCATAAACTGAATGCCAAACAGTGTAGATCCTGATCAGATGGCTTCTTCAGAAGCCATCTGATCTGGATCTACACTGTTTGCAAAGATAGGGGTTGTCGTGAACAGCAAGATAAGGGTTAATGAGTACCCACAATGTATGTTTTCATGCAGAGATAAGAAAAATATTGGTACTTTTCGGATGAAAAAAGCTTCTTATCTAGAGCTATGTATATTCCAAGTGTAATTCAAAGTTCAAAGTTGTAATTACTATCAACCTACAGGACTGATCTTGTCTCCGCCCATGGACTGAAGAACAGCCTTATCCAGGCCCAATTTCATGGAAGCTCTGTCAAACATCTCCCTCTCGTATGAATTACGTGTAATGAGACGATAGACTTTCACCATTCTAATTTGTCCTATTCTGTGGCACCTGGCCTGGGCCTGTAAATGATAAATATTTCAAAGTTTATATACAAATATTAATAGACTATCCTGTATTGTTTTGGGGTCATCCGTATTAACACTGAGGTCAAAAATCAATAATCATGTTTTTAATGGTGTCCATTAATAAAATTGCCATTAATCAAGTGTTTTTGTATTGACCAAGTTACAGGTCCTCGGTCAGCTGTATTGGCATCGGCTATCTGCCTCGGGCCAATACAGCAGACCTTGGACCAGTACCTGGGTCAATACGAAATTACTTGATTAATAACATTATAGTCTTGAAGTTCTTTAGACAAAGATTTCAGACAAATAAACTGATAAAAAATTATATTCTTTCTTATTATTCTTATCTCATGAAAATGCTTTTACAAAACAACGCCCGTCTGAAAAAAATCCTGTATTCGAGGTTTGCGACCAGGTAAGATAACAAGAGGGCCCAGAGGGCCCTGGTTCGCTCACCTGATCCAAAGCATAACAAGTGGGCCCCGGGCAGGGTCAATTTTGGCCCCAGGGCTAAAATTTGAACAATCTTGGTAGAGGTCCACAAGATGAAGCTTCATATCGAATATGAAAGACCTGGGCTTTCTGGTTTCAGAGAAGAAGATTTTAAAGGTTTACCCTGCATATAGAAGTCTATGTAAAACAAGATTTTCCCTATATAAGTCTATGTTAAACCAAAGGGCCCCAGGGCAGGGGCATTTTTGGCCCCAGGGCTATAATTTGAACAATCTTGGTAGAGGTCCACTAGCTGAAACTTCATAACAAATATCAGAGACCTAAGCCTTGTGTTTCAGAGAAGATGAATTTTAAAGATTTTCCCTATATAAGTCTATGTAAAACCAAAGGGCCACATGGTGGGGGCATTTTTGGTCTCAGGGCTATAATTTGAACAATCTTTATAGAGGTCCACTAGCTGAAGCGTCATAACAAATATCGAAGACCTAAGCCTTGTGGTTTCAGAGAAGAAGATTTTTCAAGATTTTCCCCATATAAGTCTATGTAAAACCAAAGGGCCCCCGTGCAGGGGGCATTTTTGGCCCCAGGGCTATAATTTGAACAATCTTGGTAGAGGTCCACAAGATGAAGCTTCATACCAAATATCAAAGACCTGGGCCTTGCAGTTCCAGAGAAGAAGATTTTTCAAGATTTTCCCTATATAAGCCTATGTATAACCAAAAGGGCCCTGGTGCGGGGGCATTTTGGCCCCAGCACTATAATTTGAACAATCTTGGTAGGGGTCTACTAGATTAAGCTTCACACCAAATATCAAAGACCTGGGCATTGCGGTTTCAGAGAAGAAGATTTTTCAAGATTTTCCCTATATAAGCCCATGTAAAACCAAAGGGCCCCCGTGCAGGGGGCATTTTTAGCTCCAGCACTATAATTTGAACAATCTTGGTAGGGGTCCACTAGATGAAGCTTCATACCAAATATCAAAGACCTGGGCCTTGCAGTTTCAGAGAAGAAGATTTTTCAAGATTTTCCCTATATAAGCCTATGTATACCCAAAAGGGCCCTGGTGCGGGGGCATTTTTGGCCCCAGCACTATAATTTGAACAATCTTGGTAGGGGTCCACTAGATGAAGCTTCACACCAAATATCAAAGACCTGGGCCTAGCGGTTTCAGAGAAGAAGATTTTTCAAGATTTTCCCTATATAAGCCCATGTAAAACCAAAGGGCCCCCGTGCGGGGGCATTTTTAGCTTCAGCACTATAATTTGAACAATCTTTATAGAGGTCCACTAGATAAAGCTTCATACCTAATATCAAAGACCTGGGCCTTGCGGTTTCAGAGAAGAAGATTTTTAAAGATTTTCTCTACATAAGCCCATGTAAAACCAAAGGGCCCCTGTGCGGGGGCATTTTTGGCCCCAGCACTATAATTTGAACAATCTTGGTAGGGGTCCACTAGATGAAGCTTCATACCAAATATCAAAGACCTGGGCCTTGCGGTTTCAGAGAAGAAGATTTTTCAAGATTTTCCCTATATAAGCCCATGTAAAACCAAAGGGCCCCCGTGCGGGGGCATTTTTAGCTCCAGCACTATAATTTGAACAATCTTGGTACGGGTCCACTAGATGAAGCTTCATACCAAATATCAAAGATCTGGGCCTTGCGGTTTCAGAGAAGAAGATTTTTAAAGACTTTCCCTATATAAGCCCATGTAAAACCAAAGGGCCCCCGTGCGGGGGCATTTTTGGCCCCAGCACTATAATTTGAACAATCTTGGTAGGGGTCCACTAGATGAAGCTTCATACCAAATATCTAAGATCTGGGCCTTGCGGTTTCAGAGAAGAAGATTTTTAAAGACTTTCCCTATATAAGCCCATGCAAAAACCAAAGGGCCCCCGTGCGGGGGCATTTTTGGCCCCAGCACTTTAATTTGAACAATCTTGTTAGGGGTCTACTAGATGAAGCTTCATACCAAATATCAAAGACCTGGGCCTTGCGGTTTCAGAGAAGAAGATTTTTTAAGTTTTCGGTGAAAAAAATCTATTTTTGGCTACTGTGACCTATATGTGCAATGGACCGGAACCATTTGAACAACTTTGAAAGGGGACCACCTAAGGATAATTCCTGTGAAGTTTGGTCAAAATCCGATCAGTGGTTTAGGAGGAGATGTCGTTTGAAGAAAAGTTTACGGACGCACGCACGCACGGACGCACGGACGCACGCACGGACGCACGACGGACAAAAAGTGATCCCAAAAGCTCACCTTGTCACTACGTGACAGGTGAGCTAAAAACCAGCCTACTCAGCTACACAGACTAGCTGGAGTCGTGAAATTTTAGATACGGAAACAAGAGATATTGTTTTATCCAAGTAGTGAACATTAAGCTGCTGATCATAGAATAACTTGTATTTTATCACCGAAAGAAATTCTGTTTCTTCTTCCAAGTTAACTCTTTCTGTACCAAATGAAATCTTCCTCCTTATATATAGCAGGAGTCCATTTCAACATTTAGTGGTGTCAGGTTGTGTTTTCTTTAAAAACTATTTGAAAAATAGCTGAACTTTTGGCAAAGAGTGTAAGCTAGGGATGGGTATTGTCAGAATTTTCGTATCACAATATATTGCGATATGGTTACTGCGTATCACGATACGTATCACGATATATTATGTAGCAATCTGAAACACACTGGTAATTGGAAAACCACAATATATATGTAAAAGAGAAGGGAGTTTTCATGGGTAAATATCATTTAACCTACTTACAAAACAAAGGTACTTAAAAGAATTGTCCCAGTGTTATGATGTGTTTCAGTATCTACTGCGAGGGAAATAAAGATACTATCTGAAAATACTATTAAATGTTGTATTAGATTGATGGCCTCAGTCACTTTATTTGTGACTGTCATCTTTTGCAACCTGAACTGTTGCTAGATATCGGCTTTTCCTTTATGATTTTCAACGACTTGGCAGTTGGCCATGGTAAAGTTTGTTTTGGTTTTCACTCGATTACGCCATGGACTGCAGGCTTTTTTCTGGCAATGTCCAGCGAAGACCAGACATAAGGAAAAAGCCGATCGGTGATTTTTTAATTGATATAAATTGCTGCCCACAAACCACCGCCACCGTTTTTCTGCATGCGATCGGTAAGTGACGTCATCCGACGCTAGCACCTCCACACGTGTTTAATGTAATTGTGTGTATTTCTTTCATAAAATAAATGTTTGGAACAGGTAAAAAGCTTTTCTTGATAGCTAAACGGTTGTGAATAGGGGTGGATAGAAAACCAGCGCTTTGCACAGCTCCCGAATTATCCCCAGAAGCTCCATGTCAATAACCAACAACAGCGTTCGACTTTTCCCGCCCATCGTCTGCTATTTGGCGCCAAAACATAACCATTCATGAGATCGTAGAAAAGTCCGTTTTTTTTTTATGCAAACATCTACCGTTAGATGTAGCTAATTGTCTGGGGAGCGATTTAATCATTTTCACATTGATTGTGGATTAAATTTTATGATTGGAGGATAAACGCCAATTAGAGACATAACTTGACCATATTTTCACACCTTATCGACACGCACTGCAGGGTGGCAATTTTATGACCGGGATTAACAATAGTGTCATACTTGAACCGTAATAAATAGACAGATGGTTTGTCTCTGAGTTGACATTGCAGCAATTATTGCGATTTACTTACTGGTCTAGTTTTACCGTATTTAAAGGCATCTATTCTTGATTATTGGGGACTATCATTTCATTACATAATATTATGTAGCCCTCAGTGGTGACTGAAGACACAGACCGGCTTATATATAAAGGGTGGGAATCGATTAAATTATTAAATTTAGCCCCGGGAATAGTTCTGTTTACACTGAGCTGTATTTATCGATCACTTATGAAACAAAATATGAAAAATGGATAAAAAAGAAAATATCGAAAATATCGGTATTGGCGGACCGTATTGTGATATGATTTTTTTCTGAACTGTATCACGATATACCGATATACCGATAATATCGCACATCACTAGTGTAAGCCCTGATCAGACGCCGCGTTCTGCGGCGTCTGATCTGGGCCTGTGCTGTTTGCCAACTACCCGTTTTGGGGTTTCTGGTACTAAATCGGTCAACAGAATTCCGTAGTATCATGCAGCTCAACCAAGTCAGCCTTGAAATCATCTGCACAGTAAACTACACCTAAATCTTACCAGCTATAACTATTTTATGTCTTAGACATAATAATACCTGTGTACTTTTTCATTGATATAGGTACCAATACAACTTTCTTTTACAAATACAGGTATCATAATACTGTTGGACTCCGCTTTATGCACAAAGTAAATGAGTGTTTGAGTTTTAGGTCTCACCAACAGCTAAGGTCATATGGGGACAGGACCTCGGTTTACACTCATCTAAAAGTCTGGAGAAGCCCAGGATCGATCCTTCGACCCCAAGTTTACAATGTGAGTAGCATACCCACTACACCAAGGAGGCTTCTCAAACAATGTAAATGCCTTCTGATGTCTTCTAATGGCAGAGTCAATACCGTATAAAACTTATTTACCTGCAAATCATTCTGTGGATTCCAGTCAGAGTCGTAGATGATGACAGTGTCAGCTGCTGTCAAGTTGATACCAAGCCCACCAGCCCGTGTACACAACAGAAACACAAATCTGTCAGAGTCTGGCTTGGAGAACCTGTCTATGGCCTCTTGTCTCAGGTTCCCTGTGATTCTGCCATCTATTCTTTCATACAGATACCTGGGAGAATTATTGAAAATTAATGACTTGTTGATTTCAAAAGTGACCAATGTATAAATTTTCAAAATACCTGATGGTGTTTTATAGTCATTTCAAAAATATTTCCAAATATGGAGACTTTTTGTGAAAGAGATGTTTCAATGTCAAATTGCTCAATCCTGTTCCCTCTTGAAAGCCCCTTTCCACTTCCAATGCTTTGTTGTTTTGTAAAATGTTCAATGCATATGCCTTGTGTCAAGTCTGGTACTGCTCAAAACACTCCTATCCCATATTTCTGCATTTGCTCTTCGCCTCTGCCCAGGCAGAACTGAAACTGACCACACATGCGTACTGGTAAACTGCTCAGAAGGATGTTGTTGTTGATTTGAGGTTTAACGTCCCCGTCAACACTGTAAAGGTCATTTTGGAGACGTTGCTTCCAATTTTGTGGGACTTCTACCCGACATTGAGATGAAATGACATCTCAAGCCCTGTCGCCCAATCAAACCAATAGGGTTTATTAGCATGGACGCCTCGCACCGCAGTTCCTGGACAGGCTTAGAACCTCTAAGTGGTTTACCAGTACTAGTGAGCAGGCCGGATTCAGCTCTGCGTGGAAGCATCATGCAGCCCATATATTTCTTCAAGCCCCTATGGGCGGGGGCCAGAAGGACTAAGCCTGCCCAGGCAAAGTGGTGGGAGTCAGACCATTCAAAGTATATAAGCCTTTTGGTTTCATTGGGCGGCAGGGCTTCAGATGTCATTTCATCTCAATGCCGGGTAAAAGTCCCACAAAATTGGAAGCAATGTCTCCAAAATAACCTAAACAGTGTTGATGGTGATGTTAAACCTCAAATCCAACAAACAAAAACCAAAACATCTAGCTAACTACAGTCAAACTTCAATGGCTCGAACACCTGTGATACCATGAAAATCTCTGAGACAGGAATAGTTTGAGACAATAAGGGTTACTTCCAAGAGGCATAACGGGGATAATTAAGACTTCTTTTCGGTGTCCTATAATATAAATGTATGCTGTGTGTACATTGAGGCGATTCTAATGAGTACACACAGCATAAATTTGCAAGGTAAAAAGATGAAAATACCCTAAATTTTCCCATACTATTTTTTTGGTGCAGTAATTCCCTAGGGACTCAAAACAAGTTCCACTCAGCCAGAATAAATGAAGCCTCTGTAGTGTTGTGGTTACGCTACTCGCCTTGTAAACCAGGGATCGCAGGATCGATCCCGGGCTTCTCCAGACTTTCGGATGAGTCTTTAAACCGAGGTCCCGTCTATGTATGACTTAAGCTGTTGGTGGGACATAAAACTCAAACACTCAGCCAGAGTAAAGGAGCCATCGAAGATCTACCGTACATACACGTGTCACATAAGAAAAGGGTCATCAATACTCTCCAACTGATATTCTTCAATGCACTTGTACAGCCAAGGAAAAGGGCTAGATGAATGAACTTTGCTTGAAGCTGTTCCTAGGTTTCTTTTAACCCTTTCTGTACCAGATGGAATCGTCCTCCTCATATATAACAGAAGTCCATTTCAAAATTTGGGTTGACATATTGTGTTAGCTTTAAAATTGATCTGGAAAATGGCTGAACTTTTTGCAAACAGTGTAGACCCTGATCAGACATCTGACCTGGGTCTGCAATGTTTACCAATTATCTGTTTTGGGGTTTATGGTACAAAATGGGTTAATGGATGCTCTGTTGAGTCTGTGCATATGCATTTTGGGGCAGGTTGGGGTGTCTCCCTCATCTACTCTTCCTTCAAGAACAGACTCCATCATAGGATAGGTTAGGTTTATAGTGTAGACATCATAGTGTAGATTATATTTTTTCTTCTAGTTCTTTGCGATCAATGATTCCATCGTGGTTTTGAAAACATTCGTGGGTCACTGATTGGCCAACTAACCAGTCTGACCCAGAAAAACTTGTACACTCTTACAATTTTGTTTTGTTTCTATGCTTCCACAGGATTACCTTTTTATAACATAGAAAGCAACACAACTCCAGATATTAAGGGGAATGGGAACACCTAGCACATTTTTCTGCCATTTTTCAAAGGGAGACAACTTTCGGGACTTCTGGTTCGCTTGTCTACAGACTCATTAGAAGAGCAATGCAACTGAAAAAGGGGTCAATGCCACTGAAAAAGGGGTCTACTCTTAAAGGAAAGAATTCGCTCCTCAGGAGCAAATCTTTTCCTTTAAGAGTTGACCCTTATTTACATGGAGACAAAAAATACTTTTGCAGGGGTTGCCTCCCCTTAAAGGAGAATAAAAAGGACAATCTTCCATATTTCTTGTCAAAATGTGTGTTTTGGGTACTGATTAGAATCGCCTTGACAAGGTGATTCTAACAAGTTTCCCACAACGTTTGTTCTTATGAAGAAATAAGTAAAATTATCCTAATATCATATGTGTTACACAACCTAATCTGGAGATATGAAGCATGTCACAACGGTTGTCTCAGAAAATATATTTGGTGTACAGTTCAACCTGTATTAATTTGTTTGTTTGATCTGAGGTTTAACAACCCCGTCAACACTATTTAGGTCATTTTGGAGACATTGCTTCCAATTTTGTGGGACTTTTACCCGACACGGAGATGAAATGACATCTCAACCCCTGCCGCCCAATGAAACCAATAGGGTTTATATGCATGGATGGACCGACTCGCACCACTTTACCTAGGCAGACTTAGACCTTCTAAGTGGTTTACCAGTACTCATGTGCGGTCAGTTTCAGCTCTGCATGGAAGCATCATGCAGCCCAATCTATTACTCCAAGCCCCGTTGGGGGGGGGGGGGGGGGGGGTTGCTTAACAGACATTGCTTGTTTAATCCAGGTGGCCACTGTTAAAGGTTTTACTATCCAGGTGGCCACTGTTAAAGGTTTTACTATATACAGTCAAACTTCAATCGCTCGAACACCTTTGGGTCCTCGAAAATCTGTTCCGAGACAGGGGTAGTTCGAGCCACTTAGGATTACTACCAGGAGGTATACAATATACTTTTGGATATCTTTTCGTCTTTTATCTTGCAAATGTATGCTGTGTGTACTCATTAGAATCGCCTCATCGAGGCGATTCTAATGAGTACACACAGCATACATTTGCAAGATAAAAGACGAGGCGATTCTAATGAGTACACACAGCATACATTTGCAAGATAAAAGTCGAAAATCTTCTAAATTATCCCCCACCGTTTCTTATGTAGAGGATTTCGCTAGGGGCTCAAGAACGGGTTCGACTCAGCCATGGTAAACGAGCCATCAGTGTAGGAGCCATCAAAGTTCTACTGTACCTTCACTAGACTGTGTCTAGTCCACTGAAGTTCCTCACCTTTTATGGACAAGATAATCCTCCAGTATGTCAAGTACTCTGATCATCTGAGAAAATATCAGAACTTTATGTCCATTCTGTTTCAGTTTGGGTAGTAACTTGTCAAGCAGTACAAACTTTCCCGAGGCTGTTATGAGGGCGTGAACCACAGGGTCTATGTCACAGCTCTGTCTCATCTTCATCTCACTAAGGATGTTCTCTTCAGCTCCTAGGGAAAACAGAAAATTGTCTTCAAAAACAAAGTCGACTCTCGTTATCTCAAGCTCCAAGGGACTGGAATATTTGGTTTGAGATAACAGTAATTTGAGATAAAAGGAGTTCTAAGGAACAAAGAGCAAAATTAACATAACAGTGCGCAAAATTTAGTTGACTTAAGCCATTGATTGAGATATCAAAGTTTGAAATTACAAGAGTCTACTGTACTTGGAAATTGGCCGAATATTTTGCAAACAGTGCAGGCCCTGATCAGACACTGCAGAAAGCGGCGTCTGATCTGGGCCTGCACTGTTTGCCAACTACCCAACCACAAAATGGGTTAAAGGGATAACTGTATTGAAAACTTTCATTTGGGGAGGTAAATCGGCAGTTTTACGGTCAGAAATTTTGTTTTACGACAAAATCTCAGCGGAGCCGTAAAACAGAATTTGCATCCTTAAAACCGACAATTTACCTCCCCAAATGACAATTTTCAATTTAGATATCCCCATTCTAATGCATCCCATTCCTGAGGCTGTTATGAGGGCGTGAACCACAGGGTCCATGTCACAGCTCGGTCTCATCCTCATCTCACTCTGGATGATCTCTTCAGCTCCAAGGGAAAACATAGAAAATTGTACAGCGAAATTCCGCTATTAAGACCACCTAAAATTAAGACTAATTCTGCTGTTAAAATCTTATTTTGAAGCGTGTACTTAACATTTCTTTGTTTTCTGTCCCCAGTGTCCTCTGGTCAGGGACCACCTTTGGGACTGTTCAAAAGTGGTCTTTAAGACCACTTTTGAACCATCCCAAAGGTGGTCGTAAAAGTGGGATGTTGCTGTAGTTCTAAGCACTCGTGAATGTAGATACCTAGCACTGGGTAACAAAAAATTTGTGACAGTACAGTGAAATTCCGCTAATAAGACCACCTAAAATTAAAAAAAATTATGCTGTTAAAATCATATTTTAATAGAAGGTGTTACCTCCCTTCCATTATCTACCTTGGTAGATCATATGCATAGCTTCTAGGTTTATAACCACTCTCTGACAACTGCGTCAGGGAGTCGACTCTTTGGCTCAGGGGTAAGAGCAGTGGACTATCACCCGGGCGGCCCGGGTTCGAATCCCACCATAGGCGGGGATTTTTTTCAGGCTATGCATCTTTCCTTTGTTACGGCTCTCAGGTCGTAAGATGGGGGCTCGTCCGAAATGCCAGAATTGGCTTGTGCCGAAGTTGGCATCCTTCACGTCATCATAAATGATGACTTCCTTGAAGAGGGGGTGTGTTACCTCCCTTCCATTATCTACCTTGGTAGATCATATGCATAGCTTCTAGGTTTATAACCACTCTCTGACAACTGCGTCAGGGAGTCGACTCTTTGGCTCAGGGGTAAGAGCAGTGGACTATCACCCGGGCGGCCCGGGTTCGAATCCCACCATAGGCGGGGATTTTTTTCAGGCTATGCATCTTTCCTTTGTTACGGCTTTCACGTCGTAAGAAAGGTTTCAGGTATATTTTCTTGTTTTTCTACAGCCAGTGTGCTTTAGTGGAAGATGACCTATGGGACTGTTCAAAAGTGGTGTTTAAAACTACTTTTGAACAGTCCCAAAGCTGGTCTTAATATAGGAACTTCACTGTATATTAAAGGGTTACTGTATTGAAAACTGTCATTTGGGGAGGTAATTCAGCGGTTTTACGGTCAGAAATTTTGTTTTACGCAACGCATCAGAAGAGCCGTAAAACGGAATTTGCGACTTAAAAACCGCCGATGTACCTCCCCAATTGACAATGTTCAATACAGTTATCCCCATTCTAATGTACTTGTTTTTTTTTTTTTTTCTTAAAAAGTGAGTTATTTTGTTCGGAGCGGCAAGTGCTGTGAACTGCGTAAAACCAAATACAAGCCAATGGAAAGTGACATTACATGATGTCGGGTTTCCGACAGTATATTGCAGAATATTCTGTTGCAATTTTTGAGGTTATCCAATCAGACGTCGTGTAAAATACGCAAGTGCAACAGAATCTGTAATATACTGTCTGAAACCCTGATGTCATCATGTAAAATTGTTGCATTTGGCATACGACTGCACTTGCTGTTTTGTGCTAAAAGAACAATGTTCTACAAAACTGATGAATATAAGTGCATTAGAAATAGGATAAAGTATTCAAAATTGTCATATGGGGAGGTTAATTTGAGGAACTCAACACTATCATTTCCATACGTAAATCAAAGATATTCAAATTTGTTATTTTGGTAAGGTAGATCTTAGGGAAGTAGATCTGAGATATTTGAAACTGTCCTTTTGGAAGGTAATCTGATGTCATATGGGGAGGTAAATCAGAGATATTCAAAACATTTTTGGGGAGGTAAATTGGAGACATTCAGAACTGACATTTGGGGCGGTAGTTCAGAGATATTCAAAACTGTCATGGGGGAGGTAAATTGGGTGTATTCAAAACTGTCATATGGGGAGGTAAATCAGAGATATTCAAAATTTTTGTTTTTGGAGGTAAACTGGATATTCAGAACTGACATTTGGGGAGGCAGATCAGAGATATTCTGAACTGTCATTAGGGGAGGTAAATTGGAGGTATTCAAAAGTGTCATATAGGGAGGTAAATCAGAGATATTCAAAATTTTCGTTTTAGGGGGTAAATTGGAGATATTCAAGACTGACATTTGGGGAGGTAGATCAGAGATATTCAAAACTGTTATTTGGGGAGGTAAATTGGCGGTATTCAAAACTGGCATATGGAGAAGTAAATCTGAGATATGCAAAACTTACATTTTGGGACGTAGATCAGTGTCATTTTGGGGGGTAAATTGGAGATAATCAGAACTGACATATGGAGCTCTGGTAAATCAGATATTCAAAACTGTCATCTGGGGAAGTAAATCGGATGATAATTGAGAAATCAAGAGATTTACCTTCACAAATGACAATTCTGAATAAAGTTATCACTTAATTACAGTAAAATTCGGCTATTCAGACCATCTAAAATTAAGACTAATAATTAATTCTGTTTTAAAAAGCTTATTTGGTAGCTTGCAGTTCTTTCTTTGTGTTTTCTGCATACAGTGGACACTGGTCAGAGACCACCTTTGGGACGGTTCAAAAGTGGTCTTAAGACCACTTTTGAACCGTCCCAAAAGTGGTCTCAATATAGGAATTTTACTGCATTTGTCACAAGACTTGATTCGGTATCTAAAGGTAATCATTAGAACTGCCTTAAATTCAATGTTGCCTGCATGGGTGTTTGCACTGTTTACCAGACAAGAATTCAGAACAAATATGCCTTCCAAACAGCACAGAACACTGTGCAAAGATTTTCTCAACAGGACTGAGTGAGAATTTAATGACATAGCAACTCCTGAGTCATCTCCTTGGCATCTGGATATTCATGGGTAATCAAAGCACTGAGAGTACTGGTGGGCAGTTTGTCTCTTGAGTTTAAGCTGGAAAAATGGTATTGGACTGAGAATATAACTGTTTAACTCTTATCATGCTGTTCACGACAACCTCTATCTTTGGAAACAGTGTAGATCCAGATCAGATGGCTTCTGAATAAGCCATCTGATCAGGATCTACACTGTTTGACATTAAGCTTATGGCTTTGTAAGAATTAATTACATCAAGTAATCTGATTGGTTCAAAGTCAGTAATGGGCATTCTGGGGCATCTGATCTGGGTCTACACTGTTTGCCAAGCCCAACCCATGATTCCAGTCCAGATTCTACAGACAATCCTATTATGCAACATGCTGACTTCACTGCGATGAAATTAAATCTGCTGTTTTCTATAAATAAGTTAAATGGATTTGATCATTTGCTACAAATCAGCAACAGTCACATTGACTTTAGCACTGAAAAGCTACTTGCACTTTATAACTTTGGGTTGATTGATAAATGATCCACCCAAAAAACTATAACCTACCATTTATGAGGTATGGGTGGTTGCAACATTTTCTCAGCTCCATCATGGTGTTCATCAAGTTTGGCACGTTGCCGGAGGACTGGGTTCCCTTGTGTAGGAATGAGAAATTCTTCTCCAATATTGCACGGTAATACTTCTTCTGAATGTTAGTCAGCTCAACCTGTGGGAAAGTGATATACAGTCAGCCTTCTTTATATCGATATAAAAAAAAACAACTTGTTACAGACAATTTCAACAAAACAAGGTAAGAAAGGATTCAATGAATTTGGAAGTCCAAAAATCAAATGTTGTGGATATTTGCAGGTGATTCTGAGCAAATGTCCACATTTGTTACTAGGAGTGATTCAGGGAAAAAGGCTCTTTATTACCTACTTTACACCTTTTTGGATTCTTTATAGCTTCAAGTTACATAACAGCAAAATATCAGGAAACAAATATCATTTTTATAACGAGGGTTCCTCTGTTTTTTTATTAAAACAAGCTACAAGAGAAAAGATTTTATCTTCAAGATGGCAGTTCTTTTCAAAACTGCTTCGCTGCCCTTGTCAATAAAGATATGATGATAATGAATCAGTATTGCTAGAAGTGCAACCATTATGTACCTCAATAATAGTTTCTTCTTTAGCAGCCAGATTTTTCTCCACATCTTCTTTCAATCTTCTTAACATCATTGGTTTCAGTATCTAGAAAGAAAATAATGATCTCATGGTTGAACCTTTTGTCAATGTTCAAATATTCAGCCGACATGTATACCGATTTCTAACAAAAGGCTAAATTTACCAACAAAAGCTTTTCTTTTCCTGACATACCAAATGTTTAATGGGGCATGGCAAGCGAAAATATGTCAGGACTCAGTTCAGCATGTGCATCTGTACGGTCTGATTAGTCTTTGTTGAGTGTACACTGTTTGACGCGGAGTATATGAATTTGCAGGTATAAATTACATCAAGCAATCTGATTGGTTCAAAAGTCAGAAATGGGTGTGGCTAAATAAAATATTCAGCACAATCCGGGTTAAGGCCCTTTCAAGATTATTTTGCTCATATTCTTTGTAAGTGGGCCAAAACCTGAGTATTTGGAGAAAAAAACACCTGGGGCCAGTTGTTCAAAACTAACGATGTCGTTAGTTAACCTATCGTCAAAACTTTGATCATTTATTATGGCAAATATGCTAATATTTTTGCTGAAAAAAAATGTGAGCAGCTTTTTCGAATGCAAAAGCTGCTCACATTTTTTCAGCAAAAATTCCAAAATTTTGAATATTAAACTTGCTACAACAGTTAACAATATGACCACTAACAAACTCGTTAAGCTAACGATGCTTTGAACAACTGGCCCCAGACCTTTTGTTGCTCTGACATGTAACTTGAGCAAGGCTTAATCCACAGCAATGAGAGACCATATACCATAAAACTTTTAAAAATTGGGCCATCTTGAGGACTTGCTATGATTTGCCTATAATTTTAACCAACTTGTTTCATGATCCAGCAAGGAGTTCAAAAGCTGCAGACAGAATGGCAAACAGGAGCAGTCTGATCTGGGTCTGCACTGTATGCCTAGGCCTATCTGTCCCAATACTTAGGATCATTACGGTAAATAATATACAGCACTCTCAACCACTGAACAACATAGACCTGTATGTCATTATAATAACACGGTTTTGGATATAACACATTTTCAAGATGGATGCCAAAAATATACAGATTATTTGGAAATTTTTTTCTATATAATCTATACATTTTTGTTTGGATATAACACGGTTGTTTAACTAACACGGTTTCTGCTTTGGACCCCATTAATAGTATATAAAGGGGTTCTGGTGTAGCTGACTGACTTTGCCAGTGACTTCTAGACTCTGATCTTTACTTTTGTTTGTTTGTTTTGGAGTTTAACACTATTTTAGGTCATTTTTGAGCCAGTCAGTTTACCTATCCACACTCACCTGGGCAGGCTTATCTTAAGAGGTTAACCAGTACAGTGCAACATTCTTTCACCAGAAACTGATAACTGCCCTTCTTGAATCAGTGACCATAGACAAGATTTCATGATCAATCTCCACGAAATAATGTTGCCGATCCCAGGAGATATCGAATCCGCGTCCTCCTGATCACCAGTCAGATGCGCATCCGACTGAGCTACCAAGGCCGGCCTGATCTTCACTATCACTGCTTACCAAGTTCCGTATCAACTTACAGCTTTCAGTTTATCCACCTGTTCTTCTGTCTTCAGTGTACCGAATTCTGCCAAAAACTCTGTAGACGAGTGAAACTGACTGGGTTCTAGGAAGTTCAACAAACTAAACAGTTCTTCAACATTGTTCTGAAGTGGAGTCCCTGACAGCAGAACTTTATGCTCCTGTAACAAAATTAAGAGTACAAGAAAACAGCTTAACCCTTGTCCTGCTGAATATTTATATATGCCACACCCACTACCGATTATCAACCAATCAGATTACTTGATGCAAATTATTGCAACAAATTCATAGTCTGAATGGCGAACAATGTAGATCCTGATCAGATGGCTTCGTCAGAAGCCATCTGATCTGGATCTACATTGTTTCAAAGATAAGGCATATCCGGGATTAGCAGGACAAGGGTTAACCCTTATCATGCTGTTCACGACAACCCATATCTTTGCAAACCGTGTAGATCCAGATCAGATGGCTTCTGAAGAAGCCATCTGATCAGGATCTACATTGTTTGACATTCAATTTACCAATTTGTAGGAATAAATTACATCAAGTACTCTGATTGGTTCAAAGTCAGAAATGGGTGTGGCTAAACTGAATATTCAGCAAGAGAAGGGTTAAAAAAACAAACAAATTATCATTTTTCAAAAAAAAAACAAAAAAAAACAGAATATAATTTTTGTGAAAATTATTTTTGTGATTTTACATTTCCTTCTAACAAAGCATGCCTATATAGGTAACAGAAAAGAACTAATACTTTTTTTTTTTTTTTGCAACAAATCACTGGGCAAAAAAAGGTGAGGCAAAAAAGCCGCTGTTTTATGAAGTCACTCAAAGATTCTTCGACATTTGAAAAAACATTACAAAAGGAATGTTTGTCAGTTTAAGAAGACAAATTGCTTGTGCTAAGAGTTCGTGATTTGATCTTCTCAAGTATGAGACGATATGTATATGTGAGAGCCGGCCTCAGTGGCTCAGTCAGATGCGCGTCTGACTGGTGATCAGGAGGACGCGGGTTCGACTCCCGCCGGGGTCGGCAACATTCTTTCGTGGAGATTGATCATGAAATCTTTTCTACGGTCATTCTCTCCCTTCCGCTGATTCAAGAAGGGCAGTTGTCAGTTTCTGGCGAAAGAATGGGCACTGTACTGGTTAACCGCTTACGTATAAGCCTGCCCAGGAAAGTGTTGATAGGTAAACTGACCGGCCCAAAAATGACCTAAATAGTGTTGACTGGGCCGTTAAACTCCAATACAAACAAACAAACAATGTATATGTGAGCTGGAGATATTGCCTTCCTGGAAAAACCCGGATCCAGAAAGGTTTCTTGTAAATGGGATGAACTAGAATGAATAAATATTACAGATTTGTAAAAAAAAAAATTATGTGTTTTGATCTGTTATTCACATGTCCTCCAAATTCTGCCAAGTGCTCATGATTTGATCTGCTATTCAACTGTCCTCAAAACTGTCATTTATTACCTAGCAAGTCACTGCTGTTTAATGCTTAGGTACGTTTATCTTATATTATTCATGTACCAGCTATCAGACCGCACATATGAATACAGTAGAACTTCGGTAGCTTTAACACCGATTGCTCGTTTACCATGGCTGAGTCGAACTCTTTTTTGAGTCCCTAGGGAATTCCTCTACATAAGAAATAGTCAGGGATAATCTGGGAGATTTTAGTCTTTTATCTTGCAAATGTATGCACACAGCATACATTTTTATTCTAGAACACCGAAAAGTATCTAGTTATACCTCCTGGCTGTAACCATCAGTGGCTCGAACTAACCCTGCCTCGAACAGATTTTCGAGGTCCCAAAGGTGTTCGAGCCATTGAAGTTTGACTGTAATCTGAACCAAAACTTTGATGATGTTTCATTACATTTTATGCCTTCAAGCAGAAAAAAAAAAGATAATAAGGTTGACGCCTGCCTGAAAATTTCCGTATCTTGAAGTGTTCAGCACCCATTTCTTTCTCCAAATCTTGCTCTAGTTTATATATGCTTTAAAAATTGGAAGTACTTAAACAATCATCATAAATCACTGCTCTGCAAAGTGTCAAAAATATGCAAAAACCTGAAGTTCCAAGACCTTCCATTGCAAAATTTGCATCTTATATATTATCCTTTTAAAGGTGCATTATTGAGCTACCGGGTCTCAATTTTTTTTTCTGGTTTTTATCTTCAATGCATACTCCTTTGTCATGTGTACACTTTTGGAGCCAAATACAGCTTCAGAACTTTGTGAAAATGGTCATTTTCATTTCATCCCTCTCAAACTCGTTTACCTGTCGTCATAACTGTTCGCATTTTTGCATAAAATGCATTCATTTGTATTGTTTTAAAGAAAAATACCGGCTATATATATTTTATTTTTGGAAGCATTTTTTCTGGATAGCTCAATGCACCTTGAACCACTAGACCAGGGAGCATTTCTTGCATTTAATTAAGAGTGGTCATTATCAGTGTGTGTGTATGTGTGAGTTTTATGTCCTACCAACAGCTAAGGTCATATGGAGACAGGACCTCGGACTCATCCAAAAGTCTGGAGAAGCCCTTGATCGAACCCATGATCCCTGGTTTATGAGGCCAGCAGCTTATCCACTACACCACAGAGGATTCTGATCATTATCAGTAATGACAAACAAACTATTATTAGACTAGGGATGTCTGTACAGTGAGAGTTATTGTAGTCCTGTGATTTCAAAATGGTTTTAGTTCCCTTCCCAGAAAAATTCACAATCATTTATATGAAACAGAATTAAGCTTAAACTTACAAAGTCAAAGAATCTAAGACCCTCCATCAATCGACAGTTCTTGTTTTTGAGTCTGTGAGCCTCATCAATAATGACACATCTCCATTCTATATCTCTCAGAACCTCCAGATCAGATATTATCAATTCGTAAGTGGTTATAATAACATGAAACTTATAAACATCAGTCATTTTACGTCCTTTTGAATCTTTATGGTACATCTCGTATTCCTGAAGCATGAAACGACTTGGCGATCTGAAAATACAAATTAACGTGTTAGTCAAGATAGAAAATTACCTTCCACAGACATTTGTTAAAAACTGCTCATAAAACATACACCCTGTTCATGTTTTCATGGACTTTCAAGAATACGAAATTTGTTTGTTTCTAGACTATATGGCCAATTCAAAACCATAGATGTCATATCAATTCAGTCAAAAAACCTGGAAAATCAACAATATGAAAAACATTATAGTTACTTACGTTCCGTGGTAGACAATAACGTTCATATCTGTCCATAGCTCAAACTCTCTCATCCAGTTACCAATAGTGGACAGTGGGGCTACGACCAGGAATGGTCCCTCTATACCATAGCTGAAGATCTCATGAAGGAAGGTAATACTCTGAATTGTCTTTCCGAGACCCATCTCGTCAGCCAGGATACAGTTTTGTCTATAAATAACAGAAGAAAGAGATGAAGTGATTGTTGGTGTGTTGTAGTTAACCCATTGTATACTACTGTACTCTTCCACTGCTATTTGTTGGACTATAAGGGGTGTCAGGCCTATTTTTTCATTTTCATTCTATTTTTGACGGAAAATTCTGTTAGCAAATAGTGTAGGACCAGATCAGATGCTGATTTCTGCGGCGTCTGATCTGGGCCTGCACTGTTTGCCAAGGTTCCCCTTTAGGGGTTTCCCACATACAATGGGTGAAACTACAAGTTAGCCTTTGAGGGCCATTTTGTTTTGTTTTCCCAGAGAAAGGGAGATGAGATAGCAGAGATGATTAAAGACAGGGTAGGAGAAAATTAGGAAACAAGAGACTGCAAGTTAAGAAAAAGAAGAAATGTAAATCCAACCTGCTGCAAAGGCTGCAGGCCTTGCCCAATTGTAAGCTGAAATCAGTTAACACTGGTTTAATACCTACCTTTGCTAACAGTGTAAATCCAAATCTGGATTTGTCATTCAGTTTCTGAATCTGAACAGATACATCAAGTAATTTAATGGGTTGAAAGGCAATAACTTCTGAGATAAACTGAGTGTCAGATGAATAATTTTAGTAAATTTTCATTCACAATAAGAACATAGTTGTATCACCTTGATGCAAATTTTCATTCACAATAAGAACACAGTTGTATCACCTTGATGCAAATTTTCATTCTCAATAAGAACACAGTTGTATCACCTTGATGCAAATTTTCATTCACAATAAGAACACAGTTGTATCACCTTGATGCAAATTTTCATTCACAATAAGAACACAGTTGTATCACCTTGATGCAAATTTTCATTCTCAATAAGAACACAGTTGTATCACCTTGATGCAAATTTTCATTCACAATAAGAACACAGTTGTATCACCTTGATGCAAATTTTCATTCTCAATAAGAACACAGTTGTATCACCTTGATGCAAATTTTCATTCTCAATAAGAACAAAGTTGTATCACCTTGATGCAAATTTTCATTCTCAATAAGAACACAGTTGTATCACCTTGATGCAAATTTTCATTCTCAATAAGAACACAGTTGTATCACCTTGATGCAAATTTTCATTCTCAATAAGAACAAAGTTGTATCACCTTGATGCAAATAAGAACATAGTTGTATCACCTTGATGCAAATTTTCATTCTCAATAAGAACATAGTTGTATCCCCCTGATGCAAATTTTCATTCTCAATAAGAAAATAGTTGTATCAATTTGATGCAAATCATTCATAATCATATCATTTGCCTGCCTCAATAGCTCAGTCTGATGCGCGTCTGACTGGTGATCAGGTGGATGCGGGTTTGATACCTGTCGGGGTCAGCAACATTCTTTCGTGGAGATTGATCATGAAATCTTTTCTACAGTCATTCTCTCCCTTCCGCTGATTCGCAGTTGTCCATTTCTGGTGAAAGAATGAGCACTGTACTGATTAACCCCTTAAGTATAAACCTGCCCAGGAAAGTGTGGATAGGTAAACTGACCGGCTCTAAAATGACCTAAATAGTGTTGACAGGGCCGTTAAACTCCAATACAAACAAATAAACATACCTCTCACACAGGAACTTGCATATGGCTGCCTTTGTTCGCCAGTAGTGAGAAGTTGTTAGTGCAATTAAGGCTGAGTAACGAGGACATAACTGGGATTTTTTTCTTCCATTTCTCCATAAAACCTCATATGTTTTGGTTACTTGTTAGAATTGCCTCAATGAGGCAATTCTAACAAGTACCCACAACATAACTTTATATAAAAAAAAATAAGGAAAATAATCCCTTATCTTCATTTCTACGCTTTTAGAAGCCTCCGTGGCCGAGTGGTTACGCTACTCGCCTTGCAAACCAGGGGTCGCAGGTTCGATCCCGGGCTTCTCCAGACTTTCGGATTAGTCTTTAAACCGAGGTCCCGTCTCCGTATGACCTTAGCTGTTGGCGGGACGTAAAACAAACACTCACTCATTTCTACGCTTTATTTGGCGCTATAGTGAAATTCCCCTTATAAGACCACCTAAAATTATTCTTGACACATAATTCTGCTTTAAATAGCTAATTTAGTAGATTGCATGTATTCTTTGTGTTTTCTCAAAGCTGTGTCCTCTGGTCAGAGACCTCCTTTGGGACTGTTCAAAAGTGGTCTTGAAGACCACTTTTGAACAGTCCCAAAGCTGGTCTTAATATAGAAATTTTACTGTACTTTGTAGACAGATTAGGCTACTGAGGCTCACCTCATTTCAATTAAAGTTTCCCCAGTCACATTAATCTCCTTCACATTATGATCCAGATAATACAAAAACCCTACAATTCTACCAAATTCAAATTTAAAACTGTCCATTATCTACTACCTTCCTTTCAGTAATTATTCTGTAATCATTCTGATTCTACACATTTCTAAATCCACTTTTTTTGGCAGTATTCGACCTACTTGGTGCTGATGCGCCGTAAAATACCAATCAATCATTTCCTACCTCTTCCACCAGCTGAATGTAAGCCAGTTGACCCCCTCTAACTGATATTCTCTCAATGTATTTCCTCCCTTGTATGTGTGCGTCTCCTTCAGAGGCTCCCATTCTGCACCACTTGATGGTCTTCTTACATACTGAAAATTATAGACAAGGTAGTAAGTTACTAGTTACAAGTCTAGGCAGGGCCTTAACCCTTTTAGTACCAAATGGAATGTTCCTCCTTATATATAGCAGGAGTCGATTTCAAAATTTAGGGGTGACAGGCTGTGTTTTCATCAAAATTGATTCGGAAAATGCCTGAACTATTTGCATATAGTGTAGGCCCTGATCATGTGGCGTCTGATCTGGGCCTGCACTGTTCGCCAGGGTACCCGTAATTGGGTTTCTGGTACTAAATGGGTTAAGTTATTATTCAAACCTGTTTAAACTGACTTTTGAGTTTAATAGTTCAAGATGAGATACATGAAAGGAGCTATTCAGGATAACTATACCTCATTAATATTGTTCTAAGCAAACAAACTTGTTAGTTAATGTATAGTTAAAGCATGTCATACTAAAGACTAACAGCCCCTGTCTATCTGGGCTTGAAGAAATAGATGCGCTGCATGATGCTTCCACGCAGAGCTGAAACCGACCCGCACACGAGTACTGGTAAACGGGCTTAGAGGATGTAAGCCTGCCCAGGCAAAGCGGTACGAGTCGGCCCGTCCATGCTTATAAATGGTTTCATTGGGCGGCAGGGCTTGAGATATCATTTTATCTCAATGTCGGGTAAAAGTCCAACAAAATTGGAAGCAACGTCTCCAAAATGACCTTTACAGTGTTGACGGGGATGTTAAATCTCAAATCAAACAAACAAACAAAAACTAAATGACTAAACATTTATCTTAGCATTTCCTGACTTAAACGTTACAGTAAAATCTTTCTTGTTTTCTATTGAAGTATATGTTGTGGGGTATCATAGCAACAGATAAGGTTGGTATTTTGTGATAATTTTCCTTATTTCTCCATATAGACCTATGTTGTGGGTATTCATTAGAACCGCCTCGCCGAGGCAGTTCTAAAGAATACCCACAACATAGATTTTTATAAAGAATTGACAAAAACTATCCTTCAATTATCACGAAATATGAACCTTATTTGTTGCTATGAGGTATTTCTCACAAGTACAATGTCATTCTCACTGTGACACAACAATCAAACTAAAGAAAATAATCCCTTAATCCTTGTCCTGCTGAGCCTGGATATGTCTTATCTTTCAAACAATGTTGATCCAGATCAGATGGCTTCTGAAGAAAACATCTGATCAGGATCTACACTATTTGTCATTCAAATTGTGAATTTGTTGCAATAATTTGCATCAAATAATCTGATTGGTTGATAATCGGCAGTGTGTGTGGCATATTTAAATATTCAGCGGGTTAAGGCTTAATTATCCTCATAACACCTTATCTAGATCTATGAGATAAAAACAGCATACCACTCTCTCGTCTTCAGGAGGCACTCGGCGGAACTTTTTGAAAAGCAATACTTTCTCAGGATCAACATCCTGCTGCAGTTCCCAAGTGCTGTCCTCGTATGGAAGGCTACGCCATTTCACAAGGTAGTGGGTCACTTCTTCTTTCGTGTTGGGGTCAAAAGTGACTGATTCCTCAAGAACACGGTCCACTTCAACATACTCTGGGTTAAACAGTTCTTCATCATCAAGCTGAAACAAATTTAGGGGAGACACAAATCTTGCGGGGAGTAAACTCTTCAGGGGAGGCAACTCCTTGAAAAATATTTCTGTCTCCCTTTGTTAGAGGGGACCTAACCGTAAAGAAAAGAATTTGCTCCTTTGGCGCAAATTCTTTCTTTAACCCATTTTGTACCAGAAACCCCAAAACGGGTATCCTAGCAAACAGCGCAGGCCCAGATCAGACGCCGCAGAACACGGCGTCTGATCAGGGCCTCCACTGTTTGCTGAAAGTTCAGTCATTTTCCAAATAAATTTTGATGAAAATACAACTTGAAACCCTTAAATTTTAAATGGACTCCTGCTATTTATGAGGCAGAAGATTCCATTTGATATAAAAAGGGTTAAAGAGTAGACCCCTTTTTCAAGAAGAATAGGAAATTACCTGTAAATAGTATGTTATTGTCCCTCATGATAAGACAATCTTATTGACAGTGACTGTACCCCAACCTTTCCAGCTTCAGTTCAAATAAGCATTTTTAAAAGAGAACAGGAAGTCCTGAAAGTTGTCTCCTTCGTTGAGAAAACAAGCTATTGATTTTATATCCTCTTTCAAGAAATCTCTTTAAATAAGCTGTTATTTTTTTTGTGTTTTTTTTTCTCATATTGGAGAAACACCACCAAACCACCTGATATCTGAAAATGTGATAATCAAACTGCCTTGTCACTGAAAATTCAAAATTTCTAACCAGTTTTGACTATATCTTCTCCAGAGTCATTCATAGCCGGAATGATCACTGAGATTTTAAAATCTCTGCCTCTTCTCTCACTTTCCTCTACACTTTCTTTAACTCTTTTTATACAGGGACACCGACACACAGTTAAGGCCAAGATCACTGATCAGGGCTAACACAGTTTGCAAAAAGTTCAGCCATTTTCTAAATAAATTTCCCAAGGTAACACAATTTGACACTTCTAAATTTCAAACTTGACTCCTGCTATATATATATGAGCCAGCACATTACAAAATCTACAAGAAGTCTTGAGCGACCAGGGAAGACTCAGATCAGTCTGCGTATTTGTGCAGTCTGATCAGTCTTCACTGATCGCATGTACCTACTATATGTTAGAGACATAAGTAAAAGGTTTTGTCATAGTGGATGGGTGCGCAGGTTGATTCGAGTCTCTGCTGGTCGCACGGTCTTATTGTAGATTTTGTCATGCGCCGGCTCATATAAGATGGAAGATTCTATTAAGCACTAAATGGGTAAAACATATTATACATATATGCTTATGTATGTGAGAGCACTTTTTTCTGTCATGTTCCAGCTGACTAACAAAGATGTTCATTACTTACCGCTGAGAAGTAGTTATTCTGTGCTTTCTTGATCTTGTAGCGTCTAATCTTGCCAGGTATTCTCTTGTCTCTCATCAACTCTTTCTCCGTCTTCCACTCGCAGTGTAAGTAGGAGCTACAGAAACAGAAAATGTGATTTTATCTCTGAGGTGTGCGACATAAAAATGTCAACTAGGGTTGCATGTAAAATGGTATACCCTGATTATTTTATTCCCATGGTAGGCGCCACAGTACATTTTGTATGTACCAGTACATTCTGAAGTTATGAACTTGTTAACAACAGCCACATTCCCTGTATAATCTGTCCATTTTGTCTGTACCAGTACATTCTGAAGTTATGAACTTGTTAACAACAGCCACATTCCCTGTATAATCTGTATATTTTGTCTGTACCAGTACATTCTGAAGTTATGAACTTGTTAACAACAGCCACATTCCCTGTATAATCTGTACATTTTGTCTGTACCAGTACATTCTGAAGTTATGAACTTGTTAACAACAGCCACATTCCCTGTATAATCTGTACATTTTGTCTGTACCAGTACATTCTGAAGTTATGAACTTGTTCACAACAGCCACATTCCCTGTCAAATCTGTACATTTTGTCTGTACCAGTACATTCTGAAGTTATGAACTTGTTAACAACAGCCAAATTCCCTGTATAATCAGAAGTCTCAGCAGTCTGGATAACTGTTGCCGTAGTTGTTGTTTTATAAAATCAACAATTTCATTAGAACACCTTTGGAACTATGCAATTTGTTCTAGACAAAAGGTACAGCGGAATTCCGCTATTAAAACCACCTAAAATTAAGACTAATTCTGCTTTAAAAAAGCTTATTTAGAAGGTTGCAGTTATTCTTTCTTCATGTTTTCTGCACACAATGTCCTCTGGTCAGGGACCACCTTTGGGACTGTTCAAAAGTGGTCTTAAAGACCACTTTTAAACAGTCCCAAAGGTGGTCTTATTATAGGAATTTTACTGTGGTTTGAATCAAGGAGCACCGATCATCTATCATAGCACCTGGTCATGTGACATAAAGGTAATAATTTATAGATATCTTTTCAATCTTCCTAAATTACACCTATCAGAATGTTTTTTCTTGCACACCAGACATGGAAATCCGTAATTTTACCCTGGGATAGAAATTTATGTTCTGACCCAGGTGTTCCGACCCAGGCAACAAACATAAATGCGCTTCAATTCTATTCAACTGCCGGAACTACTTTCGCACTACTTTTATTTTGTAAACAGTATACATGTGCGAGCTGTCGAAACTAACCGGAGGTGTTGTGCAAGAAAAAGAATCCAATATGGGGTTCTGTTGTAGATGGGCGTTTCCAACCCTCGGGATGACCGTGCTGAGTGGAACCTCGGCATAGCCTCGGTTCCGCTCAGCACGGTCATCCCTTGGGTTGGTAAAGCTCACCTACAACAGAACCCCATATCAGATTCTTATAATCTGAACAATAGGAAGAATTTCTTAGAAACCCAAGAATGAGTCCTAACCCTTATCCTGCTGTTGTAACAACCCCTACCTTTGCAAACAGGACAGATCAAGATCAAATGACTTCTGAAGAAGCCATCAGATCAGGATCCATACTATTTGTCATTCAGTTTGTGAATTTGAATGAATACAACATATCATGTAATCTGATTGGCTGATAGACATAAATGCCAGTCATTGTTCATGTTTATACAAACTTTCAGTTTTCTAGCTTACCGGTACATAGTTCCTGAGAAATCTGTCACCAAAGTTTTCATGAATGGCAAAATTTGAAAACCTAACACTAGCTTTCATAGTTCCTGAGAAATCTCAAAAATTCTTGTGAAAGGCAAAATTTGAAAACCTAACATGGGACATAACTCCAAGAGTTCTGTGCCCTTGGTCACTATTCTGCTACTACACCATCCTTACCTTAGAGACAAAGTGTAGTGACAGTTTCCTTGAAGTCAGACCAGTTATTAAGCAAAATGCATTCTAAAATTTAAATTATTCAGCAGGATAAAGGCTGATCAGCCATTTCAATTTTGCCATCAGTTTTTGAGTCTTCAAAGTTTTACTGTATTTGGTTAATATCAGGGCCCAGTTGTTCAAAGCATCGTTAGCTTAACATGCTCGCTGCTGGACAAATTGCTAACTGTTCTATTAAGTACAATATCTAATACTCTGGTATTTTTGCATTTGCAAAAGCTGCTCACATTTTTTTCTGCAAAATTTTTTAGTATATTTGCCATATCTAATGATCAAAGTTTTAACTACATGTATATGTAATACCTAATGCAATTTGACATGAAACAGATGACCTCTTGTTTGTTTGTTTGTTTGTATTGGAGTTTAACGGCCCAGTTAACACTATTTTAGGTTATTTTTGAGCCGGTCAGTTTACCTATCCACACTTCCTGGGCAGGCTTATACGTAAGCAGCTAACCAGTACAGTGCACATTCTTTTGCCAGAAACTGACAACTGCCCTTCTTGAATCAGTGGAAGGGGGAGAATGACTATAGAAAAGATTTCATGATCAATCTCCACAAAAAGAATGTTACCGACCCCGGCAGGTATCGAACCCGCGTCCCCCTGATCACCAGTCAGATGCCCATCCAACTGAGCTACTGAGGCCGGCGACTGATAACCAGACCTCTATTACCATAATTTCACACCCAACTGAATGCATATATTAATCTTTGCATTTTTATGAAGTGATCGATATTGTTATTCAATACATAGAGGTTGCTAAATGGGTCGCCATTCTCGAGATGCCGTCACAAGAAGTTTACAAAAACCGACCTGATAGGCGATATCATTGACAAATTTATTCTTCAAGGAGGTCAGTCTCATGTCAAATTGCACAAGTTATATAACTAATGGAGTCATTAGTTTTGAATAACAGGCCACAGACTGCCTGCTTGAAATGTTAACAGACGACAATGGACCGACTACTGTCCTAGAAGCTTCCACAGGAGCCTTCATCTCTAGTGTCAGAGCTAAAGACTGCTTTTATTGACACTAATATTTCAACCTCTGACTTAGAAGCCTCCATGGTTTAGTAGTTATGCTACTCGCCTTGTAAACCAGGGGTCGAGAATCGATCCCGGGCTTCTCCAGACTTTCGGATGAGTCTTTAAACCAAGTCCAATCTCCGTATGACATTTTCTTGCACACTAGACAAGGAAATCCGTGATTTTACCCTGGGATAGAAATTTATGTTCTGACCCTGGTGTTCCGACCCCAAATCTAATATAATCGCGTGTTTGATAAATGCACTGGTTGATTACAACCTCACGCGCGGCGGCGTCATGCGGGACGTCACTAAACATTCCTGTTGTGTCATCACAAAATGGCGGACGTCAGTAACCGGAGTGACAGCAGCATTAAAAATTCGCAATAGAAATGGAAGGTATGCAAGAAAAAGAATCCAATATGGGTGTGAGGGGTGGAAAGAAAAATCCGTCCCTCGGGATCACTGTCCGGCATCACTCGGCAAGCCTCGTGATGCCGGACAGTGTCCCTCGGGACAGATTTTTCCATCCACCCCTCACACCCATATAAGATTCTTATAATCTGTTGGTGGGACTCACACAACCTCTGACTTACAAGTTTTTATATTTCACATAGTACTCTTCTACATCATCTTCTTCATCTTCATCATTAGAAACCTGAAAGAAATACAAAGAGGCCTTCATTATTCAATTCATAAACAACAGTGACGCAGATTAGCTTGCTCATTTTTACAGAGAAATCTAACATGGGTGTGATGGGTGGATAGAAAAATCTGTCCAGAGTTTCAATGTCCGACATCAGGAGGCTTGTAGTGTGATGCGGGACAGCGATCCCGCTGATTCAAGAAGGGCAGTTGTCAGTTTCTGGCAAAAGAATGTGCACTGTACTGGAATGTGCACTGTACTGGTTAACAGCTTACATATAAGCCTGCCCAGGATAAGTGTGGAACGGTAAACTGACCTGCTCAAAAATGACCTATATAGAGTTGACTTGGCCATTAAAACTCCAACGCAAACAAATCATTTGCAAAAGCTACTCACATTTTTTTGACATATTAAATAATCAAAATTTTAACATGTTAACTAACAATATAGTTGATTTTGAACAACTTTGCCCTGGCCTTCATAAAATTGCTGAAAATATGCAGGTTCTTCCATCAAGGAGCCTGCATATTTTCTGAAATTTTATGGCAAGGATTCAGCTTTACCCTTAAGACCCCGAGAAAAACTACATCTGAAAATGTCATCTGCTTATGTTGTTTGGTGAATTCTTTTTGCAAAATTTTTAAAAATGTTTTTGCACACAGGCAAAGAGTTTGGGCCCAGATCAGACTGCTCCTACAGGAGCAGTCTGATCTGCTCCTACAGGAGCAGTCTGATCTGGTTCCACACTGTTTGCAAAAAATTACTTAAGGTAACCAGCAGAAGGCAAAGCAGACGACAGTTTTATGGGTAAATACAGTATAGCTCCAATATATCCCGTTCCGATATTTCACGATGTCCAATCTATCGCGGTCGCGCCGTGGATCCTGTTTTTTTTTTTTTCCCTTAAAAATTTGCAATTAAAAAAAAATAGAGTTTTAAGTTGTTAAAATTTATTTAAAACCGGGTTAAACCAGGCGCCAACAGCGTTCGACTTTTCCCGCCCAGCGTCTGCTATTTGTCGCCAAAACATAACCATTCACGAGGTCGCAGAAAAGTCCGTATTATGCAAACATCTACCATTAGATGTAGCTAATTGTCTGAGGAGCGATTAAATCATTTTCACATTGATTGTGGATTAAATTTTATGATTGGAAGATAAACACCAATTAGAGACATAACTTGACCATATTTTCACACCTTATCGACACGCACCGCAGGGTGGCAATTATATGACAGGGATTAACATTAGTGTCATACCTGAACCGTAATAAATACACAGATGGTTTGTCTCTCAATTGACAGTGCAGCAATTATTGCGATTTACTTACTGGTCTAGTTTTACCCCATTTAAGGACTCAAAAAGACTGACATTTGTAGACGATTTTTTTTACACTTGCCCGAAATCAAAACACAATAAAATGATAGTTTTGTTGTTGTAAAGTTTTTCGGCCCGTGGTAGACGTTAATTTTTTTTTTTCCAACCGCTACTTTTAATGATTCTGAGATCTGGCAAGCCAAGGGAAACAACTAAAATTGCTTTAGCACTTATGGTAGTTCCGCCCCTTGGTCGTCACCCGTTACACACAACCAGGGGAACCCGCAAATCCAAAATGGCATCCTGTTTTGACATTTTAGCAATCACGTTTTCAGACGCAGATTTTCAGCGGTTCTCGAATGTAAGTTACCGGTAATTGGTAGACATAGTCCCCTTTGTTTGTTCTGTCACTGAGTAATTCTGAACCTACTTTAATGGTGAAATACGGCCGACAGCATTACAGACAGCCATTAGTGTGGATTGATAAACGGTTCTCACCAAACTATCACCGCGACTTGTATTGGCATCTCGGCAAACTACCGCGACTTATATCGCGCTCCGACCACATCGCGGTTTTCGGGCTATGGACCCCGACTACCGCGATATATTTGAGCTATACTGTAGTATTTTCAACACCTACATCAGCATCTTTAGTCCTCATCCTAGACCCCAGGATCTTCTCAACCACTACAGCGTCTTCTTCGGCTGGGTTCTCCTGCAACATGAAATGCAGGAAATTCCACTAATAACACCAGCTCAAATATGGACAAATTCTGATACTAAAAGCATTTTAACCCCTTTATGTACCAAATGGAATCTTCCTCTTTATATATAGCAGGAGTTCATTTCAAAATTTAGGGGTGTCAGTTTGTGTTTTCTTCAAAATTGATTTGGAAAATGGCTGCACCTTTTGCAAACAGTGAAGGCCCTGATCAGACGCCGCATTCTGTGGCGTCTGATCTGCCCATTCTGGGCCTGCACTGTTCGCCAGGGTACCCGTTTTGGGGTTTCTGGAGGGTTGAGTTTTTCTTTCTTTGTGCTTTCTACACCAAGTGTCTCCTGGTAAGAGGCCACCTTTGGCTCTGTTCAAAAGTGGTCTTAAAGACCACTTTTGAACAGACCCAAAGGTGGTCTTATACAGGAATTTTACACTATTTGAAGTATACTACTGTTTAAAAGTTTCAACCACAAAACACATTTCAGCTGAACCATGTGAAGATGCCTTCCAGCACATGTATTCAGTGAAGTCTCCAAACCAACCTGCTTACCCAACCAACCACAAGTTTTCCCAGCATGCACGACTGAAGAAACTATGGGTCATGGGTTTCCTTGTAGTGCCAGGTAAGGCTCAGATCAGAATACAGATGCACACACTTACTGGAGTTTACAATGCGCACATGTCGATGACACATATTCTCTCAACATGGCTAAATTGTGAACAGGTACTCACTCGTTAAAGCTGGTCATGCTAAGTTTTTCAAGCAAGTACCCTATACATATTTTTTATGAAGTGCTGTAAAAAATATTGAAGAATAATCCTCAAGTATGAAGTATCCACTGATTCACCTTATACTGTGGTGCCGCCGCCCACTGAAGCATGAGAAATTGATTGGACTGCATGATGCTTCCACACAGAGCTGAATCTGACCACACAAGAGTACTGGTAAACAGCTTAGGACTAAGCCTGCCCAGGCAAAGAGGTGTGAGTCAGATCGTCCAATGCATATAAGCCTTCTGGTTTCAATGGGCGGCAGGGCTTGAGATGTCTTTTCATCTCAATGTTGGGTAAAAGTCCCACAAAATTGGAAGCAACATCTCCAAAATGACCTAAATAGTGTTGATGGGGACAAGAGTACTGGTAAACAGCTTAGGACTAAGCCTGCCCAGGCAAAGAGGTGTGAGTCAGATCGTCAAATGCATATAAGCCTTCTGGTTTCAATGGGCGGCAGGGCTTGAGATGTCGTTTCATCTCAATGTTGGGTAAAAGTCCCACAAAATTGGAAGCAACATCTCCAAAATGACCTAAATAGTGTTGATGGGGACGTTAAACCCCAATTCAAACAAATCACCTTATGCTGTAAGTTAGTTTACACATCAACATCTTAAGAAAAATGTGTTTCACAGAAAATAAGGCTTGACATTTCTGTGAAAATAATGAAAAAACATTTTAGATTAATGTCTGTTCTAGAATTTTCTGCACAGCACTTGAAGTAAGTAACATCTTTATCTAACAAGACTTGCGCATTCGGTTTCCTTATCTTCCATGCGGGCCTCACATATGTACACATCATGAAAACACGCCTATATAATTTTGACCCCCTGGAACCCCACTTTTATATAGTAAAACTGGGGTTTGCAGGGTATACTTTAGTTTTCTAATTTCTGCTCAAAAACATAGATTGTGGGTACTCGTTAGAACCGCCTCACCGAGGCGGTTCTAACGAGTGCCCACAATCTATATTTTGAGCACAAATCAGAAAAATATCACAATTTTTCATCTGAAAATTTTCATTTTTTCGTCGGTAAAGGTGGCAATGTATTTGTATAGGCGTGTTTGCATAATGAACATATACACAATCAACAAAATACACAATATATTAACAGTAAACCAGTCACAAGCAGAATTTTTCAGATCAACAAAGATAAAAATACCTAAAAGACTTATGTAGTCATTGTATTGCAAAAGATTCAGCTAGTGAACAACCATCCAACATAGGCCGTTTGAAATTTCCCAAGAGTACCAGAATTTTCAAAATGTGTTGGTATGTCATTCCATATCCTTGAGCCAGAGTAACTAAATGATTTCCTAAAAAGTTCTATAATTTTGGGTTTCGGTATAACCAAGTCTGCATTTTGTTTGTTTGTTTGATTTGGGGTTTAACATCCCTGTCAACACTGTATAGTTCATGTTGGAGACGTTGCTTCCAATTTTGTGGGACTTTTACCCGACATTGAGATGAAATGACATCTCAAGCCCTGTCGCCCAATGAAACCAATAGGGTTTATAAGCATGGACAGTCCGACTTGCACTGCTTTGCGTGGGCAAACTTAGATCGTCTAAGCAGTTTACCAGTACTCATGTGCGGTCAGTTTTAGCTCTATGTGGAAACATCATGCAGCCCATCTATTTCTTCAAGCCTCGATGGGCGGGGGCCTGCATTTTGTACTGATTTTAGGTTTATGTTGTGCCTGTGTTTTGCTGTTTGGAATCTATTTTACGTGTACATTGGAAATGATGGTTCATTTATAGATTTATATATGAGAATTGCCTTTTTGTACATAATTCTTTGGTCAAAGGTCATCCAATTTAGTTCTTTAACCCATTTTGTAGCAGAAACCCCAAAACGGGTAGTTGGCAAGCAGAATGCGGTGTCTGATCAGGGCCCAACACTGTTTGAAAGATTTTTAGCCAATTTCCAAGTAGGTTTTGAAGAAAACACAACCTGAAACCCCTGAATTTTGAAATGGAATCCTGCTGAATTTACTGGGAAGATTCCATTTGGTACAAAAAGGGTTAAATAATTCATTTGAAGAGTTATCAAAACTTTTGTCTAGGGCTATCAGCACAGCACTTAAAGGGTTAATCGATTCAAATTTAACCCTTTTTACATCAAATGGAATCTTCCTTCTTATATATAGCAGGATTCCATTTCAAAATTTAGGGGTGACAGAATATGTTTTCTTCAAAATCTATTTGGAAAATGGCTGAACTTTTTGCAAACAGTGAAGGCCCTGATCTAGGCCTGCACAGTTTGCCAGGGTACCCGTTTTGGAGGGGTTTCCAGCCTGAAATGGGTTAAGTAACATTCTGACCTGAAAACATGTTTCTTAATGAGCATAAGTTATGAATATGATGCAAGTTAGTAAAGAATGATGAAATGACAAAGTTAGTAAAGAATGATAAAATGACAAAGTTAGTAAAGAACGACAAAATGTTAGCGAGGAATATTTGGGGATTTACTTTCACTCTCTAATTTGTATGCTGTAAGTATCATTAGAACTATGTGTACTGTAATGATCCTAAACATTGGGACAGACAGGCCAAAGCAAACAATGTAGACCCTCATCAGACTGCTCCTAAAGGAACAGTCTGATCAGGGTCTACTGTTTGCTATTCCATTTGCAACATTTGGACTCCTTACAGGATCCTGAAACAAATTTGTTAAAATTTTAGGAAAATTACAGCAAGTCCTCAAGGTGTCCGTATTTTTAGGATTTTTATGTTACATCAGCATGAGACCCAGAAGCTTTTTTTTTGTTGTTTTGGTTTTACGGCCCTTTCAAGATTTTTTCACTCCTATCGAGCCAATCGTTAATCAGAGGTGGGGGGAAACCGGAGTACCCGGAGAAAAACCACCTGACCTTCCATTGCAGAACTTGGCGTCTCACATGTGACCTGAGCCACAGTGGTGAGAGACCTTGTGATCAAGAGTCAGCGCTCTTAACCACTAGGCCACGGGGGCCCGTTCAACCCAGAAATGACTCGAGTTTCTGCAGTGGACTTTTCTATCATTGAATTTGGACACGTCCATTCTTATAAATTTGGAGTTCAGTTGGGATGGCAAACAGTGTAGATCCAGATGAGATTGCTCATTATATAATGAGCCATCTCATCTGGATCTACACTGTTTGCATAGGTATTTATATATATCAGTCTACAGGGTTGAAAACCAGCCGTCTCATCACATTCAACACTGTCTGCCATTCTGTTAATGACTTTAAATGGACAGAATGACCCAAAAATATTCTTTGATCTACAAAACAATTCTGCCGTGTGAGAATCAAAATATTAATATATTACCGCTTAATTACCGAACGGATGCACATCAGACTTGAGCTGCAAGGCCAAATGGTGAATTAAGGTTCAACATCTTGGTCAACAGTATACTATTTATATTGGCCCAAATGTCTGCAATTTGTTCACTTTCCATCCCAGAAGTCATGACAACAAATGGCAGTCCACTCTTCTCTAGACCAAGCACCTTTTTCAGAATATGGCACAACAATTACAGTGATTGATTGATTTTTATCCCCACGTTTTTAAAAAAAAGTGGGGATATTGCAATCGCCTCCGTCCGTCTGTCTGTCCATCTGTCTGTCCGGCTATCTCCTCCTAAACCGTTAGCCGGAATACAACCAAATTTGGTATGCGAGTTGCTTACATGAATGGCTTGCGCAAGAGCACATTTTTTTTGTCACTGCCCCCAGGGGCCCTGGGGAGGGGTCAAAAGGTCAAATATCAATAAAATTCAATTACAAAGTCAATTTTGAAGATTTTGATGCCAAACTTTGCACATGTACTTAGTTATGAAAAAAGTAAAACATATTGAACGGGATTTTGGCTGTGACCCCTAGGTCACGCCCTGGGGGTCGGGGGTCAAAATTAAAGTTTTTCAGAACATAGTCATGTTGCATATCTATGCGAAGGGGATAATGGGTAGAATAAACTACAAGTAAAATTTTGACCCTGGGGTCAGATTGGGGCCCTGGGAGAGGGGTCAAAGGGTCAAAATTTAAGTTTTTTGGAACCTAGTCATGTGGCATATGAAATTGAAGGGCATGATTAGTAGAATATAATACAGGTAATATTTTGACCATGGAGTCAAATTAGGGCCCAGGGTGAGGGGTTTTCGGTACTTGGCCCCTCTGTAGAAAACGTGGGGATTTGAGATGGCGCGCCATCGACAGTATTCTAGTTTGGGTTTAACAACTTGTCAACCCTTGTGGGTCATTTCGTGTCATCACTACCCTTACCTGCTGCAAAGACAGCAGGCCTTGTCCAACTGCAAGTCCAACTGCAAGCCAATATCAGCTGGCTGCCCCAGTGATGCAAGATACACATCACCTTTGCCTCACCCAACCACCCCAGCAATTACAGTGAAATTCCGCTATTAAGACCACCTAAAATTAAGACTAATTCTGCTGTGAAAAGCCTATTTAGAAGGGTGCAGTTATTATTTCATGTTTTCTGCACACAATATCTTCTGGTCAGGGACCACCTTTGGGACTGTTCAAAAGTGTTCTTAAAGACCACTTTTGAACAGTCCCAAAGGTGGTCTTGGTAATCTTAATATAGAAATTTTACTGTATATACAGTAAGAAGGAAGATATTAGCTACAACAACTAGTCTATGTATGTTAGCAAAGAACCCATGCATACCACAAAGAGTTGTACAGGTTTTACCACTGCTCCACCGTCCGTCTCCCCGGGAGCGTCTACCGTGTCCTCGTCGGATAGATCCAGATCCAGCTCGTCATTATACTTCTTCCTCTTGGTATGACGACCAGAACGTCTCTTCAGCTGGCATTTTCGGAAAAAAAAAAAAAGAGAATGAAATGGTAATATTTTGCACCTTTATTTTTAGTTTGGCGTTTAATGGCCCAGTCAGCACTATTAAGGTCATATCAAGCCAGTCTGCCTAACTATACTTTTTCTGGGCAGGCTTATACATAGAAGGTTAACATAATGGTCCCAAGTACTTGCAGTGCAGGCACAGATGGGCCTAAGCAAACAGTGCAGACCCAGATCAGACTGCTCCTGAAGGAGTAGTCTGATCAAGGTCTACACTGTTTGCCATTGTCTGCACCCTTTGGACTTGTTGCTAGATTGTGTAGCAAATTTATCAAAATTTTAGGAGTATTACAGCAAGTCTAGGTGTCCAAATTTTGAGGATTTTCACGGTACTACTCCTTGCTGAGATTTTATAGCAGCAGTTCTTCACAGCAGCACAACGCTAGGCAACAAATATGATCGTTATAACATAGGTCCTCTGCAATTCAGTTACAAATGTGAATTTGAAGGATATATAGTAGGAGTCCATTTCAAAGTTAGGGGGTGTCAGATTGTGGTTTCTTCAAAATTCATTTCGAAAATGGCTTAACTTTTTGCAAACAGTGTAGGCCAAGATCAGACGCCGCATTCTGCGGCATCTGATCTGGGCCTGCACTGTTTGTCAATTACCCGTTTTGGGGTTTCTGGTACAAAAAGGGTTAAGTAACTCTGGATACTTAACTTTAAGCTACAGGTGACGTTAAAAACTTACATACTCCTGCTACAATGCTGACTGAAGTGATGTCAATAGTGAAAAAAATTATTGAGGTAATCTGATGGATTTTTAATATGTATATCAGCAAAAAGCTAAATATTAATATTACCTCATCATTAAGTGGTGAAGGTGGTGGGGTAATCTTCATTTCAACATCCGAACCGTCTGATGAACCACGCCGTTTTCTTTTTCTGCTTTTCAGGAATGTTGCTGGAGGCCTAAAAGAGAATGCAATTATATATGTATTTTAATGAAATGGTTGGCCAGGGATATGACTTTGGGAGTCCTGGCAGAGGGCCTAAGACTGTCCAGTACTGTGCAGTGTAATATGGTTAAGTTTCCAAGTTGAAATTATCTTCATTATCTGGGACTGAAAGACTACAACTCTGCGAGCAAAACAAACTGAATGTTTACAGCATAGCTCACAAAGTAAACAATACCTGGCAAAAGTTTTTGGCAAAAACAAAAAAGCTTAACCCTTATCTTGCTGTTCACGACAACCCCTCTATTTGCAAACAGTGTAGATCCAGATCAGATGGCTTCTGAAGAAGCCATCTGATCAGGATCTACACTGTTTGGCATTCAATTTATGAATTTGTAGCAATAAATTACATCAAGTAATTTGACTGGTTGATAGACAGAAATGGGTGTGGCTTAAGTGAATATTCAGCAAGGGTTAAGTTCTGAACAATGACCAATCTGTAAGAAAACTTTCAGATTCAGCGCTTGCACTGTTTGCCACTCATCCAGCTATTTTAGGTACAACATTAGGTAGTGAATTATAATTATAAAATAATCAATTACTACCAAATCAGTAACAATAATCATTTTCATGGAACTCAATGATCAATTAATCTATTATCCGGTTGATTTTGTCATCCTTAGTGTAGAACCAGATCACTTGCCACAGAATGTGTCTATTCAAGGTCCAAATTGTTTGCTTAAAGTACACAAATTCAAGGCTAGGAGTCCAGGTTCGGGACCATCATTCCTGCCTACAAAGACATATGACCCACCAGCACTGCCAGTGCTTTATTTTCTTGTTGTTGTTTTTTTTCCAAAAAAACATCTTGTGGGTACTTGTTATAACTGCCTCATCAAGGCAATTCTGACAAGTGCCCACAATGTATGATGCTTCAAACAAGATGACAGCTTAATTATCTACAGTCGAACTTCAATGGCTTGAACACCTTTGGGACCTCGAAAATCTGAGACAGGGGTAGTTCGAGCCAATGAGATTACTGTCAGGAGGCATAACGAGATACTTTTAGACATCTTTGGTGTTCTATAATGAAAATGTATGCTGTGTGTACTCATTAGAATCGCCTCATTGAGGCGATTCTAATGAGTACACACAGCATACATTTACAAGATAAAAGACTAAAATCTCCTTAATCATCCCCCACTATTTCTTATGTAGAGGATTTTGCTAGGGGCTCAAGAATGGGTTCGACACATCCATAAACGAGCCATCTGTGTTCGAGCCATCGGTGTTCTACTGTACGTTACTCTGCCTTATCCCAAGTTACGTGATCATACTACTTACTTCTTTTTCTTCTTCCCAAGTAGCTTTGGAGTTTTCTCACCCCGAGACTTCTTCTCACCAGGCTTCCTTCGTGGTTTCTTTTCCATCACCTCTTCTCCTTCTTCTATCATGTTCTCTATATCCACATTAGAAGTCTCATCAGTAGCTTCTACTTTCACTTTCTCTTTCTTCCTCTTCCCTGTTTTTTCTTTCTTAGGTTCACCACGTGGCCGTCTCTTCTTCTTAGGCTTCTTTGGCGAGTCTGTTGGAGTACCCGTACTATCTGGATTGTCAACGTCACCGAGTGATGACGGCAGTTCAGGAGGAGACAGAACTCTAGGTAGGTTGCTTCCAGCTCCAGACCTCTGTGCTTTGGCTATTGCCTCAGCTATGATCTTGTTGGCTTTTTCCTGCTGTTGATTGGCACCGTTGTTATTTTCCTGTTCATTTTCTCTGACAATCTGTACTGGTAGTGTTGCATTCTGTATCATCTGAGTGTTCCCTATCAACTGTGGCTGAGAAACAGTATTTGGAATATTCTGAGACAGTGATGTGTTGTTCTGGATGACAGGCTGGGGTATCTGAACCTGCACTGGAACAGGCAACCTCTGTGGTCTCACCCCTGTCACATTCTGTACATTCTGTACAATCTGTGCCTGTCCCAGCTGTGTATTCCCACTACTGTTAATAATCACATGCTGAGGCTGAGGTATTGTCTTGAGGAGAGGCTGTGTAGAGTTGACCGGCTGAGCGAGGTTAACACTTGCTGGTACAGCTAAAGAAGCAACAGGTTGTTGCTGCTGCTGTTGTTGGGGGGATGCCTGCTGGGGCTGAAACAACAAAGTTCCAGTAATGTTAATCCATAAAATGCCAAACACGACAATTGCCGTCTGCCTGTTACCGTAATTTTTTGCAAACAGTAGTAGGAGCAGTCTGATCTGGGACCACACTGTTTGCCTGTATGCAAAAATATTTTTAAAAAGTTTGCAGAACAAAAAAATCAGCACACGACTTCGTTATGCAGACAACATTTTCAGGTGTAGTTTTTCTTTCAGCGTCTTAAGGGTCATCGATTAAACATCGATCAGTAAAACTGGTTAAAACATTTACAGTGTTTTTCCATAATGATTACATGGTTTTGTTAAAGAACTGGAAGCTTATGTACAAAATATATTGTTTGTTTGATTTGAGGTTTAACGTCCCTGTCAACACTGTATAGGTCACGTATAGATAATATAGAAAAATGACCATTTATAAAATTGGCTATAACTAAGTAGCTGGGCAGTTGTATGTTTCTGGTGCACTGTTTGCATCACCCTGTCCAGGAATATTGTGGTCTGGTAAAGCATGACCTACATGTACATGTACGGGCCTATGTGGCCTAATGGTTAAGAGCGCTGACTCTTGATCATTAGGTCTCTCATCGCTGTGGTTCGAGCCTCGCTCGGGTCACATGTGAGACACCAAGTTCTGCAACGGAAGGTCAGGTGGTTTTTCTCCGGGTACTCCGGTCTTCGCCCACCTCCGATTAAAGATCGGCTCGAAATGAGTGAAATAATCTTGAAAGGGCCGTAAAACCGAAACCAAAAAAAAAACATGTACATGTACATTTTAATAGTACAACCAATAGTTTCTAAAGGAGTATTTATTGTTTGATTAGAAAACATAGGCTTGGTGGAATTATAAACAAGTTCAATCAAATCTGTGGCAATATTTTAATATTATTATGGCGGACATGACAGTTCTGTTCACTTTCTTTTTTTTTTTGGGGGGGGGGGTTTACCTAGTAATAATAAAATTTTGACACTGATGTAAAATATGTCAAGGTCAACCCAGGAATACATGTATCAATTGAACAAACTATAATTAAAGTGACTGAGCTCCAGGTTGCAATTTTCAAGGTAATTGGCAGATGACTTTTTAAGAATTTTTTTACCATATGTGGATATGTCAATCGTCATGGTCATATGACTCTCACCACACACATCAAGGTGTACTTTTGGACCATATGTGAAAATAAGTGTCTTCCTCAATATGCAGGAGCAATTTTACTGGGTTCTTCTCTGTTTGTTCAGCACCTACACACTCAGTACTTTTTAATGAACTTTCCACAAACAAGTTCTTTGTTAACATGAAACATGTTGAGGTCTATACATTAATTTCAGGGTTCCAAATTAACCTTTTGAATGTACTGCCATTCGAAAATGCGAGATGCAAGTTTGTCCATTGACAAAAGTCAAACGTTGTCAATCATTATAGGTCTACTGTTTATGGAAAGAATTTGCTTCTGCTGAGCAAATTCTTTCCTTTAAAAGGCCTGTTTTCAGAGGAACACAGTTTTGTTTGTTTGTTTGTACTGGAGTTTAACGGCCCAGTCAACACTATTTAGATAATTTTTGAGCCGGTCAGTTTACCTATCCACACTTCTCCTGGGCAGCTTATACTTAACCAGTACAATGCACATTCTTTCGCCACAAACTGACAACTGCTCTTCTTGAATCAGCGGAAGGGAATGACAATAGAAAAGATTTCATGGTCAATCTCCACGAAAGAATGTTGCCGACCCGGTCAGGTATCGAACCCGCGTCCTCCTGATCATAAGTCAGACACGCATCTGACCTACCAAGGCTGGCAGAGGAACACAGTTAAAGAAAGATCTGAAAGTTGTCAACTTATTACCCTTCTAATGTTTTAATAAACGGTAGAATATTTATCCATTCACCTACCTTAATTAATTACAGCATCCCAGTGCTTTACCCCCTGCTTTAAATGCCCATTTGCAATGCTTAATCCTTCTCTTGCTGAATATTCATTTAAGCCACACCCTTTTCTGGCTTTGAACCAATCACATTTCTTCATGTAATTTATTGCTACAAATTCATTAACTGAATGTCAAACAGTGTAGATCCTGATCAGATGGCTTCTTCAGAAGCCATCTGATCTGGATCTACACTGTTTGCAAAGATATGGGTTGTCGTGAACAGCAAGATAAGGGTTAACCCTTACACAACAAAGCGTAAGTGTCGCATACAAAACTTTATTTTTTTTTGTTTCATAGAAAATAAAGCTTGGCATTTCATGTGAATTGTCTGCAAGAAGACAATTCACATGAAATGCCAAGCTTTTATTTTCTCAAAAACATGCATAAATTTGTAATCTGTACCGGTACTTTAAAGAGGTAAACCCACACTGATCTAATACACTGCTCACAAAAGAATTAATGTGTCAAAAGATGTAAATTTTACTGAAATTTTAACCCCCTAAATTTGATTTCACGCTTAAATTCAAAATTTCACTGAGTATTTTACCCTCTCAAGTTAAATTTCAATGCTGATTTCCAAAAAGTCAATGCTGAAATATCTTTACTCTCTCTTATCTAGAGCTCTGGGGCCCATCCCATGGCAGCAAGTTCTTGCTTGCAATTTCATTGCAGCAAATTTGCTGCTGGCTACTGTTAATCTCAAACAATGAACTTAAATAATTACGGTACCTGTACTCTGAAAATGTAGATCTTTTTATTCCCAAGCAACATGTTGTATAAAATTATTTAAAACAGTTAAAGCAGCCAAAATCACTGTATAATCCATAAAATCTAAGGTTTAAATGCACATAAAAATATTTTACAGCTTTATAGCATATAAAATCATACTAATAACTGTCAAACTATGCTGATCTCTGGATAGTTTTTGAACAGGTGCAGTTTACAACTTTAAAATCAGAGCCTCAAGGCATATTAACTGCATGAAACTGTTAGTCCAGGAGGAAAATTTTAAAATCGTTTTCTTTGTTTACCACAAACACTTCACACTTTTTCAATAAACCATTCAAAGGTAAAATCAAGACATCCTGCTCTCCATCTGCATTTGGGCAAAATATACATGTACTTATAAACCTTTTTAACATCTTGGTTTTAAACCTGGGTCCCAAAAATGTTTTGATTATATATGACATATAAAATCTAGTTATATTGTTTGTTTGTATTGGAGTTTAACGACCCAGTCAACACTATTTAAGGTCATTTTTGAGCCGGTCAGTTTACCTATCCACACTTTTCCTGGACAGGCTTATACATGTATGTAAGCAGTTAACCAGTACAGTGCACATTCTTTCGCCAGAAACTGACAACTGCCCTTCTTGAATCAGCGGAAGGGAGAGAATGATCGTAGAAAAGATTTCATGATCAAGCTCCACGAAAGAATGTTGCCGATCCCGGCTGAAAATGTACAGAAGAGTGAGAAGACCGTTAATATAACGAGATTTTGTTCCCTTCCAAGTTACTGTAATAATCTTCATAAACAGTAGTGTAATAGATATTAAAGGATCTTTTCCCCCCAATTACTCCAGGAAACAAATGCTGTGGACACTTGTTAGAATCTCCTCGCCGATGCAATTCTAACATATATCCACATCATTTGGTTTTTGGGATAACAAATTCAAGATTCTTAACCCATAAGACACCAATCACGACAATTGTCGTCTGCCGGTTACTTTACACAAACGACACCCCTAAATTTTGAAATGGACTCTTGCTATATATAAGGTGGTACAAAAAGGGTTAACCGCTCCCATCTTTAGCTAAGGATTTGTTCCATTGAAATTGTCAATGTAACTAGCTTTTGTCTTTATATCAAATGTCAGTATAAAGACAGTTATCTGCATTACCTGAATGATGAATATCTTCTGGGGACCACCACCAGGTTGGGCAGGTCCTCGTACAAACTGGATCCTCTGTCCAGGCTGTGCATTGATCTTGAAAGCCAACCCTTGTTGACCTGCTACTCCTTGTTGAACAACACCGCCCTGTGGTCTTATCATGCCCTGTTGCTGGATAGGCCCAGAAGGCATGGGCTGCATAGTCCCAGACTGCTGTGATGTATTAGAGATTTGCTGTTGGCCAGAAATAGCATTTTGTTGTTGCACAGAAAAGTTTATCTGCTGTACTGCTGCAGGTTGTTGTTGAAAGGTTACATTCTGTTGTTGCTGTACGCTTACATTCTGTTGTTGTAAGCTTACACTTTTTTGTTGTTGTTGTGAGTTTATATTCTGTTGTTGCTGCAGTTGTATGGTTACATTCTGTTGTTGTTGCTGCTGCTCCAAATCCACATTTGGTTGTTGCTGCATGCCTACATTCTGCTGCATGTTCTGTTGTTGTGGTTGTAGGCCCACACTCTGTTGTTGGATCAGTGTAACATTTTGTAGTTGCTCGGATACATTCTGTGGAGTCATGGCCTGTTGAGTTTGCTGTGTCACATTTGATATGCTTGTCATGGCCTGTTGCTGTGTCTGAGAAATGACTGATTGTTGCTGCCCTTGTCTCTGGGCTGACAGCATTTGTTGAGACTTTATGTTCCTAAGCCTTTCTTGGAGATCCAACATTTTCTGCTGTGTATCTTGAGTTTGTGGCATGTTATACAACTGTTGTATCTGTTGGTTCAATGTCTGAACTTCCTGTTTCACATTCTGTGGGGGAGAATTCATATTTGGTGATAGCACTTTGTATGTCGGACTGACCTGATTTGGCCCATTGGGGAAGTTATTGCTGCAACTATTTACATTAGCACTTACATTTGCACTCACAGTACCTGAATTACTGCTAGAATTAGAGTTAGGACTGGCAATTTGAGACAGATTATTTGTGTTTCCTCCTTGCTGAGGAGACATCATGGAGTTTGCATGACTTGGTACATTAAATTGTTTTTGTGGAGTCATAACATTTACATTTACTTCAGAACTGGCACCTTGGTTTAGTAGATTTCCACTATTCCCTGAAGGCAAGCCTACATTTTGAACAATATTACTTTGTGTTACTGAGGTAGATCCTGTAGGGGAGAGAACACCCTGGGACCCTGACGGGGAAGGCGGGGGTGGAGTTGGACGGGGTGAAAGCATAGGAACATTTTGTCTTGGCTGTGGCATACTTGTGAATGGAAGTCTATGTTGAACACTGCCATGGTTGGGACTAGTTTGTGAGAATCTGATGATATTTTGTTGTTGGCTGTCTATTATTCCTTGTTGCACCTGTGGGTTAGAATGCATTCGGAACTGCTGAATCTGTACTGTGTTATGAGACTGCTGTTGACGTTGCATGAATTGTTGTTGTTGTTGTTGTTGTTGCTGCTGCTGCTGCTGTTGTTGCTGCTGCATTATTATTTGATTTGAATTCACGCTAGTCATAGCTTGCTGGGTGTTAGGAAAATTTTGACTGAAAGGCATCCGTTGATTAGCAAACACTGCCTGTCTCACTGGCATCCTATTTGGCTGTGGCTGACTTGCTCCTTGCATGCCTTCTGCAGGATTAGTCATCTGCTGAACGAATGTGCCTTGGTTGCCCATTATCTGGTTCTGGAAATTTGAATTTGAAGTGTTGCTAGACGGAATGGCATAGTCATGGTGTGAGAGATACCTGGTCTGGCCCTGTTGTTGCTGGGGGGTATACATCTGCACATTCCAACCCTGCACTTGACCCTGACCCATCATCATCTGTTGCTGAGGGTTTGGCAATCGTGGCCCTGGTTGTCTTGTCATACTGATCTGAAGCTGTCCCTGTGTTTGCTGGAGCCCTATTGCCTGTTGCGACCCTGCAAACTGGGGGTTCCTGTGTGGGGACATTATCTGATTCACATGACCCTGGGACGCATCCTGCATTGTCCCTTGTGACTGACCCTGCATCACAGGCATCTGCTGAGCCACCTGTTGATTACTGAACTGACTGAAGCGTCCATTGTTCATTTGCTGCTGCTGAAACTGTCCACCTGCAGGGAATCCATCAGCGCCCATATTGCCCCCAAAACTTTGCTGCTGCTGTTGTATCTGATTAACCATTCCTATGTTTTGGACTGGAACTGTAGGCTGTCCTATCATAGCTGCTTGTGGCTGACCAATCATAGCTGTCTGAGGTGTACTTCCAGGCTGACCAATCATAGCAGACTCTGGGTTGCCTCTTGATCCACTTGCCAACTCCTCAAGAAAACCGGGATCTGAGTCAAACAGCCCGCCAAGATCTTCGGCCATGCTTCATTGACTACATGTATAATACTCTTTTCTACTGTTCATGCTGCTGGTTACCGGTTACAGCAGGATTCCAACCAATGATCCTGAAAAATTTAAAACTGTCATTAGACCGAATAACATGTAGCCCAAGGGCAACGATTGCTCATCTGAGTCGCTGATAACTTCAGTCATATTTTAACCCATCGTATACTGGTGGACTCTTCCACTGCTATACATGTATGTTGGACAAGTCCATTTGTCATACTGCTATACATGTATGTTGGACACGTCCATTTGTCATATAAGTGTCAGGCCTATTTTTTTCATTTTCTTCTATTTTTCACGGAAAAATCTGTTAGCAAACAGTGCAGGCCCTGATCTGCCCCCGTCTGATCTGGGCCTGCACTGTTTTCCAAGGTACCCCTTTAGGAATTTCCCGCAAGGAATGGGTTAAACTACAGTTCTTCTTAAAAAATGCAGCCCCCACCCATCCGGGCTTGAAGAAATAGATGGGCTGCATGATGCTTCCATGCAGACTCGCACCGCTTTGCCTAGGCAGGCTTAGATCCTCTAAGTGTTTACCAATACTCGTGTGCGGCTCGGTTTCAGCTCTGCGTGGAAGCATCATGCAGCCCATCTATTTCTTCAAGCCCCGATGGGCGGGGGCCGACGTGTATGTCTATGTCACTTTCGGTCCCAAGACTAGATTTTGAACTATCTTGGTAAATGTCCACTAGATGAAGCTTCATGCCAAATATCAAAGACCCAGGCTTTCTGGTTTCAGACGAGAAGATATTTAAGTTTTCCCAAAATATGTCTATATGTAAAACATGATGTGGGCCCCGGAGCAGTGCAATTTAGCCCCAAGGCTATAATTTGAACAGTCTTGGTAGAGGTCCACCAGATAAAGCTGCATACGAAATACGAAAGACATGGGCCTTCTGTTTCAGACAAAAAGATTTTTAAAGGTTTTCCATGGAAAGTCTATGTAAAAAGTGTAAGGCTACAGTATAATTTGAATAATCTTGGTAGAGGTCCACTAGATGAAGCCGCATACATACCAAATATCAAAGACCTAGGCCTTCTGGTTTCAGACAAGAAGATTTTTAAAGGTTTTCCCTATGTAAGTCAATTGATGTAAAACATTGGCCACGGGGCTGGTCATTTTTACGCCAAGGCTATAATTTGAAAAATCTCTGTAGTAGAGGTCCACGAGATAATATCAAATCCAAGGCCTTGCGGTTTCAGAGAAGATAGTCTAAGTTTTCAGTTTAAAACTCCTGTGACCTAGATATGCATTTGCCCGAGACCATTTGAACAACCTTGAAAGAGGACCAACTACGAATCATTCCTGTGATGTTTGGTCTATATCCAATCAGTGGCTCAGATGTTGTTTGTAGAAATTGTTTATGGACGGATGCACACACAGACAAATGTAATCACAAAGCTCACCCCGTCACTATGTGAAGGTGAGCTAAAATGGGGCTCAGTAGCCCAAGGCTGCTAAGGTTTACATGAAAATTCCTATTCTAATGTAAAAATCTGTTGGTTTAAATATATTTATTCAAAGGTAGTACCTAGTTGTCCCGGATTGTCTGGTACCCAGTATTGGACAACTTGCTAAACAGCTATGAATGGCTAGTTCCCCTGCAGTATATTGTAGTTTCAAGATCTTATGAATGCAAAATAATGCATGTATCATCAAAATATAACTGAAAATTTCTTTGCCTGCAATTTTAAAGGTGCATTATTGATCTATCTGGAAAAAATGCTTCAAAAAATAAAATACATATAGTAGGTATTTTTCTTTAAAACAATACAAATGAATGCATTTTATGCAAAAATGTGAACAATTATGATGACAGGTAAACGAGTTTGAGAGGGATTCGCTAACTAGGTTTCGAACACTAGTTAGATCTATTTTTAGTTCGTGACAAAAAATAGAATCCCCATATATGACGTTATCCGACATACATTTTTGGCCTTGTTTGTTTAGGCCATGCCTGAATCGGAAAAAAAATAGGACGCTGAATACCATGCCATAAGTAACGACACTAAGAGACGATACTGTCGCCATGTATGTGTAAAGTGACAGATTTATTTTAGAACAGAAATTCCGAACACATGTTCAGAGCAAAGGGTAAACACGAATGAAAACGACCATTTTCACAAAGTTCTGAAGCTGTATTTGGCTCCTAAAGTGTACACATGACAAAGGAGTATGCATTGAAGATAAAAACCAGAAAAAAAAAATTGAGACCCGGTAGCTCAATAATGCACCTTTAACCTTCAGCGTGCTGGAGGAGACTTTAGTTGGCCAAGGGGGTGATCCAAATTGAGCAGCTTATCACGCTCATAAGAAAGCAAGTACTCTCCATCTTATGAGGTTGTCCAATGCAGGAGGGATCCTTCTTTCTTTGGAGGACACAGGTTTTACCAGCAATACCGGCTGTTAGATTTACACCAGGAAATGACATTAAAAATCAGTGATTTCTCAAATACACGCCGAGCGCTATTCAGTTTTGTCTTGTGGTTCTTTTTTTTAAGTGTCTTAAACGGTTCCCGGTCAGATTGGAAGTCATGTGACCCGTAATACTTCCAAGCGGAAGATGTCTTGCCTATAATGTGTCAAAGTATGAGCAGAATCAGTTCAGGCTTAAGGAAATTATGGCTGCCGAAATAAGGGTACCCCCTCCAAAGGGCGAGTATTGAATAAAACTCAGCATGCTAAAGGTTAAGTAAGGGAAACAACCACAGCCATACTTTTATAGATGACTTTAGGCACTTTCACTTCCTGGCAACCGTAGTGCTATTTTCGTGCATGCACAGTTTGTGTAGGGCAAAAAGTCTCAAGTGTAAAGTGAAACTACTGTATTTTTGTAAATATTGCTTGAAAAATGAGTCACTATGCCAAAACAATTATCGCCATAAACACAACATAGGTATGACAACAAATTAAAAATACCATGGAAAAGGATGTACCAGATGTGCAATGTATCGTCAAAAATCGAGCAAACCTGATACGTCTTTGTTATGGCACAAAATAGCCAACTGTTGAGTTTGGTTATGTTTATGTGTACCTAACCTCTTTGATAATGTCATTTGCTGGGTTTGTAAACTGTGGGTCCTAATCACGCCATAAATTGATCTGCCCCGCCCACCCCCATGCCACCCCTGCCGGTGCTATGAGATACACACCCTGTGCAGGCTCAAAATAGAGAGGTATACCCTGGACAGACTCAAAATTAGAAGTACTTATGCTACTGACTGAATAAAGTGATTGCTTGCAAAAACAAGAGTGTGCATTCTACGCCTGCATTAAATGCCCAATTGTGAATGTAGCAGTCAAGAGCAGAGAGACCGACATTCTATGCAGGCTGTGGTAGTACAAGATGGGATGCTCCCAGCCAATACAAAACAGCAAAACAACGTCAGGCTGGCAGCGATACGACATGGTAACACTGTATCGCTGTCGGCCTGATGCTAGCCCGACATACTATGTAGGCAGGGGTAGTAAAAGATGGGATGTGACCAGCCAGCACAAAACAGCCGGGGAACGTCAGATGGGGAGTGATACGACGTTACTACCCCGTATCGCTGTCTGCCAGACACTGGCCCGACATTCTTTGCTTGCTGAGCTATGACATGGGAATCTCAGAAAGAAATTCAATACTCAAACATGACAGTATGAGGTTTTGGAATGGTTGGTTTAATAAGATTTATTATGAAATATGCACTGAACCCTCTGTCATGGTGTTGAGGCTCCTATAATCCGTGTGATTTAGAATTTTCATGTCTGCACGACTGATCTTCTTTACCAATCTTTCATATTTGTACTTGTTTGAAGTTGACAATGGAAAACATTTTCACTGCTTTTCCTGTTTGTGCAGCATGGGCACAACAAGATATGATAGCATTGTACGTCAACTGCAAATTTTAAACATCAGGTAAATTAGGTTTTTGAAAACAATTGAAGACACGATCAGCATGACTAGGGTCACTGTTTTTAACAATACTTTAGTGCTTTCTGCCCTACATAATTTGTGCATGCGCGAGAATAATGCAGTATGGGATCGCTTTTCCTTAGCAACTGATGGCGTCTTAAAGTCTTCTATATAAATTTCCCGAATCGTTAATTAATAATACAGCTGTATTGGCGATGCAGAATCAGCTTCATGATAAAAATGGAGATGAAACAAGTCTTATTTTGACCACCTATCCATCTTCTTATATAGAGATGGTCACATTTGACCGTGACCTCAGTACAAACCAGTACAATGCAATTAAGATCAGAATTGTGTTACTGTTGACACGAAAAATGACATTCATACACCAGGATGTCAAGTGTCTTGTTCAAGGCAGGGTTCAACATTAACTTTTGAAGTAACTGGACAAGGCCGTTCTGTAACTCTTGGGACGCACTGGACCTGATCTAAGTTCAACTGAATCGAAGAAATGATGAAAATCATACTTAAGTGATACAACTCATCAAATTTAACATCTGGACAAATCAATCGACTTCTGACGATTCGTCTATATTGTCCAGACACATCGACTTCTGATGATGTGTCTTGACAATATATATAGACGAATCTCTCTGGTGTGGTGATCGGTTTTGTAACACAAGGGATCAAACTTAAATGGGTGCCCATGCCAATGTTTATTCAGTCTGTTTTTGAAGGTTTTCGGAGAATACAATAGTTCTAGTCATATTATTTCTGTTATTGTTTATATTTACACAATAGTAAAACTACAGCAAAGTTATGACCAAAATGTTATTTTTTCTTTTAAGTAGGTCAAAGGTCAAGGTCACATGTCAAAATTTTTTGCATGAATGTAAAGCTTTTGTCACAAGGAACATACATGCCAAATATGAAGGCTGTATCTGAAGCGGTTTAAAAGTTATGACCAATGTTATTTTTTCTTTTAAGTAGGTCAAAGTCACAGGTCATATTTTTTTTGCATGAATGTAAAGCTTTTGTCACAAGGAACGTACATGCCAAATATGACGGCTTGTAGCTGAAGCGGTTTAAAAGTTATGACCAATGTTATTTTTTCTTTTAAGTAGGTCAAAGGTCAATGTCACAGGTCATATTTTTTGCATGAATGTAAAGCTCTTGTCACAAGGAACCTTCATGCCAAATATGAATGCTCTATCTCAAAGGGTTCAAAAGTTATGACCAACATTATAGTTGTCCACGAGCAAACAAACTGACAGGGCAAAAACAATATGTCCCCGCTATCGCTACCGGGGACATAAAAATCAGAATTGTCACTGGTGAAACTGATAAAACGGAATGGTTTCCCCTAGTCATTTGGACTGGGCAACATGCAGTTTGTGATTAATTCAATTATACACACCAGACAGTCGCAAATCATGTGAAAATTGCAAAATGAGCTCTTGAAGGGACAGCCATTAAATTCTAGTTACACCCCATGGCCCTGGGCCCATGAAAAGATCTCCATAGCACCATTCGTGTAAAAAGCGGCCCTGGGCGCAGTTTAGATTGAACACTGTTTACATATTTACCATACAAAACTGAGGACAATAATATTATACTGAACAACAGGGATTTTCCTAGTGGAACTTTGGAGCCGGTAATCAGCCCCTATTTTTCCCAATTTTGAGACAGATATTCCCAAATTTTATGACAAATTTCCCAATTTCTGATGTTTTGCTACATTTTGATAAAAGTTTCATGAAAATTAAACCAAAATTGACAAAGTTACAGCTGGTTTAAATTCCCAACTATAAATATTAGCGAGCTGTTTTTCCCAAACCCGGCGGCCCCATGGACCCTGATTCTGAAGGGTAGGAAAATCCCTGAACAAGCCATTCCTATATGGGTTTTGGCAAGAAGAGGCTTTCTTCCATTTCACTTTAACCCCAGACGGTGTACAATATATATAATCCAAGTTTGCTGGATGAAGGCCTCACAGTAATCATGTAATTACGGTAGCCTACCGTAATTACATGATTACTGTGTGGGCCTTCATCCAACCGTAGGGGTCTTTAACCTGCAAAGGGGATGGATGACCTTTCCTGCACAGGGGGCCTTCAGTTAACGTTCCGATCCAAAGGAAGGTGCACTTAACATTCAACCCTGCAAATGATGCCAATGGAGCATGTCCGGACACCAAAATTTTATCACCACTGCCGGGGATCTAACCGGGGGCCGCTAGCATCAGAGCAGAGTTCTCACTAGGATTTTGAAAACAGGAGTTTAAGAATCCATCCATGGAAAAAGTTGGATTCAAATCTGAAAAGTTGGAGTCAAATTTTGAAAAGTTGGAGTTTGACCCTAAAAACGTGTGTCAATTATGGCTAAATGCATACGGCTCTAGAGTATGACTCCAAAAGACTTTTGGGCTTGAACCCTTATTCTGCTTAACATGACAAACCCTTTTCTTGCAGGGGAGATCCAGATCAGATGGCTTCCATCTAATCAGGATGTACACTGTCACTCAGATTGTGAATTTGAATGGAGTGGCCTGGGTAAATTAATTTATTCATCAGGATTTTGGTTTAAATTGAGTGTAAGCAGTCAACAGTAATACAGACTCTGATCAGGCTGCACCAACAGGACTAACCCGAGATCTCTGGCTGTAGTGAAAGCCGCCAAATCAGAAAATAAAAAAGGCTTTTAGAACGTCAGAGAAGGCTCGGATTACAACAGGACAAGTCTGTTCAGGCCATGCACTACATCCTAATACATAAAATGGCATATGAAACTTGGATTCTTTGATATCCTGGAAATTTTGATTTTTGACAACCCCCCCCCCCACACACACACAAACGCGGGCCCTACCCCCCCCCCGGCCCACCCCTAGGGGCGTGATCAAAATTCTGAAAGTGTCGTGCACTCCCCAGACCAAAGATCTGTCAGTTCCCAAAGTTTCAAGTTTCTATCAATCACCGTCTAGGAGATATCCGGTAAGACGGACGGACGTACGACAAAGACCATTACAATAGCCCCACGTGGGGACAAAAAAAAAACACCAACAGTGCAGACCCAGATCAGATGCAACAGGTGTCTGTTCCGGGCCTCCACTATTAGCAGGCAGTTCAACACTTAATTAATTTCTTTCGTTCAAATAGGCCTAATCAAGGTAACTTGATAATGCGACAAACTCGAGTCATAATTTTCTTTCATATCGTAATAAAGACGATTTATACACTAGATTATCGCATCCTTTAATTATGCCTCCGACATTTTTCAACAATCAAATTACCGATAATCCAACTGTGTATACAAGTATCCGGAAACAAAACAGTCAGTTAATGTTAATCAGCCACGAGATTGCTCCATCTCGCAAACCGCAAGACTGACCTGCCAATCTTCTAGCCGTGACACTCTGATTGGCCGAGAGCGTAATACAGACGACTGTCCTCGCCAGGTAATGCTTGAACAAGCCTGGCGGCGACGATTAACGGTAAACTTTTGATCCGAAAGCGGTAGCTAAATTTGGAGATCAATTGGACACCCGCTGTCATCTTTTGATGTGATTGAGGTCATTTTTTTACGCTGGATTACGGACGCGTCAGGCGAAAAAAAATTGGCGTAATTAAGAATCCACGACAGGAAATTTTACGCGTACAAAAGCAAAAACAGGCGTAAAAATACGCCGGATTCGGCGTTTCCGAGAACTCTGCAGAGGCAAGTGCACTAACCACAAAGCTATCACGCTCCACAACCTCTGGTACCAGCTTTATTCAAAGTTGTTTGGCATTCAACAATCAGTTTTACAATGCAACAATCATAAATACTTCTAAGATGTAGTTGCCGGCCTCAGTGGCTCAGTCGGATGCGCGTCTGACTGGTGATCACGTGGACGCGGGTTCGACTCCCGCCGGGGTTGGCAACATTCTTTCATGGAGATTGATCATAAAATCTTTTCTACGGTCATTCTCTCCCTTCCGCTGATTCAAGAAGGGCAGTTGTCAGTTTCTGGCGAAAGAATGTGCACTGTACTGGTAAACAGGTCTGAGAGTTTAGCTATTTCTAAAGACTGTCCACAAAAATAAAGACAGTTTTTAAATTTATGGACTCACGTGTCTGTAGAAACCAATGCAAATCGTAAGAATTTTCAAAAATTCGAAAATCGCAGAATATGTATTATATAAACTTCTTCGTTACATGATGAATTACATACACAGAACATTTTTCTCGAATCTGTTGTCTAATTTTTGAGTATTTATATAAAACGGCTACGGAAGATATTCTTGTTTAGGTTTTCTCCCTTCATATACTTTACAACAAGTGTGCCATGCATCAGTTGACATATTTCATTGTTTATAGTGTAAGGGAGAAAACCTGAACTACACAGAATCAATTATTTAGTTTCTTGAATTATTAATCAACAAGACAACGGATCATACTCAGTTTTCAGCTACACGCAGATTATCATGTAATAAAGAAGGTTGCATAACACATATCCTGCGATTTTCGAATTTTTGAAAATTTGTACGATTTGCATTGCTTTCTACAGACATGTGAATCCATAAATTTAAAGACTGTCTTTATTTTTATGGACAGTCTTTAGAAATAGGTAAACTCTCAGACCTGGTTAACCGCTTACGTATAAGCCTGCCCAGGAAAGTGTTGATAGGTAAACTGACCGGCTCAAAAATGACCTAAATAGTGTTGACTGGGCCGTAAAACTCCAAAACAAACAAAAATAATATGTAGTCAGGGCCAAAAAAAAAGGTAGGGAATGACAACAGACCAACATGAACAATTTGTGTTGACCTGCCTCTCAATAATGCCCTAAATTGGCCTAATTCATATGAAATCTTGCAAATACACCTGCGGTAATGGTCAGATGTGACCGACGCAGTATCAGAAGATAGATAAATAAGAGATTCATGTACTACTAACTACAGTCAAAGTTACAGTTCATATTCTCTGATTAGATTGCCAATCGTGTCAGATTGCATAAAGGAATATGTTCACTGATGCATAGCAATGATAAAGCGTTTGCGGTCCCTTACGCACTTGAGAACTTGAAAGCCCAATGAACGGCCCGGGAGATTTGTTTATTTCTGGAACAAGCACGTGTTGGCTGTGGAATTCCCCTTTCAGAAGCTTTAGCTTTTGATTATTGTTAAGCATGCTCATAGTAACAACACCAATATAGTCTAAAACGTATTTCTTAAAAATTGAATTATTCAAATGTGGTCTTTGATCGCCATTTCGGTCAAGTTTTTGTGAAAATAATCGAAACAGAAGCGCTCGAAATCTTGTGTGATTTTCCAATGGGTCAGGTCAAAGTTTAATGTTAACTATTGGAAATGACACCAGTGAAGACAATAAACACAACAAACAACCTTTTAAGATAAACTAACCTGCCTAAATTCGAAAAATAATCGAGAATTTTTCAAAGAATGACTTTGTAGATCTCGCCGCTAATTCTTCTCATCATGTAGATCGTGTAAACGAACAAGCAATCGATATGCAAAGCTTATTTTGATTGGCTAAGAATTTCTTCGATAAACAATAAACCTGGGTGCATGACGGGCTGATTCAAACCTATTTCAGTCTACTCAGGGATAAAAGTTATTCTCAAATGTTCTAAGAAATGACTTATTCGATGAATATGTTTTAATATTTTACATATCATCTCAAATGCCTTGCAGTTTACAGACCATCGTCTGTACGTTTATTACTGTCTTATCCAATGAAAAAAGGTTTAACAAAGGTTATTGTCAATAACCAAAACTGCACTGGTAATCGAAATTCGCCCAATCAGCAATGAGATATTCAGCAAGTGCCCGTATGAAATTATAGTGCAGCCTTCAATGCAATGCAGTGTTCTAAAAATAGAACATATTACTGAATTAAGAAATAAACACATTTTCATTAGATTGTGTGTGTGTTATGCGATACATTATGGTGGCAGTAAATGCAAGGATTTTTTTCTCTATTCATATCACTGTGTGTAGTACATATATAGTTAAAATCGTATAAAAACGCATGTGAAAGTTGGGTTTTCCCGTGAAGGATTTTCTGGGTTTCCCCATGTTATGTTGATCTAGTGTTATATATGCTTATTCTTCCGATTCTTCAGTGTTTCATTCTTTCTATTTTTCTTGGGTGCAACATAAGCAATACTTAGGCATTTAAATCGTGATATGTAGACTACAAACGCAGCAGACTGTCTCCACTGTTTCATCATTTTTGTTAAATTGTGAACTAAAAGACCCTGTGCATCTGGTACTTTAGGTCTGTGTGTAGACATGTACTTCCCGGGTTCTGTCGTTGTTAATACCCAATGTAGATGTATTTTCTAGAGCTCACTAGATCTATGTGGCTTAAATAGTACTGCTGAGCTGTGACCAGGAACTGTGAAACCTTGAAATAGACCTGTTTTAATTTATGATGATGTTCACTTCACCCATAATCCCACCAGACACACTAAAATGCAGTGTAACCATTGTATGCTAGTGGACTCTCCTATTGCTGTATGCTGAATAAGTCCATTTGCCATATAAGCGATGTGAGGCCTATTTTTTTATTCTATTTTTTGACGGAAAATTCTGTTAGCAAATAGTGCAGGCCCTATCAGACGCCGCGTTCTGGGCCTGCACTGGCCTTTAGGGGCCCGAATGCAATGGGCTGCAGATGACATTCTCTCACAGACTCACATTGTCTGAACTGAATACTTGGAGACAGGGGCAGGCAGGGTCATAGATACCAAACATGGAAATTCTAGAAGTTAGAGGAAAGCATGTGCTATTTATTAATTCTAATGCCCATTTTCGACTAAAAATGTGAACAATGATTAGGAAATCAGACACCCCTTTTTCAAATCAAGGTAACCCCTCTGAGGAATTGGGGAGTGCGAAACTTTGATAGGGTTTAAAAAGAGGTTAATATGCCACTTAAAGCAAAACTCCAACACTATATAAAATAAATTAAGCCAAAACTTCATTTTCAAATGTCACAATTTACCTCCCATATTTACGTCGAAATGTTGGGTGCCAAAAGATGCCATCATTTGATGATATACACTTTTTTTTTTCAAATTTAAAGATTTTGCAAAGGATTTCCCCAACAGTCACACAATGTGTATCCGGGCAACGCAAAATCAACGTCGATGCGACGTCGCTTAATTAACGTCATGCGCCCCGTGCGTTAATTTCTAACACGTTGACTGATACAAATATTATACCTATGCGAACTGTATAGAACCTGTTTGCCAGCTTTGACTAAGATACATTGATAACCGTGTGACGTAATGGTGGCTTTCGTTTGCCCAGAACTATCACTGTTCAGATGAAAATTTGAGATCTTCTTTTCTTTTATTTTTCTCACTACTGCACCAAATATAAATCGTGGGTGCTAGTAAGAACCATCTTCGTGAGGCGGTTCTAACGAGCTCCCAAAATTTATGTTTTTGAGCAAGAATAAGAAAAATAATGCATACCCTGTAAGCCCCACTTTTCTTTCTATATAGTGGGGGTTTACATGACATTCTTAACGTTATGAGAATATGGACTTGTCGAAATTCGGAGATGGGAGAGTCCACTTTAGAAACACAGGGATGAAAGGGTTAAGAAAAGCCACAATCCAAGGCCACAAACGACATTTTGACTAAAATTTACAACAATGGTTGTGTCCAAATTTAAAGACGGAAGAGTCCACTTCAGAACCCAGGGATGGGAAGGTTAAGAAAGTTACAATCCAAGGCCACAAACAACACTTTGACTAAAATTTACATTCTAACACAGCGCGCCTATATAGGCAATGGAAAATAACCACTTTTATTCTACAACAAATCACGGCAAGGAAGAGCGTGACGAGTGACGTCATTAAAAACTGCAAATTTATGACGTCACTAGTCGATTTCCTTGACGTTGGACGGTGTAACGTCATTTTCTCGCATCGAAAACGTTAGAAAAGGATATAAATGCATGTGTTTCAGTCGATAATTTTAGCGGGATTTCTTCTAACAATGGCGAAAAGTTTTGAGAATTTGAAGGCAACAACGGCATTATTGCCGAGTTTCAGCGTGTTAGAATCGAAATAGATCAGCTCTAGCCAGTGATTTATAAGATAATAAATCACAGTTTGTCGGTCAGTTGTAAGTAGACAAATCACGCGCGCTACGCGCTCGTGATTTGTCTACTTTACAACTGACCCCCAAACTGTGATTTATTACTCGACAAATCACAGATAGAGCTGATTTATTTCTTAAACAATGGTTGTGTCCAAATTTAAAGACGGAAGAGTCTACTTCAGAACCCAGGGATGGAAGGGTTAAGAAAAGCCACAATCAAAGGCCACAAACGATAGTTTGACCAAATTTGCAACAATGGTTGTGGCCTTTAAAGATGGAATAGTCCAATCAGGTTAAGAGGAGATACAGTAGAATGCCACCGCAGCAGAAACATGGCGTAATTGTGATTTCACATCAACGTCGGTGCAACGTCATGATGTTTATGCAATGTCACATCTACGTCGGTGCAACGCCGTGACTTTGCACCGACGTTGATTTGACGTTGCCCTTGCGACCTCTACAAAGAAGTGATCCGTGCCTATAAAGGGTTGCGCCTCGAAGGCAGTATCGACTATGACTAGTTTGGGATTGATGACGATGGTAAAACACTCTATTGGACCCCCGGCGACAAAAAGATTCCTATCACTGCGACAAGGGGAGGATTCCAGTTTCTGGCTCTGTCCACACTGGCCTCGAAATATGGAACAAGCGGCATAAATGCAATTCGGCAATCACTGGGGCTCAGTGTCTATAAATCGAATATGCCGCGTCTCCACAAAGAGGCTGTGGATACACTCCAAAAAGCAGAGGAAACCCTCCAAAAAAAACATTGAATCCGTCGAGATGACATAGCTCCCCGGCGTAGCCCTCGACGTTATTCAAACAACAGGAGCTGTCAAGACCGCATTGAAGACAATTGATGATCAGCCTATCGACACCGCGTGGGTCACCCAGGCCAAAAGAGAGCGTGCTGGGCTTGAAAAGGCTATGACTCGAACCCGAGATGAGTTGGCGAACACCCTGGCTAAGTTGCCAAAGGTCCCAAGTTGGAAAAGACTTGGCCAGCGAGCGGCGGAAACTGACGGAAACGGACGACACCGAGATGCAGCAGGAGATTCGGGACCGGATCAGAAACCTCGAGAGTGAGCTTTCTGACATCGAAATCGAAAGACAGTCGAGGCTCGAAGCCCTCTCTGCGAACAGAGCGGCTCTCCGGTCCCAGGTTAACAGAATCCGTGAGACAGTCAGGCGGCTCCTGCATGAAGACACAACGCTAGCTGAGCGCATTCGCACCCTCTTTCGCGAGCAGGGAATTACCATCGTGAGCATCCTTACAGCGGTTGGGATGGCAATCTCGACTGTAGTGCTTGCGCTCACCGGCAGCGGGAGTGTACCGACGCCGGCTCCCAAGCCACCCGACATGGGTGAGGTCAAGGAGTGAGTAAAAAAGCACAAACAGTCCCTCGGGCGTGCCCTGGCCAATTTGGCCGGCAAGGCCGCGGCTGCCCTACCCGGAATCATCGGGTCCATCGTCTCTTGGCTCTTGAGCACGCTAGGGAAGGCCGCTTCATGGCTCGCAGATAATTTGTGGGCCTTGGTCATCGACGTGGGGACCCTTCTTCTCGTGGCTGCTTGGGACTGGTTATCTCGACCGCTCGACCAACCAAAGCACCACTAGGCCGAGTGCAATCCTTGCGACTATGAGAGCTGTTTTTTCTTCTTCATGGTCGAGACCGGATTTCCAGTCTGCTGGCGGAGCAACCGCGGCAAACGTAGGCGACCCTTCGGGCGGTGGCCCTGCGAGTACTCGTGGATCGGTCACGGCTGGTGAGGCAGTTTTCCCCTGGAATGTCCTTGAGCTGCCAGCACTGCTGGCGCTGATCGGTGCTGCCTCGTTTATTCCTGAGTTGTGTCCGATGACAGCGTCTGACCTCACTATTCGGATTTGGTTATTATAACCTTGGACATTGCCGGGATGGAGTGCCATGTCGCTCGGCATCAAGTAGAACACTCTCCCGCAGACGTATAGTAAATTCGAATTGTATGAAAATTCGAAAAGTTTCCGGTTTCAGCGGTTGATCGCTGAAGATGACGTATCGATTTGCGAACCGCCTCTTGTTTTTTACTGACTACCTATGTATCGCCCTAATCTGTTCTTAGACGGGCCTCCGTGGCCTAATGGATAAGAGCGCTGACTCTTAGTCATTAGGTCTCTCACCGCCGTGGGTTCGAGCCTCGCTCGGGTCACGTGTGAGACGCCAAGTTCTGCAACGGAAGGTCAGGTGGTTTTTCTCCGGGTACTCCGGTTTTCGCCCACCTATGATTAACGATCGGCTCGATATGAGTGAAATAATCTTGAAAGGGCCGTAAAACCCAAACCAAAAAAAAAAAAAAAAAAAAAAAAATAATCTGTTGAAGAGCTGCTGAAGTCACGCTAAGGTCAGCTGTTCGGTGTAAATTTCAACATGTTGAAGTTGTGCAGATTTAAAAGTGTGGACATGAAAAGATCTGCCATGCGTGCAGCAAGCCAGCTACCTGGAAGGGGGCCCACTTATGTGGACGTTGCCCCTGTACCTGCACGTTAATCAAAAATCCGTTGATGATGATGATGATGGACCCAACAGGTCTCCTGGGGGCACGCAAAAATCCGCCCAAATCTTTTACGGATGAGTTCTCAGTAACCGTCGAGTCGAGCAATTAAGTGACAAATATTTTTTTTTATTTATTTATTTTCTGCCAACAGTGGCCAACTCTTAAAGGAAAGAATTTGCTCCTGAGGAGCAAATTCTTTCCTTTAAGTGTAGATCCCTTTTTTCGTGGGACAGAGCTTATAGAAAAGCAAACACACTGTAAAAAGTCTGAAGAAAGGTTACACCAAAAAGGGTGGCAGCTGAGCTGCCACCTGTTTTGGTGTAACATTTCCCCAGTGTTTTGAAGGTATGTTTGAAACAAATTCCAGGTAAAGGAGCCTAATAGTTGGTGTAAGAAAGCACCATTCTAGTACAGGCAAGATTACACCAATCGGAAAGTTCTTCTGGAAAATTGCTGTAATGTTTCAGTTAAAATTTTTCAGATAATGTAACTCCAAAAATCTGCTGGGCTTTCCAGGGAAAATGGTGTAAACTTACACAAAATTTATGAGAGAAACATATTGCTTATTACTATCATTTCCAGCAGTTTTGGGGTATCGTTTCAACCATGTGTTTTCAAAAAAGGTTGCACCACAAATTTGCTGACCTTCTCAAATAATTTGAGGTACAATAACACCAACGCCATCAACGAAACATTACAACATTTACTAATATTTCCATTAATTTTGGTGTAACCTTTCATTTGCATTTATTAGACAACTTTACACCAGCTATTCACTGACTTTGCCTGGCAAATTGGTGTATATTTACACCGTATTCTTGAAAGAGACCTTACACCATTTAAGAACATTTCCATAAATTTTGGTGTATCCTTTCAACAACAATTTTCGGAACAGATTACGCCAGAAATCCACTGACTTTGCCTGGCAAATTGGGGTATATTTACACTAAATTCATGAAGAAAAAAACCTTACACCTTATAAGAACATTTCCATCGGCATTGGGGTTACCTTTCAACAGCATTTTTCAGTAAAGATTGCACCACAAATCTGCTGGCTATGCCTGGCAAATTGGTTTATATTTACACCATATTCATGAAAGAAACCTTAAGCCTTTTAGGAAAATTTCTATCCGCTTTGGTGTAATCTTCAGTTGAATGTTTTAGATAAGGTAGGCCATTGCTACTGTCTTTGCCTTGCAAAACAAAATCTTAAGAATCTGGCAAGGCTATGGCTATGCAGGTTTGAATGAGCTTGAGGAAGTCAATGACTGGCAGATATCCTTCCGAGTTGTGGTGAAGGTTTATTTCCCCAAGCCTGTATACAGTTGAGACCTGGACTTTCTTCCAACACATTACATCCTTCTGAAGGTGTAGTCATATAAAAGTAGAAGAGAAGGCAATGATTAGGAATCGCTACAACTACCATGCACCTATCATCAGAGACACCAAAGGGAAAGAAACATGAACATGAAATAACTAATGAAGTCATTCTAAGACTGTGAAACAGATATGATTAAAAAATCTGATCATAGTATGCATCAGCTGTATCGCTACAGAATCTTGAATGCTTGCTCTCAATTTCCATCCCTGGTTCCAACTGCTGATCCAGGACTTAATTCTTACTGAACACTCAACATAATTCATTATAGCTAATCGAACACATGTGCTGATGGGGGGGGGGGGTCGCTACTATACTAATAAGATATTTTAACAGTCTTTTCCTAGCAATGTAACATCAAAATTACACAAGCTTTGTTAATACTTGACATTATTCATAGGAATCATACATTTAACTTAACAGAATAGTTGTCAGGAGTATGCAGTTTGCATATAAAGACAAAAGAAATGTTTGTATGTTGGAAGGATTTATTTCACTTTGAATTTTGGAAACCGCAAGTACTCTTAGGCATCTACATAGAAAAATATTTACTGTTATGATCCGACAGGCCTAAGCTAAAAATGCAGTTTGATCAGGGTCTACACTTTTTGGCATTCCATCTGCTCCTTGCTGGATCATGAAATAAATTTCTTAAAATTTTAAGGAGAATTACAGCAAGTCCTTAAGGTGTCCGAATTTTAAGGATTATTACAGTACTCGGTTTTTAAAGTATCAAAATTTAATAAAATGACAATGATTTTGTATTTTTTTTTTTTGACATTCCGATTTTGAGTACAGTAAAGATCCTTAAAGTTTGGACACTTGGAGAACTTGCTGTAATTCTCCTAAAAAATAACAAATTTGTTCCATGATCCAGCAAGGAGTCCAAAAGGTGCAGACAGAATGGCAAACCGTCTGATCTGTGTATGCAGTGTTTGCTTAGGCCTATCTGTCCCAATACTTAGGAACATTACAGTGATCTATAGACTCCTGGTAAAAGTAAAGCAACTGGCAAACTTTCCAAAACATTAATACCATAATACTGTAACCCTCAACATTTGAAAACCATGCTACCCTGAAACGTGTTGATCAAAATCAGGCTGTTTCATCAATAACGGTTTGATCAGGTACTACACTATTTGCCATTCACCCACATCTTGACAGAATGCCAGATCTAAACGTTGATATCAAATCTCATACATGGTCAGTACATCTCACATTTTTTGTTATTTTCACTTCAAAGAACATATGAGTTGCATGAAAACAATCAAAGCACTGAGAGTGCTGATGGAGCGTAGCTTTGATAATTTGATTTAGCGTCTGATTGGTATTTTAATTCAGGCTCATATTGATCCAATGAACATAGCTGTTTGAAGCTATTCTGGGCCAGAAATCGTGTTAAAGCAACAAGACCAATATTGAAATTAACTCACGCTAAGGTGTAGACCCCGCAACAACCATCACGAAAACACGCCTGCACAAATACATTGTCATTTTTTTTTGGCAAAAAAAAAAAAATGGAAATTTTAAGATACAAAATTGTGATATTTTCTTATCTTTGCTCAAAACATTGATTGCGGGGACTTGATTGAACCGCCTTGACTTTTCCCAGCAGTTTATAAGTTATACATCCGCAATCAGTCTTTAAAAATTGCCTCGGTGAGGCTGTTTATAAAGCTATCTGGCATTAGACAATACCATTAGCTTGATCTTGTCAATTTACATCTGCCTGCAAAACATTATAAAAATATACCCGTCGGGTTGAAAGTTATAAGACCGTGTCAGTGGGTGAATTTTTTACCTTGCCGAGGCTAAAATAAAGAAATTGGGCATTCAGGAATCGCGTTGGTTAGATCTGTACATTATCTCTCTGCATGCTAACAGTTGTCAAAAATATTCCAAGTAGATTAGAAGTTACACTTCGAAATAATTTTTCAGTTTGCCTAGGCGAGGCCGTTTGTAAAGTAATTTGGAATAAGACAATTTTGCGGGTTATGTATTGTCAATATCAACCTGTATGCCGAAAATGATCAAAGCCGGGTTTAGATGTTATACTCTGTATTCATTTTTTATATTATTTTGCCTCGGCGAGGCCATTCATAAAGTAATCTTGCATAAAACAGCCTCACGGGTTAGTTATTGTCAATATCAACCCGAATGCCAAAAATGATCGGAATATTCAGAGAGGTTTGAACGTTATACTCTGTTAACATTTTTCTAAATATATATTGCATCGGTGAGGCCATTTATGAAGTGATCTTGCATACGACAGTTTCTTGAGTTATTTTTTTTATTTTTTTTTTTTTTTGGTTTGGGTTTTACGGCCCTTTCAAGATTATTTCACTCATATTGAGCCGATCGTTAATCATAGGTGGGCGAAAACCGGAGTACCCGGAGAAAAACCACCTGACCTTCCGTTGCAGAACTTGGCGTCTCACACGTGACCCGAGCGAGGCTCGAACCCACGGCGGTGAGAGACCTAATGACTAAGAGTCAGCGCTCTTATCCATTAGGCCACGGAGGCCCGTCTTCTTGGGTTAGTTATTGTCAATATCAATCCATAGGAATATTTGAAGAGGTTTAGACATTATACTCCGTTATTATTATATAAAAATAAATTGCCTCGACGAGGCCATTAATGAAATGATCTGGCATTAAGGCAATTTCTTTGGTTAAATATTGTCAATACAGCACAGTACACAGTCTTTTACCGGAAACCAACAACTGCCCTTCTTGGATCAGCGAAAGGGATAGAGATTTCACGATCAATCTCCTGGAAAGAATGTTGCCGAACCCGGCAGGTATCGAACTTGCGTCTGAGTTGAAAATTTGCTTTATTTATGGTCACGTGCCTAGGACGCAGACAGGTCGCTTTAAAAAAGTAACACCACCCCCCCCCCCACACACACACACACACATTAACCCATACTCTGAGTATATGTCTAGCAGCCTTTTTAGGGACAAACATAGCAGACCCAAATCAGACGCTACAACAAGTGGCGTCTCATCTGTGTCTAAACTGCAAAATTTACTCCTTTCAATATAAGCCTTGACGTGCACCTGTCCAAACTCATTCCAACTGTCTTATTTTGGTAATACATTATCGACCCACACTGCGTACTTTTAACCCATTTTAAACGAATGGAATCCTCAACACCTTATAACAGTATGGGATGAGTTCATTTTAAAATCAGGGATGTCAGGTTGTGGCTTCCACGAAATATTTGGCAAAAAATGGCTGAACCTTTTTTGTAAGTATGCAGTGAAGGGCATAATGAGACTCCGCGTTGTGTGGTATCTGATCTGGGTTTGTCCTGTTTGCAGGTTGCCAGGATTGGGATTTTATGGTACAAATGGGCTGTAAACTGGGTTATATGAACTGAACTATAAAACGATTAGACTGCTACACAGTTCATCTATTAAAAATATTCATCTATTCCGTTTGAAATAGGTGGTCTGTGAAGCAGTCTATAAGAAGATACCGCATGGCGTAATAATCTACTACGTTAACACGGGGTACTATATTCTCAGGTCATATGCATTAACACCGAAAGTAGTGCCGAAATCACTTCTCATCTCACTGGAGCTACGCTGCAACAGCTACGCTCCAAAAATTATTATAAATATTTGTAATAGAAAGCCTAGCCTGATCAAGAATATTAGTAGTATAGTACTACCCGTATTTCCCGTTCTTGCTCAGCCTCAGCCATCTATCCAAAAAAGAGGACATTCCCATTATCCGCCAGGTCAACTGTACTCCTCGAAATGTCATTCATCAAACTTGACAGGCATCCGGTAACTCGAGACTACGGAATGTTCCGGTAATCTGATCTGAGTCTACACTGTTTATTGACATATTAAGGGCGATTTAGCGGTCTCTGATCTGGATCTACTTTTTGAAGAAAGTTGACTCGTACGGAATGGATCATTTCTCCGTTTGCAGACGCCTTCAGCTCATTTTTTTTTTCTAAACAAAGACTCTAGAAATAATTTCTGTTTAGTACGGAATTTAACGGCCCAGTCAAGGCTATGAAGGTCATATATGGTCTTGAGTATGTAATAGTGTAGTAACGGTATGGCTACGAGCTGCGTCTAATCTGGGTCTGCGTTCTGTATTTGTCAAGTCTTCGGTCCACCTAACCTCATAACGATAAGCGTAGCGCGGTTACTGGAGTCGCGCGGAGATCGGCGACGTAAAGCTTCAGCGCTTAGTAACATGTTGGGTCGGTTCCTTCGATAACCCGATATATATAACGCATAGGAAATAGGTAGATCAGGACTTTCACTGTTTGCTCATTATATTTTCGTTTGTTCCCGCATTCTGGGTTTACCATATGTTTAGTACATAAAATGGATTGTGATAAACGAAGAATCTGTTCGGATGTAGCGGCCTCTGATCTGAATCTGCACTGAACATAAAGACGGAATGTTGTAACAAAAAAGAAAATGGGTTGAATTACGCTCAAATTAAATGATTGTCTATTGTCAACGGGGACAGATACACAAAAGAAATCTAATTACTTCCATTTATCAACCCAGCAGTCTTCTATTCCATATTACTAAAGAATTTAATAACTTTGAAAGTGTTATTAACGCAGAAAAATCTGATCAGATGCAGCGGTTTGTCGTCTCTGATCTGAATCTACACTTACATAGATTATGGATTCCAGCTTTGTGCGAATACCGCACAAATCACAGCGTTACGTTTATAAAACCTTTTTATTTTATTATAAACGGTGAGGGTACTGTTGTTATACGAGTTATGCGATGTAAAGACACAGATCAGAGACCGTATCTACATTGCGACATAATAAGACACGGAGCGTGTCAAGATACTCAGGTATCCGGTTACCCGATACGCAAACGGACTATACGAGACGATAGGTATAGGTTTTTTTTATATACACGTTATACGCAGTGAAGACACAGATCAGAGGCCATATCCTCAATGCGACATAATAAGAGACGGCGCGTGCCAAAAAAAAAAACAAAAACAAAAAAAAAAAAACAGGTCACGTTTACCGCTAGTTCTGCGTATTTGTAACGCTGACTTAATAGTTTAGTAACAGGGTGACTATAAGCTGCGTCTAATCTGGGTCTGCATTCTTATTTGCTAAGTCTTCGGTCCACACTCTTTAAGCAATAAGCTCATAACGATAAGCATAGCGCGACTTTATTAAACTGGAGTCACGCGGATATCGGATTCTGTGTCTTATCTGGGAGTGCGTTGTTGTGCCAAACCTGAATTCAGTCCACCCTCTTTACGCAATAATCTCATAACGATAAGCATAGCGCGGCCATACTAAACTGTTTACTGGAGTCACGTGAATATCGGGCTTAAGGAGGGACGAAGGAAGGTCGGAGGAGTTATTACAGCGAATCATAATACAATGAAAACCAAATATATTAAACTTTAGCGAAAGAAATTTTATTTTTATCATGCATTCGAACAGAAATGTTATTGTACACATGGAATCCGTTCAGAAAGTATATCAACACAGAAGGTAATAACGCGGTATCCAATTGCGTTTAGTTTTGTTCATATATGTCACTATTCGTCCTAACCTACACTTTAGCACGTTTAGCAGAAGGTTCCTCGTCATCACTACTATTATCGCCCACTTCATTATCCCGTAGTTTGGGGGGATAGTAATCCTCCAAGATTGCCTCAAACAGAAATTTTCTTTGTTCGATTGCACTTTTCCAGGCTTCCCGAGGGCTGTAGTCATCCAGTTCCATGAAATTAGTGGCTGTCCTCTTAATGGCTTTGTACACGGGAGTTTTGCGAAGAGCATCGAACCATAACATTCTGTCCGCAAATACGCCGCTGACCGCTTTTCTGTAGGTGCTTCTCATGTCATGGTATACACGCGATCTAGCCTCTTCTGGATCAAAGTGCCTTCTCTGTACGAGTTTGGTCACCTCCTCCTCGAACCGATCTTGACACTTCTCGGAAGCCTTCTGAACCACGCTTTCCCAAGGATCGTACTGGTCTCCTCGCGGCTGTGTCTCTGTGTCACTGGCCTCATCCGCGTCGGACATTCCATAATTTGTACCGGAATCGGTTGTCTCTGTGTCAGACGGCTCCGATTCTGTCGACACCATGTCTTTCTCTCCGTGTTTCTGTTTCTTGTGTCGCAGCATGTTATCGCGACGTTTAAAGTCTTTCATACAGATGTCACATGTGTTCATGTTGAAGTTCAGGGTAGAAATGAAGCGGAGGAGGAGGAGGTTTGCCTCCTCATCAAAATCCGGAGGTATCGTGCGCGGGAATGCGCTTCGGTGTTACATCAGCAGACCCTCCTCGTTGGTCTTCGCGTTTTCTTTTCCTCTCTTTGGAAGTCGGCGCTGAAGCCTTGATTCTCCGAAGCTCGCTCTTTACCCTCTCGTTTTGCCGTTGCACGGGAGTCACTGCCTCGATGCGTACTATCTCTGACTTAGGCTGGCTGGGCTTTTTGTCTTCAATCGAAATGATTCCTTTGCGGTAACCAGGCGTCACGATGCGATTCGGCGTGCTACATCTATCTTGAAAAAAGCGCGCCCATTTTTCCGGATCAGGTACGTAGGAATGCATCTGTCTTGTTCGATGTAGCGTCATCCACTAATACCAGACATTCACAATCGTCTATTTTATATAAAAACAGGTTTAGTATTCATTCAGTGAACGCGGACGCTAAAGAGTTATGTACAACTAACAGGGACATCTTGATGGTCGTCCCCCACATGCAGGACATCTGCTTGCCCAGGAGTCATATGTAATCCTGGACCCCGTAGTTAAATAGAATGGAGGCTCTGTAGCTTCTTGGTCCCAGTCTTCCGTCAGGGAAGCACAATCCTGCTCTGTCCTGGGTGGCACCTCACCATTCAGCTGTTGCCCATTGTTAAACTCTACTGTCCTCTTTGTTATTTCTATCACTCGATCCAAGTTATCGAGGGAGGAAAACAAACCTTCACCATGTCGCTTGTCTATATTAAACGAGACAACCAGGTCTCTCATCCCACTCCTCAGCGACTCAATCTGTTCTTCCAAAGCTTTGAAGTAGATTTCACTGTTGTGAGCCATCTTCGATTTAACACAGTTGTACGAGGAAGTAGGCAAACTTTGGCAAATGCATCGATATTTATTCAGTGAACGCGGACGCTAAAGAAGGCATTTTGTTGCGAGTCGCAAATCCCTCTTTAAAGTATATAGTCCACATCAGTCCATCCTCTTTACGAAAAACTCCGACCTCACAACGATAAGCATAGTGGGGTTATAGTTTATTATTAAAATCAATAATTGTCACGTGGTCTATTGTCTGCCACGGGGTCTTTGTTTGAAATTAACTTGACGATTTTAGGTCCGTGACGCTCTGAGGCGGCTTGAGGAGGAACGAAGGAGGTACGGAGGAGGTTTGAGGAGGTACGGAGGAGGCTTGCGGAGGCACGAAGGAGGCTTGAGGAGGTACGGAGGAGGTACGGAGGAGGTACGGAGGAGGCTTGCTGAGGGGTGATAGGATTAATAAACCGAGTAATTTGAACCTCAAATCAAATAAAAGATTGAAGAAACGCGTGCGCTTGCGCAACCTAGGGAGTTTAAACATCCGGTAAGGGAACTCGTGCGCAATAAAATCCGACATTTGACAATGGCAATGGTTACGTCTTGTAAAAGAGGCGCGATTCGGACCGTCCCTGCATATAAACCCTTTGGGTTTGTTTGGGCGGTAGGGCTTGAGGTGTCTTTTCCTGTCAATAAAAGATTGAAGAAACGCGTGCGCTTGCGCAACCTAGGGAGTTTAAACATCCGGTAAGGGAACTCGTGCGCAAGCGCACGCGTTTCTTCAATCTTTTATTGACAGGAAAAGACACCTCAAGCCCTACCGCCCAAACAAACCCAAAGGGTTTATATGCAGGGACGGTCCGAATCGCGCCTCTTTTACAAGACGTAACCATTGCCATTGTCAAATGTCGGATTTTATTGCGCACGAGTTCCCTTACCGGATGTTTAAACTCCCTAGGTTGCGCAAGCGCACGCGTTTCTTCAATCTTTTATTTGATTTGAGGTTCAAATTACTCGGTTTATTAATCCTATCACCCCTCAGCAAGCCTCCTCCGTACCTCCTCCGTACCTCCTCCGTACCTCCTCAAGCCTCCTTCGTGCCTCCGCAAGCCTCCTCCGTACCTCCTCAAACCTCCTCCGTACCTCCTTCGTTCCTCCTCAAGCCGCCTCAGAGCGTCACGGACCTAAAATCGTCAAGTTAATTTCAAACAAAGACCCCGTGGCAGACAATAGACCACGTGACAATTATTGATTTTAATAATAAACTATAACCCCACTATGCTTATCGTTGTGAGGTCGGAGTTTTTCGTAAAGAGGATGGACTGATGTGGACTATATACTTTAAAGAGGGATTTGCGACTCGCAACAAAATGCCTTCTTTAGCGTCCGCGTTCACTGAATAAATATCGATGCATTTGCCAAAGTTTGCCTACTTCCTCGTACAACTGTGTTAAATCGAAGATGGCTCACAACAGTGAAATCTACTTCAAAGCTTTGGAAGAACAGATTGAGTCGCTGAGGAGTGGGATGAGAGACCTGGTTGTCTCGTTTAATATAGACAAGCGACATGGTGAAGGTTTGTTTTCCTCCCTCGATAACTTGGATCGAGTGATAGAAATAACAAAGAGGACAGTAGAGTTTAACAATGGGCAACAGCTGAATGGTGAGGTGCCACCCAGGACAGAGCAGGATTGTGCTTCCCTGACGGAAGACTGGGACCAAGAAGCTACAGAGCCTCCATTCTATTTAACTACGGGGTCCAGGATTACATATGACTCCTGGGCAAGCAGATGTCCTGCATGTGGGGGACGACCATCAAGATGTCCCTGTTAGTTGTACATAACTCTTTAGCGTCCGCGTTCACTGAATGAATACTAAACCTGTTTTTATATAAAATAGACGATTGTGAATGTCTGGTATTAGTGGATGACGCTACATCGAACAAGACAGATGCATTCCTACGTACCTGATCCGGAAAAATGGGCGCGCTTTTTTCAAGATAGATGTAGCACGCCGAATCGCATCGTGACGCCTGGTTACCGCAAAGGAATCATTTCGATTGAAGACAAAAAGCCCAGCCAGCCTAAGTCAGAGATAGTACGCATCGAGGCAGTGACTCCCGTGCAACGGCAAAACGAGAGGGTAAAGAGCGAGCTTCGGAGAATCAAGGCTTCAGCGCCGACTTCCAAAGAGAGGAAAAGAAAACGCGAAGACCAACGAGGAGGGTCTGCTGATGTAACACCGAAGCGCATTCCCGCGCACGATACCTCCGGATTTTGATGAGGAGGCAAACCTCCTCCTCCTCCGCTTCATTTCTACCCTGAACTTCAACATGAACACATGTGACATCTGTATGAAAGACTTTAAACGTCGCGATAACATGCTGCGACACAAGAAACAGAAACACGGAGAGAAAGACATGGTGTCGACAGAATCGGAGCCGTCTGACACAGAGACAACCGATTCCGGTACAAATTATGGAATGTCCGACGCGGATGAGGCCAGTGACACAGAGACACAGCCGCGAGGAGACCAGTACGATCCTTGGGAAAGCGTGGTTCAGAAGGCTTCCGAGAAGTGTCAAGATCGGTTCGAGGAGGAGGTGACCAAACTCGTACAGAGAAGGCACTTTGATCCAGAAGAGGCTAGATCGCGTGTATACCATGACATGAGAAGCACCTACAGAAAAGCGGTCAGCGGCGTATTTGCGGACAGAATGTTATGGTTCGATGCTCTTCGCAAAACTCCCGTGTACAAAGCCATTAAGAGGACAGCCACTAATTTCATGGAACTGGATGACTACAGCCCTCGGGAAGCCTGGAAAAGTGCAATCGAACAAAGAAAATTTCTGTTTGAGGCAATCTTGGAGGATTACTATCCCCCCAAACTACGGGATAATGAAGTGGGCGATAATAGTAGTGATGACGAGGAACCTTCTGCTAAACGTGCTAAAGTGTAGGTTAGGACGAATAGTGACATATATGAACAAAACTAAACGCAATTGGATACCGCGTTATTACCTTCTGTGTTGATATACTTTCTGAACGGATTCCATGTGTACAATAACATTTCTGTTCGAATGCATGATAAAAATAAAATTTCTTTCGCTAAAGTTTAATATATTTGGTTTTCATTGTATTATGATTCGCTGTAATAACTCCTCCTACCTTCCTTCGTCCCTCCTTAAGCCCGATATTCACGTGACTCCAGTAAACAGTTTAGTATGGCCGCGCTATGCTTATCGTTATGAGATTATTGCGTAAAGAGGGTGGACTGAATTCAGGTTTGGCACAACAACGCACTCCCAGATAAGACACAGAATCCGATATCCGCGTGACTCCAGTTTAATAAAGTCGCGCTATGCTTATCGTTATGAGCTTATTGCTTAAAGAGTGTGGACCGAAGACTTAGCAAATAAGAATGCAGACCCAGATTAGACGCAGCTTATAGTCACCCTGTTACTAAACTATTAAGTCAGCGTTACAAATACGCAGAACTAGCGGTAAACGTGACCTGTTTTTTTTTTTTTTTTTTTTTGGCACGCGCCGTCTCTTATTATGTCGCATTGAGGATATGGCCTCTGATCTGTGTCTTCACTGCGTATAACGTGTATATAAAAAAAAACCTATACCTATCGTCTCGTATAGTCCGTTTGCGTATCGGGTAACCGGATACCTGAGTATCTTGACACGCTCCGTGTCTTATTATGTCGCAATGTAGATACGGTCTCTGATCTGTGTCTTTACATCGCATAACTCGTATAACAACAGTACCCTCACCGTTTATAATAAAATAAAAAGGTTTTATAAACGTAACGCTGTGATTTGTGCGGTATTCGCACAAAGCTGGAATCCATAATCTATGTAAGTGTAGATTCAGATCAGAGACGACAAACCGCTGCATCTGATCAGATTTTTCTGCGTTAATAACACTTTCAAAGTTATTAAATTCTTTAGTAATATGGAATAGAAGACTGCTGGGTTGATAAATGGAAGTAATTAGATTTCTTTTGTGTATCTGTCCCCGTTGACAATAGACAATCATTTAATTTGAGCGTAATTCAACCCATTTTCTTTTTTGTTACAACATTCCGTCTTTATGTTCAGTGCAGATTCAGATCAGAGGCCGCTACATCCGAACAGATTCTTCGTTTATCACAATCCATTTTATGTACTAAACATATGGTAAACCCAGAATGCGGGAACAAACGAAAATATAATGAGCAAACAGTGAAAGTCCTGATCTACCTATTTCCTATGCGTTATATATATCGGGTTATCGAAGGAACCGACCCAACATGTTACTAAGCGCTGAAGCTTTACGTCGCCGATCTCCGCGCGACTCCAGTAACCGCGCTACGCTTATCGTTATGAGGTTAGGTGGACCGAAGACTTGACAAATACAGAACGCAGACCCAGATTAGACGCAGCTCGTAGCCATACCGTTACTACACTATTACATACTCAAGACCATATATGACCTTCATAGCCTTGACTGGGCCGTTAAATTCCGTACTAAACAGAAATTATTTCTAGAGTCTTTGTTTAGAAAAAAAAAATGAGCTGAAGGCGTCTGCAAACGGAGAAATGATCCATTCCGTACGAGTCAACTTTCTTCAAAAAGTAGATCCAGATCAGAGACCGCTAAATCGCCCTTAATATGTCAATAAACAGTGTAGACTCAGATCAGATTACCGGAACATTCCGTAGTCTCGAGTTACCGGATGCCTGTCAAGTTTGATGAATGACATTTCGAGGAGTACAGTTGACCTGGCGGATAATGGGAATGTCCTCTTTTTTGGATAGATGGCTGAGGCTGAGCAAGAACGGGAAATACGGGTAGTACTATACTACTAATATTTGTCTGCCATGGAACTTATAATTTGGAGTTTTTAAGCTACCGGTACAGATTTATCATATTCAATGAGGCATATTTGTACATCCTATATACACATAGGGGCTTGAAGAAATATATGGGCTGCATGATGCTTCCACGCAGAGCTTTTCCGGCCCGCACACTAGTACTGGTAAACCGCTTGGAGGATCTAAGCCTGTCCAGGAACCGCAGTGCGAGGCGGACCGTCCATGCTATTAAACCCTATTGGTTTCATTGGGCGACAGGGCTTGAGATGTCATTTCATCTCAATGTCGGGTAAAAGTCCCACAAAATTGGAGGCAACGTCTCCAAAATGACCTTTACAGTGTTGACGGGGACGTTAAACCTCAAATCAAACAAAATCAAACAAAACATCCTATATACAGTATATTTAGCTCATACAATTGTCACAAAGTATTAGATTTGGTAGTCCATTACGAAAACACACCTATACAAGTACATTGTCAATTTTTCGGCCAAAAAAATTGAAATTTTAAGATGAAAAATTGTGATATTTTTCTTATTTCTGCTCAAAATATAGATTGCGGGGGACTCAATAGAACCGCATCGTCAAGGCGGTTCTATTAATTACCCACAATCTATGTTTTTGAGCGGAAATAAGAAAAATAATGTATACCCCTTAAAAACCCCAGTTTTACAATATAAAAGTGGGGTTTAAGGGGGTCAAAATCATAATAGACATGTTTCATGCTGCTGCTTAAGATATAATTTGAGCCGGCACATGACAAAACCTACAATAAGCCCATTGCAACCAGCAGAGACTCAAATCAACCTGCTCGTCCATCCACTGTGACAAGACCTTATACTTCTTGGCATAGATCATTGCCTAATGTTATCATTAGTAGTAGGTACATGCGATCAGCGATGACTCTGATCAGACTGTGCGAATGCGCAGGCCGATCTGAGTCTTCACTGGTCGCTCAAGCCTCATTTTAGATTTTGTCATATGAAATTTCACTGTAACATTTTATTTTGTTCTAAAGCTTATCTTGTAATCTGCTCATCATCCTTTCAATTAATTTTGAATATATTATTATCATTTTTTAAAATCATTCCTATTCACAACACCAAACTTCCATGCATCTCAATGCCCAGGTGTTCAAAGCCATGTGAACTTAAACTCCTCAGTGGCCGAAATTTTTAAAAATAGTCTAGAAAGTACAAAGTCAAACATGCATAATATTTTGCTGATTTTTTTTTTTTCAGCAACAAATTTCTGAACCGAAAAAGAAACGCAACTCCAAATATAAATGCGAGTATTTGCAGAAATAATCATGTTCGCAGAAAATCGATTTAATGACGCAATAATATAATCATACCATAGAGAATGTTTGGAACACAGCTTCGTTTTGTCATAGAGGTATAGTCTTTCAAAACGCAGTGAGACGTGACTGCACTTTTAATTTTGGACTAGTCCGTGTTTTAGGTTGGTCGCCTTCAATTGGGGTTTTACATTGGGAGATATAGTTGTACTGAGATTCGTACTGCATCGTACTAACCACTTGGCCACGACTTCTACATAATGGCATTATCAAGAAAACTTATTTATAATTTTAAAATCCTGTGAAAAAAGAAATCCGAAACCTGCTTCCCCTGAAACATGGAATAGCTTTCCACGCTTGAACGTTGAACTCTCAAAGGTCGTTGATAAACTATAGTCGTTTCACACGTTCAAAACATAAGCAGTTAATAGCGAGTATGTCCTCCGTTTGCATTCAGGCCTGCACGCACACGTCTGATCATGGGCAGGATTAAACGATTGATCTCTGCCTGGGGAATAGCATTCCACTCCTGTATGAGCGCGAGACGCAAGGCTTGACGCGTTGTTGGGCGGCTGGGGGCGGTTATGTACGCGCCTATCCACGACGTCCCACAAATGTTCTATAGGAGAGAGATCTGGACTATACGGCGGCCAGTGCATCACGTCAACGTTGTTTGGCTGAAGAAACGCCATGCTGAGCCTTGCTAGATGCGCCCGAGCGTTATCCTGTTGAAACGTCACGTTGTGCTGTCGTACATATGGAACAACTACCGGTCGTAAAATGACGTCAACGTGACGCTGATCCGTCAAAGATTCATCAATGCATACCAGGGGCGTTCTATGACAATAAGATATGTCAGCCCATATCATCAACCCACCGCCTCCAAATCGATCACGTCAGCCAATTAATTGTCACGATAACGGTGTCCGTCACGCCTATACACACGTTGACGGCCGTCAGCTCTGTACAACAAGTACCTGGACTCGTCAGAAAACATTACGTTAAGCCACTTACAAAGGGGAAACAGGTTTGGCCTATGTTGTGTGCGCCACGCCATTCTAACCTAACGTCGTCGTGGTATTAATGGCATGCCAATGTACGGACGCCGAGGACGTGAGCGAAACTCTCGAAGGCGATTCCTGACAGAAGCTGTTGTGCGTTCCTGGTGTCACCTGAGACGCCTCGACGGCTGTACGGAACCGATTACGAAGGTGGGTTAGACGGATGTATCGGTCCTGTCGACGTGTCGTGACGCGTGGACGTCCACTTCTGGGCCTGTCATTTGTCGTTCCCGTTTGACGTAGACGCTGGTACAAGCGAGTTATCGTCGATTTACTAACTTGGAAGTTCCTGGTGATGACAGCCTGAGACGTTCCATGTAGAAGCATTTGGACCGCTACGTTACGTTGATCTTGCGTCAAACGTACCATATTCCGTAGAGAAATTTTAACGGACTTTTGAAACCTAAACTCAAGCTAACACATTATGCCAATATGATGTGGTTACTGTACACATTTAATGTACTGCACGAGGAAATGTTGAAAACAACGACTTGCCAAGTGGAGCGTTAAACTGTACAGTTATCGCCCAAATGTTTTCTGCATAAGAAAGTTTAACAAGAGGCCCATGGGCCACAATGCTCACCAGAGCTCAGGGGGCCACTGCCCACTGGCAGCAAGGTATTTTAATTAACAATGGAAGCCCTGTGCCCTAGGATGCTACAGATAAAATTTGGACCCAATAAGCCTCGTGGCTTTAGATTCGATGTCGCTTGAATGTGTTGTTGCAGGACAACAGATGGCAATTGACAATTTCCCATCTGTGGCAACAAATAGGCCAAAAAAGAACATTATTAAAGGAACATTGCCATGAAAGTGTGACAAAATATCTTGAAAGGCATTAATGTCATTTTTCAATTTTCCCCATTATAGGACAATGGAAACTCATAACTTGGCATAGCAAACAAACCAAAGAGCCAAAGTTCATAGACCAGTGCTCAGGTGGACACTGCCCAATGGCAGCCATGTATTATAACATGATTTGATTTTAGTATAACAATTATAAAGTCTCCCAAACAAACCCCATACCCAAATGAGCACCCATGTGGACTGTATCTGAAATATTAGGTGTTTTATAACGTAGAAAGATCAGGGCATGGACCCAATGGAGCCCTGGTTGGTGTCACTAAATGCGTCTTATCAAAAGGAACAAAGACATATATGGTTTATCAGTGGGAATATGTATGGTTCCTGAGATGTAAGGCCTTTTAAGCAATGGAGGGAATCAGGCATGGCAGATCCCAGAAAAGCCCAAGATTGTTATCAATGAATAAGTCTTATCATAAGGACCAAGAGCATATACGGTTAAACGGTGGGGATCTGGATGGTTTCTGAGATATGAGGCACTTTTATGAAGTGGCAGGGAGAGAAATGGCCCCTGGGATCCCCAAAGACGGGGGTGACTGAATGTGTCTAATAACAATGAGCAAGAATATATGTGATTATAGGATGGGGATTTGAATGGTTTCTGAGATATATGGCCTATTATGAAGTTGAGTCTTATCATAAGGAACAAGAATAAATATGGTTAAGGGGTGGGGATCTGAACGGTTTCTGAGATATATGGATTTTAATGAAGTAAAGGGATGGGGCATGGCCTGTGGCACCCCGGGGGACCTGCATGCTGGTGTCACTGATTGCGTCTTATCATAAGGAACAAGAATATATATGGTTTAGGGGTGGGGATCTGAACGGTTTCTGAGATATATGGATTTTAATGAAGTAAAGGGGTGGGGCATGGCCTGTGGCACCCCGGGGGGACCTGCATGCTGGTGTCATTGATTGGTGTTATCATAAGGAACAAGAATATATATGGTTTAGGGGTGGGGCTCTGAACAGTTTCTCAGATATATGGTCTTTTGTGAAGTCAAGGGGTGGAGCATGGCCCGGGCGCACTCTGGGTGACCCCTAAGTTGGTGCCACTAAATGTGTCTTATCATAAGGAACAAGAATGTATATTGTTTAGGGGTGGGTATCTGTAAGGTTTCTGGAATATTTGGCATTTTACGAAGAGGAGGGGGTATGGCATGGTCCGAGTTTCTCAGATATGGCCCGGGAGCACCCTGGGTGACCCCTAGCTTGGTGTCACTGAATGTGTCTTATCATAAGGAACAAGAATATATATGGTTTAGGGCAGGGGATCTGTAAGGTTTCTGGAATATTTGGCCTTTTATGAAGTGGAGGGGGTTGACTGGTGGTTTGTGGACGACGATTTGGATGGCGGAAATGATGATCGCATTGAACTTGCTTGTAGGGTGGGTGTGAACATTTGGGTTCGTTTGTGATAGAGTGGGTTCTCGTCTTCTGGTTGGATCATTAAATCCAAGCTAGATAAACTGCATTTCTTTTATCGGCTGCAGCTCTCGTTTATCGTGCGTGTCAAGCTAAATGAGTTTATATAAACTGTATCTTAAATTGCTAATCGGTTAAGGTATTATGTCAGCAATTAACTTGAAAGGTACCGTTATTGGCTGTGACAACAACAGTATTTTCTACCGTATTACCGCACAGAGGGAAATAAATTGAAGTGAATGTAATGATCAGGAATCGATACAATTAACCCTGAGCTCCCATCAGAGACACCAAAGGGAAATAAACACTAACATGAAATAACTAGACCCTAATGGAAAGTGGTTGTGCTTGAAACGTGAAAGAAACATTGGATGATATTTATAAATGTTGGTCGTCATCATCGTCACCATTATCACCCCCCCCCACATCCAACCCCACTTTGAGTTCCAAAATCCTGGGCAAGTAGAATTTTGAGCTGGGCAAGTGCAAAAATATTTTACTTGCCCGGTGGGCAAGTGGAAAATTTTTGGATTTGTCAGGCTCTGGGTTGGGCATGGTCCCGGCACATCCCGGGGGACCCCCAGGTTGGTGTCACTTAATGCATCTTAGCATAAGGAACACGAATATATATAGTTTAGGGGTGGGGATCTGTATGGTTTTTGAGATTATGGCATTTTCTGAAGTGGAGGGGGTGGGGCATGTCCCCGGCACATCCAGGGGGACCCCCAGGTTGGTGTCACTTAATGCATCTTAGCATAAGGAACAAGAATATATATAGTTTAGGGGTGGGGATCTGAATGGTTTCTGAGATAAATGGCATTTTATGGAAAAGAGGGGGCAGGGCATGTCCCCGGCACATCCCGGGGGACCCCCAGGTTGGTGTCACTTAATGCATCTTATCATAAGGAACAAGAATATATTTGGTTTAGGGGTTGGGACCTGTAAGGTTTCTGAGATATAAGGCATTTTATGAAGTGGAGGGGGCGGGACATGGCCCCGGCACAACCTAGGGGACCCCCAGGTTGACGTAAAAGCATATGGCTGAGAGAAAATTACTCAAGGAACATGTTTATGTAAGTTTTGTCAAAATATCTGCAATGACTTGGCAGTAAATGCCATTTTTCAGTTTTCCCCATTATAAGTCAATGGAAACTCTAAGTTGCCATAGCAACAAAACTAAAAGGCCAAATTTCATAAAACACACAAAACCTATAAAGGCAAATATGGTGAATATTTTCATAAAGTCTCAGCCTCCTAGAGCGTATGGCTTCTGAGGAGATGATTTTTTAAGTATTTTTGTCTATTTTTTGCATTTTGGTTTCCATGGTAACCAATAAAAATGAGCAGAAGGCCTAAAATCATACGGCAGATAGTAGATTACCTATGGAACATTGCTATGAAAGTTTTGTCAAAATATCTGCAGAGGCTTGGTAGTAAATGCCATTTTTCTATTTTCCCCATTATAAGTCTATGGAAACTCTAAGTTGCCATAGCAACCAAACTAATGAGCCGATTTTCATTAAAAACACAAACTTTCAATCCCCCTGCCCAAGGATGCTACAGATGAAATTTGGGCTGAATCGGCCCAGTGGCTTCAGAGGAGATGTCGTTTGAAAATGTTGACGAAGACGACGCAGACGACGCAGACGCAGACGACACAGACGACGCAGACGACGACGGACAACTGCCTATCCTATAAGCTCCCCCGGAGCCTTCGGCTCTGGTGAGCTAAAAAGTATGAAAGTAAATCGCAAAATGATTTTTCAGTCAACCTGATGGTTGCATGAAAATCTTTTGGGTTAAAACATTTCGTTCCTTTTTCGGTTCAGTGTTCTGAGTTTCAGTCAGAGTTCTGCAAGTGAAGGCATCATATAACTGTGACAAGTAATAAGATCTAGCTTATATTGTTACTCTTGTAAAATTCAGTCCAACTAATGCAAGTAGAGATAGTTAGAAACCAAATAATACCAAAATATCTCTGCAAAATTTGATGGGCAGTAACCTCAGATCAATATACATAGTTCCACATAGACTAAGCTTCAGCTTGACTGGATGTTAACTATTTGAATTAGCCAAAAGGAAAAGCTTTCAGGCATTTTTAAAGATGTGTATAGTAGTCGCAGATAAGATTGACTTGGCGGAGCTATCGTTTGTACCTTAGGAATATTCCATTAACAAACAGGTAAACCAAGTCACCCGATTGTGTGATTTCAATTGTAACAAAAGCATAGTAGTGGCGTATATGACCATTTCGTCCGCTTGTAGAAAGCGTGCGAAAGGCACTCTACCAGATCTTCTGGTGGACTCAGCGAATTTGACATATATATTAACAACACCTGAATAGCTCCGCCTAGTCAATCTTAGCTGCGCCTACTATAACTCTGCTAAAGTTTGGTGTACTGCTGTCACCTCAATATAATCTGCACTGCTCCACGCCATGGTCTAACAATAAATTGAGTTTCAGTCTAATTGGGATTTATCCTGTAGGACGAGTTTGCTAGAAATGAAAAGTTTACTACATTTTTCAACGGGGCATAAAATTTGAATATATTTTGTGTATGTGTGTTTGGGTTTTACATCCCACGTACATCTAAAGTCATACAGACTCATCCGAAAGTTTAAAGCCAGGAATCAAACACATGACGCCTGGTTTTTATTTTTTTAATTGAGGTGATGTCTGCAGCACCTAGTTGAGCACACACTACTCAGTTAAGGATGTATGCCGCATGAAGAGTGATAGGATGGGGGTGATGATAAGGTCATCTGCTGGTATACTGGTATCACCCTTTACACTCCCCTTTGTACAAGAGTCTAAGCTTATACAATCCCTGTTCCTTTTCATATGAGACATTTATCTTTTTTTCTAGTATCTCAGCCATACTCTCAGTTTCAAAGAAGTGACTGCTACATGTAGTTACTTCTTTCCAACAGATGCTCTCCCATTCTTAGAATAATGTACATTCATGTAGTTGTGTCAGGGGTCCTCGGTGTGTGGTTCTTCAAGAAGAAATTTCTTCTTGAACAAACGAACACTAAGGACCTCTGACACAACTACATTATTCTAAGAAAGGGATAGTAAGCATTTGATACGAGGGCGAGTCAATAAGTAACAGGCCTAACTTATTTCCGGTTGAGATCCACCTCTTCTTTTGTATGTAATTGCCTTCTAATGTAATGAACTTACACCAACGCTGGTCAAGTGCCATCAGCCCAGAACATAAAAAATCAGGGTCCTTTGAATTGATCCACACCTCAACTTCTGTCACGAATTCTTCGTCAGACCAGAAATGACGTCCACGGATATCCTTTTTCAAGTTTGGTAATAAGAAGAAGTCACTCAGAGCTAGGCCAGGAAAAATAGGCAGGGTGTGGTATTAATTCATACCCGTTTCGCTCTTCAGCATCCATTGTGACTTTGCAAGTACTAGTGTGGACTCTCGCGTTGTCCTGTTGCAGCAAAACACCTTTAGATAGTTTACTTCGGCATTTTTCACGGATGGCGGTTCTCAGGTGGTCTAGCAAGTTTGCATAGTACACTCCAGTTATTGTACTACTCTTGGATAAAAGCCCAACATAATAACGCCCTTTGCGTCCAAAAATACAGTGGCCATCACCTTCCAGCAGACTATGCGTCTTGAACTTCTTTGGCTTGGGACCCAGGCCCTACGATATCCACTGACGACTCTGACCTGTATCCTCTGGCTCATAATAATGAACTCAAATCTCATATTGTTACATGTGGGTTTACGGCGTCCCGCAAACCCCCATGCTGACAAGACAACCGAGCGTGATCTCTGACAGGTGTACGGGCAGCTGTGGGGTAAGGCACAAGAAAGATATCAAATGAATGACATGAATTATTTACAGTACCTATATACAACAATACTTACACAAAGCATCACATTTATTTGCTTCTGCAGCCCACTCATGACTTCCGCCCAGAAGGCAAAACAATGTTCTGTGCTCGGAACGGGGTGACGTGAATGTCTACAGAAGCAAATAACAGAAACAGTAAAAAAAACAAGAAAAACAAACACAGAACGCGACTGGCCAGATTAAACGTTCACTTAGGGTGAACCGCAGGGTGAACCATTTCTTGTGCACTGCTGAACACTAGTGTGTCGACCTTATTGTCGACCACCAGTTGATTTATATCATTTATCTATTCCTATCAACCCGAACTTGAAGTCCCGGTAACTTCTTCGGTAAATCGATTCCAGATCGTTTTCAACGACCTGTTTCTTATGGTCTCGACGGTCTGCTATTGGTTTAGTCCGCCCTTGCTGGACTCGAAACCGATGGCGTCGTACCAGTACCTGCTCCTATGTTGCAGGGAGCAGCAGGTCACCACACATTGTTGTGCCTTTCAATATACTTTCGTTGTCCCCGTCACTATGTTGTGTGCATTCGTTAGCACTTGACCTGCTGCTGAATACTGTTCGTTTTTCATGGTTTGTTCACGGAGATGTTGCACTGATGAGTTAGGAGGCCTTCATGCGGACTGAACAAATCATTTGTCTAAATCGCGACGGAAGTAAGGGCGAGGATTGTGGCCACGTAAAATCGATGTAAGCCCCCCCCCCCCCCCCCCCAGTGGAATTTTTTCCACTGACCGTTATAAGGCGGTTTTTCTGTGGCGATTTATTTATGTTGTTTACTTACTGTGTGTATCACTTGTATCTTTTTATTTTGGATGGCCATATGGCCATTTTGGGGGAAAGTAAATGTCCTTATGACCTTCCTTTGTTTGGGTTTCCATTATGGTCTGGTCGCTTAATGTTTGTGTTTTTTTCCCTTTGGTGTCTATGATGGGTGGAGTAAGTTAATTGTATCGATTCCTGATCTCTGTTTTACTTCTACTTTTTATATCTATGAATACTACCGGAAAATCATGCATACTCATTTTAGCTCGCTAAAATCGTGGCGAGGTGAAGATACCGTCCACAATCATAGCCAGATAGCAAAAATCGAGTTGATGATGGATTTGCGTTCAAATAGTATTTCTCATAGGGAAAAATGATGAAACGTCCGTACAAATCAACGGTATGACTCCCGTCAAAAAGAACACTCACAACATCGTGACCAGAATGAAAATTATATATGGCACAATTTGACGGTCGGCGATTTTTAGGCAAATTTTATAGAAACCAGCCTTATAGCGGCCAACTGTATGGTAAAACAAATCTCCACAAACCACTCATGCATACATCGTATGATATGTGCATGACTTGTAAATGGAGCAGCACATTTTGCCTACCGTATTTCACCTAAAATATTTCACTCGCACCGCCTTGCCATATACCTACTGAAATAATTTAAATGTGCATAAGCACCAGAGAGGTTTCCAATTCCATCTCGTAACAGATCTACAATCAAGAGTCTTAACAGTCGCAAGAGAAAATCATTTTTGACCTAAAACGCATCAACAAGGCGCTGCATGCTGATGCTCTGGTTGCCATTTGCTAATCAGTAAGAGATTTGGGGACCCAACGGGCTGTTGACACGTTACCATGTGAAACGCCTAACGACTGCACTATTTCTTCCACCTGAATTCGCCTTTCAGAGTATATCAGATCCAGAACCTTCTTATACATTTCTTTTGTCGGTGGCACCCAGTATGCATCCTGACATGGCTTCATCTTCCAAAAACGTTATATCGCGTTGATTCCATGTAACATCAAGAATAACAGTATCGTCCCACCACTGTGCAAAATAAAACCCAAAAAAGATTTAAACATAGTCGTTGCATTGTGTTTGGAGCATTTTGACAATAATGTACTACGATGTACACGCTGAAAAGTGTAAACATCGCCCAGATTTGACACTGCTTTAGAAATGTTACACTATGGTTTGGGTCAGGACTATCGCTCGCCACCTATTGTGTTCTTTAACACCAGTAAAGTTTTAATGTAAGCAAAGAACTATCGTAAAGTATATATATATATATAGTCAAATAAACGTTATACTTGAACAAACAAATGTTACGCCCAGACTTTAGAAGTCACCTTGCACTGATTTATGCATTTTACGCCAAAGGTATCATTTTTTTCATCGTGTAGCATCACACTAAAAAGAGTCTTCAAACTCAAATGTGAAAATTAACACATGCTTAATAACATGTAACACTGTGTTTGATGAAACAAAACACTTCTTACATGCTTTACAATGAATGATACAGATTTATCAGTGAAATATAAATCGATATTTTCATTGTTTGAAACGTTGAAAATACGATTTTTATTTTTCACTGTTTGGGACTACTTTTTGTCCTTCAAATCCAATTCTGTTTTCAGTTTTATCTTTGTCAGATGATTGAAAATAAATGAACTGTGTTCTTATTGACTCTTAGCCCGTTCTTGCGTGATGAGGACGTTCATGACGTCATTTTTCAACGCTGACGTAACGTATTTTTGTCGCGAGACGTTAGACCAGCCCACAACTTCTTTGAGAAACTACTATCTCAATTATTTCAATATTCATTCATAATAATACCATCCCAGGTTACTTCTCACTTTCAGTTTGCACCCAATATTATACCCACTAAACACGTTGGACACCACTAAATTGACGCGAAATGACCAGGAACAAAGACAATTTTCACCGAGTGTGAGCGACGCCAATATTGCCTTTTTGAAGCATGTAAGAAACAGAAAATTTATTTTTTTCAGTGTCAGATCAAATTTTATTTCACTCATGAACACCAAAACTAATATTTTACTCGTGGCTACGCCTCTCGTGAAAATACCAGTTTTGGTGTTCATTCGATGAAATAAAATTCGATCTTACACTGAAAAAATCAAATATCCTCTGTAACTCCCGGATTTGAGAAATTCAGCACCGAGTGTCATCTAACACTGATAATGCATTTTACACCAACTTTTGAATAATAATCATTACGGTTTAAGGTATCTTTTCTTCAACGTGTAACATTGCACAAAAACTTTGTGATGATGAAATAAACGCTTGCTCAATACAAAATGTAACAAAGCGTTTAGTGTAACTAAACACGTTTTTTTTTCTTTAATTAAACGCACATAATTAGTGTTAAATTTCTATAGAAAAAGACAAAGAAACGTTACACTGGGACACAAAAACTTTACGCCCAGATTTTAGAAATTAAACACCGAGTGTTCCCTCACACCGATTCATTACGGAAAAACGCCTATGCAATTACATTGCAAATTTTAATGCCGAAAAACAGTAAATTATAAGATGAAAAACTGTGATAGTTTCCTTATTTTTACTCCAAACATAGGTTTGGGGTGTTCGATAGAACCGCCTCTATAGAGTATAGTAGTCGCAGATAAGATTGACTAGGTGGAGCTATCGTTTGTACCTACCTTAGGAATATTCCATCAACAAACAGGTAAACCAAGTCACCCGATTGTGTGAATTCAATTGTAACACAAGCATAGCTGTGGCGTATATGACCATTTCGTTCGGTTGTAGAAAGCGTGCGAAGGCACTCTACCGAATCTTCTGGTGGACGCGGCAAATTTGATATATTTTGACAACACCTGAATAGCTCCGCCTAGTCAATCTTAACTGCGACTACTATACCCACAACCTATGTTTAAATCAAAAATAAGAAAAATAAAGTTTACCCCTGCAAACCCCAGTTTTACTATATAAAAATGGGGTTGGAGGGGCTCAAAATTATATAGGCGTGTTTTCATGATGTACGCATTTTACACCAAACTTCAGAAAAGAGCATTACGGGTTAAAGAATCTTTTCTTCATCGTGTAACTTCTCACCAAAAGATGTGTGATGGTGAAATTTACACCTGTTTAATAAAATATCACGCTGCGTTTGGTGCAACTTAACACGTTTTTTTTTTCTCTTCTTTTTATAACTTAAACGCACCAAACCAGGGTAGCGTTTTGGTAGATAAAGTCAAGGAAACCTTACATTTGAACAAATAATATTAATAATACTCTCGGATTTTAGACATTCAGCACCGATTGTCACCTAACGCAGGTTATGCATTTTACACCAACTTTTGAGAAATAAAAATTACTGTTTAAGGTTTCTTTTCTTCATCGGGTAACATTGCACAAAACTGTGTGATGATGAAATAAACGCTTGCTCAGTGCAAAATGTAACACTGCGTTTGGTGTATCTAAACACGTTTTTTTTTCTTTACTTAAACGCACCTACTTAGTGTAAAGTTTCTATAGAAAAAAGCAAATATACGTTACACTGGGACGCAAAAACTTTACGCCCGGGTTTTAGAAATTCAACACCGAGTGTTATCAAACACCGATATACGCATTTTAGACCAAACTTCAGAAAAAAGCATTACGGGTTAAGGTATCCTTTTTTCATCGTGTAACTTCTCGCCAATAGATGTGTGATGATGTAATTAACACATGTTTAATAAAAAAAAAATGTGACGTTGCGTTTGGTGTAAATAAACACATTTTGTATTCACTTAAAAGCATCGAACTAGTGTAGAGTTTCTGTAGAAATAATCGAGGAAACGTTATACTTAAACATAAAAAACTTTACGCCTAGATTTTAGAAACGCAACACCGAGTGTCAACTAACACTTATTTACGCATTTTATACCAAAATGTGTGAAGTGTTTATAACGGTTTAAGGTATCATCTCTTTATTGTGTAACAATTCACCCAACAGTGTGTAATTGTGTAGCAAACACCCGTTTGATATAAAATGTAACACTGCGTTTGGTGTAAATAAACACATTTTATATTCACTTAAAAGCATTGAACTAGTGTAGAGTTTCTGTAGAAATAATCGAGGAAACTTTACACTTAAACACAAAAACTTTACGCCTGGATTCTAGAAACGCAACAACGAGTGTCACCTAACACTTATTGACGCATTTTACACCAAAAATGTGTGAAGTGTTTATAACGGTTTAAGGTATCATTTCTTTATTGTGTAACATTTCACCCAACAGTGTGTAAGTGTGTAGCAAACACACGTTTGATATAAAATGTAACACTGCGTTTCGTGTAGCTAAACTCAATTTTTTTTACAGTGCAGGAAGTCCCGAAAGTTGTCCCCTTTTGAAAAAAATGGTGGAAAATGCCAGGTGTTGACATTATCCTCAAGAAATCAATATTTTTCCTTTTCTGCAAGATTTCATGTGACCATTAACAGACTTTAATTGACCAATATTTCTGCTTTTCTGTCAGTTTGTTTGTTTGCTTGCTTTGAGGTTTATCATCCACTTTTGTGGGAATTTTAATCGACATTGAGATAAAATGACATCTCAATCCCTGCCGCCCAGTGAAACCAATAGTGTTTTTTTATGCGTCTCGTCGTTGATACGAACCATAAAAACACACCTATATAATTTAGACCGCCTACCACCCCCTCCCCAACGAAAACTTGACTCAACGTTGGAACAGCGTTTTCAATTCTTTCTTTCTACTATCGGTCGAATCAACATCGGAGCGTTTTCAATTCTAGTGTGATCGGTCACTGACGCTCCAGGTTGGCAGGATGTAAACATACACAGTAATTAGAGATCTTTAACCTGCACAGAATGGGCCTCCCTGCACGTGCGCCTCCCTGCACGTGCAGGGGGTCCCCAGTTGACGTCCCGATGTGGAGGACGATGCACTTTGTGGCATTGAGCATGGTCGGACACCGCAGTTTTATTACCGCTGCCGGGAATCAAACCGGGAGCCTCTAGCATCATAGGCAAGTGCACTAACCATTGAGCTACCACGCTCGATTCAATGTCGAGTGCCTGCTCGGCCACTTTAATAAATGTATATACAGGTGTCCATTCAGTGTTACTCGTTTTGGCCCCCGCCCATCGGGGCTTGAAGAAATAGATGGGCTGCACGCTGCTTCCACGCAGAGCTGAAAACGATCCGCACACAAGTACTGGTAAACCGATTAGAGCATCTACGCCTGCCCAGGAAAAGCGGTGCGAGTCCATGCTCATAAACCCTATTGGTATCATTGGGCGGCAGGGATTGAGAAGTCATTACATCTCAATGTCGGGTAAAAAGTCCCACAAAATTGGAAACAACGTCTCCAAAATGACCTATACAGTGTCGACGGGGACGTTAAACCGCAAATCAAAAACAAATCAAAAACAAATCTTTCTCGTTTCTGCACCAACACTGTGACTGCTGGTTATACGGATCAGCCTCGAGGTTTTAACGAGTATCCAGTCTGTTTTGAGCAGAATATAGAATATATATATTTATGTTAAACCTTCTGAAAAAAAAAGACTTCTCAATTTTTCATATGATAAATTGTGATATTTGTCTTATTTCTGCTAAAAACATAGATTGTGGGTGCTTGTTAGAACCGCCTCAGTGCCCATAATAATGTTTTGGGGCATAACTAAGAAAACAATGTATACCCTTTTAAACCCCACTATTCTCTGTATAAAGTGGGGGTTCCAGGGTGTTCATTACATGGACTTATTAACGTGATGACGCAAAATGTAGTAATTTCTACATTTTGCGTCGGTGCTCAACGCAAAAAAAGAACAACAAAAAAAAAAAAAAAAAAAAAAAAACAACAAAAAAAAAACCCCGCAAAACATAGAAATAACTACATTTTGCGTTGATTTAAAAAAAAAAAAACAGCGCCCACGCAAAATGTAGAATTACATTTTGCATTGTGACAACGCTACCATCCTATAAGTTCCCCGCGAGCTTTGCTCAGCGGAGCTTAAGATACACGGAACAGTCATAAGACATGGAAAACATATTGAACAAAAGCTTCCTTTTTATTTATGATTATCTTTCATGATTTGTGACATTTTTCTTATTTCTACTTAAAACATAGATTGCGAGTATTCATTATAAACTCATCACCACAGATTATGGGTTTTCGTTACGGAACCACCTGAATGAATGTTTCTGCTCAAAACGGGACCGCTTGAGCATAGGTTATCATCGAGTACCCACAATCAGTTGTTTTAGACAGAACAAAGAACAATACTGAGATACTGTACATCCCTGCAAACCCCACTTTTCTCTTTATAAAGTTGGGTTTACCGGGAAGTTCATTATATAGGCTTGTTAACGTGATATATCCCAGCCCGACGCTTTTGTATTCCCGATCTATAACAGTCACGCTTATTGTGATTCGGCAAAATTAGCGTAGGTTTGTGGGTAGACCTGTTAAATATCGTCAGGACCCGAGTCTGCCTTCCCATGAACGTCGAGCCAGCAGGATAGAAAGGGCTAATGAACAGTTAAAATTAAAGACGTTCTAATGTCGAGTTATCTGCGGTCAGTATGTACTGTCCAATATTTAGAGGAGGAGCTACGGCTGAAATGTAATTGATTGTTTAAGTCAGACAGCTGAGATGGTTGTTTTTCTCACTTGATTGTTTACCTTGACAGCTGTAGACGATTGGGTTTCCGATCGATCAGATAGCAAATCTTTCGGACTAAAATTAAAAAAATACTATAATCCAGTGGTGTGGATGCATATTGAAACGTCTTGTGATAGCGATCGATGCTGCTGGGGATGTCGACGGGTGAGGCGATGGCGTCTTCGAGATTCGCCATAAATTGCTGTTGAGCGTCGAGCCTCGTCCCGACTTTGAGAATGTTGGAACGGGTCTCAGCTTGCGCTCCCAAGATTGCCCAAACGTAAGTCCGAATCGAGTCGTGGAGGCGCTCGGCACCCGCTTGCGTGAAACCTTCTGATTTATCGAGAATGAACGTCGTCCACGCCTTTGAAATATCCAGATTATGGTATTATGGCGTCCTTCGGGTGAAAGAATGGACCATCGGAGTTGTGATCGCTGCGGTATTTCCCCGGAGGGGTCATGAAGGTACTAAAAATTCCGAGGCCTTGACACCCGTAGTCCAGATCTTGCCTCCGACCTGTAGAAGGCGAAACGACGAACTCCTCGCAAAGCCGCTTGTAGGACCTGGAGTCATAATGGTTATCGAACTATGAATTGGACTTGTCCCCAGGGAGGGCGACTTTTAGCTCCTCAAGCAGACGCCTCGTCGTTTTATAGACATGAAAGCAATACAGGCTTGCAAGAAGGGGCTCATCCGCTTGGAGATGGTCCTGGAATGAAACTCCACATCCGGCGGTTGCGCACCAAACCGCAAAGTTCAGCTGGCACTGCCACCAGTTGAAGGGGACGTGCCGCCAGGTATTGTACGCCTTGTTTGCCATAGTGACGTCCTTGGTAAGCGGAGGGTTTTCATAATCGACGAAGACGTCCGGGTACTTGGCAAGGAAGTGACTTTTCTTATCGTCGACCATTATGACTAGGGTGGGCGCCCCTGCTGCTGACTCCTTATATTTGAAATTGCCGCCTGCCTGATATTTTGCCCTGTCGAGAACAAAAAGTGTGGATCTGGTAGAACTGAATCATTTCCTGTCTTACAGTGCAAGAGGTGGTCGTCAGGGCCTATTTCACAACTAACTATCTCACTTAGAGATACCAACGGGGAGCTGTAACCATTCGAGTATATGAGCGCAACCCTACATATAAGGAATGGTTGACGCAAGCGTCCCCGGTGGATCAGAAAATGCCCTGGGGTCGCTTTGGCTGATCTTGGTGATACTGAGGGGTTCGATAAGGACGGGAAGGAAGATCGATTGTATGTCTTCCAGCTCTCTGAGGGGGTCTACAAAAGAAAAGAGGTCGCCCAAGCGGGGTCAATGAAATTCGGTGATCTCAGCGACGTAGATACCTCACATGCCCATCCAAAGCGGGTTCATACGCTGGCCTTCACTGGGAGCAAGTAGGTTGCTTTTGCGGACCCCATTCAACAAACTGGGTGGCTTATCGACATCAAGATAGCGTCTCCGTACGTGGTGACTGGAAAACAGCATAAAATCAGAAAAGTAGTAAATAGTGGCACTCGACTATGCTCATATATCCCCGGGACGAAGAACATTGTCGTTTCCGAAGATAACGTGCTGAAGACAAGCAAAAACCGGCAGGGAATCCTGAAAATAGTCTACGAATTCCCCAAGCGGGACTTATTGGTATGTACTTGCCAACATCATCGATCATCCTTGATCTAATTCTCGGAGATAGACCTGACGACTTTGTTGATGTGTTACCCAGCTTCAAGCTCAAATGGCCACCAACGCATGCTAATAAGGAGGTTTGGGTTCACATAGTCAAACAAGAGGGCCCAGAGGGACCTGAATCGCTCACCTGAGAATCAGGGTCTCTAGTACATTCTTAGCCCAAGGGCTATACTAGGTGAAGCTTCATACCAAATACCAAAGACCTGAGCCTTGTGGTTTCAGAGATGAAGATTTTTAAATATTTTCCCTATATAATTTGTTCTATAAAAGGGTTATCCTTTGGAAGCCAGGAATACACCACAGAAGTGAAACATATGGACTGTACATGTTTTCTGGGCCAGACTAGCTAGTTTCGGCCAATTAGGCCTCATAAGTGACCCTCAGATATTTTCAAAATTCCACAATGGAATCAATGATCCCAAAGGACAAGAAAATATAATCTACACTATGATGTAGGGCAGGGAGACGTTTTACCTTCGCCACACATTCCCTACCACCAGCTGTAGTGAAGTTAAATATGTTCTATAAAAGGGTTATCCTTTGGAAGCAAGGAATACACCACAGAAGTGAAACATATGGAGTGTACATGTTTTCTGGGCCAGACTAGCTAGTTTAGGCCAATTAGGCGCATGAAAAAACCAAAGGCCCCCGGGGATGGGGGCATTTTTGGCCCAAGGGCTATAATTTTAACAATCTTGGTAGAGGTTCATTAGATGAAGCTTCACACCAAATATCAAAGAATTGAGCCTTGCGGTTTCAGAGAAGAAGATTTTTAAAGATTTTCCCTGTATAAGCCTATGTGAAACCAAAGGCCCCCGAGGCGGGGGCAATTTTAGCCCGAAGGCTATAATTTGAACAATCTTGGTAGAGGTCCACTAGGTGAAGCTTAACATCAAATATCAAAGACCTGGGCCTTGCGGTTTCAGAGAAGATTTTAAAGATTTTCCCTATATAAGCCTATGTAAAACCAAAGGCCTCCGGGGCGGGGGCATTTTTAGCCCCAGGGCTATAATTTGAACAATCTTGGTAGACGTCCACTAGATGAAGCTTCACACCAAATATCACAGAGCTGAGCCTTACGGTTTCAGAGAAGATTTTTAAAGATTTTCCCCGTATAAGCCTATGTAAAACCAAAGGCCCCCGGGGCAACAATTTTGGCCCTAGGGCTATAATTTGAACAATCTTGGTAGAGGTCCACAAGATAAAGCTTCATACCAAACAGCAAAGACCTGGGCCTTGCGGTTTCAGAGAAGAAGATATTTAAAGATTTTCCCTGTAAAAGCCTATGTAAAACCAAAGCCCCCCAGGGCGGGGGCATTTTTGGCCCTAGGGCTATAATTTGAAACATCTTGGTAGAGGTCTACTAGGTGAAGCTTCACACCAAATATCAAAGACCTGGGCCTTGTGGTGTCAGAGAAGCAGATTTTTAAATATTTTCCCTATATAAGCCTATGTAAACCCAAAGGCCCCCGGGGCAGGGGCATTTTTGGCCCCAGGGCTATAATTTGAACAATCTTGGTAGAGGTCCACTAGGTGAAGCTTCATACCAAATATCAAAGACCTGGGTCTTGTGGTTTCAGAAAAGAAGATTTTTAAAGATTTTCCCTATATAAGCCTATGTAAACCCAAATGCCCCCGGGGCGGGGGCATTTCTGGCCCAAGGGCCATAATTTGAACAATCTTGGTACAGGTCCACTAGATGAAGCTTCATACCAAATATCGAAGACCTGGGCCTTGTGGTTTCAGAGAAGAAGATTTTTAAAGATTTTCCCTTTATAAGCCTATGTAAACCCAAAGGCCCCCCCGGGGCGGGGGTATTTCTGGCCCAAGGGCCATAATTTGAACAATCTTGGTAGAGGTCCACTAGATGAAGCTACATACCAAATATTGAAGACCTGGGCCTTTCGGTTTTTAGAGAAGAAGAATTTTAAAGATTTTCCCTGTAAAAGCCTATGTAAAACCAAATGCCCCCGGGGCGGGGGCATTTTTTGCCCTAGGGCTTTAATTTGAAAAATCTTGGTAGAGGTCCACTAGGTGAAGCTTAATACCAAATATCGAAGACCTGGGTCTTGTGGTTTCAGATAAGAAGATTTTTAAAGATTTTCCCTATATAAGCCTATGTAAACCCAAAGGCCCCCGGGGCGGGGGCATTTTTGGTCCTAGGGCTATAATTTGAAACATCTTGGTAGAGGTCTACTAGGTGAAGCTTCACACCAAATATCAAATACCTGGGCCTTGTGGTGTCAGAGAAGCAGATTTTTAAATATTTTCCCTATATAAGCCTATGTAAACCCAAAGGCCCCCGGGGCAGGGGCATTTTTGGCCCCAGGGCTATAATTTGAACAATCTTGGTAGAGGTCCACTAGGTGAAGCTTCATACCAAATATCAAAGACCTGGGTCTTGTGGTTTCAGAAAAGAAGATTTTTAAAGATTTTCCCTATATAAGCCTATGTAAACCCAAAGGCCCCCGGGGCGGGGGCATTTCTGGCCCAAGGGCCATAATTTGAACAATCTTGGTACAGGTCCACTAGATGAAGCTTCATACCAAATATCGAAGACCTGGGCCTTGTGGTTTCAGAGAAGAAGATTTTTAAAGATTTTCCCTTTATAAGCCTATGTAAACCCAAAGGCCGCCCGGGGCGGGGGTATTTCTGGCCCAAGGGCCATAATTTGAACAATCTTGGTAGAGGTCCACTAGATGAAGCTACATACCAAATATTGAAGACTTGGGCCTTTCGGTTTTTAGAGAAGAAGAATTTTAAAGATTTTCCCTGTAAAAGCCTATGTATAACCAAATGCCCCCGGGGCGGGGGCATTTTTTGCCCTAGGGCTTTAATTTGAACAATCTTGGTAGAGGTCCACTAGGTGAAGCTTCATACCAAATATCGAAGACCTGGGTCTTGTGGTTTCAGATAAGAAGATTTTTAAAGATTTTCCCTATATAAGCCTATGTAAACCCAAAGGCCCCCGGGGCGGGGGCATTTCTGGCCCAAGGGCCATAATTTGAACAATCTTGGTACAGGTCCACTAGATGAAGCTTCATACCAAATATCGAATACCTGGGCCTTTCGGTTTCAGAGAAGAAGATTTTTAAAGTTTTCATTTTAAAAATTCTATTTTTAGCTCTTGTGACCTAGATGTGCTATGGACCGGAACTATTTGAACAACTTTGAAAGTGGACCACCTAAGGATCATTCCTGTGAAGTTTGGTTAGAATCTGATCAGTGGTTTAGGAGGAGATGTCATTTGAAGAAAAAAGTCACGCACGCACACACGCACGACGGACGACGGACAAAAAATGATCCCAAAAGCTCACCTTGTCACTACGTGACAGGTGAGCTAAAAGGGGCTGCTCCTGAAGTGCAGTTCACTCTTGAAGGAGTCCAACAACAAGCTGAATACCGTCTTTTGGATATACATGATCTTTTTATAGGCCCAGTGTCTCTCAAAAGGCTGCGATTTACGCCTAGTGCGCTCACAGCAGACCAAGCTATAGTCATTATTAGTCATTAGTCTATTTAAACCCACCCAGCTCGAGGGGTAGTACACGATGGGCCTCTACCCAGGACTTGAAACCGGAGATAATCACCGACTTCAGCATGCGGCCGAGGTCAGAGATTTACGCCCAAGTTAGAAAGGTTAGATCATATTACATGTAAGACGACGACTCTCTATCCACCACTTGATACTGGAGACAAACACCGCCTTCAGCACGTGGCCGACGTCAAATTCCGAAAAAGAACGAGACTTCAGAGCCTCTCTGTACAAGAAATACAGACGTGGGGCTAATGTTGTTGATGGGATTGATACCACGCTTTCTGCGGCTAGCGTAGGGCTCGCTGCTTCTGGCGTCGGGCTCTTGTCAACTATCATCGCGGCGCCTGTCGCCCTTGGCCTTCAAGCTGGAGCGATTGTGTGTGGTTTGCTGGGTGTTGGCGGGAAATTTATTGGCCGGAGGCTCCAAACAAAAGCCAAAAAACACGGCGAGATTCGTATCTTGGCTGAGTAAAAGCTGAACTCAATCGCAGACCGCATTTCTGTCGCGCTGAACGACAATAATATATCTGAAACAGAATTTCGCCTGATTCTGTGGGAAATCGACAAGTTCAATCAGATTAAAGAAGAAATTCGTCAGCACCAGAAACGGACTGTTGGTTTGTCGGAGGAGAAAAAAAAGAAGTTGTTTCAACGTGCGAGAGACGAGACGTTAATGACGGCCCGTACCAAGCTGTTGGAAGAGTTGAACAAACCTGGCCACAGTGGCATTTGAATATTTCTTGCTGGCGAGCTTAAAAGAGCGCAGGCTGGTCACGACCGGCAAGTACATATATCACACGCCCGTCCTTTTCATTCTCGCGAATTAGCACATAAGAGCCCTTTGATTTTGCCCAAGATTTTTTCACCTGGGCACCTCGCCCGGTGGGGCCCATCTGGGGGGTGGGGCGGGCCCTACCGGGTTGGTGCTCGGGACGCGAGGGGGATAGTTGGGTGGAATTATTTTGGGTTTGGGAGATTTAAATTGCTGAATGGAGCTCGTCTCGGTGGTAGATGTTTGGGACAAATATTTAATTCTGTTGCACCCCACTCGGTGGGGCCCACCCGGGGGATGGGTGGGCCTCACAGTATTTTGGGTGCGGGGATGAAAAAAAAATTGTCCCGAAACCTACACTCTATACACTACTCAGCCCATTTATTTCTTTTAGCCCCGATGGGCGGGGGCGGAACCGCTTAAGTGGATAGGTAAACTGACCGGCTCAAAATGACGTAACAGTGTTGACTGGGCCGTTAAAACCCAATACAAATAAATTTAAGCGCTTACATTTGCCTCGCCAAGCATAGTGGTATAATATCATATATATGAGTGAGTGTTTGAGTTTTACGTCCCACCAACAGCTAAGGTCATACGGAGACGGGACCTAGAAAGTCCGGAGAAGCCCGGGGTCGATCCTGCGACCCCTGGTTTACCAGGCGACTAGCGTAACCATTACACCACGGAGGCTGTTGCTTCATTTGAGGTACCCCCTTTCATATTCAATCCTTTAATGGCACCAAGGACCAAAGTTTTGGTGAAAACTTTCGAACTTAAGTTTATTTCAGGTTTTCCTTTTGGTTAACCTTTTTTTCAAGTGTCACTGCCGTGGATAGAGTGTTGGACTACGAACCAGAGGGTCGTGAGTTCAAATCCTGATGGGGGATTTTTTTTTTCTTCGTGAATACACATAAACAGTTATTATCCTCTTGCAAAACGAAGTTGTGGGTGGGGAATGGATACACAAATATTGGTTATGATATCTTGAGCAAGTTCGACTTTCAGGGTCCCGGGCCCAAGTGAAGGTCACTGTGCCTGTTTTTAGAAGAAGAAAAAATGTCATTGCTTTTGTGCCTACCTTTACTGATGGATTTTAATGTATCTCTACGCAAATGTTGGATTTGCTAATTTTTATCTCGAGCATATCCTTGTCACTGTGGCTATTTACAGAAAAACGTTGACATCGCTATAGCGCTTATATTTATCGATGGATTTTAATGTAACTTCACACAAATATTGGTTGTGATAATATGTCGAGCGAATTCGACTTTCAGGGTCCTGGATCCAAGGTCAAGGTCACTGAGGCTATTTTTAGAAAAACTGTGTCATGACTCTTGTGCCTATATTTATTGATGGATTTCAATATATCTTCACACAAGTGTTGGTTAAGGTAATATCTGGAGCGGTTCCTCGGCCCAAGGTCAAGGTGACCATGGCTGTTAAAACTTTGCCATCTCTCTAGCGCCTACATTAATGGTGGATACACATGGTGGATATTAATGTTACTTCACAAAAATGTTGGAAAAAATAATATCTCATGTAAGTTCGAATATCTGGAGCGAGTTCGATTTTCAGGGTCCTGGGCTGCAGGTCAAGGTCACTGTGGCTATCTTTGTCATCGCACTAGCGCCTACATTTATTGATGTGTTTTAATATAACTTCACACAAATGGTGGGTATGATATCTTGAGCAAGTTTGACTTGTCTAACCCTGGGCTCAAGGTCAAGGTCACTGGGATTATTTTTAGAAAAACTTTGTCATCGCACCAGCGCCTGCATTTATTGATGGGTTAAAATATAACCACACAATATCGCGAGTAAGTCCTGGGCTCAAGGTCAAGGTCATTGTCTATTGTCAGCGTTGTAGTGCCTTTATTTATAAATAGATTTTAATTTAACTTCATATAAATGTTGGGTATAATGATACCTCCAGCAAGTTCGACCACTCACCAGTTCAATAAGTGGATTTGTATCGCCTGCGATGCTTTGTTATTATTATTTTTTTAATATAAATTTATTTTATTTTAGATGCAAAGGCTTAAAAACAAGTTTTCTTGTTCATTTGTCCTCAGGAATACTGTTTAACTCTTTTACACAGGAAAATGGCTTTTGGGGGCAAAAACAACCAAACTGATTTTTTTATCTATTTTAAAACAAAAACACTTAAAACGAGATTTCTTATTCCGTCAGTGCTTATGGGTACTTTCTGGTTCTCTATGAATTGCTGCAGTCTGTTGGTAAGGCTGACACGATTAATCGTATAATCGATTAATCGATCGATAAATTCTAGAAAAATGATTATCATTTCTGATTTGCTTGTAATCGATTACTTAACAGGTACAAATTACAAACCAAAGTTATGCCTAAAATAGCTGGATGAGTGGCAAACAGTGCAGACCCTGATGAGACGCCGCATTCGGCGGCGTCTCATCTGGGTCTACACTGTTTGCTCAGGCCTGTCTGTTCAAATATACATATAGTAAAGTACAACGTATGGTAAGAGACATGCTCAGACAGGTAAAATTATGACAAAAAACATAGCGATTACTAATCGACTATCGATCGCAATGACATGACTGATGATCGATTGTCTTTTCAGCTTCGATTAGCCAGCCTTATCTGTTGGACTCTATCGCCCCCGCCCATAGGGGCTGGAAGAAATATATGGGCTGCATGATGCTTCCACGCAGAGCTGAATCCGGCCCGCACACTAGTACTGGTAAACCGCTTGGAGGATCTAAGCCTGTCCAGGAACCGCGGTGCGAGGCGGACCGTCCATGCTAATAAACCCTATTGATTTCATTGGGCGACAGGGCTTGAGATGTCATTTCATCTCAATGTCGGGTAAAAGTCCCACAAAATGGAAGCAACGTCTCCAAAATGACCTTTACAGTGTTGACGGGGACGTTAAACCTCAAATCAAACAAACTGTTGGACTCTTTTACTAAAGAAAATGTCACTTTGGAGGGAAAACTGCATAATTGAAATATCATTTTTGATAACTTGCCCTCGTCCAACTTAGGCCACTATGGACGAGTTATGTCGTCTTCTGTGAACTCTCGTTACATATACGGCGGCTCCAAAAATTGTATTTGATTCTCTTGACACGGAAAAGTGAACAATGGCCTGGTTAGTGGGCAAGAAAAGGGCTTCTATCCTAGAGAGTGGGTATGTGTGAGGCGCAGTGTTCTGCAATGGAAGTTCAGGTGGTTTAAAACTGTTTTTTTCCTCGGGCACACCAGAATCTATACTTAGACCTCAAAATAGAAGACAAGTTTCACAAAAATTCTAACTATGAGTACGGTATCAATGTCGTTTTGTGGGATAAATAGGGAAAGCAGCACCTAATATTCACCATTTTTGCATTATTTGCTGGCTCCCAGCTTACACTTTATCAATACTGGAAAAACAGGTAACCAGACCCCCCTGACCTTGTAAGGTCAGGGGGGTCTGGTTACCTGTTTTCGCAGCACTGATAATCTTCAGACTAGGAACCAGCAGATAATGCAAATAAGGTGAATAGCTTTTTCCCCACGGATGAGGGTACCGAAACTGGAAGAATTACCGAATGTACGTGACACGTGGTGATCTACAGGCACTGCGAATGAGTAATTAAGGTGTTCCTTCTGTAATGGACTTAGCTCAGTCGAACCTAAACTTACTAAGAACAAAAGCTTTACGTTACAGATGTATCACCAGTATTTAGTACGAAATCCAGGTAATCGGTGTGAGGTCAGGCTGTTTGGAGACATATGTGTTGGTTTGGCAGTGTAGACCCAGATCAGGTTCTGTGGTGACTGATCGGGGTCTACACTGTTTGCTTTACAACCACGCAACCAGCACTTTAGCAATAAGACTTCTCATCACGATAACACGTCCGTGAAACGATGACCCCCCTCCCCTAAACCCCACTTTATATAGTGGAAAGTGGGGTTTACGGGGGTATACATTATCTACCTTATTTTTGCTCAAAAACATAGATTGTGGGTACTCGTTAGAACCGCCTCAATGAGGCGGTTCTAACGAGCACCCACAATCTATGTTGAAAGCAGAAATAATAAAGATGTTATCATTTTTACTTAATATTTATCATTTTCTGACACCATGTTGGACGCCATTATTTCTTACGGACATGTTTTCCTAATGTCTTTGCCCCGAAAGCTTCTGAACCGATTTTAGAGAGGGCGCAATGATGGCGTCAGACAACTGTCGTAATGTTAATAACATTTTTGAATATGCAGCGCAAATGTGAAGAAGGCGGGATGCAGTAGAATTTTTTAACAATCGCTAAGCTCCGCCCCCACTTTCTGTGTGAAGCGGAATTTACAGGTATTCAATGTGCTAAATATGGATTATGGTGACAAGCATGTCACTTATGTGACGCAAATTCTTGTTCAGTGTGCCATTGTGTTTTGACGTAGCTGCACTTGAATGAACATTAGGTGTGAACTGTTAATTTTAAAATGCTTGTACAGTGCAACTTTTGCTTAATTACGCGGTCTGCAGCCTTATCAACTGCAGCTGTTGAACAGGGCTTTCCCATGGATAGCAAGAATATTAAGAAGCTTAGAAGCCTCAGTCGAGATCTCCATATAGCGTAAATAAACCCATGGTGTATTTGTGGGTTTGTATTCCCGGGTTAATGACGATCAGTATTACTTCGTCGATTGCCCTCTGTATGCTGTTCAAAGAAGTAGTTTAACGCTGACCTTTTTCAAAGGTGCATTATTGAGCTATCTGTAAAAAATGCTTCCAAAAATAAAATACATATAGCCGGTATTTTTCTTTAAAACAATACAAATGAATGCACTTTATGCAAAAATAATAACAATTATGATGACAGGTAAACGAGTTTGAGAGGGATTCCCTAGCTAGGTTTCGAACACTAGTTAGATCTATTTTTAGTTCTTGACAAAAATAGAATCCCCATATATGACGTTATGCGACGTTCATTTTTGGCCTTGTTTGCTTAGGCCATGCCTGAATCGGAAAAAATATGACGCTGAATACCATGCCATAATGACACTCAGAGACGATACTGTCGCCATGTATGTGTAAAGTAAAATTATTTTTAGAACAGAAATTCCGAACACATGTTCAGAGCGAAGGGTAAACACGAATGAAAACGACCATTTTCACAAAGTTCTGAAGCTGTATTTGGCTCCAAAAGTGTACACATGACAAAGGAGTATGCATTGAAGATAAAAACCAGAAAAAAAATTTTGAGACCCGGTAGCTCAATAATGCACCTTTAAGCCTTGAAACATTTGGAGCATTGTCATAAAGAAGCAACTTTCCCCTCGCTTTAGGGTCGATTGTAATCGACAATCAACCCAAGATTCAGCATTAGATTAAAATTTGACCTTAATGCAGATGGTCTCATTACCACCAAGACTTTTGGCAAGAGACATCGGTGAGAAAATATTGCTCCATATTCAAAACAGTTTCAAACGTTCCTCATATCTAACAAAGAGCTCCGCAAGCGGGGCATTATACGCCCGTGGCAATTTGTAAGATGGAGTATATATATATACTGACTGTTGTACAAGTTTGGGTTTGTGGAATGTAACCAAGGAACAATATGTGCTCCATATATTCTTACCTGGCACTATTAATAACCCTCAATGGCTCAAACTACCAGTCTCCAACAAATTGTCATGGTCGGTAATATTTGGTGGACCATAACCTCAAAATAACACAGGCATAACTCTGGCAATAAGTGGTGGACCGTAACCTTGAAATAATAAGCGCTGCTCCACATCATAGTCTAACTATATGTAAAGTTTTAGATTCATCAGATGTAAAATGTGGGAGGCATTATCCGAAAACAAAATATGTTTGGACAAATATGTGAAAGGGAAATAACTCTGGTAATATTTGGCAGACTGTAACCTCAAAATAATATGCACTGTTCCACATCATGGTCTTACTATATGTAAAGTTTCAGCTTCATCAAATGTAAAATGTAAGAGGAGTTATCCAGAAACGGAATGTTTAGAAACATCTGTGAAAGGGGTATAACTCTGGTAATATTTGGCAGACCGTAACCTCAAAAAAATATGCACTGTTCCATATCATCTTACTGTATGTAAAGTTTCAACATCATCGGAACTAAAATGTAGGAGGAGTTATCCGGAAACAAAATGTTTACAGAAGTTTTCAAAGGGGCATAACTCTATAATTATTTGGTGGACCATAACCTCGAAACAATATGTGCTGCCCAACATCATGGTCTAATTATATATGAAGTTTCAGCAAAATCGGATGTAAAATGTAGGATGAGTCATCCGGAAACCAAAAGTTTACAAAAAACAAATCAAATGGGCATAACTCTATTATTATTTCGTGGACCATAACCTCGAAACAACATGCGCTGCCCCACATCATGGTCTAACTATGGATGAAGTTTCAGCTTGATCGGATGTAAACTGTAGGAGGAGTTATCCGGAAACGAAAAATTTTAAAAAAAATTCAAAGGGGCATAACTCTATTATAATTTGGTGGACCGTAACCTCCAAACAATATGCGCTGCCCCACATCATGGTCTATGTATGAAGTTTCAGCTTGTTCGGATGTAAACTGTAGGAGTTATCTGGAAACGAAAAGTTTACAAAAAAATCAAAGGGGCGTAACTCTATTAATATTTGGTGGCCCACAACCGCGAAACGATATGCGCTGCCCCACATCAAACAGGCGTATAAAAAATTAACTGCTGGTGGAGCTGAACTTAAACAATGTGTATTTTATGTCATACAATTCTTCCTGTTTACTTTTCATTAATTATAAATTTTATACAGGAAATATTTAGGAGACATCGTAGCTTAATTCACATTGCGTTTACTTTATACTGGAAACCCCAAAATGGGTAAATGCAGACGATCAGTAGCGGCGTCTGATCACGACCTACGCCGTTTGGAAAAGGTTCAGCCATTTTCCAAATAAATTTTGAAGAAAACACAATCAGATACACCTAAATTTTGAAATAGACTTGTGCTACATACAGTCGAACTTCAATGGCTCGAACACCTTTGGGACCTCGAAAATCTGTTTGAGACAGGGGTAGTTCGAGCCACTGAGGTAACTGTCAGGAGACATAACGAGATACTTTTAGACATCTTTTCGGTGGTCTATGATGAAGATGTATGCTGTGTGTACTCATTAGTATCGCCTCATCGAGGCGATTCTAATGCGTACACACAGCATACATTTGCAAGATAAAAGACTAAAATCTCCTTAATTATCCCCCACTATTTCTTATGAAGAGGATTTCGCTAGAGGCTCAAGAATGGGTTCGACTCATCCATGGTAAACGAGCCATCGGTGTTCGAGCCATCGAAGTTCTACTTATAAGGCGGAAGATTCTCTTTAGTACAGTTTACGGTATTGGAATGGTTTAGATTATCAGACGCATCAGAGTTACAAATAAACTAGGGGAGACCAGTCATGCTGTGGGTGAGAGTAAGACCCTTACTACCGCGGAAACATGGCCCCCGCCCATCGGCGCTTGAAGAAATAGATGGGCTGCATGATGCTTCCACGCAGAGCTGAAACCGATCCGCACACGAGTACTGGTAAATCGCTTAGAGGATCTAAGCCTGCCCAGGCAAAGCGGTGCGAGTGTCGGACCGTCCATGCTTATAAAACCCATTGGTTTCATTGGGCGGCAGGGCTTGAGATGTCATTTCATCTCAGTGTCGGGTAAAAGTCACACAAAATTGGAAGCAACGTCTTAAAAATGACCTTTACAGTATAGACGATGTTAAACCTCAAATCAAACCCGCAGTAACGTGGCATTTCGTCCTGGAAACCATCTAAAATTGTTATTCTATTTTAAGGTTCTAAGTGGGGGTAGGAAACGGAGAATATTATTGATACGTTGTTAATTGTAAAGCCACGTACACATGCGCCAATTTGCATATGTAAGTGCAAATTTCGCATAGGTGAGCAAAAGTATGTTTTGCTTAGCGTCCACATCGACTTCAAGAGTCTAACCACTCTGTACACATTTGCAAATGTAAATTAAATATTTATTTCCACATGATATTATAGCCGACCATTTAGTCACTTCAATTAAATTGAATGGACCGATATAGAATGCTGCCGTATTGCTTGGAAATGGGTTTCGAGCTGGAAGCAGTTATGGAGCCATAATGAGATTAAGAATTCTTTATTTGTAATTAACAGAACAAAGCAACTTGTCGCAAATGACCACATATTTACGGTAGAGTTGCGTTACCTTCCTCTGTGTATCGTAAGTCCACATAACCATCACCAGTGCATAAGTCCACGTGACCATCACGGATTAGTAGGAAAACCGGGTAACGGTTATTTATAGAAAATTGACGCTCTATATTTATCGGTTATCTTTGCCCACAGTGTAGATCCAGATCAGACGTCTTGTTCTGTGGCCTCTGATCATGATCTACAATTTTTGCTTTATAAAAACTTAAAGTTAAGGGTAAAATGGAACACTTTCAGACTCGAGTATTAGTCCATGGATACACTCATGACAATCGACCCACTAATACTCTCAGTGCTTTAAATGTGCATTATTGAGCTACCGTGTCTCAAATTTTTTTTTCTGGTTTTTATCTTCAATGCCACTCAATGCATACTCCTTTGTCATGTGTACACTTTTGGAGCCAAATACAGCTTCAGAACTTTGTGAAAATGGTCGTTTTCTTTCGTGTTTACCCTTCGCTCTGAACATGTGTTCGGAATTTCTGTTCTAAAAATAAATCTGTCACTTGACTCATACAGGGCGACAGTATCGTCTCTGAGTGTCGTTACTTATGGCATGGTATTCAGCGTCATATTTTTTCCGATTCAGGCATGGCCTAAGCAAACAAGGCCAAAAATGAACGTCGCATAATTGTTATTATTTTTGCATAAAGTGCATTCATTTGTATTGTTTTAAAGAAAAATACCGGCTTTATGTATTTTATTTTTGGAAGCATTTTTTTCAGATAGCTCAATAATGCACCTTTACTTTGATAGCAACTATGCAGTTGTTTCACTTTGGCCGCATGTACAAAACACATGCGCTTGGCCCGTTGATTTGTCCGAAAAACATGTGGAATGTGTTTAAAGTCAAAATATGAAACACTAGCTTTCTATACCAGTATGAAAAAATCTGGATTTGTTTTTACTCATGATTTTTTTTCGGACAAATCAACGGGCCAAGTGCCTGTGGTACAAAAGAGTGATCTCTGGATAGGAGTAAAATGAGAATAATTAATCCCCTTCATCCCTGAGTTTTAGCAGTAGACTCTTCCTTCATTGAATTTTGGACACGCCCATTCTTGTAAGTAGGTTTTGTTTGTTTTGATGTTTTACGTCCCAGTCAACACTCATAATCTTGGACATATGATAGCCAGTTAGTGACTATATAGCATTCTGGTTTTCTAACTAGATTATTCCAACTGGTACAGACACTGCACAAACTATTTTTCAGCTACATGTATATCATGGGTAAAATACTCCAGAACTACTGGAGTAGTGGCCAAAGTCACAATAACCTTTACTATTCTGTCCCTTGTGAAACTTCCAACAGTGATCAACTCATTTTTTGCATGGCCGAGTTGAATTAGTTATCATTTACACTAGAGACCCATCTGTAAACTTTCATCAAGATTTTTGGAATATTGTAGAAGTACGACCTTCATATACATGCATATCAAGGGCAGATTACTTCCATACAGTAAAGGAACAGTGACCTATATATGAGCCCTGCCAAGCGAATTTGTGTCTTCGAGCATTCCGTCATGACAAACTTTAACTGCGCATGCCCAGCCATTCAGAGGGGCCAGGGATATGGCTTTCTGTCTGAAGGTTCCTCTTGATTCACTGCTTGTATGAGCGAGCAGCGAAGGTTCTGGCGAGACTACGCAGTCGCGCAGGCTGCGCAGGCTCGCCTGAACCTTCGCTGCTCGCATAGGCGATAAGTACCAAAATCACTTGACGGGGCCCATTTACAGTTCAACAGAGGAAAAACCAATCAGGAATTTAACTCAGATAAAAACTGAAAAATTTTACCCATGGACAATTCCAAACCACACATCCCCGATAAAAACATGTAATGCAAAATTTTAAGAAAATTCATGAAAACTTGTTACCAATCTAAAATGGAGTGGGGATGGACATATGGATGAATGGACAAATGAATGCAAATTTACCAGAGGTACTACATATCCCACCATCATGTGGCATGGGTGTAAAATGGAGCAAAATGTGCTAGTTCACCAGATGAAACCTAGAGAACAACCAAAGTTTAATGTCTCATTGACTAAAAAAGACAAGAACCCTAGATGGGTGTGAGGTGTGGAAAAAAAAAATCAGTCCCAAGAGTCACAGCCTGGCGGCCTCAGTCAAGGCTTGGACTGTGATCATGAGTGACAGATTTTTCTGTCATCCCTTCACACCCATTAAGATACTTTTTCTTGCACACTTTTTATTTTTGACAGTGGATTTCTTGTGCAGTTACATACCCATGTTAGATACTTTTTCTTACACACTTTTTTTTCCTGGAGTGGATTTCTTATGTTGTCACTTAACTCATTATGTACCAGAAACCCCTAAAGGGGTACCTTGGCAAACAGTGCAGACCCAGATCAGACGCTGCAGAACGCGGCGACTGATCAGGGCCAACACAGTTTGCCAAAAATTCAGCCCTTTTCCGAATAAATTTTGAAGAAACCACAACCTGACACTCCTAAAGGGGGAGTTCCAGCCTATAGTAAATTTCCATAGGGTTCTGCCCACTCACAGATTTTCATGATATTGTGCATAATTACTGCTTGGTAAATGACTATTCATTATTTAGCTATTTCACTCTTATATCTGTTTTCGTTATAAATCTACAATGTTTTGTTTATGTCCACATCTGAAAGTAGGGGTACCCCAAAACTAGTGTATATATACATTCCACCTTTTGATGTTTTGGAGTTATTTTGTTCTCAGGCATCACTGTGGTCATCTGTGATTATCTTTGTATCACATTTAGCATTGTTTAGGCAAAGTTCAATACACCATGCTCAATTTCATATTGAGCAGACCCCAGAATTCACAACCATAAAATTTTTAGTAGTATGTTTGTCGTTTGATTTCATACTGTTGCAGTTCTTGTCACCCAATCATTTTAATATGAAAATTGACCATATATATGTAGAACATTTTATCAAACTTTCTTGAAAATCTGAGACCGGTAACATACCCCATTTGAACATTGAATTGTAATGGTCAGAGTTTTGAATTGTTTCCAACCATTTGTAGATATCATATGGTGCGACATTTTCAGTCGACAAATTGCTCGCAAATATAAAATAAACATGAATATGTATGTTTATATGATGGTGTATAGTATGAGCTCATATATAATCAGCATTTGTATCAATTATGATACCCTGATGAACACCAAAAACACAATTCATTTCGAGCTTTCGTCAACAATTCAATCAGATCTTATTTATAAAAATACTTTAGAACAAGCGTTTTTGCATTAATGTAATTCTAAATAGAAGTGGAGGATATGCTGAAGCTTAGTATGACAAAGATTGTTGAAATGGCAAGTAAACTGGATGGTTCTGTAAACCAGACAATTTTACTTGACTCTAATAAGTATGAATTTAACTGATGCAGTGATCTTAAAAAGTTTGAAAAGTCTGATTGCCATACTGGAATGACACAGGTTGCTTGAATGGCCAAGAATAATGATGTTTGTATTATGTTTCAGCCAGGTAGGTTAGATAGTAGGTCAGATATTATTACACAGATATTATGTGCTGATCTTTTGGTGCACTGTATACACAGATTACTGTAGACAAAATGGTACTGTTGTTTTTGGCTCACTCTGACAATGCACCTTCAGTCTACTTCAGTCGCACTAACTGTCACCTTGCAAGAAAGTTATATTCTTAAATATTATCATCTATGTTCTAAAATATGATCCAGAAAACAAGCAGTTATTTTTGTAAAGCATTAATTAATATAATAGAGAAGACTTAATTAAACTTTCAAACACTTTCACAATTTAAAATAGCGAACAGTACATGTGCTAGCAGTACTTTAGAACTAGACAAAAGTGCCCAGTGGGGCACGTATACCCCCGGCCAGTGCCATCACCTCAGCTGAAACAAGAACTACAAAGGGAAATAACTCTAAAAGGCCTGACCCCTTGGCCCTTATTTTCTTTCCCACAATACAACTAGTCATACTGATCATGTTTGCAAAATTTCAAGTTTCTATGTACAGTAGTTATTGAGAAATCTTTGACACAAAATAAAAATATACACTATTAAACAGCAAGAACTACAAAGGGAAATAACTCTAAAAGGTCTGACCCCTTGGCCCTTATTTTCTTTCCCACAATACAAGTAGTCATACTGATCATGTGTGCAAAATTTCAAGTTTCTATGTGAAGCAGTTCCTGAGATATCTTTGACACAAAATAATTGTTTACGGACAGACAGACGGAAAAGACAAAAACTATATACCCCCATTGCATACTTCGTATGCCGGGGGTATAAAAATGTGAAGCCAGCTGCACTGATTTTGATTCAGCCAATGTGCTAGTGGTACAGCAAACAAGTGATTCATGCCATTTGTAAATCTTCGCCCCCCGTCCATTGGGGCTTGAAGAAATTGATTTGGCTGCATGTTGCTTCCACACAGAGCTAAAACTAACCAAACATGAGTACTGGTAAACCGCTTAGGACAAAGCTTGCCCAGGCAAAGTGGTGTGAGTTAGGCCGTCCAGTGTATATAAGCCTTGTAGTTTCATAGGGTGGCAGGGCTTGAGATATCATTTCATCTCAATGTCGGGAACAAGTCCCACAAACTTGGAAGCAGCATCTCCAAAATGACCTAAATAGTGTTAACGGGGATGTTAAACCTCAATACAGACAAACAAACAAACCATTTGTAAAACCGATGAATACAGAGCCAGAAAACTTAACATATATGACAAGTATTGCATACATAAGACTACATATGCAAATGGTATTTCAGCATCTAAATACAATACCAGCTATTAAATAAATGTTTTACAGCAACTTGCCTTCCATCTATATCATTTTGGGAAGTGTATGCAAGATGATAAATATGCAAATAGTTTCAGTGTGACTAGTTATGCATTTATTTTGAAGACTAAAACATTGCAGCAAACACTTTTGCCTATGTTATAATGAACCTAGAATAAATGCAGAAAATGCTTTTAATGGTCTCACAAAACCTTTGATGTGTGTGTGTGTGGGGGGAGCGACGTGCAAGTCTCTTTGACCAAGTGATTTAAGAAACAATACCAATACATGGACTGATCAATAATAAGAACAAATAAGAAAATCAGCCTGTCCTTTCACAGATGGCAAATTATTGACTGCTGTTTTAATTTAAAGAGGGAAATATCAACAATAAAAACTCTTAAGGAAACAATAAGATTATGAAAGTAATTAATTAAGCAAACTCAATACACCATTGTGTATTACTGATATTAATATCTTTGTATTGCGGGTTTAAAAAAGACCAAATAAAATAGGGAAAAAATATCCACCTTGTCTTATTCCTATTGTGTCATAATACATTTTTTCAGCATAACAGCTTTTGCAATGCTGTAAACACTAACACTCATCGTGATCACTGCATGAGTGCATTATATTTTTCTCTCTGCTAATGTATGTTCTCATCGGTATTTAAAACCCAAACTAAAAATCATTCTCTGTCGAACAGTGTATTTTTGTTTGTGTGTGTGTGTGTGTGGGGGGGGGGGGGTGCAGGGGCGGAATTACGTAAATGCATATGCTAAGCTTTGCATGGTAAGGTGACACTATATGGTCATAAAAATACAATAAATATATACTTAAAGAAAATCTGGTCCCCTGATATTGCAAATGACTTCATCACAAAAATATACCTAAACACATATCTGGCAATCAAAAGCAATGTTACCGGTTTCTGATTTTTTTAAAATTTGTTTGCTATATAGAGGATATATGTGGCCAATTTTATGTGTGATATCTTGGGGTGACAAGATCAGTAACACATCTGACACTTGGGATAAACATTTTACTTTTTATAAATTTTCATGAAAAATTTAAGAAATTTTGTAAATAAATTCATCAGAAAAATTAAAAGACCTAGACACATTTATATTTTTGGTATTATATGAATCTTTATAGAGTCCTGTTGCCAATCAAAGCAATAAAATTTGAAAACAATTGAGCTTGTTGATTTAAGAATGAAAAGTTTACAGGTGTGTATGACCTCTACAGGGGATTACCTCAGGGAGCTCTCCTGAGACCTATAGTAATTAATCAAATAAAACAAAGTTATTATATAGTTGATAGACCTAAAGTAAACAACAACTGACGTTTCAAGAAAATCTGTGCGTGGGCAGATTTGGAACTCCCCCTTTTGAAATGGACACCTGCTATATATAAGGAGGAAGATTCCATTAGGTACAAAAAGAGTTAAATTGCCAGTGTCTGCCATATTGTAACAAGTCACAAGACTGGTGTTTAGCAACCGAAATGTGCAGGGACATCAAACTTAAGTATTGTCCTGCTGAATATTTTAACCCTTTCCCACTCAGGGATTTTGTCAACCCCACCCCCACAGAATATTTTTAGTGGGGAGGCGTGCGAAAAAACAGGTCACTTTTTAGGCCAACAAATCCTAAAGCAAACATAACTATCCATGGGTAGGAAAATGCAGATTTTAGGTGCTTCTGGGGCATATAATGAAGGGGGGAGGAGGTGGCAGTGCAGACACATAAAAACACGTATCTGAGTGGGAAAGGGTTAATCTGCCACACCCACTACTGATTACCAACCAATCAGATTACTTGATGCAAATTATTGCAACAAATACACTATCTGAATGACAAACAATGCAGATCCTGATCGCAGCCTATAGCTCTACATTGTTTGAAAAATAAGGCATATCCGGGCCAAGCAGGACAAGGGTTAACAATGGCATATATGAGATAAAATTCAATCTGTGTACATAGGTAGGATAAGAACTTGTAGCTCAGGGTAAAATCCAGGATTTTCTTGCACACCAGATAAGGTAATCCATACTTTTTCCTTGGGATAGAAATTCTCTTCTAACCCTAGTCTTCTTACCCCAAATTGGATATTCTCACATTTTTGAAAAATGCACTGGTTGAATAGACCTCAAATATGCCGTTGTTAAGGTTAACGTTACATGACGTCACTTAACATTCCTGTAGTGTCATCACAATATGGCAGCCACTGGTAACCGAAGTGACTGCAGCATTAAAAATCTGTGTTAAAAAATGGAGGATATGCAAGAAAAAGAATCCTATATGGGTGTGAGGGGTGGATAGAAAAATCCGTCCCTCGGGATCACTGTCCGACATCACGAGGCGAGATAAGAAGGATGATAACAGCAAATAATCTTAGTCTTTATTAACTACACCATGTCATATACATGTAGGAGAGTAAGAGTGAAGCACATTGCACTATCCATGTGCGGTATTTAATTAAAACATAATCTGGCTTGTGAGACACACACAAAATAAATTGCTGCAATGTTTCATTGGCATATACCATGTACAGTAGAACTTCGATGGCTCGAACACCGATGGCTCGTTTACCATGGATGCGTTGAACCCATTCTTGAGCCCCTAGCAAAATCCTCTACATAAGAAATAGTGGGGGATAATTAAGGAGATTTTAGTCTTTTATCTTGCAAATGTATGCTGTGTGTACTCATTAGAATCGCCTCATCCAGGCGATTCTAATGAGTACACACAGCATACATTTTCATTATAAAACACCGAAAAGATGCATAAAAGTATCTCGTTATGCCTCCTGACAGTAACCTCAGTGGCTCGAACTACCCCATCTCAAACAGATTTTCGAGGTCCCAAAAGTGTTCGAGCCACTGAAGTTCGACTGTACTCTTGTCTAATGCACACCCCATTTTCTGGGTCCGATAGGTGGGAAAAAAATCCCCCAAAAATGCATATGTATAACACATGCAAGTTTGGCAGATACATACCATAGTAAATGGTTATCCTTCTTTAAAAGTTGTCAGTCCTGAGAAGGACCATTGAAATCATTACCGCAATGTAGTGATGTAAATCAGCCATAAATGAGTGACAGCTATAATAATCATAGCAACCTATCAAATATATAATGAAAAAGTATCCTAAATCTGATTTCAGTTTGAACAGGTCTTTTTTTTATTAGAAATTGTTTTAACAGCAATCACGTAGGACCCTTATCAAATAATTCATTTGGCACGGCCTGTTCTCTATCTTTGTTTGTTTGATTTGAGGTTTAACGTCCCCGTCAACACTATAAAGGTCATTTTGGAGAGGTTGCTTCCAATTTTGTGGGACTTTTACCCGACATTGAGATGAAATGACATCTCAAGCCCTGTCGCCCAATGAAACCAATAGGGTTTATTAGCATGGACGGTCCGCCTCGCACCGCGGTTCCTGGGCAGGCTTGGATCCTCTAAGCGGTTTACCAGTACTAGTGTGCGGGCCGGATTCAGCTCTGCGTGGAAGCATCATGCAACCCATATATTTCTTCAAGCCCCTATCTACATTGTTTTCAAAATATCATACTGTAAGTCACTGGGAATTTAAAGGTTCTTACTTAAACTTGTCATTTATTTTTCTACATTCTGTTTCTTGCTAACATTTTATTACTTTGTGTGTATCTTGCAAGCTTTTTCTGCACAACTATCAAAAACAATACTCATTTACAATATATATTAATTATGATATCTACATTTATACCAACAACTAAAACAAGACAATAACATGAGATTGGTTCCTTTTATCTATGAAGTCACTGTGTCCCTTTATATGAGGCTGTGTTTACACTGGAGACCTGATCAAGATCATTTACACTAGACTAAGAGACCCAGATTTGATCCAAATTGGTGTGTGTTAACCCTCATCTTGCTGTTCACGACAACCCCTATCTTTGCAAACAGTGTAGATCCAGATCAGAAGCCATCTGATCAAGATCTACACTGTTTGGCATTTAAGTTTGTGAATTTGTAGCAATAAATTACATCAAGTAATTTGATTGGTTGATAGACAAAAATGGGTGTGGCTTAAATGAATATTCAGCAAGATATGGGTTAAAGAAATAATTCTTGGGACACACAGGCCTAAGGAAACAGTGCATACCTAGATCAGACTGCTCCTAAAAGTCTGAACAATGTCTACACTGTTTGCCATTCCGTCTCCACTTTTTGGACTCCTTGCTGGATCACGGAACAAACTCATTAAAATTTTAGGAGAATTAAAGCAAGACTTGCTCAAGGTGTCTGAATATTTTAGATTTTTTACTTTTTTACGATATTATCAGTAGTAATAAATTGAACAGAAGCAAGTTGATCCATATATAGAAGTGTTCACCTTTTGACCAGCTTTGACACCAGTGTGACCACAAGGTGTGGTTTGGAGTTCAATGGCCCATCCAATACTATGTGTCATATCGAGCTTTTTGTGGGCAGGCTTATACATTAGTGGTTAACCAATACAGTGCACATTCTTTTGCATGAAACTCACAAATGCCCTTCTTGAATCAGCAGAAGGGAGAAGATGACCGGAGAGAAGATTTCAAGATCAATCTCCAAGAAGAATGTTGCCGACCAGGTAGGTTTCGAACCCATAACCTGATTAGCAGTCAAGCGTGCTTCCACCTGAGCTATGGAAGCTGGCAGATCAACTTGGTCTGCAGTGTGAATGTTGTTTGATCTACATCAATATGTGTATCAATTTGATCTGATCAAGTCCATAGTGTGAATGCACCACCTTAAAATATCATTAACAGTCATAGTTCATCACACTTAATCTAAAATAGTGCATTTCATATACACACAATCACATACTGTCACATTCCTATCAAGTTATTCTGAGAAAAAACAACAACAAAAACATGTGGACAGATTGACAGTGGTTGCACAGGACTGCAACATCATTGCAGTCAGCTCTGGCCAATTTTTAACTCTTATCCTGTTGTTCACGACAACCCCTATCTTTGCAAACAGTGTAGATCCAGATCAGATGGCTTCTGAAGAAGCCATCTGATCAGGATCTACACTGTTTAACACTCAGTTTATGAATTTGTAGGAATAAATTACAATTCAGGTAATCTGATTGGTTCAAAGTCAGAGATGGGTGTTGCTAAAATTAATATTCAGCAGGAAGAGAGTTAATTGTGTTACAGCCCTGTACCATCAATCTCCAGAATTATCCAGTATATCAGATTTTTGCTTTGTTCTGAATAGTCATACGAAGTACAAGATGTTTTATTATATGAAACTGTCATCTGCAAACCACACAAACTGAATGCCAAACAATGTAGATCCTGATCAGATGGCTTCTTCAGAAGCCATCTGATCTGGATCTACATTGTTTGCAAAGATAGGGGTTGTTGTGTACAGCAAGATAAGGGCTAGTTGTGTTACAGCCATGTACCATCAATCTTCAGAATTATCCAGTATATTAGATTTTTTCTTTGTTCTGAATAGTCATTTGTTTGATTTGAGGTTTAACGTCCCCTTCAAAACTGTAAAGGTCATTTTGAAGACGTTGCTTCCAATTTTGTGTGACTTTAACCCGACATTGAGATGAAATGACATCTCAAGCCCTGTCGCCCAATGAAACCAATAGGGTTTATTAGCATGGACGGTCCGCCTTGCACCGCGGTTCCTGGACAGGCTTAGATCCTCTAAGTGGTTTACCAGTGCTAGTGTGCAGGCCGGATTCAGCTCTGCGTGGAAGCATCATGCAGCCCCTATATTTCTTCAAGCCCCTATGGGCGGGGGCTGTCTGAATAGTCATACAAAGTAGATGTTTTATTATATGAAACCGTCATCTGCAAACCACATGAAGGTACAGATCATTCTGTGCAGAAGCACAGTTTGATCTGTACCTTTGTGTTCACTGCTTGGCTAGCATAATATCTCTTGAAATTTCAACACTGTTGCCAGTCTGTGAGGCACAGTATATCATTCTATGTCTTGACTGGTGTCAAACACACACAAAGACTTGTTTTCTTGCAAAGAAGCTCAATCATCACACTTACTGTTTGATGAGCTTACCACTTTGCAGTTCAGGGGCCAGTTGTTCAAAGCATCGTTAGCTTAACAAGCTCGTTAGTGGTCATATTGTTAACTGTTCTAGCAAGTACAACATCGAAAATTTTGGTATTTTTTCAGCAAAAATTTAGCACCCTTGCCATATTTAATGATCAAAGTTTTAACGATATGTTAACTAACGAAGTCGTTTGTTTTGACCAACTGGCCCCAGTCTGCCACAAACATATCCCTTATCCTGCTGAATATTCATCTTAGCCACACCCATCTCTGACTTTGAACCAATCAGATTACTTGATGTAATTTATTCCTACAAATTCATAAACTGAATGTCAAACAGTGTAGATCCTGATCAGATGGCTTCTTTAGAAGCCATCTGATCTGGATCTACACTGTTTGCAAAGATAGGGGTTGTCGTAAACAGCAGGATAAGAGATATTATACTTTAACCTGGCCAACAAAGAAAGACAGAAAGAGAAAACACCTTCAATCCGCACATGGCAAATGATTATGCTATCTTCCACATTCACTAATAGCTTTAGACTGGTCCATTTCAAATTCAAGCGGTATAGTTTGTTTCATTTGTTGTAAGTTTCACTAACAATTAGCAAAGCGTTGATCCTTATCAGATGCTTAATTATGCAGTATCTGGCTCAGAGGTTATAAAAAATTTTCACACTCAACTCACCTGAGCATGACATGTATCCTGCTTATAAATTATAAAATGCCATTTTAACATTTATGGGCAGAACAAAGCAGAATAAATCACATTCTGTGCTGATCTGAGCAGGAAAATTGACAAATTCATTAGTATTTTACTAATAACAAGCATTACAAATTTCATGCTCAGTTGAGTTGAGCATGAAACAATTTTTATAACCTTTGGGCCTGATCTGGGGCTAGACAGCCTGTCTCCTTATGGGACCCAAGGTATACGCTTGACAAGTATTATTCTCCTAGCACATGAAATTGTAAGTTTGGACTAAAATTCAACAGAACACAATAAACAACCGTAACAACCCCATGGTGCACAAAAAAGAGAGCTCAACTCTGAATCAAATGCACCAAATAGACCTAAGCCTAAAAATACTAAGCACAACTTCAGAAGACATTTTCCATTATTTTTTTTTTTCGCTATTATTATTTTCTCTGAAAAAATAATAACAAGAGCACCGCATGCGGGTGCCAATGCTCGGCTGCAGTTTCTTTTAGTTAAACAAAAATTCTAAGTCGAAAAAGGGGCATAACTGTGACAAAAATATTTTGAGAGTTACCTCACCTATTGGTATGAGTTCCCCTTTTCATAATGAACAACTATTCCGAGTTTCAAGTTAATATGTTCAGTAATGACAGAGAAATTACAAAATGTCCAAGTTTTTGCAAAAATTCTAAGTCCAAAAAGGGGCCTAACTGTGTCAAAAATATTTTGAGAGTTACCTCACCTATTGGTATGAGTTCCCCTTTTCATAATGAACAACTATTCCGAGTTTCATGTTAATATGTTCAGTAATGACAGAGATATTAAAAAATGTCCAAGTTTTTGCACGACGACGACGCAGACGACGACAGAGCTATGACAATACCTCGTCGTTTTCTTCGAAAACAGCCGAGCTAAAAATGTTAAGAATGTCATCTGTAATTTAACTTGGATCATTAAGAGTTAGGACTTAAAAACTGATTGTTAGTATTCTGAGTATACTATTTTATGCCTGTTCTAAAACAAACACAACTCACTAAGCATACTCAGGCTCGGACCAGCATGACACCTCGAGCCTGATTAAACTCATCACTGTCAATATGTGTGTTCCAATTGAACATAGGCTTTATACAGAGAGAATTATGTTTTCAACCCTACTGAACACTATATTTTTCAGGTCTTAGGACTCAAAAGACAGGCCCTAAGGTAAAAAAAAAAATCTTCATGCTAAACTGTCAGCCCTGAGCATGTGAGTTGTCCTGCTCATAAATTTTAACATGTCACTTGACCTGCTCATAAATTTTAACCAACTGTTGATGGAATTTAAAATCTAAGAAGGTGGACAAAAGCAAATTTGCTGTCTTTTGCAATTCAATGGCTTGTGTTTGATATTCATGAGTGTTACAAATTTGCATGCAATTTGTCCTGCCCATGAATTTTAAAATGCCCAAAACTACTGAGTGGGACAAAATGCAATTACTGCAGATCTGAGCAGGAACATAGCCTAATTTGTTTGTATTTTGTTATGACTGTTACATGTATAAATTTCATACTTAGTCAAGCATGAAAAATATTTTATAATCTCTGGCACAAAATTTTCTTGAAATGAGCTCAAAATATGAACACAAAATATGACTGGGTTTGGTAGATACTATCTGGAGAGGCATTTACAGTTTTTGTACAAAGCTAAAACTGTTAATTATATTCAATTTATAGTACTCTAGTATGAGCAAACTCATGAGAAAGCGGTACTTCTCACATGGGCGACCAGCCATGGCTCAGATGAGCCTGTGCATAAGCAGTCTCGCCAGAGCAGACATGTAGGGGAGACGCTGAGGTCATGGGAGGTCATGTGTCCAACCATATACAGTCAAACTTCGATGGCTCGAACAACTTTGGGACCATGAAAATTAATTTGACCCAGCGGTAGTTCGAGCCACTGAGGGTTACTGGCAGGAGGCATAACGAGATACTTTTGAACATCTTTTCGATGGTCTGTAATGAAAATGTATGATGTGTGTACTCATTAGAATCGCCTCACCGAGGCGATTCTAATGAGTACACACAGCATACATTTGCATACATTTGCAGGATAAAAGACTAAAATCTTCTTAATTATCACCCACTATTGCTTGTGAAGACGATTTCCCTAGGGGCTCAAGAGCGAGTTCGACTCAGCCATGGAAAACGAGCCATCGAAGTTCTACTGTAATTTTGAGAATGCTAAGAGCCTTTTTCTCACCCCTCAACTCATACGCAGTATGCTTTCTTATAGAGGTAGCTAAATAATGCATCATACTACAGAGGCATTTTTGGAACAATACAACACAATAATCTAAACATTTATGACTAGCTTTGTTCAGAGTTTTTTTGGTTTCCTTTAGTTGTTGTAAAAACTTCTACAGCAATGTTTGTTCCATACCTGGAGTTCAAGATTTGGGATCTCTGTTACCCCTAAAACCGTACATCCAAAATGGAAAATGGCAATTTTTTGTCTTATTTTTCAGAGAAAGTATGACCTGACATTCCATGTGATGTGTCTGCTGGGCAGACAATTCACATGAAATGTCAAGTTCTTATTTTCTCTGGAAAAAAAAAATAATAAATTGCCGCACACTCTGAAATGTTCTTGGTGCTTTAACCCTTCCCTTGCTGAATATTCAGTTAAGCCACACCCATTTCTGACTTTGAACCAATCAGATTTCTTTATGTAATTTATTCCTACAATTTCATAAACTGAATGTCAAACATTGTAGATCCTGATCAGATGGCTTCTTCAGAAGCCATCTGATCTGGATAAGATAGGGGTTGTCGTGAACAGCAAGATAAGGGTTAAGAGTTAAGAAACTAGTCAATATCTTGGTGGTGATTTATCCTAGTCTCACAAAAGTGAACGTTTCAATACCATCCTGACTTCTCATTAAAAGTAAAAACATGCAACGATGTATTCTGAAAACCATGCATACTTTCATAACAGCTTAAACAGTATGGAATGAGTAGTTAATAATGGTGGATTTCATGTCAATAATAAAAACAATACAAAGTCATGATAATAGCCAAGAAGCAATATTCGAAACATGTAAAGCATGAGGTTTTCAATGAATATGTCAAAGTTTTTGTCATAAAAAATGGACCACAGCAAAACCGCTAGGCATGCTGATCAACTTTGGTGGTTAGTATCTGTTTCGTCTGTGCAGTCTTTGCTGTTTACCCTCTCAAAACTGGGGCTGCACTTTAGGAGGTCTGATCAAGGCGTATATTTTTTGGAAGTTTGTACATGTAGTACTTTTCTGGTACACCCAATTGATCTAATTCAGTGACAATTTTATACTTTTTTTTTATTTGGGTTTTACAGCTCGACTCTCTTAGCCGCTAGCCCATGCATGTGATACTTAAGCAATGTTACTGAAGTAATTTCATGTCACAATATTACTTAAATTGCTTAATTTTAAAGAAGGTGATATGGAAACAGATCATGCTTGTAGCGCGACTCAGGATTCCTCATTTTTGTGTTTGGCTATATATTAATACAATTACCATCACTGCTATAGGTGCAGATTTATTTGTTCCGTGTTCAGCCCAGTAGACAATATTTAGGTCATATCAAGCAGGTCAGCTTACCTAATCACACTATTCCTGAGCATGATATACACATAAGCAGTTAACCAATACAGTGCAGATTCTTTCACTAGAAACTGACAACTGGCCTTCTAATCTTGAATAAGTGGAAGGGAGAGAATGTTTGTAGGAAAGATTTCACGATCAAACACAACAAAAGAATGCTGCTGAATAACGTGAACCCAGTTGTAAGAAGCAAAATTAGCCGATCTAACTTGTCATTGAAGGCATCTTAGCACAAAAACTAATGCACTAGTACAGTACAGCGCTATTAAGACTACCTACAGTTAATACAAATTTTGCTTTCAAAAAGCATATTTAGAAGGTTTCAGGTACATTTTCTGTTTTCTACATCCAGTGTGCTCCAGTGGAATTTTATTGCATTTTGCTTAAACAAGACGAGAAGCTAAAAGCTACTGACATTTTTTCAGCAAAAACATATATCCTTTTATATCCAGATCAGCTGGCTTCTCAGACCCAAGCTGATCAGGATCTATACTGTTAAATTCTGTTTCACAATGCACAGTAAACATTAAAATCATTCAACACTAAAACCTGAAAATCGGGGAGAAGTGTAGTATATCGAAATATTCAAGGATAACATTACACCCCATTTTGTACTGGAAACCCCAAAATGGGTATTCGGTAAACAGTGCAGGCCCAGATCAGACACCTGCAGTGTCTGATCAGGGCCTACACTGTTTGCAAAATGTTAAGCCATTTTCCAAATGAAATTTGAAGAAAACACAACCGGACACCGATTCCATTTGTTTTAAAAAGGGTTAACTTCAAACAACTGGGCCCTGAGTATAAAACTGCAAAGACTGTTCAGGCTGAAAAGTGGTGATTTGTTTATATTCCCTAGACCCAGCTCAATAATGCTTAAACAGTAGTCTACAACATCTCTGTTGAAAATCTCTGTTGAAAATGAGGTTTAGTGCAGAATGAAAATGGTCTTCTACAAAACCAGGTATAAATGACTTAACAGTAATCCTGAAAAGTAATATTGTTCATTTTACATGTACATACAACTGGCATTCAACTGTAAAAGTTCAAGCACATGACCTCTCACTTCACAAACACAACCATTCTGCTAAAATAAAGAATTATACAACTTTTTATTCGTGGCTACCTAGCTTCAGATATGGATACATAACAAGGATACTTTCAGGAAATTCTTTCTCATTTCTGTATTAAAATGTATGTTGTGGGTACTTGTTAGAATCGCCTCATTGAGGCGATTCTAACTAGTACCCACAACATGTTCCTAACAAGAATGAAGTAAAATTATCCCATATCATTTCTACTGATCCTTATCTAAAACTATGCACTCGAAAAACTACTTAGATGTCAAAATAATTTGACATTTTTGTGATCCGTTGGCAAAGGCTTCTACCTATCCAGAGTAGATGATGAACAAGGAGGCTTGAAACTGATCGAAGGCCCATTTTTTCAAGGCTAACAAGTTGTTAAGTGAATGTTCATTAAAACTTCACCCAACCAGTAGTGAGTGAGGCAAAACAATAACCTCACATTTTACTGAAAACAGGCAAGTAGTAAGTTTTTGCATTGTACTGTACTTGCTTGATTTGTTTGTCTGTTTGATTTGAAGTTTAACGTCCCCGTCAACACTGTAAGGGTCATTTTGGAGACGTTGCTTCCAATTTTGTGGGACTTTTACCCCACACTGAGATGAAATGACATCTCAAGCCCTGTTGCCCAATGAAACCAATAGGGTTTATAAGCATGGACAGTCTGACTTGCACCGCTTTGCCTGGGAAGGCTTAGATCCTCTAAGCGGTTTACCAGTACTCGTGTGCGGGTCGGTTTCAGCTCTATGCAGCCCATCTATTTCCTCAAGCCACTGTACTTGCTTGAATAGTTTATGTTTTGTAAAGAATAACACATGTACTATCTAGAATATTTCACCCATGTCCTGCCGCTTTTGTTTGTTTGTGTTGAAGTTTTATGTCCCTGTCAACACTATTCATTAATGCATTAGACTCTGACAAGCATTAACATCTGATAACACATCCGTGGGCTAAAATGTCATCTTTCATATCTCTTAAACTACCATTTTTTTGGGATGATGAATTTTTTTCTTTTTCTAGTCCAAATGTAGATTGTGGACGCTCGTTAGAACCACTGAGGATGTTCTAACGAGCACCCACGATCTTATGTTTTTGAGCCAAAAAATGGAGAATTATGTTTACCCCTGTAAACCCAACTATTTTCCAAATAAAGTTGGGTTTAGAGGGGTATGCCTCTTTCTTCTTGATTCGTGCCTTCTTGTTGAATTTGTGCCTTTGAAGAGCGGGTGAAAAGTTTATGTGCGCATCTGCCTCACTTGTCAAGATTCATTTCAACAACATTAGAGGTCAAGGACGTCCTCTGTGTCAGTCAGGTGCTTGGATATGATGTTGTTGTTGTGGTTGTTTATCTTGCTGTCTGCACCCACTAAGATTTTTTTTTCCTAAGTTCTGACCATTTTTAATAAATGTAAGCCTTAGTGGCTTACAGCCGTAAATTGACTCTACCATGTTTATACAGACATCAGAAACTTTTGTTCAGATGGGAGAGAGATATTACTTTCGTGGCAAAGTGTAATACAGCTACACCAGTCAAAGGGAAATAATCCAAACAGGCTTTTCAAAATGGCACGAATTTAAGGAGAAAGTTTCTAGATGATCATGATCGATATAGTGACGTCATTACAGGCATGTTATTTGTAGAAACTCTCATGCTTTGTTGTCTTTTTGATTTTCTAATTAAAATTAATAATTTGAAGTTAACTCTGATTATTTGTGAAATAATGACAGTTTGTTTACAGTGTGCAGCTCGTATGCTAAACATCTAAGGGGCACGAATCAGGAAGAAAACAGCATACTCATTACACATACTTGTTAACCTCATGACAGTCTGATCAGAAGCTTCTATAATTACTTGACATGGCCTTCAAAAAAGTAGGCTTTAAGGTAAGCAGCATACAGATACACTTGACCATGTGCATAATAGGACTTGCTAGGTCTTCTTGTCATGATTATAATGAAATTTCTAAGTGCACCATGCTCTTATTACCACAAATATGGTACAGTAATTCTTTCCTGCTAAAAATATTGTGGGTACAGATTTGAACTTTGGCAACTTCAATAACTATAAAGCAAAACCATGATAAAATCTAGTGCAAAAATAAGAAAAAAAAACCGTCTTTGTTTCCCCCATAAAATTTCACCCTACCTTAAGGGGAATAGATACATCAGCCATATTTTAAGGCATTTTTAGGTGGGAGAAAACTTTTGAAAAAAACCTAGCTTTTACATGAAACAAGCCACTCTGAAAAGTGTCTACTCTTTAACGGAAGAATTTGCTCCTCAGGCAAATTCTTTTCTTAGTAGAATCATATTAACCCTTGTCTGCTGAATATTTAAATATGCCACACCCACTTCTGAATATCAATCAATCAGATTACATGATCCAAATTATTGCAACAAATTCTTAAACTGAATGACAAACAGTGAAGATCCTGATCAGATGGCTTCTTCAGAAAAGGGGTCTACTCGTTAACGGAAGAATTTGCTCCTCAGGCAAATTCTTTTCTTAGTAGAATCATATTAACCCTTGTCCTGCTGAGTATTTAATAAATATGCCACACCCACTTCTGAATATCAACCAATCAGATTACATGATGCAAATTATTGCAACAAATTCATAAACTGAATGACAAACAATGAAGATCCTGATCAGATGGTTTCTTCAGAAGCCACCTGATCTGGATCTACATTGTTTGAAAGGTAAGGCATATCCAGGCTCAGCAAGAAAAGGGTTAACAAGGGAGATAAGAATGTGGCTGAAAGAATTTGTTCCTCTCAAGGTGTACCAATTCCCATTAAGGAAATACAGCTAAAAGATTCTGCCAATTTTTTCCTTAAGAAAAGTGCTTTGTGAACTTCCTTTAGTTTCTAAAAACCTTTGTTTGTTTGGGTGACTGCTCTACCATACAGCATTTTGTCCTTTAAGGTGAAAAGATAAACTTTTATTTTCTGCCATTTTTACAAGGGGAGACAACTGCTGTGTTTTACTGTTGGTTTTTTCCTGCAAACTGGTCCCTCAGTAAAAGGGTTCCACTCTTTAAGAAGAAAAGAATTTCTCCTCTGGGGCAAGTTTCTCCAAGAGAAGACCACTTTTACTAAGGCAGAAATATCACTGTACCAATCCTAAGTATTAGGACAGGTAGGCCTGAGCAAACAGTGCAAACCCAGATCAGACTGCTCCTGATCAGGGTCTACACTGTTTCCCATTCCGTCCACACTTTTTGAACTCCTTGCTGGATCGTGAAACAAATTTGTTAAAATTTTAAGAGAATTACATCAAGTTCAAAATGTCAAATTTTTTTGGATTTTTATGGTGGCACAAGAGTTGACCCCCTTAAATTCTTATCCATTCATCTTAACAGTAATCCATTGAAAAGGGAGGCAATTTGGAGCGACCTCCCTTTGAAGTTTACAATTTCACCTAAAAAGACATTTCTGCAGTGACTATCTGAAACACAATTAACGGAACACTATGGAGTCAACTATTAACAGCATCCACCACTCTGTCCTGATGCCCCGCCTCCTGATGGCATGCTGGGATTACTCGGTGAGTGCTGGGGTCCAATCTTGATACCATTGGCCTGAAAAAAACAACAACAGCAAAATATGCACTGACGATAACTTCAAGTATATGAGCCGTGTTCTATGACATTTGCTATTAAACAACAAAGTTCAGATACCAGCCTGTGCATCTCATAGCAACAAAAAATATTTTGTGACAAATGAAGGATAGTTTCCCTTATTTCTACATATAAACCTATGTTAACTTCCCTTATTTCTACATATAAACCTATGTTGTTGGTATTCATTAGAACCCACAACATAGGTTTTTACGAAATATTTTTTTATGGAGGATTGACAACAACTATCCTTCAATTATCACAAAAATACTTAACTAATCTGTTGCTATGCATGATCTGCACGGTCTCAGCAACACCTTTGTGTTAGCTGCTTGAGTACATGTAGTACAATACCTCATGTGAGCCCGGCCAAGCGAATTTGTGTCTTCGAGCATTCCGTCATGACAAACTTTAACTGAGCATGCCCAGCCATTCAGAGGGGCCAGGGATATGGCTTTCTGTCTTAAGGTTCCTCTTGATTCACTGCTTGTATGAGCGAGCAGTGAAGGTTCTGGCGAGACTGCGCGGATGCGCAGACTCGCCTGAACCTTCGCTGCTCGCATAGGCGATAAGTAGTAAAATCGCTTGGCGGGGCCCATGTATACCTCTTAAATTTCTAAACCGAAAATTTAATTAACACTGTTGTACTTGTTCAGGAACCTGATGACAGGCTTTCTCACGCCAGGGCTCATATGAAAAAGCCAGAAGTAAGCCTTAATCTTTTAGTGACTGCTGTCTGCTGCATTGCAATAACACGCCTGTGTCCTAAAATAGCTTCTTTCATATCTATAGTAGCACTTTTCAGACAATTTTTTGTTTCTCTTAAGTGGAATGGGAACACCTGGCACATTTTTTTTGCCATTTTTCAAAGGGAGACAACTTTCAAATCTTCCTGTTTGCTTTTCTACAAGTCCTGTACTATTGAAAAGGGTTCAACTCTAAAAGGAAAGAATTTGCTCCTAAGGAGCAAATTCTTTCCTTTAAGAGTTGACCCCTATTGACATGGAAGACAAAAACATTTTTGCAGGAGTTGCCTCCCCTGAAGTTGTATCTATTCCCCTTAATACTAGTCCATGTGTAGATTATGGGTGTTCTTTAGAACTCTCTCAAATGATGCAGTTCTAATGAATACCGTCAATCTACATCCTGATGATAGGCTTTCTCACGCCAGGGCTCATAAGAAAAAGCCAGAAGTCAGCCTTAATCTTTTAGCGACTGCTGTCTGCTGCATTGCAATAACACACCCTATGTCCTAAAATAGCTTCTTTCATATCTATAGTAGCACTTTTCAGACAATTTTTTGTTTCTCTTAAGTGGAATGGGAACACCTGGCACATTTTTTTTTTTTTGCCATTTTCAAAGGGAGACAACTTTCAAATCTTCCTGTTTGCTTTTCTTTAAGTCCTGTACTATTGAAAAGGGGTCAACTCTAAAAGGAAATAATTTGCTCCTCAGGAGCAAACTCTTTCCTTTAAGAGTTGACCCCTATTGATATGCAAGACAAAAACACTTTTGCAGGAGTTGCCTCCCCTGAAGGTGTATCCATTCCCCTTAATACTAGTCCATGTGTAGTGTGTGTGTGTGAAGTCGGGTTTAACGTCGCTTTCAACAATTTTTCAGTCATATCACGACGGTGTCTGGTTGCGACAGGGAGCTCAATGCTCACGTTTATAGTGCTGCCTCACTGAAGTATCATGTCCCAGACACATTACATGATACCACACCCAGTCACATTATCCTGACACTGGATCGACCAGTCCTAGCTCTACCCCGTAAATCTGAGTGCCAAGGGAGGAGCAGCTAGTACCATTTTTAACGACTTCGGTATGTCGCGGCCCGGGATCGAACCCTAGACCTCCCGTTCCCCGGAGCGGACACTCTACCAACTGAGCTATCGGGGCCGGTAGTCCATGTGTAGATTATGGGCAAGGTTGGGTGGCAAATTCCACCCCCGGTATTTACCAGTGGCATTAACCGGTATTTACCAGACTGGAAAATACTCATCAAGTCGCAAATAGTGGCAAATTGAATTTTTTTGCCTTATAACAAAGCAGAAATCTGGCAAAATTGATTTAAAAGTAGTATAATCAAACTAAATAAGTTAAAAATGTTAAAATTTAATATTTATATGAGGTTATCAACCTACAGAATAAAATATTTCTCAAATTAAGATAAATATGTTGGACTAGCCAAAATGTGAATCAAAGACTAAAAATTTTGAAATTATTTAAACAAAAAAAAAGTATCTTTTTAAATCAATGGTAGAAAAATACAGGTAGAAATTGCCTGTGCACCTGGTTATTGTCAATTACCATAATGGTTCTTAGTTTTAAATTTGTATTGATCAAGATAAGACTGAGCACTGTTAGCCAATCCATCTGCATCTTTTGCCAACCTTGATTATGGGTGTTCTTTAGAACTCTCTCAAATGATGCAGTTCTAATGAATACCTTCAATCTACATTTTTGAAATAAGGAAGCAAAAGTAAGTAAAATAATGAAAGCCCCCATAAATCTAACTTTTCTCTATATAAAGCGGGGTTCGGTGGGGTGCTTGTTACAGGGACTTGTTAATATGCTCACAAAAATGAACTATGCGCCCAGTTAACACATACCTCATTGTTTATATCAAACACTCCGTCTTGTATCTTCTGGTAAATTTCTTTAGCCGTATTTATAAATGCCTGAAAAATATGTCACAGGGTATTTTTACTATAGAGTTCCATTTAACTCTTATCATGCTGTTCACGACAACCCCTATCTTTGGAAACAGTGTAGATCCAGATCAGATGGCTTCTCTGATCAGGATCTACACTGTTTGGCATTCAATTTATGAAGACATAGCAAAAAATTATATGAAGTAATTTGATTGGTTGATAGACAGAAATGGGTGTGGCTTAAATGAATATTGAGCAAGATATGGGTTAAGATTAAATATGTAATATTTACATTCTCAGTGTATTTACAGAAATACTTTGTTTGTTTGATCTGAGGTTTAACGTCCCCGTCAACACTGTAAAGGTCATTTTGGAGACGTTGCTTCCAATTTTGTGGGACTTTTACCCAACATTGAGATGAAACTAGAGCTATCACTAAAGGTGATGAATACCCCCACAAAAACTGCCTTGATGGTACAACAGCACCATTTTGCAATTTTTTCACTTGAAAGGGGCCATAACTATGTCGAAAATTGACGAATTGTAGTGGAAATCGAACATGACCTGTATTTTATGATGTTACATCAGTGTACCAAAAATTATAAAAATCGGTGAAGCGCTTTTTGAGTTATCGTCTGGAAACCAAGTCAACAAACCGACCGACCGACAAGCTCACTCCTATATACCCCCCCAAATTTCATCTGTGTGGGTATAATGACATCTCAAGCCCTGCCGCCAAATGAAACCAATAGGGTTTATAAGCATGGACGGGCCGACTCGCACCGCTTTGCCTGGACAGGCTTAGATCCTCCAAGAAGTTCACCAGTACTCGTGTGTGGGTCGGTTTCAGCTCTGCGTTGAAGCATCATGCAGCCCATATATCTCTTCAAGCCCCGATGGGCGGGGGCCGTACAGAAATTCTTTAGTTAACCCTCAAGATGCTGAGAAAAACTACATCTGAAAATATTCTCTGCCTATGTTGTCTGCTGATTTTTTTTTTTGCAAACTTTTTGAAAATATTTTTGCATACAGGCAAACAATGTGGACCCAGATCAGACTGCTCCTACTGGGTCCACAATGTTTGCAAAAAATTACTTTTTAAGGTAACCGGCAGATGGCAAAGCAGACGGAAATTGTTGTTATACACATTTTATGGGTTAAGTGATGTCTAAATTATCCAAGGCTTTCTTCAATATGATGGGACGATGGCAATGTTAAGACATCAAGGGAGCCGTTCTGCTGTCAATAGAATATCTGTGTGCAATTGTTTTCTTATTTAAATTTCAGTCTTCAAACCAGATTTTTTCATCAAATACGAGATGGAAAATAACAGATAACAGATGGAAAATAATGTAAATATAGTCAATAAAGGTAATTTATTTAACACTCATTGAAGCATGAACATCATGGGTCACAAGCAATCTTAAAGTAAACCCCAATGTTCACTTTCTTTGCTCATGAAATAATGCAAATTTATCACCGATTTTCAAAAATGCTGCACCAAGACCAATCACCTGCTATGGACTGAGTCATATACCAGGTGATTGTGCCGACTATGAAAATGGGTGGAAATTTTCAATGGAAATTATCCCAAAAAGCCTGTTGATTCTCATTATCATTTTAGTCTGCACAGGGATGCCGAAAACTGCCAAAACAACAATTTCCTTTCTACAGCAAACAAGAATTCTGAAAAAGGTTATGCCGCGTCTGTATGATATTAACCCCTATCTTGCTGTTCACGACAACCCCTATATTTGCAAACAGTCTAGATCCAGATCAGGTGGCTTCTGAAGAAGCCACCTGATCAGGATCTACACTGTTTGGCATTCATTTTATGAATTTGTAGCAAGAAATTACATCAAGTAATTTGATTGGTTGATAGACAGAAATTGGTGTGGCTTAAATGAATATTCAGCAAGATAAGGCTTAACATTTAGGTTAACCTTTGTGCTGTCGCACATGATAGTTGCCTGACAACCAAACAACAGAAAACTAGACTCCTACATCACACCATGCTTAAAGCAGGCGCCACAATAAAAGCAAACAACATGTTTATTTTCTGTGTGATTCTTGTGTGTTTATGAATCCTTTCATGTTAGAATCTATTTCTATCACTGGTGTTTTATTATTATTATTATCATTATTGTTATTCATAATTCGCATAACTTAAAAAATATGCTACACTATTTCTTCCTCTAGTCGTTTGTTTTGTTCAGATTGTTCAATGCACAAAAAATACTAACCGAAACTTAGGGCACTCTTCAGGACAGCATCTACAGTGCCAGACTGTTACAACCCTCAGCTGCAGCTCAGGTCACATCAACCCAGACAATCCATAAATCTTCATAGTGCCCTCAGCTTAGATTTCTACATGTATCACTTAGTTTCCTTGAATTTGCCCCCTTAACCCTTTTTGTACCAAATGGAATCTTCCACCTTATAAATAGGAGTTCATTTCAAAATTTAGGGGTGTCAGGTTGTCTTTTCTTCAAAATTTATTTGGAAAGTGGCTGATCTTTTTGAATACAGTGTAGGCCCTGATCAGACTCCGTGTTCTGCGGCGTCTGATATGGGCCTGTACTGTTTGCCAGGGTACCCGTTTTGGAGTGTCCGGTACAAAATGGGTAAATATATCTTATGCTAACTGTTTGCTGTCCGACATGAATTGCAGTCAGCATATTTATTGAAAATTTTCAAAAACATGTGTGTACTTCAATGCCTTGGAAAATTTTGGTACTATAAAGATTTGTGGAGTTCTAAATTTTGTATGAAATATCTAAGCTCTGACCAGTAGTAAGTACATGTATTTCCAAAATGAACAGAGTATAACATTTAAATTTCAAGAACAAAACGTCTTTCCTTTCAGATCGATTGACTGTTTTGGGTTAAACGACACGTAAGCCCTTGTGGGTCTTTTTGAGTCATCTCCAAGAGAAAGAGAGATAAAGACATAGAAGAGATAGTAGAGATGAAAGTGAGGGATAGAGGAGAAACAGCAAAATGAACAAAAGTGTATTAAACAGAAGAAATAACAACATTCCCCCTCTATCCCTTACCTGCTGCAAGGACAGCAGGCCTTGTCCAACTGTAGGCCAATATCAGATGGTAGCCCCAGCGATGCAAGATACACATCACCTTTTCAGACTCTGCTACATTGGCAAGACATACAAAAATAATTCCGAAAGGGCCCCCTCCCCGAAAAGTACCAATTTCCCTTAAGAAAAACGCTTTATATTTTACTCACTGTCTTCAAATAGAGCTGACACATCACAAAAGGGCACTTAGTCTTCAAATGAGCATGCAAAGCCAAGTAATAGGACAAGACACACTATCATTTGCAAGAAGTTATAACAAGGCCTCTTCTACAGGTCTGCGAGTAGCAAAGGCTCTGGTGAGACTGCGTGCAGTCTCGCCAGTGCCTTTGCTGCTCGCTAATGTGATAATGACCCCTTTCCTCGTGAGCCGACTAAAATGAATTTCACTCGTACCTCTTCAACATTTGCCGCAGTTTTAGCGGATGTTTCCATAAATATAAGACCATGTTCTCTGGCAAATGCTTCTCCTTCCTCCTTCTTCACGTCTCTTCTTGCTTCTAAATCACTAGCAAAATAAACACAACTCAATATTAATACAGTTTAACCTCCACTTATGGTCACCTTTCTTCAGCACCCACAATAATATCCAAGGCATTTCACTATATATCATCGGCCCCTGCCCATCAGGGCTTGAAGAAATAGATGGGCTGCATGATGCTTCCACGCAGAGCTGGAACTGGAAGGAACGTCTCCAAAATGACCTATACAGTGTTGACAGGGACTTTAAACCGCAAATCAAACAAACAAACACTATTCATCATAGCTCCAGATGTTAAAAGTGCTTTTTTCATCGGAAAACTACTTACATTTTTCTTATTTCTGCATGAAACCATATGTTGTGGGTACTCATTAGAAGCGCCTCGTGAGGCGCTTCTAATGAGTACCCACAACATATACTTTCTTGCAGAACTAAGAATAATATGTGAATACCCCCTCTTATTGGGGGTTATGATCTCTATTTAATCTCTGCTGATTAGCCACCTCTCTGATTTAGCCAGCATCCAGTTTACTTAATCTAAAGTTCCTCTTTGAAACAGCCATAGTTAGCTCAAAAGCTGAAAATTGGAAGCAAAAAAAAAAAAAAGAAATAATTTCATTTGTGTACAAAATTGCCATTATGACACCAGTATATTTAATGAAAAGAATGAAAACTAGACGGACTAGACTGCTGTTGTAATGTGGAATACTTTTGCTTTTACTTGAGTGAGTGAGTTTTACGTCTCACCAACAGCTAAGGTTATACGGAGACGCGACCTCGGTTTAAAGACTCATCCGAAAGTCTGGAGAAGCCCGGGATCGATCTTGCAACCCCTGGTTTTACAAGGCGAGTAGCGTAACCACTGCACCACAGAGGCTTCTATTGCTTGTGTTTGACAAACTCATGCAGTTTAATACAATTTTTGTTCTGTGTATTGTGTTTGGAGTGAGTGTTTGAGTTTTACGTTCCACCAACAACTAAAGTCATACGGAGACGGGACGTTGGTTTAAAGACTCATCCGAAAGTCAGATATTTTATCTGGAGCAAATGGCCTTATCAACACTATTTAGGCCATGCTGAGCCTGTCAGTTTTCTTAGAACCACTTTTCATGGGCAGGCTTATACATAAATGGCTAACCAGAGCAGTGCTCATTCTTTTGCAAGAAACTTAAACCTGCCATTCTTGAATCAGCTAAAGGGAGAGAATGACCATTGAAAATATTTCAATATTAATCTCCACGAAGTAGCACTGCGCAACCTTACACGGATTGAGCCAGCGCCCGGCTGATTAGCAATCAGACTGAGACCATCTTTGATCAATTTATGACTATATTTGAGCTTTTGGATTTAAGCTGCATATGTGTATACTTTTTGCACCAACATTCATGCATATTTGAGTCAGCTCTTCCATCACTCCCTCTGGATACCGTATTTACCCTCATACGTGTGATACCTCCCTGATCAGGAGTATACTCATTGTGACGCTAATTTTTGCCCAATTTATGTTAAATTTAAGTAAAATTTTGGAGTCTCCCTCATTTGAACTGAGAATTTCACCTATATAAAGTGAAATTCCGCTATGAAGACCATCTAAAATTTAGACTAATTCTGGTTTAGAAAGCTTATTTAGAAGGGTTCAGTTATTCATTCTTTGTGTTTTCTGATAACAGTGCTTTCTGGTCAGGGACCACCTTTGGGACTGTTCAAAAGTGGTCTTAAAGACCACTTTTGAACAGTCCCAAAGGTTGTCTTAATATAGGAATTTTACTGTATTCTTTACATCTCCCTCATCACAATGATTTACCCTAAAAATTTGGAAACCTCAACTTACCATACATGCTCTAAAATTTGATCGAGTACAATTTACTACCCTATGTTGCGTCTAAGAATAGCGGGATGTGTGGCAAACAGTGTAGACCCTGATGAGTCGCCGCTTATGCGGCGTCTCATCTGGGTCAACACTGTTTGCTCAGGCATGTCTGCCCAAGTACAAATGGTGAATACAGTACACCCAATATTGTTGATAGGAATTTTGATGTAGATCTTAGTAAGATTGCTCATTATGAGCCATCTCATCTTGATCTATACTGTTTGCATATGTATCTGTATTAGTTGGGCCGAATGTTTCAATCTAAATGACTAATGGTAAATCAGGTTCAACAATACAACAGTCCCCTACCTTTTGTACGGCCCCCGCCCATCGGGGCTTGAAGAAATTGATGGGCTGCATGATGCTTCCACGAAGAGCTGAAACTGACCCGCACACGAGTACTGGTAAACCCCTTAGAGGATCTATGCCTGCCCAGGCAAAGCGGTGCGAGTCGGCACATCCATGCTTATAAACCATGTTGGTTTAATTGGGTGGCAGGGCTTGAGATGTCATTCATCTCAATGTCGGGTAAAAGTCCCATAAAATTGGAAGCAATGTCTCAAAATGACCTTTACAGTGTTGATGGGGATGTTAAAACCCCAAATCAAACAAACAAACTTACCTTTTGTTACCTATCAACATAATCACCATGTTAGAGTTGGAATGTTGTCTGGCATCTTCCAGCCACGTTGTGAGGTGATTGAATGTATCTCGTCTGAAAAGAATATAATTTTATGAACTACATGTAGCACACAACAGCAGCATTACTAGACTTGAGCAATGTGTTCTATAGGCTACAGTTATGCCAGAGCACAAGAATCATCTAATTACCAAATGTGTCCGCACCACATTAGTCCAGACAAGACTGAAATCTGGAATGGTTCAGATTTGTGTTCTTATTAATCTGGCATGGACCAGCTCAGTACTATTTGCTGATTAATGTATCATATGTAATATTTATACATATATAACAGGGACAAGCTTTGCATTCACACCTAACCATACCAGTCTGATATGGACCAGTTTGGTACTGTTCAGGTCTTGGAGTGAAAATGACCTCAACATGTTATATTGGAAACCCAAAAAGGGGACACTGGCAAATAGTGCAGCGCCAAAACAGAAACCACTGAACAAAGCCTTCACTGTTAGCAAAATGTTCAGCCATTTTCTAGTATAAGAATAAATTTCTTCTTTTGTGTGTGCTTTTTTGTTTGGGTTTTACAGCCCTTTTGAGATTATTCCACTTATTTTGAGCTGATTGTTTATCAGGTGGGCAAAAAAACTGGAATACCTGGAGAAAAACTACTTGAAGAACTTTGCATCTCACTCGTGGCCCAAGTCGGGCTCGATACCACAGCAGTGAGAGATCTTATCATTAAGAGTCAGTGCTCCTATCCACTAGGCCATTTCTAAAATCTTTACCTGAGACACTGAAATTTCAATTTGGGTCCAATATCAGATTGATTTGTGTGTTTGTTTGTGTTGAGGTTTTACTTCCCCGTCAACACTATTCAGATCATTTTGTAGACACTGTCTCTGATTTTGTGAGCATTTTATCTGACACTGGGATGAAATGACATCTCAAGCCCTACCATCCAAAGAAACCACTAGGGTTTAAGAGATGGTCTGATTTGTACCACTTATCCTGTGCAGGCTAAGTGGTTTACCAGTACTCAAAGGTTTGAATGGTTTCAGCTCTGCATGGAAGCATCATGCTGTCCAATCTATTTTTCCAAGCCCTGATTAGGTGAGTGTGCTTAAAGATGGAATGTTATTATCAGGACAAAAGGACCTCTTAGGACCTTGCAGATGACCCCCTTTGTCAAGATATCCAAATTAGATTCCATTAGATCAGAGAGGCATGAATTATCCACACCTGTGACTTAACCCTTAAACCCCCTGAACAACTAATTTAGTAACACCCATTTCCGACTAGAACCAATCAGATTACTAGATGTAATTTATTCCTACAATTTCATAAACCAAATGTCAAGCAGACCCTGATCAGATGCCTTCTTCAGAAGCCATCTGAATGATCTGATCTGGGTCTACACTGTTTGCAAAAGTAAGGGCTGTCGTGAACAGCAGAATAAGGTTTAACTAAATATTCAGGACAAAAAGAACAAGAGGCTCAATGAGCCTAAACCGCTCACCTGAGGAACTTAAGTTTTAACAATTCACAGACTTGACTACTAAATCTGCCAATAGAATCCAGCCCATTGACCCTTACAGGATATAAGTCATCATTATTGCATTGCATTCCAAGTTTGAGACTTCTAGCTTCTATAGTTCCTGAGAAATCTTTGACGAAAATTTAACATTGGTCAAAATGGAGAGAAAGAAGAATGAAAGAACAGATGAACAAATAAGCTGAGAAAGCCCAATGTCTCTTACACAAAATAAGTCATCATTATTCTATTGAATACCAAATTTGATGCTTCTAGCTTTTATAGTTCCTGAGAAATCTTTGATTAAAAATTTAACATTGGTCTATTATCTCTATATGGAGAGAAAGAAGAATGAAGGAACAAATGAACCAGACTAGCTCCAAAACCTAATGCAGCCTTTCCCCTTGCCCAATGGTGCTACACATAAAATTTAAACAAGATTGGTCGACTGCCTTCTGAGATATGCTTCATTGAAAGTGTGGACGACGGATGGACGGACGACAGACGACGGACTCCGGAGCCTTGGTATACTATCAGCTCACTGGAGCCTTTGGCTCAGGTGAGCTAAAAATTCAAGTCGCTATTTCTGTCACAACATTTTCCCTACGTTAAGTCTATGGGCAAATTTTTTGTCGCTCAAGGTAACGTTACTCCGAGGTCAATATTCCGATTCGGCTCAAAATCGAACTTAACCGGGATTTTATACCTGTCCTCGTTACCTGCAAGTTTGAAGCTGATCTGAATAAAAATAAAGTTGCTATCGTGGTCACAGCGTATTTTTTCATGCTCAAGGGCAGGTAACTCCAAGGCAAATAATCCGATTCGGCCCAAAATCGAACTTAACCATGATTTTATGTCTGTCCACGTTACCTGCAAGTTTGAAGCTGATCTGGAAAAAATTCAAGTCGCTATCGTAGTCACAACATTTTCCCTATGTTAAGTCTATGGGCAACTTTTTTGTCGCTCAAGGTCACGTAACTCCGAGGTCAATATTCCGATTCTGCCCAAAATCGAACTTAACCGTGTTTACGCTGTCCTCGTTACTAGCTACAGTGATGACAACATTTTCCCCATGTTAAGTCGATAGGCAATTTTTCGGGCGCTCAAGGGGACGTAACTCTTGAGTGCATTATCTGATTCGGCCCAAAATCGAACTTGACCGAGATTTTATGCCTGTACTGGTTATCTGCAAGAATGAAGTCGATCAGAAAAAAATTGACGGAGCTAGAGTGATGACAAGCTTTTTCCTATGTGAAGTCTATGGGAGCTAGATGTTGCCATGGCAACCAGAGTTCCACTCAGATCTGCCTGAAAACCTAATGAAGCCTTTCCACTTGCCCAATAATGCGACACATGAAATTTGATCAAAGTTGGCCAAGTAGTCTTTAAGATATACATTTTTGAAATTCCCATTAACCCTAATGCAAAAACACACAAGGGCAGGTAACTCCTAAGTGAATGATCCGATTCTGCCAGTTATCGAACTTGACCGAGATTTCATGGCTGTGCTGGTTATCTGCAAGAATAAAGCCAATCTGAAAATAATTGAAGCAGCTACGGTGATGACAACATTCTCCCCATGTTAAGTCAATAGGCAATTTTTTCAACGCTCAAGGGCACGTAACTCCTGAGTGAATAATCCGATTCAGCCCAAAATCGAACTTGATCGAGATTTCATGCCTGTCCTCGTTATCTGCAAGAATGAAGTCGATCAGAAAAAAATTGACGGAGCTAGAGTGATGACAAGCTTTTTCCTATGTTAAGCCTATGGGAGCTCTTTGTTGCTGTGGCAACCAGAGTTCTCATCCGATCTGCACGAAAACCTAATACAGCCTTTCCCCCTACCTGATGATGGTTCATATGAAATTTGATCAAGGCCAGCCCACTGGTTCCAGAGATATACTTCGTTGAAAGTGTGGACGACGGACGACGGCTCGTGGTATACTAATACCTCACATGAGCCTTCGGCTCAGGTGAGCTAATAAACAAGGCACAATTTTTACGTTCTTGAGTGCAGGCACTTCTGAATTTACTGTTTACAGAAGTGTTAAGATGTTTTCATACGAGGCAGATCAGAGAAATCTATCACAATGACAAAATACTGGATTGTGACTGCAGCAGTTAATCACAACTACCGTATTTGCAGTAATCATTGCATAAGCTCTAATAAGCACACACCAAACTTTTTAAGAAGTATATTTGACACCAATGGGAATGGATACACCTGGCAGATGTTGCTGCCATTTTTCAAAGGGAGACAACTTTCCGGACTTCCTGTTCGCTTTTCTATAAACCATGTCACACAAAAAAGGGGTCTACTCTTAAAGGAAAGAATTTGCCAATCATGAAAAAAGTGGTTTACTCTTAAAGGAAAGAATTTGCCCCTCAGGAGCAAATTCTTTCCTTTAAGAGTTGACCCCTATTGACATGGGTGACTAAAATACTTCTGAAGGAGTTGCCTCCCCTGAAGGTGTATCCATTCCCCTTTTAAAAGCAAGATTTAGAAGTCTACTGAAGTTGGAACAGTGCTAACAGATTGCACAAACATAATGATAATCATGCTTTTGTGATAAACACAGACAAATTGGTAACTTGTTTTTTTTTTAAAGTAACTTACTGTGTTTTAACCCTTCTCTTGCTGAATATTCAGATTAACCACACCCATTTCTGACTTTGAACCAATCAGATTACTTGATGTAATTTATTCCTACAAATTCATAAATTGAATGTCAAACAGTGTAGATCCTGATCAGATGGCTTCTTCAGAAGCCATCTGATCTGGATCTACACTGTTACCAAAGATTGGGGTTGTCCTGAACAGCATGATAAGAGTTATATTCCTTATGCCAACTTTGGACATGTTTGGTTGAACTTTCTATTCTCACAACTTCATTCAAACCAACTATAATAACACAGCACAGGTAAAATTAGCGTTACACCACAATGTATATTAGAAGAAGTAATTGCTTTTTCTTCGGCTATGTTACCTGGTTATATCATAGACAAGCAGTGCTCCAGCAGCTCCTCTGTAATATGATCTTGTGATCGACCGGAATGATTCTTGACCAGCCTGCAACACACAGGTACATGTATCAGCACATATTCTTATTTGTCAAGGTAACGGTTATTTCACTTATAACGATTATCATTATCAGAGCTGGATATAAACTGAAGAAAAAACATATGTACATGTACTTCTGTTTCAGTACTTGACTTGTCATATTTGGAATAAGTGAGGCCCAAAACCACAGCTTGAGACACAAAGCTTATGTTTGTTTGTTTGAGCTTTAACGTCCCCCATCAACATTGTAAATACTGGGAATAATGTTTTGAATTTAAGGGTTTAACAAAACAGTTAAAGTCTCAGTGCAGAACTAATTTTTTCAGCTTACACTCGGAGACAGTCGAACCACTCGTGCTGTCAGTTTTGTTTGTTTGCTTGTTTGAATTGAGAATTTACGTCCCTGTCAACACGGTCAGTCCTTTTTTTGTACCACCGTATTTACCCTATATATATTCAGACACCTCACCATACTTGTTCTAAAATTTAAACTGACCCATTTTGTACCGAAAACCCCAAAACGGGTAGTTAGCAAACAGAGCAGGCCCAGATCAGACGCCAATTTCTAAAAAGTTTTTGAAGAAAACACAATCTGTCGTACCTAAATATTGAAATGGACTCCTGCTATATATAAGCAGGAAGATTCCATTTGGTACTAAAAGGGTTAATACTTGATGCTGTGTCTAAGATTAGCGTGATGAGTGACAAACAGTGTAGACCCTGATCTGGGTTTACACTGTTTATTCAGGCCTATCTGTCCGAATACATGTGGTAATAAATAAGGTATATCACAATATTGTCTGGAGCAGTCCTCTCTGTTAATGATAATAAAAACAATTCTATAGAAGAAACAACTAGCCTTTTTCTGCAACAAAAACATCTAATTTACATGGATTCTCTGCTTTCAAATACAGAGGATGATCAATAGCAGACCGAATTATGTCTATTTTAAAATTCTGATAAGACAATTTAATGTATAAAAGCTTGTTTCATGCAGCAAGCTAGTTTCATGCAGCAGTAAATAGCCAAAGCAGTAAAGTTTGAATTCAGACAATAGCTTTTAAACAAAATCAAAGAACTACACTTGGTATAACAGGGGAATGCAGAGTTCCAGATAAAATTATCAAAACATTAAGACCATACTATGAATTTTTCTCAAAATCAGAGTGCACCATTTATGAAAATTTTAATTCTCAATACTGGCAAATGTATCCAAAACATGTATGAACATACATGTACATTTATGTAGATGTTTTTTTTTTCCCAAGTGTAATGCCTCAAGTTCTCATCAGTGTTTCGATACCATTAAGGGAAAAAATGATGAATTAACATGGTTTGCGGGTCACGTTTGAATTCGCCTTCTGCGGCGTCTGATCTGGGCCTGCACTGTTTGCCAGGGTACCCGTTTTGGGGTTTCTGGTACTAAATGGGTTTAGAGGGCAGCAAACTGACAGAAAACATGCATAATGTATATACACTCCTTGTCAAAATGTATAGTAAAAAGTAAAGAAAATAGCTTGTTGTTTTTTAAATATGTTAATCAGTTCAGTTGTTCAACTGGTGCCCTTTTAACCTTTAACCTGCTGAATATTCAATTAAGTCACACTCATTTCTGACTTTGAACCAATCAGATTACTTGATGCAGCTTATTTCTACATATTCATAAACTGAATGTCAAACTGTGTAGATCCTGATCAGATGGCTTCTTCAGAAGCCATCTGATCTGGATCTACACTGTTTGCAAATATAGGGCTTGTCGCCTACAGCAGGGTAAAGGTTAAAGAAGTCCTGTTACTTCTTTTGAAATGGACAAGCAATGTACCTTTTGGAAATGAAGATTATTTGGGGGCCCAGAAGAAATGGACACTCCTAGTATATTTTAACAACAGGATATTTTCTACCAAACTGTCCTTTATGTTGGATATTGCCTGTTGGACTGTATTACATGTATAAATAGAGTTTATTCATTATCCTATTAGAAATATGGGATTTATAACCCAGGGGAGGTAAAACAATTCGAGAAAAAAAACAAGTGCAAAGCACAAGTTTCTTTTACGGATGGGTTTTCCTCCCGAGGTTTATAAATCCCATATTTCAAATACAGTCGAACTTCAATGGCTCGACCACCTTTGGGACAAGGAAAATCCGTTCGAGACAGGGGTTGTTCGAGCCACTGAGGGTTACTGTAAGGAGGCATAACGGGGTTAATTTTGGACTTCTTTTGTGTTTTATAATATAAATGTATACTGTGTGTACTCATTAGAATCGCCTCATTGAGGCGATTCTAATGACTATACACAGCACACATTTGCAAGATAAAAGATGAAAAATATCCCAAGTTTTCCCCAGTATTTCTTATGTAGAGAAATTCTCTAGGGGCTCAAAAAAAAGGTAGACTGTGTCATAGTAAACGAGCCATCGGAGTTCGAGCCATCGAAGTTCCACTGTACATGTAGGAGAAATTAATAATCTTTATATTACATGCACTCCCATAGACATTTAGGACAGTTTGGAACTTGGATTTGGATCTGAGTTCCATTACAGTTGACTGTTTACAGTTCATGTGAACGGTTCAATCAGCATAGTGTTACAGAAGCTGGCTGGAAGAAAAACTGGATGGATGCCATTTTGAAAGCGCTTTCTACAGTTTTGAATAAAAATAGAAACAACTAAAATGTGATATTAAGAAAGCAAAACATACTTCCTATTCAATGGCCATGTCCATGTTTTCTTTGTTTCAACGTACGTCACACATTCTGAATGTATGTTGATATTGTTAAGATTTTGACCACTAACGAGCATGTAAAGCTAAAGACACTTTGCACATTTGATTGTTTGATTTGAGGTTTAACGCCCCCTCAGCAGTATATACATGTAGATCATTTTGGAGACACTGCTTCCATTTTTTTCAATTTACAATTCAATTTAACATGGAGATGAAATGACATTTCAAACTCTGCCTCCCGGTGAAACCAATAGGGTTTACATCTTTACAGACCTGCCTACCCCTTGACACAGAAAATAGTAAGATCCCATAACAAAAATCGTAAGATTCAAATTATATTCCTAAAGGTTTAAAGGTATCCGATGTGAGGTCAAAATAAGCCCATTGCCTAGTGGGTTTTTTTTGACCGATATGAATCGGCCGATTCAGCTTTTCTTTTTTTCTCCCATGTTTTTTCCAACAGTTGTAAAGGCATCCATCTTGCCGCTCATACCGAAACTGTGACTGGATTACTTCCCTATGATTAGCCGGTGAAATTTAATTTCTCAATAAGAGTAAGCCAGGAACGACAACCATTGTCTTGTTACCGGTATAAACGCGAGCTGACCCAAACTGTGCCGATTTACCGTTTTTTTTTTTTACAAACATCGAAAATCGTACAAAATTCAGCTGGGGTTGTAAAGTCGTAATTTGGACATGAAAATAGTAAGCCTAAAGACCAAATCGTAAGGGTAGGCAAGTATGCATAAAGGTCTTTTTGGAGACGTCGCTTGTAGGACTTTTACGCGACATTGAGATGAAATGACATCCTGAGCCGTGTCACCCAATGAAACCAATAGGGTTTATAAGCATGGACTTGCACCACTTTGCCTGGGCAAACTTAGATCCTCTACGTGGTTTACCAGTATCATGTGTGGTCAGTTTCAGCTCTGCGTGGAAGCATCACACAGCCCATCTATTTCTTCAAGCCTCGATGGGCTGGGGCCAACCAATGTTATGCCTAAAACAGCTGGGTGAGTGGCAAACAGTGCAGACCCTGATGAGAATATTACGTGGCATCTCATCTACGTCTTCAGTGTTTGCTCAGGCCTGTATGGCCGAATACATGTACATAGGTATAACATGTGGTAAGAGTCATTTTTTTACTTTGGTTTTACGACCCTTTCAAGATTATTTCCCTCATATCAAGCCGACCATTAATCAGCGGTGGACGAAAACCACAGTACCCAGAGAAAAACCACCTGACTATCCGTTGCAGAACTTGGCGGCTCACATATGACCCGAGCGAGGCTCGAACCCGCAGCGGTGAGAGACCTAATGATTAAGAGTCAGCGCTCTCATCCACTAGGCTGAGGAGGCCTGTCTATGTGGTAAGAGTCATGCTCAGACAGAAAGGTAAAAATATGACCAAATCCTCAGGGATTACTAATCAATTATCGATCATAAAGACAGGACTGATTCAGCTCTGATAAGCCAGCCCTAGTTATGTTATTTGCCAATGTTTTCTATGTGTGTGTGTGTGTGTGTGTGTGAATTCGGGTTTAACGTCGCTTTCAACAATTTTTCAGTCATATCACGACGGTGTCTGGTTGCGACAGGGAGCTCAATGCTCACGTTTATAGTGCTGCCTCACTGAAGTATCATGTCCCAGACACATTACATGATACCACACCCAGTCACATTATCCTGACACTGGATCGACCAGTCCTAGCTCTTCCCCGAAAACCTGAGTGCCAAGCGAGGAGCAGCTAGTACCATTTTTAACGACTTTGGTATGTCGCGGCCCGGGATCGAACCCCAGACCTCCCGTTCCCCGGAGCGGACACTCTACCAACTGAGCTATCGGGGCCGGTTTGTTTTCTATGAAGAGCAAAAATGTACATACTGTTAAGGCTGACACGATGAATCGTATAATCGATTAATTGATCAATAAATTCCACAAAAATGATTATCATTTCTGAGTTGCTTTTAATAGATTACTTTATAGGTACAGTTTACTACCCAAAGTTATGCGTAAAATAGCTGGATGAGTTGCAAACAGTGCAGACCCTGATGAGACGCTGCATTATGTGGCGTCTCATCTGGGTCTACACAGTTTGCTCAGGTTTGTCTGTTCAAATATATATATGGTAAAGTGCAACATGTGGTAAGAGGCATGCTCAGGCAGGTTAAATTATGGCAAAAACATTAGCGATTACTAATCGATTATCGATCGCAATGACAGAACTGATAATCGATTATCTTTTCAGCTCCGATTAGCCAGCCCTACATACTGTGTCCCATATCTGTAGTTTGATCTGTTTGCCATCTATTGAAATCATACGAGCACCAAACTCCACACCAATGGTTAGATCATGTACTGGCTGAAATCTTTTGTCTGTGAACTGTAACAACAGGCATGACTTCCCAACACCTGCAAAAGATATAAATTAACTCATAAACTGCCAATCACAATAATTGTTGTCTGCAAAGTACTGTACATGTAGATTAGTTTTTGCAAACAGTGTGGCCCAACATCCTATTTTTAAAAAGTTCACAAGAAGATTCAGCAGACGACATGTTCAGATGTAGTTTTTCTCTGAATCTTAAGGGTTAACTATAGGCAGGAGCCTTATTTATTACACATTTTGCTGACTTTCAACAAACGTGACGAATAGAAGTGCTCCAATCGTATCCCGATAATAGCACTTCTGTAATATATGTCTCAATTAAATTTGGTCCACTGAGTCCATTCCATTTTCCTCAGATCTACTGTATCACAACATAATCGGCCAGAGGCTTGAATTTCTTTCTTTAAAGTGATAAGCATCTGTATTAAAGATAAATCTAGACTGGCTATCGATGGAGATACATGTATAACACATCTTGTGACAAGACTGGTGGTAATATATTCTTTTTCCATTGAAACCCAGTCTAGATAAGTTGTGTTCAGTAATTGAAAATCACCTGTTTGTGGAGAAACATCTTTCAAATTTTCACTGGTTAATGCTTAAATGATAAAACAATAGTATGAAGTACACCAAAACCTCTTTATAACACTATTAATGGGTCCAAAGCAGAAACCTTGTTAGTTAAACAACCGTATTAAAACCAAACAAAAATGTATACATTATATAGAAAAATCACCATTTATGGTCATTTTTCTATATAATCTATACATTTTGGGATCCCTCTTGAAACAATGTTAGTTTATACTAATTTATTTTAGTTCAATTGCGATATAAGCTTCAAGCTTACTGAATCACTCTCAAACACATTCCGGGTGTTTTCACACGCGTGCGCGCGAGAGAGGCAGTGAAACCGTGTACTATCCAAAGCTGTGTTACAATGAGGTTGTGGTGTATAACATATACTATAAGTAGTTTCTCGCTGTTGCTATTGACTTGAATAAAAAAAGATATTTGAAAAATGACTCCCAAATTAAAAGAGTCAAAGGCACATGCATGCATGTTCCATTTTTAACAAGAGCTCCGCAAGCGGGGCATTATACGCCCGTGGCAAATTCATATTTGGTAGACTGAAACCTGAAAACAGTATTCATTGATGGTGGAACTATTTTTCAAGTTTCAATGGGTGACAGCAAATGCAAGAAGAGCATGCACAGTGCCAAGCCAGAGCTAGGGCATCACAGAGCTTTCTTCCTTTTCCCTGTATTGCTCTTTCCACAGCAGACAGCTCAGAACTAGAATAAAACTCATCAGTTATTTACAACACATAAAAACGAGCACTTATAGCATTATCGGATGAAAACTGTAGCAGGAGTTATCCGGAAACGAAAATGTTTACAAAAATTTCAAAGGGAAATTACTCTCTTAATATTTGGCGGACGATAATTCTCGAAACTTTACGCCCATCTACACATCATGGTCTTACTACCTACCAAGTTTCAGCTTGATCGGATGAAAACTGTAGGATGAGTTATCCGGAAACAAAAATGTTTACAAAAATTTCAAAGGGGCATAGCTCTGTTAATATTTGGCGGACGTTGATTCTCGAAACTTTACGCACATCTACACTTCATGGTCTTACTAACTACCAAGTCTCAGCTTGATCGGATGAAAACTGTAGGAGGAGTTTTCAGGAAACGAAAATGTTTACAAAAATTTCAAAGAGGCATAACTCTGTTAATATTTGGCGGACGTTGATTCTCGAAACTTTATGCATATCTACACATCATGGTCTTACTACCTACCAAGTTCCAACTTGATCGGATGAAAACTGTAGGAGGAGTACTCCGGAAACGAAAATGTTTACAAAAATTTCAAAGGGGCATAACTCTGTTAATATTTGGCGGACGTTGATTCTTGAAACTTTACGCACATCTACACTTCATGGTCTTACTAACTACCAAGTTTCAGCTTGATCGGATGAAAACTGTAGGAGGAGTTTTCAGGAAACGAAAATGTTTACAATAATTTCAAAGGAGCATAACTTTGTTAATATTTGGCAGACGTTGATTCTCGAAACTTTATGCACTTCTACACATCATGGTCACACTACCTACCAAGTTTCAACTTGATCGGATGAAAACTGTAGGAGGAGTCATCCGGAAACGAAAATGTTTACAAAATTTCAAAGGGGCATAACTCTGTTAATATTTGGCGGACTTTGATTCTTGAAACTTTACGCACATCTACACATCATGGTCTTACTACCTACCAAGTTTCAGCTTGATCGGATGAAAACTGTAGGAGTTATCCGGAAACGAAAAGTTTACGGACGGACGGACGTCGACCCCATAACATAATACGACCGTTTTTTTCAAAACGGGCGTATAAAAATTCTACAGAAAACTCCGGTTGTCAGAGATTTTGCTGCAAGGTGCGTTCACGCCTAGATGTTTTGCTACCCTGGTAAGAGGTCGCTACTTGGTAGTTTTCGCACCTATTCTGATCAAGAGGTTTCACTACCTTTTGGATTTTTTGCACCTCTTCAACGATGTCCCATTAATGAGACTGTGTGCTCATTGAAATGTGAAATATTTTTAATCCAGATTGAACATTAATTCTAGAACCGACATGTACCTGTGTTTTACTTTGATTAGGCTATTGTTTTCTTTTTATTTTAATGAGACAATGCCACCCAGAAAAAACAAACACCCAACAGTCATTCACAATCAAGACGACGTTGAATCAGCACTACAGCAGTCAAGCTATTTCACTGTGGATTCAAAGTTGTGATTCCAAAGATCCCGTCCAGGACCCAATCAGAAGTAGAAAGTTTCCTTTACTTAATCTATTTTGTACCAAATGGAATCTTCCTCATTATATGTGGCATTAGTCAATTTCGAAATCTGGGGGTGACAGGTTGCGGTATCTTTAAAACTTTACTCGGGAAACAGCTGAACTTTTTGCAAAAAGTGTAGGTCCTGATCAGACGCCATGCTCTGCGGATGGATTTACCATCAATAACAAATGGATGGATTTTCCATCCAATAAAAACTGTCCAAAAAAAAATCCATCCATATTTTTTACTTACATGTACATGTAATTATGGATGGTTATTCCATCCAACACATTTGGCATAAACACAAATTGCATGACTTCATCAGTTAACCAGCACACCATTGTCATTAATCATCAAAAGCATAATAAACATGATAAACAAAAACAGCTTATTATAGCACTTGCTTGTGTGTTGGATCGTTTTCGATCCAAAATCGAGGAGTTATGAAATGGAATGAAAAACTGCCAAACTATCATATTCGGCTATGAATCTCAACTTTTTGGCAAGACGGTCGGCTTGATGATCGCAGTGTTGTTGGTATATTTCAGTGCTAAAATCACAATAGAATCATGGACAGACACATGTTCTACCATTCTGCCAAGTGCAAACATTGAGAAAAATCATATGACAAGTTTTTTATTTCTATTTTCTTGCCAATTGTCTGCGTCAACACCAACATTTACTCATGGGAAACATCACAAAATTGTCACATGACTAATAGCGTATGACGCAAAGTGGTATTAATTATTTTCTGGAATCCCTGGTCGGAAAAATACCAGAAAGTCAGCCCAAATGTGTCATAATCGCCAAAAAGTGCAATGATTAAGCGGAGACGGTTTTGAACCACTTTTCCTTCCAAAACATGCAGATGGTTTACTGTCATGGAACAGACTGTGTAAAAAGGGCACATTCACAACCTTGCTAAAAGGCACATCTCTTAACTTGAAATAAAATGATCCATCTCTTACCCTTTGTCTTCAATGCTAAATTATGCTGCCTGTTTTTTATGCTAATTAGAGAATAGATATGTCACATTCACCACTGGTGGCAAGAATTTTAAGTTATGTAATCAAGCTGATCACTGATACAAGCAAGATCAAGATACAACCACAGTTCCCATTCTCCAATACACACAACACTGCTAGGACACTGGTCAGGCACACTTTCAAACTTCAACTGTTTAATTGGTGCCATCACCTGTTATCAAAACACAGTTATGACTTAAGAATGATCCTGTTTTTAAGGTAGCAGTAATGACTTCCAGAACAGAGTTCACGACACGACAACCCCTATTTTTGGAAACAGTGCAGATCCAGATCAGATGGCTTCTGAAGAAGCCATCTGATCAGGATCTACACTGTTTGACATTCAATTTATGGATTTGTAAGAATAAATTACATCAAGTAATCTGATTGGTTCAGAGTCAGAAATGGGTGTGGCTAAAAAGAATATTCAGCAAGAGAAGGGTTAAGTACAATAAACAGAGGTCATAAAGTGGGTCGATCAAATAGGCAACAATTTATTGCTAAAAGTGTCTAAAATAGTCCTTATTTAAACAGGCATAACTATGTTATTTTATGGTAAATCTCAGTGATTTTTGTGCCATAATGTAGGACAATATTTACATTCTGAAAAAAGGCATGGCGCTAGAAAAAGTGGCATGGTGCCCCGCCATGTTAAAAAGGGCTGGGGGAAACATTATAGATTGTGGGTTCTAGGCATAACTATTTTACTGATGTTTTGGAGAAATATTAGGAAACTAATCAATACCCCAGTAAACCACACTCACAAAAACATGCAGTTGCTCTTATTTATTCTTATACTTCTAGCCAAACAATGCAACATCAAGACATGAATGACAGACATCTTTTCTAAATTGTGAAGTTGGGAACAGGCTATCAAATCATAAAAATCATGTAGTATTAGGATCACAGCAGATATAATGTAAACCCAGATCAGCAAAGCAGCATTGTATACATCCATTCTGTGATTTCAAACTCAGGTGTACACTAATTATCCCCACGTTTTTCAACGAAAAGTGGGGATATTGTTATCGCCTCCGTCCGTCCGTCTGTCTGGCTATCTCCTCCTAAACCGTTAGCCGGAATTCAACCAAATTTGGTATGCGAGTTGCTTACATGAATGGCTTGCGCAAGAGCACATTTTTTTGTCCCCTCCCCCAGGGGCCCTGGGGAGGGGTCAAAAGGTCAAATTTTGACCTACTGTGGAGAAACATGGGGATTTGCGATGGCTTGCCATCGACTGCGTGCTCTAGTTATTTTTATGATCAACTAATATATGAGCCAGCGCATGACAAAACCTACAATAAGACGTGCACCCAACGAAGACTCAGATCAGCCTGCGCAGTCTGATCAAGTAACCATTTTAACCCTGTAGACCAGTGCAGACGCCGAGGCAGTAATACACTGTATCTATGCAAACCTCAAGTTGAAGATCCTGATAAGGTGGCACATAGCTAGGAGGTCTCGCCAGAATCTACATGTTCACTGTTTGCCATCATGTCAGTGAACTACTCAGAAATCCCTTTCTATAAGAATATATTTAAAATGAGAAGAGTCCTGTTCAGAAACACAGGGATGAAAGAGTAAAATCTCAAACCAGTTGCATAAGCGCGTAGGAAAATAGTCCCAGAGTATTGTTTTCTTTTCAGAATTAGTCTTTCTGTGCCAATTTATATTCAATCCGTATAAAGTCTCGAAAAATGAAATATTTTGAAAGACGTTCCATGCCTGCAAAATTAATTTTCAAGAGTTCCTTTGGAATATTTTATGCAGCGAACGAACAGCGGAAGTGGAGTAACGCGGTCCAGTACCGGAAGTAGAAATGTGATGACATAGAAACTTGATTTTAAAAATCAACTTTCAAAAATTGGTGTCAAATACGAGCGCAGAATCCTGTGTTTCCAAGAGCTTTGTACCTCACAATATTCTTTCCTTTAAGGCCCTTGATGCAGTGAATGTCATATGATGTGACACTAATTACACCTCTGGTTATGCATGGATGAAAAACCAACTTTCTAAAGACAACAAGAACCAACGGGCTGTTGGTAAATTTCTAACAACCTTCTGTGTCATAAAGATAAAAATTAATTATTTTTTCTCTTTTTGCCCCTGCCCATAATAAGGGGTTGGAGAAATAGATTTGCAGAGATGCCAACCCTAAATGTTGCTTATCAGGAATAAGAAAGACACTTTTCTGGAATCTGGGGACATTTTCAGGAATGCCAGGTATTTCACAACAAATATTGTAAAAACTTTACTAAATGCACTTACACGAGACAAACTTTAATATCGCCAAGTATGTACCCTCTTCCTCCCTCCAATAGGCATAACTGAGTTCTGTTGTTTTACACAGGTAGCTGACTTGGCCTTTCATAGAAGTTCATCAGAAAATGTTTGTTTATAAGAAAACTTGTCTGTTCAAAAAATGCTGAGACAGATTTAATTTCGCTAAGTCACTGTATTTCTTGGTCGAAACATGACAGCGACACTTATCCCGGCCGCCGTGTGAGATGGAAAAGTCCGTCTTACAAACATTACAGAAAGCATAATATTCTCCCGCCTTTGATGGCTTCAGTACTGGCCACAGATTTGCAATGAATTTCTGTATCACTCGATGCCTTTTGACGCCATCAACACTGCAATGGTCATTTTGGAGACATTGCTTCCAATTTTGTGGGACTTTTACCCGACCTTGAGATGAAATGACATCTCAAGCCCTGCTGCCCAATGAAACCAATATGGTTTATAAGAATGGACGGGCCGACTCGCACCGCTTTGCCTAGGTAGACTTAGATCCTCTAAGCAATTTACAAGTACTCGTCAGGGATCATCCGAGGGGGCGATTCGGGCGACTTCTTCGCCCGAAGTTCAAGAACTTCGCCTAACCAGCCTGGAAAAGAGAAGTTGACTTCGCCCTGTTTTTTCCGACTTTTTTTTTCTTTGTCTCCAAGATCGGCTTTTCAAATGTGAAGCAATATCCATCGATAAAGGCACAAAGTTGATAACAAAAACACCTATTGATAATCCGATAATTAATAATCCAACTCCATGTGTTAATTGCTCTAGTCAGAAACTGACCACCTGTAGCGTTGAGCACAAGTTGTCAGATCAGTTAATTATGTAAATAGGTGAATTGGGTTAGTCCAGATCGGCATCTTTGATCTAATTTCATGGCGACTCAGACTTTGAATAATCAGACTTGTCCGCGCAGCATGAGACAATCGGTCTTTTTGATCTTGGCAATATGATTGACGCATGAAAAACGTGCGTCTCATTTTACATATCATTTTAAGATAGATAGAGGTGCGACTTTAACTAACCCTATTTTTACCAAATGGAATCTTCCTCCTTATATATTGCAGAAGTTCAATTCAAAATTTATGGGTGTCAGGTTATGTTTTCATGAAAATTTATTTGGAAAATAAGTTAATAACTAAAATTTTAGCAAACAGTGGAGGCCCTGATCAGACACCGGGTTCTGTGGCGTCTGATCTGGGCCTGCACTGTTTGCCAGGGTACCCGTGTTGGGATTTCTGGTACTAAATGGGTTAACAGGATTACCAAAACAAATAAAAACCGTGATGTCAAGTCCCGATCAGGCGCTAAGATGGGAACTAGAAAAAAGGGAATATAGGATATGATCGATGAAAAGAACATATAAAAAACTGCCCCATTGCACCTGCAGCAACTTGCCGGCATATCACGGTCACACAGATCGAAACTCCCGTCCGACTGCACAACATGACTCATAACCTCGAGGTGAGATTAAATCAATTGTTTCCCTTTAGCGCCCTTCAGTGACTAAGTGAGCGGGACATCGTGAAAATGAAAGTAGATAAGTATCTGATGTCTGATTTTTGCTGCTACAATCGAGATACCGATGTCCGATGTGCATATTCATTCAGCAAGTGCAACAGCAACATTGGTATGTAATTCGCAACGATATCACACCCGCACACTGTATTTCTAAATTGCAAATAAACAACGATATTTACGGAAATTACCGAAAATTCGGCTCGACAATTTCCGTAATTTAGTCGTTTTTCTCGAGCCCTACTTCTCCCTCTTGTCCCTCATTTCGCTCTGTCAGTGCTGGAGGGAGAAGTCACTTCTCCCTGCTTCCTGGGCCTAGGATGATCCCTGACTCGTGTGCGGGTGGGTTTCAGCTCTATGCATTATGCAGTCCATTTATTTCTTCAAGCCCCGATGGTTGGGGGGCTTTAAACCTCAATTCAAACAAACAATACTTATCAGAGTTCTCGTTAACTCCAAATGTGGAGTAATTTACTCCAACTTTTTCATTTCTGACTCCAACTTATTGGAAAGCCCCAATAGAAAAGTATGGTAAAACTCCAACTTTTTCTGGAGGACAGCATTTTTACTCCAATTTTCAAAATCCTAGTGAGAACCCTGCTTATTCTCTCCAACAACTGTCAGAACTGAAAAAAGGGCAATTTCCGGCTAAATAGGCTTAGCCTGACATGAATTGTCATGTTTCGTTTGGAGGGTAATCTCTAAATTCCACTTGCCAAGATCCGAGAGTTTGAATATATCAGTTTTTTTTTTGTTTTGTTTTTTTTTCAATTTGGGAATTGTTTAGGCTGGCAAGGTTGGTCTACACATTTTCCCCTCAGTAACCAGTCTATCAATATGAGAGAAACCCACTGAACAAAGGGGAAATTACACATTCTTATTAAAGCATAGATTTTGCCTCAGGGAAGGATTTCATTATCCTACATAATTTGGAACTGGACACATAACAAAGGAAATGGAACTAATATTGATAATCAATAAACTATTATCACAAAGCAGATTAAATATCAAAAGTGTCAAAAATGAGTTGATGGAAAACAAAAGGAGAGAAAAAAGACATTTGTAGTGTCTACCATTTGTCACGTGATAGGTCTTCCCTTTCATCTATCTATCTATCTTCTTATACTGAGTCGGTTCATAAGATGTTTCAATATAAGACCGTGTAGCATAATAATAATAAATATCTGACACAAACAACTCTAACACAAATATCAACACAATCAGTCAAGTCCTTCCTGTCCTTTACGGCCATCTTATTTTAAACGAACATATGTTTCAATGCAAAAGATATTTAAAATAAATATATATTTTAATCAGGTACGCTACAGAGAAACAATAAAACAAGTACAACGAAGTATTCTATATTTGCGTCGCCATTTTGTGCGGAACTGGAAATTTGATCGATATTTCGCACCAATAAACCAGCTGATTATTTAGCCTCTCTTTAGAAACTAATGTGAAGTTATTAACAAAAAAACTAACATTCAAACATTACCTGTGTCACCAATGATTATGTATTTGAATAAGTAAGCATATGACATTTTTCTTTATTTTTCACTGACGAGCTGTTGTTTTGTCGATGTCAATTTTTAACCCGGAAATGATCTGTAAACAAATTCTGTTTCCGGTGGGTGAAACACATGACCTAATTTCCACCGTCATCTGAATCTGAAGATGGTAACAAGGCGTTTCACCCCAAGACGTTTTCCCCTAGTCGTTTCGCCTCCTTTTTTTGGCCTCTAGTCGTTTCGCCCCCAACCTAGTCGTTTCGCCCCAACATATTTACCAATATCATTATCATCATTCATTATCTCCATGTGTAACAGAGACAAATGGAAAGAGAGAAAGAGAGAGAAGAACGTTTACTTTATGATAGGTATTACCTTTTTTGATCAATACCGTTAATCACATTGTTTATTTGACACATTAATCACGTAATTAATGCGATAAATGATGAGGTGTGAAAACACGCGCTCTTTGCAGAGTTAAACGTCTTTAATTATCGCCTTTAAAAGCACACGTGCTCTATGAAAAAGTAATTGTCTTTAATTATCTCTTTTTCACCTTTAAATTGGTCGGTTGGTTCTTTAACAGTGTCGGCTAGCAACGTTTGAAAACGGTAAACTTGTCATAATTGGTTTATCTTTTGTTTCTAGAAAATCTTCAAATGTCGACGACAGGAATATATAAAATTCGCACAAAGATCCCAACATCATTCATCTGTGAATTCGTCACATACGTTACACGTTACACGTTCATGTGTATAATTAAATGTTGGTGTTTACTTTATTTTTTCTTATTATTTTTTCTTAATTGTACTCTGTTTTTGTTATAAATTTTTTTCAGGCCAGATAAAGTAATCCTGAAGCTATATATTGCAAACATAGGTTGTGGGTGCTCGTTACAGCCGCCATATTGGGACGGTTCTAACGAGTACCCACAGCCTATGACTTTGAACGGAAATAAGTAAAATAATGGACACCCCCTTAAACCTCAGTTTTCTCTATATAAAGTGGGATTAAGGTGGGTGTTTTTGAAGAAAACAGCCTTAATTATTTTAGTGTATCAAGTCCTAGTCACACCTCCCAGTGGCCACTTTTAAGGCCCAGTGCATGCCGGTATCTAAGGATAAGTTAGTGAAAATGAAAAGTGGGCGAAACGACTAGAGGGACGAAACGACTAAGGGGGAGAAACGACTAGCGGGGAAACGGCCAGGGAGGAAAAGTCTTGGGGGGCGAAACGAATAGGGAAGGAAATGGTTTGGGCCGAAACGTCCCGGAGCCGAATAGATTAGACTTGGTCAGGATCAGAGGCCAGCACCAGAAAAAGAATTGTTACTGGTGAAGCTGCAGAATCAGACCAGAAATGTTATTGGTGATAAGCCAAATGACATTCATACACCAGGGCCAGTGATATGGAGGGTTAACCCCTAGCTCTAACCAAAGAGTTAAAGTTAGTTACACAGCCATCAGCACCTTCAGCTGTCGAAATAATCGAATCGGATCTCTAATGGTTCGGGGGAAGAACAATTCTTTATAAATGCCATTTCTTGCAGTAAGGGTCTGAAAAGCCAATGAATGGTGATTTCTACAGTGCCTAGTTGGGGGACAAGGTCATCTGTTCGAATGCTGGCAGCACCCAGAAGAACCGCCTTGGAACGGTCAGCGGAACGAATTCCACTGGGGGGCTTTAATCAATTTTACGTGGCCACAATCCTCGCCCTTACTTCCGTCGCGATTAAGACAAATAATCAAGTCTGATTCCACTTCGACCCCAGACACTACCACGTAGTCGGCCAAATGCTGCACTAACTTTGGCAATCCTGGCATTGATTTTATCGTCAATGTGCATGGCTCTTGACAGTGTGCTCCCAAGGTAGGTGAACTTGTTTACTACCTACAATCTTTGAACTTTCCCTGTGATGGTGGGCTCTTTGTAAGGCTTGTCAGGTGCTGGCTGACAGACTACTTCAGTCTTTTTGATGATCTATACCTTTTTTGCATCTTCTCTTCTGTTGGAGCACCTTTTGCAATGTCATCAGCAAAGAGGAACTCATCTAGCACCTCTGTCTGCACCTTGGATTTGGCTAGCAACCTTCTGAGATTGAAAAGCTTCCCATCAAAGCGATACCTATTATGTATGCCATTTTCACCATCCTGGAAATCATCTGTGAGCATGACAGAAAACATCATGCTGAACAGTACAGCCTTGCTTGACTCCGTTTGTCACTGGGAATGGATCGGAAAACTCACCATCATTTGTGCAAGCATACCATCGATTAACTTTTCTCACCATTGCTATAAACTTTGTTGGACATCCAAACTTCACCATGATCTTCCAAAGGCCCTCACGACTGGCTGTACCTGTCAAATGCTTTGGTGAGGTCATCAAAGGTCATGTATAGGTCCATGTTCTGTTCCTGGCATTTCTCTTGCAGCTGTCTCCATGTGAAGGTCATGTCATTTTTTCTTCTGTCCTTCCTAAACCCACACTGGCTTTCTGGTAGAAGATAAAAGTGAAGTCAATGATCAGGAATCGACACAATTAACCCACAGCTCCCATCAGAGACAACAAAGGGAAAGAAACACAAACATGAAACAACAGACCATAATGGAAACATCAATAGCGGAAAGCTTGGAACGGTCAGTGAAACGAATTCCACTGGGGGGGGGGGGGGGGGGGGCTTATATCGATTTTATGTGGCCACAATCCTCGCCCTTACTTCCGTCGCGATTTAGACAAATAATTTGTTCAGTCCGCATGAAGGCCTTCTAACTCACCAGTGCAACATCTCCGTGAACACAAAACTCAATCAACCATAAAGATGAAACAACGGCGAGGACTCGACAGCAAGAATTCACTGAAATGCTGGAGCAAAAGAAAACCAACAGTTAGACTCCGATGGGCCAAACCAGAGACAGAGCATCAGGAACCAACCAACATTACATAAAATTAGATTCTCTCTTATTCTCAGTAAAACAGAAGTGATGGCAATGACCAGAAACTGATACAACTAACCCACAGCTCCCACCAGAAACACCAAAAGGGAAAGAAAGAAGCCCTGACTGTTCAATGTGTTTATTAAGTCGGTTAAGTAGGACTTTTGCAAGGACTTTCCCAGCAATTAACAATAAAGAGATGCAATTGTGATTGTCACAGATCTGAGGGTCCCCTTTCCGTTTGAATAGGGGGATAATTGACGCACCCTTGAATTCTTTTTCTCCACATAATGTGAAATAACTCTGTCAACTTCTTTGCAACTGGAGTACCTCCTGCATTGTAAATCTCAGCAGGTATTGCATCTGGTCTTGGGGCCTTGCTAGATGCCAGAAGTTTTATTGGTTTCACTGTTTCAGTAACGGTTCGGAACTTGTCAAGCAGAAAATTACACTCAATCTGTGGTAGTCTGTTGGTAGCATCATCATTGATAAAAGATGGCCGATTAAGAACATAATCAAAGTGCTCAGCCCATCTTTTCAAGACAGTCTCTTTGTCAGTCCATCTGCACTGTGGAGAGAGTGGTTCCTGAGCTCTGGGGACCATAAACTGTCTTTAGTGCATCAAAGAACTTCTTCACAACCTTTCTATCTGCAAAGGACTGGATTTCGTCAGCATTGTTGCTTAGCTAGGTGTCTTGCACGTCTCTGAGTCTTGTTTGGACTGTATTGCATATATCTGAATAGGCCGCCTTGTTAGATACTGAGCTGGTATCACTGAGGCACACCCTGTGTCTTCAAGGAGTCCTTGGATGTCTTCATCATTCTCGTCAAACCATCTTGATGTTTGCGAAATACTTGACCTAGGGAATCCAATGCTGAAGAGTGAACAGTGTCTCTGAAGACTTTCCAGTTCTCTTCTGGATCATCTGAACCGAATTCCATTGCATCTAGTTTGCTGCAGATGTCATGGTTGAAGGCTTGGTGTTGCTAGAGTGTGTAGTCATGTAACTGACTTCAACACTCGTAATAAATTATAAACGGCTAAACTTCTTAATCAGGGATATCGGTACCATAAACTACGCAAAGCCTTTTAAAAATTTTATAGACGCCATTCTGATTTAATTTCAAAATTCAATATTGGACTTAAATCTCTTCTGCAACAAGGTCTATCGGAACCCGAATTTTATGGTGACTTAGTATATAAATTCAGAAAAATATATAACCGCAATGACTTTAGCACCCAATTTCGTAAAATCATTCTTCGATATAAAAAGATTGGGTACAACATGGATATTATACGACAGACTGCATGCATGGTAGTTAACCCAATCACGGTTGGCAACTTTGCTTCCCTCTTTAATTGCACGCCGGTGGGTCAGGCCTCAGATTCTATGACGGTTCCAACGTAAAGGCTTATTGAGAATTAGAGAGATCTAATTCAAGGTAATGTTGGTTGGTGCCTGATGCTCTGTCTCTGATCGGGCCCATCGGAGTCTAACTGTTGGTTTTCTTTTGCTCTGCATTTCAGTGGTTTCTTGCTGTCGAGTCCTCACCCTTGTCTCACCTCTGTTGTTCTTTGATTATTTGTGTTCACGGAGGTGTGGCACTGATGAATTAGGAGGCCTTCATGCGGACTGAACAAATTATTTGTATAAATCGCGAAGGAAGTAAGGGCGAGGATTGTGGCCACGTAAAATCGATTTAAGCCCCCCAGTGGAAATCTTTCCACTGACCGTTCCAAGGCGGTTCTTCTGTGGCGATTTATTTATGTTGTTGTTTGTTATTTACTGTGTGTATCACTTGTGTCTTTTTATTTTGGATGACCATATGGCCATTTTGTGGGAAAGTAACTGTCCTTATGGCCCTCCTTTGTTTAGGTTTCCATTATGGTCTGGTCGCTTTATGTTTGTGTTTCTTTCCCTTTGGTGTCTTTGATAGGTGGAGTAAGTTAAATGTAACGATTCCTGATCTTTGTTTTACTTCTACTTTGCCTCTTGCTGTCTTGTTTCAGCTTAGAGGCATCCGGTCCTTTGTGCACTTGCTGGATACGCAGGTTGAGTTTGCTGACAACAAGCCTGTGATCTGTCCAGCAGTCCGCACCACACACAGTCTTCGTCACTCTGACATCCTGTCTGTCCTTCCTTCTAACTATGACATAATCAATGAGATGCGAGTGTTTAGAGCGAGGATGCATCCATGATGTCTTGTTGCGAGTTGGCAGGCGGAAGACTATGTTGGTGTCAGCAGTTTTTGCCCTGCACACTTTCTCAATAGAAGGAGGCCATTGCTATTGCACTATCCAACTCCATCATTCCCAATCAGTCGTTCCCAGGTTTGGTGGTCTGTGCCCACTCTCGCATTGAAGTCTCACAGGATGAGGAGTTTGTCTCCCTGGGGTGTAGCAGAAATCACAGAGTCCAAATCATCATAGAACTTGTCTTTGACCTCACCAGGGTTCGTCATTGTGGGTGCATAGGCACTTACACTAGTTGCATGCCTCTTACCAGATAGGGGTAGTCTCAGCGTCATCAGGCGGTCATTTATGCCTTTTGGTAGTCCTGAGAGCTTGCTGACAAGGTGCGATTTGATGGCGAAGCCTACTGCTGCTTCTCGCCGCTCTTCTTTTTTGCGTCCACTCCAGAAGAACGTGTAGCCAGCACCAACTTCTTTTATTTTCTCTTTCTCTGCAAGGCGAGTCTCGCTCAGAGCTGCAACCTTGCCTTTGTAACGATTAAGTTCTCTACCAAATAGATTTGTTATACGCTGTGGTCTGTCTGAACCAGCACTATCCATCAAGGTGCGAACATTCCATGCGCCGATTTTTAAAGGTATCACCTTTATTTTCTTCCTTTTTGTTCGACCGCTAGATGGGATCCCTGCTGATCGCGGTTAACCAGCTCATGGTTTTTGAAGCATGCAATTGTTTAGGGCACTTATTCTAGCCCCATCCCCATGCTAAGGGGATGAGCAGTGCGATCCTAAAAAGGTCTGCTCAGTCACTCAGTTCGGCTGCAGAATTCCCCGTACTGCTTGATTCTTAAGGAAAGCGACCATATAGAACCAATCAAGCCGCCTGTGTGCAGATCCGCAACTACAGCTTCCAGTGTATCCACACCTGCTGCTTCGCCGCTCGCCCATCGCCCACGGCTTTTTGAGTTTCACGCATATGTGTGCATGCAATGACTGTGTATATGATTAAGATGACATGCGCTGTGACTTGGATTAAAGTGCGGGAGAGGCGCACAGAGTCAACCTCACTCTCTCGTCCTGACCTAGCTGGATCCAAAGGCAAGACAGTGTCGAGACATCTGGAGCTAAGCCCGGATGCAGTGGATGACCATGTCTTCTTTAGCGCCTTTTCATGCTCTTCATGCTCCACGACACGCTGCTGCATCGCCGTTTGGACCGTTGAATCAGAGAAATGATTTCTTCCGCCCCAACTGCCGAAACAGACTTAAAGGACTTGCGCTTAAAGGAACTCATTTTTTATTTTTATTTACAGAGTTGTAACAGGCAAATCAAGATAAGTATGCTTTTGTTTGGAGTTGCCTTCTCCTAGATGGATTGCCGACCAGGACTTGAGAGCTACATCCAGCCCTTGCAGTTTCAGAGGCACTACCATGAGTTCCATGTCTTCCATTTGCACAACCAGAGTGACCAAGCACCAACACAGGGTATCGTTGGGCGACCACAGCCGTGCGCAAAATAACGCGAGGCCAGTCCGCTCAATAGTGTGTGGGTGTGTGGGGTGGGGGTCAGTATTCAATTAAGAAAAAAAATAGTTGTTTTGGTACCTAAAACCCCTAAGTGAATTGCCAATCAAGGCTACGGGTTTCACCTAACCATGCTAGCTGTTTAGAGATCTAGCAACGACTAGATGGGTTGCCCTCCCGAGGTGTCGTGTCCCATCTGCCCGCATGCGACCGGTTGTACTGGCTTGCATGTTACCAGTAGCAGCAATGAACCTGACCTGATTGTAATACAAATAATTGTAAGTCCCCATTTCCCAGCCCACTTGATGGTCTGGTTAGGTCCCAAAAAAACAGAGAGAGACCCACACGTGCAACTTATTGCACATGCAAACAGTTAAGATGGCATTCCTTTCGATACTATGAAGTGGTCAAATCTCGCATTTATATAAATGGTCCTCAATTTGAAAAGGAATTGGGGCATACAATAGGTTCTAATAAAACTGTGATCATGAAACCATTGCCATGTCGCGAAAATTTTGAATTTGATAAATAGTTTCATTTTGTGATGAATAACCGACCCTACCATTTTCAATTTCCGACCCTTCCCAGTGCCATCTTTTCACTTTCCTATAGTATTTTCGCGTTTTAAGTACATGTTTGTAGTTTTGGCATTTAGTACCTTCCAAAATACAGAGCTGACATTTTGGAGCATCTAAAATGAAGTATGATGCACAATGCAAGTCTCAACATGACACTTTATTAACAAAAAAGAAAAACATGTACAAAAACAAAACCACATAAAAAATATAGGCCCGACCTTTCGGGAGAAAAAAAATAAAATAATAAAAAAAAAGTTCCCCTACCTACCGGCCAAAATGTTTTTAGCATGTTAGCGGAAGCACAGCTAATTTGTTATTGCAGCTATTATCTGCATTTATGTCATGAAATTTACTTTTTTTTATATGAAGCTTAAATAACATGCATAGTTCTTCCCTTTATTGCCCACATCTAACCCATATGGGCCCCATATATAAGAAGGCGGTTATCATGGGAACAAATGGGATCCAATGTCTGTACCTCATGGAAGCCATTTGGGGCCCCTTTTATGTATCTTGAAGTTGTCAATTATTCGGGATTATTCCAATTTCATCTCAGGTATCGAATGCTATCTATATGGGACCCATATGAGTCTCATATAGGCCAAAAATCCTATATCGGGCCCATGTAGGACCAGAAAGGGCTAATTGCCCAAAAGAGAATCAGAAGAAACCCACAGTTTTGCCCTTTTCTCCATTAGAACTGTCCAAGAAGCCGAGTATGACATCGACATTAAACAGGTCACAGTTAATGAAAGGTCACCTATTGAACAAACTTGCTAGGAATATAAACTGAAATGCCACTGGCTGAGACAGAATAGGAAGAATCCACTATTTTGTCCTTTTCCGATATAAAGGTCTAAGTGATCAAAGTTGACCTTGGTGTAAAATAGATCAAGGTCAACCAAGGCCGCCAGTTGAATAAAACTTGGGAGGGGTCGAGCCCCTAATGCTACACATCAAATTTCTAGATCACCAGCCATTGGTTCCGGTACGATTTCCAAAGTATGGGCATGGCGGCCATGCTGGTAATGTGACTCAGATTAAGCGGTGTACCAGTACGCGTGTGCGGTCAGTTTCAGCTCTGCGTGGAAGCATCGTGCAGCCCATCTATTTCTTCAAGCCCAGATGGGCGGGGGCCGGTTGAACTTTGGTACACATATATACCGGTCAACTTTACGGTCTATGAAGACTCCTGACCCTTTTCCGGGCGACGAAGATGATATATAGTGTGTGCATTACGAAAACGTGCCCATGCGTTAAAATGGCGTCTTTCACAAATTTGGACCTATACCAATGCAGCCATGCTTTTTATTTTCTGCATAGACATAGTTTATGGGTGCTCGTTAATTTGAACCGCACTAACGAGTGCGTACAATCTATGTTTCCCTATTCTCAACAAGTCCTATTGGGCTTTCTATCGACATCTATGGTGATAATTTCTGTAAATCCCAGTATTCTCTATATCAAGACATGGCGTACATTATACGGACTTGTTAACCTGATGGATACTATTGTTGTAGATAAGAAATCATGTATTATCACTGGACATTTGGGTAGTAATCAGAACTGGGTTGTTGGCCCTCCCGGGGTGTGATTGGTGCATAACACCACGACGAACGTAAGACGAACATTCCGTAAGTTCATATGCAAATGAGAAAACGGAAAAATACTATTGTAGAACTTACATTTTAAGTTCATTTGCAAATAAAATGTAAGTTCTACAATTATATTTTTCTCATATATGTTCAAATCATAAACGTTGGTTGACATAAATGTTGTATATTCTTTAGAACTGTTGTGACAATTCGGTTCTAACGAGAACCCACAATCTATGCTGTAGTTCAGATGTGAGGAAAATAAAGTGAACCCATGCGAACTTCAGTTTTGATATGTTAAATTGTGGTTCGAGAGGATATAGGCGTGTTTTCTTGATGAGATCACGCAGTATTTACTCTCGTCATGGCTAGTTCATAGGCATGTTAACTGAACTAGTAAAAAGGACAAATATGTCACAAATACTGCGAGATGTACAGGTAAATCCAGTAACTAAGATAATTTTAATACTTAATAATCAAATAACAAACACTTGTTATAAACGCTTAACGGACAAACTATCAAATAAAAATAACCATCACGAAAGCGCGCCTATATAATTTTGTCCCCTTAAACCCCACTTTTATAGTGAAACTGGGGTTTCAGGTGTATACATTATTTTGTCATTTCTGAACAAAAACGTAGATTGTGGGTACTCGTTATAACCGCCTCGTCGAGGCTTGCCTAACGAGCATGCACAATCTATGTTTTGAGCAGATATATGAAAATGTCATTTTTTTTTCATCTGAAAATCTTCATCTTTTGTCAGTAAAATTTTCACATCAGGAACACACGCCTATATAATATTGACCCCCTTGAACCCACTTTTATATAGTAAAACTTGGGTTTATAGGGGTAAACCTTATTTTTCTTAATTCTGCGCCAAAATATAGATTGTGGGTACTCGTTGGAACCGCCTCGATGAGGCGGTTCTAACGAGTACCCACAATCTATATTTTGAGCAGAAATAAGAAAAATATCACAATTTTTCATCTTAAAATTTCATTTTTTGGGCGATAAAAGTTACTATGTATTTGTATAGGCGTGTTTTCGTAATGAGTTATATTTTAATACACTTGTTTTCGTATTAACACAGCATACCCATGTAAACCCTAGTTTTGTCTATACAAAACGAGGTTAAGAGGGGTGTTACACGGACTTGTTATCGTGATGAGATTCACCCTCTTTATGCAATAATAAATAAATAAATAAATGCTCACTAGCCTAAAGAAGCTAATAGATTAAATTTGCATTACATGTCCCGCAATGCTGCCAACGGTCACATATATAGCAGCTTACGGCATGCTGGCGTCCACCAAAAAACTTACCGCATGCTTCTGACCTTAGAATTCCTGCGTGTCATTAAGTCTTGCCAAAACCGCTTCAAAGGAATTAAAATCAGCCTTTGATTAAGGACAATTAGTTTAAACTAGTATCGATAATCTTTTTTCACACCCACATTAATCGGTGTATGATTAATGTGTACGACTTCAACTTCCCCAGACTTCAACTTCCCCAAGTTATCCTGGGACTCCGACCATATGGCATCCATCAAACCAGAATGCAGACTACTCTCTGCATATAAAGACTTCCTCTCCTGCTTGGACGATTTTGGTCTTGTTCAGATGGTAAGTAAGCCTACTAGGGGTGATAACATTCTCGGCTTGTTCCGGAAATCAAATCACACTTTGGTAGACACAATCGAAATCCTTCCAGGCTTTTCTGATCATGATATTACTCCTTCAACTGTTAGAGTCAAACTACAACTGAACTGGCAAAAACCGAGATCAGTCCCTTTATTTAGAAAAGCTAACTGGGATGGTTTTAAAACTTTTATGCAGGAAAAATGTTTTGAAATTTTGGGTAGCTTCCAAGAAAGTACAACTGAGGAAATCTGGAATGCTTTCAAAAGTACACTAAATTCTAGAATTGAAAAATTTGTACCAATTAAAAAGATCAGTAATAAAAGTAGTCTTCCATGGATTACTCAAGAGATTCGAAGACTTATAAGATAAACGGGATATAATTGTATCAGAAACAAAAGACAGGATCAACAAAAGATAGGTATCACTTAAAGCAGGTCAAACAACTTGTCCAGGGCGAAATAAGACAGGCATACAACAATTATTTCGCAGACATACTTGGGGCGGGTTTAGATGGGGAGGGCAAAAATTCTGGATTTTCACCAAAAAACAAAACAAAAAAAAACAAAACATTTTTCACTTATCAAACACAGCAGACAGGACTCACGGGGCATATCTACACTGAAAGATAATACAGATGGAACACACCATAGTGACAATACTGTTAAGGCAAACCTTTTGAATCGCCAGTTCCAATCTGTTATTACTCTCTTATCCCCACTCAGGCTAGGGCAGTTATGTACACAAACAATTCTAAATCTGTTTCAAGAAAATTTACAAGAAAATTTACAACCTCAGTGCCCTTCCATGCCGGAAATCAGTATTGATCTAAATGTTGTTCTGAAACTTTTGGCAAACCTTAAACCGTATAAGGCTACAGGGCCTGATTCAATCAAACTACTTGTTTTAAAAGAACTGAGGATAGAAATCGCTCCTGTGGTCTGCCTGCTGTTTGAAAATTTTTTAGAAACTGGTCAACTACCTGCAGATTGGACAAAAGCTCAAGTTTGTCCCCTTTTTTAAAAAGGTGATAAAACTTACCCTGCCAATTATAGGCCTATCTCCTTGACATGCATAGTATGCAAGGTGATGGAGCATATAATTGCATCCAATATTTCCAAACGTCTGGCTCAGCACAATGTTCTTTATGAGTTGCAACATGGGTTTCGTGAAAAACGCTTCTGCGAAACTCAGCTTATTCAGCTTGTGGAAGATCTTGCAAGGCAGCTGACTTTGGGCAAACAAACCGACTTAGTACTTTTGGACTTCTGTAAAGCCTTCGATAAAGTTAACCATCTAAAATTATTATATAAACTTTTAAATTTTGGAATAACCGGAAATACAATAAAATGGATTGAATCTTTCTTTATTGGACGTTCTCAAACTGTTGTACTCAGATGGGGAGTCTTCAAATGAGGTACAGGTCACCTCTGAGGTACCCCAGGATTCAGTCCTGGGCCCGCTCCTCTTTCTATTGTATATAAATGACCTCCCGGATAATATTCAGTCACAAGTTAGGCTCTTTGCTGATGATACCGCGGTTAACTTGGCTGTGTCCAGCCCAGCAGATACACAAGTGCTACAGTCTGACCTTGAAAAACTTCAGCATTGGGAACGAACCTGGGACATGGAGTTTAATCCCAGCAAGTGACAGGTACTCCATGTCTTTAGATCTAATACGCCAATTAAGTCCCAATACCTTATGCAAGATCAGGAACTGGAAAGTGTGGACTCAGCCAAGTACCTTGGGGTGGCCATCAGCAAAGACCTTAGCTGGAATTCACACGTATCAAATATTACAGCCAGTGCAAACAGGACCCTCGGCTTCGTCAAAAGAAATGTTAAAACAAAATGTCAGGAAATAAAAACGCTGGCATATACCACTTTGGTTAGGCCACAGGTAGAATATGCCTCGGCCGTTTGGAGCCCCTATACAAAAGAAAATATCAACAAGATTGAAATGTTGCAGCGTAGGGCAGCCCGTTGGGTCACAAATGAATTCTCCCCCTACAACAGTGTTACAGACATGATGGTTGATCACTTGAGCTCAGACGCTACGATACGCGCCTTACAATGTTTAGAAAATCGTTTACGGTTTGGTCGCTATACCAGTTCCGCCACAGTTCGAACGCCTAACGACAAACACGCGTCACCACTCTCTGGCTTATAGGCAGATACACACCTCTGTCTCGTATTATTATTATTCATTTTTCCCTATGCCGGTTGTTCTTTGGAACAGGCTACCAGCTGATCTCGTCCTGGTTTCTGATCTTGACTCTTTCAAGTTAAGAGTCAGCTCGATAAACCACAGGCTCCCTTAAGGTAATACTGTTTTTATCCTGCTTTTAAACTCGCCTTACTAACACCCAAAATATTTCATCTATGCTCACCTTTCTTTTATTCTTTGAACGCTGCACTATCACACTTTTACTTCTCTTACTAACACACCATGCGCAGCCATCCTAACAACACTCGGAAGAGGGTTGAGTATTATATAGAGATAGATAGATTTACTGTGTTAATTAGGAGTGAATATTAGTAACAATAATAAAAACTAAAGCAGGTCGATGGCACGCCATCGCATATCCCCGCGATGTGAAAATCATGTTACAACAAAAGGACCCAAAATACTTCTTTTTGACCTCCGGGTACACCAAAACATGTTTCGGACAATCTTTTGCACCACTGTATTCTACTCTTAATTACCTTTGATTTGATGCGCATCATGACTATGTTTAAACAAAATAGGTTTTTGACTCTTGGGCCCCATCCCTGGCCTCGCCCTGGGGACAGGTCAAATAAAATTTCCGGATACCTTCCTCCATTCCGAATCCATATGGCTATTAACAATGACAGTTTCAGGATTCTAGCTCAGAAAACCTAGGGGTTGTGTGAAAATCGAAAAAAGGCCCCAAAAACCTACTTTTTGATCTCTGGTGACCCTCAAACATACACCCGGGACAAATATGTTTGCTCATCTGTATTCTATTCTTCATTACCTTCGATTTGACATCTGATAGGCAACGTGACTATGTTTGAACAAAATGAATTTTGAACCCTCGGGCGGTGTTGGGGCCCATCTATCTACATTTTACAATTTACGAGTACCGGGGGGTGGGGTGGGGTACTCTGAATTTTGCCAGCTACATTGGCTGGGACCCAGTATCTAGTGCTCGAACCCCCAAAAAAATCCAAGACTGACAGTGTACCTCCAAAAAATATATAGTATATCACCAATACCCCAAACAATATCTGCAAATTATAGCATGAAAATATGTATATATTTATCCCCAAATTATACTTATTACCCGTAGGCATTTAAAGCAAATAAATAAATAAATAAATAAATAAATAAAAATAAATAAATAAAAAACACTATTTTGGAAAGTTCCCAAAAAGTAGTAAGTTTAAGAAGTGACCCCCACCCTCAATAAAATATCTGATAAATGGCCTGTACCCATAAAAATACATTTTTTTTCCTAACCGCACCTACCCCACCCCCACCGCGCCCCACAAAAATTACGAATATTTAAAATTTTGAACTCCAACCTATGTAGCAGGCAAAATTGAGAGTACCCCCACCCACCCGGGGTACGAGTTAACCAAAATAGGTACGGGCGGGTTGACTTGGGGGTACGAGTTGACCAAAGAACAGGTACGAGTTGACCAAAAACAGGTACGACTTGACTAAGGTACGAGTTGACTTTGGTACGAGTTGACCAGTTATCTAATTTGGACAAGATCATAAAAATACTGAATCTGAGCCATCTAGGAAAAAACATTGACCTTTGGAATTGATGAACTTCCATTCAGCTGACTCCAAATATCATTTTCTGATGCCTTAGTCTACACTAGAATCATAAAAATCCACTGCTTTGCCTTTTTCAAGGTCTAAGTGCCTAAGGTTGACCTTGATGTAAAATAGGTTTAGGTCAACCAAAGGTCACCATTTGAACAAACTTGGTTGGGCCAGAGTACAAAATGCTACATACCAAGTTTCAAAGTTATCGGCCATTTGGTTCTTGGGAGGATTTCCAAAGAGTTTTGATCATATATGAGCATGACAAACATCTTGGATATGTGACTTTGATCCCATGAATCGATTTTCAGTGCCTCATCCCATACGGGTACTCAATTAGCCCTTCACTTTTAGTTGAGAATAAGATAAAAACACTGAATCTGAGCCATTCAGGACAAAGGCTAGTAAATGACATTGACCTTTGGAATTGATTAACTTCCATGCAATTGATAAATATCAATTCTGATTTCACAGACTACAAATGAATAAAAAAATACACTGTTTTGCCCTTTTTAATGTAAATGTCTAAGTGACCGAATTTGACCTTGATGTAAAATAGGTCGTCTATTGAAGGTCACTATTTGAACAAACTTGATAGTAACAGAGACCCCAATGCTTTATACCAAGTCTGAAGGTTATCGGCCATTAGGTTCCTGAAAAGAAGATTTTTAAAGCTTTTTACCATATATGGACACGGCGGCCATCAAGGCCATGTGACCAAGATCCCACGAACAAACTTTCTTTCCCCCAATTCACGAAGGCTCCACATGTAATTTGGTTTTAATTGGCCTGGCAGTTTCTAAGAAGATGTCATTTTAAAATGTTGATGCCGCAGACAACACAAACGCAGACGACCATTGGTGAGCTAAAACATATACAGTTTGATCTTTTCCCATACAAAAATCTATGTGACCAAATTTGAACTTGGCGTAAAAATAAGTTAAGGTCTTCCGGGTTTCATCACTTGAACAAATGCTTGCCTAGTGTACCCAATGGTGCATAACAAGTTTTATGAAAATGGACTCACTGCTTCCAAAGAAGAAGACTTTTGAAGGAATTTTACCTGATATTAATGAATTTTCATTTTTTTTTGTTCCTAAGAGCTTCCTTATGAAATTTGATTACATACGGATCAGTGGTTTCTGAGAAAATTATGTTTTCATTTTCGTATCTGAATGACCTTTGGCAAAGGTATAAGAAATAACATTGACCTTGAATGCTCATGGTTTCATTTTCTCATTTAGCTTACTTCATCCACCCATTTTCAGATCACAGAGTTCAATAATTTATCAAAAATACTTAGTTTTGACAATTTTCCCATACAAAGACCTATGTGTCCAAATTTGGTGTAAAATAGGTGAAGGTCATCCAGGGGTCATTATTTGAACAAACTATGGTTGGCTTGAACCCACAATGCTACATTCCAAGTTTCACAACAATCGGCCCACAGGATCTGGAGAAGAAGATTTTTAGAGGGTTTTTACCTTATATGGGCATGGCGGCCATATTGGTCATGTAACCAAACTATTATTATTCTATTCTTATTTCCGTGTTTCTAAAGGCTTCTTTATGAAATTTTTCGCCAAGTAGTTTTTGACAAAAAAAAAGTTTTAATTTTCATATCTGAATGACCTTGGGCCAAGATCAAGGAATGACTTTGATCTTGCTTGAAACCTCACGTTCTTTCATTTATTCATTTAGATAATTGCATCTACCCATTTTCTGATCACAGGCTGCATAATGTCTAAAAATATTCAGTTTTGCCTTTTTTCCATATAAAAACATATGTGACGAAATTTGACCTTGGCGTAAAATAGGTCAAAGGTATCAAGGGTCATCATTTGAACAAACTATGATTGACCTGAGTCCCCAATGCTACAAACAAAGTTTCACGACAATCGGCCAAATGGTTCTGGAGAAGAGGATTTTTGAAGTTTTTTTTACCTTAGGTGGGTGCGGCGGCCATCTTGGTCGTATGACCTAAACCCCGCGAACAAACTTTCGTTTCCCCGTCGCATGGACACTCTATATGAAATTTGACTTCAATCGGCCCAACAGTTTCAGAGGGGAAGATGTTTGAAAATGTTGACGGCGCGGACGACGCAAACGCAGACGACGGACGACGGTCCACTGCCTATCCTATAAGTTCGCACGGAGCCTTCGCCTCTGGTGAGCTGAAAACTACCGGCAGTTCATGTTCTAAGAGAGACATTGTTTGGCCAGGCAGGCTCAGCAAACAAGTCACAATGCCGAGTCCGGCCGAAGACAAATATTTAATTGGCATTATGAATGAGCATTGTCATAGAACAAATTGTTAACTTCCCAACTTGTGAAAAAAAACTGGCCGCAATACGGAAGTTATCCCGGGATGCTCACTCCGCGGAGGATAAAGCGATCGAAGGTCCCCACAGCTCACACTGGATCACACCCCAGTGTTAGGCTTCTGGCCTGGGCCACATGTTGTCGAACTTCACTTTTAACATAGCTTCATCCCATGGTCGTGTAACCCCACCAGACCTGATAACAGAGGTTATCCCACGATACCCACTAGGGTCCGGTTTCCAGAGGACCCCTCTCTACCACACAGACCGGGTTACACCCCAGAGTTAGGCCTGCCTGTACCTCCAGGTTCCGCTCCTCGAAGACCCATGCCACTGCCTTACGGAAAAGTTTGTCCCGTCTGGCCTCAATACGGAGGTTATCCCGGGATGCTCACGCCGAGGAGGACAAAGCAATCAAAGGTACTCACAATTAACACTGGGTCATACCCCAGAGTTTGGCATCTGGGCAGGGCCACAGGGGGGGGGGGTGAACTTCACTTTTAACAAAGCTTCACCTCATGATCGTGTAATCCCATTTGGCCGGATAACAGAGGTAATCCCGCGATACCCACAAGCAGGGTCCGGTACCCAGAGGACCCCTCTACCACACAGACCGAGTCACAACCCAGAGGTAGGCCTGGCTCTATCTCCAGGTCCCGTTGCTCGAACAACCTTACCACGGCCTTATGGAAAAGACAGCCCCGTCTGGCCGCAATACGGAGGATATCACGGGATGCTCACCCCGCGGAGGATGAAGAGATCAAAGGTTCTCACAACTAGCTTCTGAGCTCGGCAACAGGGCCATCTGGTCGGATAACAGATGTTGACTCGCGATACCCACTAGCAGGGTTTGGTTCCCAGAGGTTTCATCTGCCACACAGATCGAGTCATACCCTAGGTCTAGGCCTGGCTCTTCCTCCAGGGTTCGCTGCCCGAACCTTATGGAAAAGTTATCCCCGTCTGGCCATATAATAGTTATCACTGGATGCTCACCCCGCGTAGGATAAAACCTTCAAGTTTCGATTTCGCTGTTCTTTGTTTTTCCCACATCCGCCCTATTCCCATTTTGCTATATAACCGGGATACTCGGCCAGTGTATTGTACACAGGAATTCATTGTCAGTTCTATGTCACAATGTCCCGAGAGCGCTGAATATTAATCACAAGGTCTCTAAGCGCTGTGGTTCGAGTCTGGCTCGGGTCAGATGTGAGACGCCAAGCTCTGCACCAGAAGCTCAGGTGTTTCTTCTCCGAGCACTTCTGATTAACGATCGGCTCCATATAAATGAAATAATATCGAACGGGCCGTAAAACCAAAACCAAAATAATAAAAATGCGATAGATTTTTTTATAATGCTGCTACTGTTGCTGGCAGCAGCAGTAATACTGCTGTTGCTGCTGGTACTGCCAACTTCACCGCCGTGTCACCGGCGCTACTTCTATTTCGCCATCGTCGGTAGATCCATCGAGCAGCTGTCCTCTACACCTTCTCCACCTGCTGAATCTGAGTTTTAGGGATGCCAAACGGGTGATGCATATTCAAGCTGAGGGCGAACCAATGTTTTATATGCAACATCCTTTGTCTGCTTAGGTGCAAAGGCAAAATTACGTCTAAGGAATCCAAGTCCCAGTTTCTTTAGAGGTTATCTCGAGATATGTTAACCCCAATCAAGATCGTTAGTGATGGTGATACCAAAATATTTGGCAGATTGAACGAGCTCTAAAATTTGCTGGTGAAGTGTATAGTCAAACTTAATTTGCTTTTCCGGAGTGTGTCGGGACACCCTCATTGAATGACATTTGGCCACTTTGAGCTTCATCTGCCGCAAGGATCTAGGGTCTACACTGTTTGCTTTAAGCGCAAGATTTAAGGATTAAACGAAATAGAACCATTTTCCCAGCCTACACTCAGAGAAAATCTACCTACCAGTGCTGTCTGTGCTTTATTAGGACAAAAATGTATGCTGTGTGTACATATTAGAATCGATGAGGCGATTCAAATGAGCACACACGACATACCTTACGGCATACCTTTATATTAAAGAAAAACGAAAAGATACGAGGGCAAGTCAATAAGTAACCAACCTTTCCCATTTCCAGTTGACCGGGATAACCAAGATTCCCATGCCTTTTTTCAATACATGTTTTAGGCATTAGGGCAAAAGTGCACCCTTATCGCGTTATTCACTCATAAGATACTGCCGTCATACATGGCGAGCGATGCAAAAGCAAGCTTTTCGCCAAAAGTTGACTACCGTGCTGTAATTTGGTACTTGTATTTGAAAAGGAAAACATGTCAGAAAATCCATTGCACCAACGTATGGACAAGTAAAATTCCGGGTTGCGGAATTCCAACGCGGTAGAACGTCTTTAGAATGGACGCCCTACCACCGATGAAGAAATGTGTAATAAAGTACGGGATCGGGTGTTATCTGATAGGCGAATTAAGGTGGAAGAAACACATTCCACATGGTAGCGTTTCAACAATTTTACATAATCGCTTGGGTATGCGCAAGCTAACAGCCCCTTTGGTCCAAAATTCCCTTAGCGACGAGCAAATGGCAACCAGAGCGTATTGTTGAAGCGGTTTAGGTCAAAGGAAGATGATTTTCTTTATCGTCTGGTGACTATAGATGAGACCTTGGTCTATTATTATGAGCCAGAGAATAAAGCTCAAAGTCGCCAGTGGATCGAGGCCAGAGAAGTTCAAAACGCAACCCTCTGCTGGAAAGGTGATGGCAACTGTATTATGGGACGCACAAGGCGTTATAATGTTGAACTTTTTAGCAAACAAAAGTACAATAACAGGTGCATATTATGCAAATTTGCTCGATCAACTGAGAACTGCGATCCGTGAAAAACGCCGAGGTAAACTCTCCAAAGGGATTCTCCTCCAGCAGAACAATACAATAGTTCACACTTGCAAAATTGCAAGGGATGTTGTTGAACGGAGTGGGTACGAGTTAATTCCGCACCCCGCCTATTCTCCGGACTTGGCTCCCAGTGACTATTTCCTGTTCCCAAACCCTTGGACGTCATTTTCGATCCAACAAAGAAGCCGTGGCGGCAATTGAGGAGTGGGTCGGAGACAAGGACCCTTGCTTCTTCAGTTCTGAGCTTTTGGCACTGGAACAGCGTTGGTCCAAGTGTATCATTCTAGAGGGCAAATACATGGAAAAAGAAGAGATCGATCTCACCCAGAAATAAGTTTGGCTGTTTTTAGCTCACCTGAGCCTTTAGGCTCATAGGTGAGCTTATAGTATAGCCATGGTCCGTCCGTCCGTCCACCATTTTCAAAGATCTTCTTCTCCTATACTGCAGGGCCAATCAAAGCCAAACTTCATATGGAGCCTCAGTGGGATGGGGGAACGAAAGTTTGTTCGCGGGGTCTGGATCACATGACCAAGATGGCCGCCATGCCCATATATGGTAAAAAGCCTTCAAAAATCGTCTTCTCCAGAACCATAAGGCCAGTGGAATTGAAACTTGGCATATAGCATATGGTACTCGGGCCCATCATGGTTTGTACAAATGGTGACCCCGGGTTGATCTTGACCTATTTTACAGCAATGTCAAATTTGTTGAAGTAGGCTTTTGCATGGGGCAAAGTGAAACTAATGGATTTATAGGAAAACCATTGAAGACAGTGTCACCAAAATTTGTAGATCAGGTAAAGTAACTGAATACATGAAGATCTATGGGTCAGAAAGGTCAAGGTCATTCATTGGCCTTAGACCAAGGCCATTCAGGATCCATATTTCAAACATTTTTTTTCTCCAAAACTGCTGAGCCAATTTAAGTGAAATTTAATATGGAGCCTTTGTGAGTTGAACAAATGAAAAAATGCCAATACGGTCTAGATCACATGACCAAGATGGCCGTCACGCCTATATATATGGTAAAAAGCCTTAAAAATTCTTCTTCTCCAGAACCGTAAGGCCAATGGCCTTGAAACTTGGCATGTAGCATATGGTACTCAGGCCCATCATAGTTTGTACAAATGGTGACCCCGAGTTGACCTTGACCTATTTTACAGCAATGTCAAATTTGCCGACTTAGGCTTTTGCATGGGAAAAAGTGAAAATAATGGATTTTTAGGAAACCATTGAAGACAGTGTCACCAAAATTAGTAGATAAGGTAAAGTAGCTGAATACATGAAGATCTATGTGTAAGAAAGGTCAAGGTCATTAATTGACCTTAGACCAAGGTCACGCAGGTTCCATATTTCAAACATTTTTTCTCAGAAACTACTGAGCCAATTGAAGTGAAATTCAATATGGAGCCTTTGGGAGTTGAACAAATGAAAAGCTGCCAACATGGTCTAGATCACATGACCAAGATGGCCACCACGCCCATATATGGTAAAGAAACTTCGAAATTCTTCTTCTCAAGAACCGTAAGGCCAATGGCCTTGAAACTTGGCATGTAGCATATGGTACTCGGGCCTATCATAATTTGTTCAAATGGTGACCCTGGGTTGATCTTGACCTATTTTACAGTAATGTCAAATTTGCTGACTTAGGCTTTTGCATAGGAAAAAGTGAAAATAATGGATATTTAGGGAAACCATTGAAGACAGTGTCACCAAAATTTGTAGATTAGGTAAAGTAACTGAATACATGAAGATCTATGGGTAAGAAAGGTCAAGGTCATTCATTGACCTTAGACCAAGGTCACTCCGATTTCATATTTAAAAAAAAAAAAACATTATTTCTCAGAAACTACTGAGCCAATTTAAGTGAAATTCAATATGGAGCTTTTGTGAGTTGAACAAATGAAAAGTTGTCAGTACGGTCTAGATCACATGACCAAGATGGCCGCCACGCCCATATATGGTAAAAAGCCTTCAAAAATTTTCTTCTCCAGAACCGTAAGGCCAATGGCTTTGAAACTTAGCATATATCATATGGTACTCGGGCTCGTCATAGTTTTTACAAATGCTGACCCTGGGTTGACCTTGACCTATTTTATGGCAGTGTCAAATTTGTCAACTTAGGCTTTTGCATGGGAAAAAGTGAAAATAATGGATTTTTAGGAAACCATTGAAGACAATGTCAACAAATTGGTAGATCAGGTAAAGTAAATGAAAACATAATATGAAAAGTTAAAAAAAAATATGACAAATGGAATAAACCATAATGAAAGCATGGCCTTCGAACTGTCAGAAAGGTAGGAATAGGTGGAAAGTTTTATCACATTGTTAGACATCAAAATTTTGTCCCCACAAGTTGTGTACCCCTGCTCTGAGGCTATATACATATATAAAAACATTAAAATGTACACCAGGACCAGGTGTCAGGTGAGCGTTTACACGACCACTGGTCCTCTGGTTTTTTTATTGACTCACCCTCGTATGTACATTATACCCCTTGATCGGGCACTATGATTAACCCATTCAGTACCAGAAACCCCTAAAGGGGTACCTTGGCAAACAGTGCAGGCCCAGATCAGACACCGCAGAACGCGGCGGCGACTGATCAGGGTCTACACTGTTTGCTAAAAGTTCAGCCATTTTTCAAACCGGTTTTGAAGAAAACACATTCTGACAACCCTAAATTGTGAAATGGACTCCTGCTATATATAAGGAGGAAGATTCCATTTGGTACAAAAAGGACTAACGCGTAGTCTAACTGCCCCTGTCTCGAATAGAATTTTACGATCTAAAAGGTGTTCGATCCATTGAAGTTCAAGTGTACTTACTATTACCAAGCTAATGATAAGAAACGACCCCCGCCCATCGGGGCTTGAAGAAATATATGGGCTGCATGATGCTATAACGCAGAGCTGAAACCGACCCGCACACGAGTACTGGTAAACCGCTTAGAGGATCTAAGCCTGCCCAGGCAAAGCGGTGCGAGTCAGCCCGTCCATGCTTATAAACCCTATTGGTTTCATTGGGCGGCAGGGCTTGAGATGTCATTTCATCTCAATGTCGGGTAAAAGTCCCACAAAATTGGAAGCAACGTCTCCAAAATGACATATACAATGTTTACGGGGACGTTCAACCTCAAATCAAACAAATACTATTACCAAACTAATGATAAGAAAAGATGTACACACACGTATAAAAATGTCGAGTGACCCATATGCAAGCTATAAATACTATTAAAAGATAAACTGGGTAAATGAAGAAAAAATAAAATGAGGTATGTTGTTTAACCGTTTATTCGTTCGATATGAGGTGTTACGTCCCCGTCAACACTGTATACTATGACACCGGCGCAGAAAGCTTCATAGTTGATTTTCATTCTTTAGTGCGTTCTTTGTTCCAAAAGACTACCTTTATAACTTAATTGTACATCAAAACACGCCTATTCGAATATACTGAAAATTTTACCACCAAAAATGAAAATTTTCAGATAAAAATTCTGAAATTTTCCATATTTCTGCTCAAAACATAGATTGTGAGAACCGCCTCGCCGGAATAAGAAATAATAACCAGTGCTTCAGCTGAAGTGCACGACCCGCCGGATGCTTTTAGCTTTATGAGTGTTACCATATATGGGTAATGCGGCCATTTTGGTCATGTGACCTGGACCTAAAACGTTTCCCCCTATAAATGCGCCTTATCGTAAGGAGCAAAAATATATCTTATACTTTAGTACTGTATTCTGAATCGTTTGCAGGATAAAATGCATTCTCACTTTTCCAATACAAAAGCATATGTGTCAAAGTTTGACCTAGGCACAAAGAAGGTCAAGGTCAACCCAGGGTCACCATTTTAGCAATTTATGATGGGCCTACGTCCCAGATGCTATTTATCAAGTTTCGCGGAAATCTGCCCAGTGGTTCGGGAGAAGACTATTTTTGAAGGGTTTTTACCATATATGGCTTGGCGGCCATTTTGGTCATGTGATCTGGACCCCATGAGCAAACTTTGGTTTCCCCCATCCCATAGAGGCTCCATATGAAATTTGACTTCAATCGGCCCAACGGTTTCCGAGGAGAAGCAGTTCGAAAATTTTCACATTTTTCGCCTCGGCGAGGCTATACTAAATGGAATGTAATATTTTGCAAGTTCATTGGTTAGATCTCATTGATATCTATTAGTATGCAAAAATTGTTTGAATATTCCGAGCGGTTAAGTCACTATCACCAATTTTCACAAACGGGTTACGGACGGACAGACAGACAGACAATATATGGCTTGGCGGCCATTTTGGTCATGTGACCTGGACCCCATGAGCAAATTTTGGTTTCCCCCATCGCATAGAGGCTCCATATGAAATTTGACTTCAATCGGCCCAACGGTTTCCGAGAAGAAGCAGTTCGAAAAATTTCACATTTTTCGCCTCGGCGAGGCTATACTAAATGGAATGTTATATTTCGCAAGTTCATTGGTTAGATCTCATTGATATCTATCAGTATGCCAAAAATTGTTTAAATATTCCGAGCGGTTAAGTCACTATCACCAATTTTCACAAACGGGTTACGGACGGACAGACAGACTGACAGACTGACAGAATGACACGGTGATTTTAGGGCACTCTTAGAAATCAACCGGCTTCAGTCGGTCGCTTTTTCTGCGGGTCGTGCAATATAAATAGATATTGCTACAAATTCAATGACGTCAGTCAAGGAATGATGTAAATAAGTACTTGTTAGCTCCCCTGAGCAAGGCTCATAGATGAGCTTATAGTAGGTCAAGGCTCTATTGTCTGTCTGTCTGTCAACAATTTCAAACATCTCCCCTGAAACCACTGAGGCGATTGAAGGTAGATTTCACGTGGAGCATCCATGGAATAAGGGAACGAAAGTTTATTCGCGAGGTCCAGGTCACATGACCAAGATGGTCGCCATGCCATACAAGGTAGAACCCTTTAAAACTCTTCTTCTCTGGAACCAGACAGCAACCGAATGCATTGAAACAGGGTAGGTAGCATCGGCGACTCGAGTCCATCATAATTTGTTCAAATGATGAACTTTGGGTGACCTTGACCTACTTTATGCCAATGTCAAATTTGGTCACATATGGGAACAAGTCAAAACCGTGTATTTTTTTTTCCAGAAAATATTGCAGCCTTTGATCAGAAAATTAATTGATACATTCCTTGACCTTAGCCTAAGGTCATTCAGATATGAAAACTCAAACTTGTTTTTCTCAGCAACCAGTAGGCCATTTGTTACCAAATTTCATATGGAAGCTTTTAGGAACAATGAAATTAAAATTAATAAATATGAGTTTGGTCACTCGACCAATATGGTAAAACGCTTCAAAAAGCTTCTTCTCCGGAACCAATTGGCCGATTACCTTGAAATTTGGTATGAAGCATTGTTGTCTCAAGCACAGTGTTGTATGTTCAAATGTTGACGTTTAACTATTCTAATGGATGACTTTTAACTATTCTACCTCAAGGTCAAATTTGACCACACAGGTATTTATATGGGAAAAAGTAAAAACCGTGTATGTTTAGGACACTATTGTAGCCTAAGGTTTGAATTGAAAATTCGTAGATGCTGTTAGCTAAATCAGTAAATGAAAATACGTAGGTATTTAAGGTTAAGGTCATTCCTTGACACTTGGTCCAAGGTCATTTCATCATGAATTGTTTGGTGTTCAAAAACCACTGGGGTAACCAAATTTAATATGAAAGCCTTTACGAACAAGGCAATGAAAATCAACTAATACTAGAATTTGTTTTTCTTCAAAAACACAGCTGTCTCCCCCTTTTTGACCTCTAAGTATTTCCTTGACATTGGAGGTATTGACTTGGGTCTTGTGTGAAACACATCATCTAATGAAGGTGAACATTTATGCAAAGTAACTTTAAAAAGTCCATCAAGAAATAAGAAAGTTATTGACCGTACACGAAAGAAGCCCTTTTTATACCTTTGACCTCTAAGTATAACTTTGACCTTTGAGGTCCCTTGGATCTTGGGCGCAACACATTGTCTCATGATGGTTAGCATTTCTGCCAAGTATTTTCGTAATCCATCAAAGATTTTTATTGACTGTACACGAAAAAAGTACCCCTTTTTGACCTTTGACCTCTAAGTGTTACCTTGACATTGGAGGTACAGACCTTGGTCTTGCACACAACACATCGTCTAATGAAGGTGAACATTTCTGCAAGAATACTTTAAAAAGTCCATCCAGAAATAAACTAGAAATGTGTCAAAACAACACAGATGCCCCCGCCCAGGGGTCCACCTCACCCGAAAAAATTATGTTGCAACAACAGCCGCCATTGGACAGCATAACTCACCTGGAACAGTGTCCTTGATGTCAATGGCATAATTAAGGTGATTGCAGATTCAGCCTTTGAAAAAATAACTATTGTCATACCACATATTAACCCTATCCATCAACTGGTTTGGAAAATATGATAATTAGCTCTTAAAACTTTAACATTAAATTTTTCTAAGTCCGTGACCTTGACCTTGAGGTCCTGGGCAAGGGCGGGGTAATGGTTGAATGAAACTTGTTACCTTTATCTATCATCGTTCCAAATATGAAGCAAATTCATTATATTGTTTGGAAAATAGGAGCTCTAAAAATCTTTAACATGAACAATTTCAAAGTCTGTGACCTTGACCTTGACATCATGGGTGGTGGTATGGCTGAATTAAAACTTTGGACCTGTAACTATCACCATACCAAATATGAAGCGAATCAATTATATGGTTTTGAAAATATGATCTCTTAACATACTTTAAATTAAAAACTTTCTATGACTGTTACCTTGACCTTGAAGTCACGTGCATAGGTGGGGTATTGCTGTATATAACGTTGGACCTGTATCTATTATCATACCAAATATAAACCCAATCCATCATATGGTTTTCAAAATATGAACTTTTACAAAATAATGTTAAAAATTTCTAAGTTTGTGACCTTGACCTTGAAGTAATAAGCATGGGTGGGGGTATTACTAAATAAAACTTTGGACCTGTATCTATTATGTTATGAGACAGGCGTAGCAGAAAGAAAAAGCAAACAAGCCTTATGGAAAAATTTAACAAAGTTTATTTACAAGTTAACTTTAACCTGTAGAAGTAAGAAAATTAAATGTACTTAGCTCTGTTATGAAATATCATGAATGAATCTATTTTCCTTTATCCCACAGAATTCACAGTCCGAAATGAAAAGTAATAGCCTTTAACAATCCAACACAGAATTTAGAAATAACTTTCCTTATAAGCCCAAACATCAAACTCCAAAGTCTGACTCAATGAGAAAAATCAAACTCTTTTATAGACCCTAAGATTTCTCTAGAACATTCCAGAGGGCTGTGGAATAAGATGAGGCAATTTTCTAAATATAATGCAACCCAGAACTTTCTGGAAGGTTCTGAAGTACTTTTCCTTGTAAACATGTTGTTTACAAAAATGAAATTAATCTGTGACTCAGTTTTCGAGAATCTTCTATAAGAAGATTAACAAGATATTTATAGCACTATTAGGTCACGCAGTGGGGTGAAATTGGGAATCAGAAAAATAAATTCTTATGCACAACACTCCCCCTCTTCGAGGAAAAGAACGATTTATGTAATAAAGCGTTCTTTTGCTTTAAGAATAATAAAATATTGAACATAGCATATACAATTACATGTATCTACAATCCACTTCAGTATGAAAGAAAAACACAATTCCTGACACTGCTCAAGCTCTTGAAAGGGCATCAGGGATAATGTTATCTCTCCCTCTGATATGTCTTATTTCTAAATTATACTCTTGCAGCATGGGGCTCCACCTGAGCAACCGCTGATTTTTGTTTTTCATTTTGTGTATGAAAGTCAGTGGATTGTGATCACTGAAAACAACAATCGGTGCAGCAGTAGGAGTAAGATAAACTTCGAAATGTTGCAGAGCAAGAATCAGAGACAAGCACTCTTTCTCTATGGTAGAGTAATTTCTCTGATGCTTATTAAACTTTTTGGAAAAGTAGCAAACAGGATGATCCACACCATTCTCATCTTCCTGCAACAAAACACTACCTGCACCTACGTCACTAGCATCTACAGCTAGCTTCAACTCCTTTTCAAAGTTTGGTGCTAAGAGAACTGGTTCACTCTTGAGTATGGATTTAAGCTTATCAAAAGCATTTTGGCATATTGCATTCCAATGGAATTTCGTTCTTTTGCTGAGCAAATTTGTCAAAAGCTCGGTAATGACAGAGAAATTATTACAGAACTTTCTGTAATAACCAGCCGTACCAAGAAATGGCATCAGCTGTCTTTTGCACGTTGGTACGGCAAAATTTGAGATAGCCTCAACTTTAGCATCAATGGGTTTCACATGAACTTGACCTACAACATGACCTAGAAATGACAAACTTTCATGGCAGAACTCACTTTTAGCAAGATTGATTGTCAATTTGGCATTGCTCAGTCTATCAAAGAATGCTCGAATAGTCCCAAGATGTTGATTCCACTGGTCATTGTATGTGATAGCATCATCGATATAAGCACTGCAGCCTTCCAGCCCCGCAATTACCATGTTTATTAAGCGCTGAAATGATGCCGGAGAGTTTTTCGTTCCAAATGACATGACTTTATAGTTAAATAATCCGTCTGGTGTTGTGAATGCCAAAACTTCCTTTGCTCTATCTGTGAGTGGAATTTGCCAAAATCCTTTCAGAAAGTCGAATTTCGTTATGTATTTGGCATTCACGATGTTATCAATGCAGTCATCCATTCTTGGAATAGGAAAGCTATCTGTTTTACTTAAGGAATTAACTTTCCTAAAATCTGTACACATACGATATGTCCCATCAGGTTTTAGTACAAGAATAGAAGGAGAACTCCATTCACTTTGGCTTGGTTCAAGAAAGTCATTGTCCAATAAATACTGAACTTCTTCTTTAAGATATTTTTGTTTCATAGGATTCATCCTGTATGGATGTTGCTTTACAGGGGTAGAACCATTTATGTCCACATCGTGAAATATTTTGTCTGACCGTGTTGGAATGTCAAGAAATAAGTGTTCATATTCTAAAATAAGCTGTTTGAGTTCATTCCGCTGATTTGACTCTAGATGTGACAGTTTCTGGTCGAGATTCCTCAGAATGTCAGAATTCTGAAGTTTTGATGATGTGGGATCAGATTGCACTGAATTAATATCCTCACAGTCATTGTCACATGAATTAAATGGAATAGAGCTAACTAGATTGACTGATGTTAAAGATGCATTGTCCCTATCAATGTATTCCTTAAGCATATGACACAGCTGCTTTAGCTTGCGCCTCCCAGGAGTGTTTATTATGTAATTTACGTCACTGATCTTTTTGTCTACAGTGTATGGACCATAATACCTGGCTTGCAAAGATTTTCTAGGAATAGGCAAAAGAGCTAGTACCTTATCACCTGGTTAAAAATTCCTTTCTTTTGTCCCTATGTCATATAACTGTTTCATTTTCCTTTGGGCTGACTGAAGATTTGTCCGAGCAGCCTCACAAGCTTTTGAAAGTCTAGTTTTGAAATCCGACACATACTGAAGTAAATTCAAGGAAGTGTCATCATTAGAGAGAAATTTCTATTTGAGAAGTTTCAAAGGACCACGAACAGTATGGCCGAATACTAATTCAAATGGACTGAAGCCAAGAGATTCTTGCACAGATTCTCTAACAGCAAATAAAAGCAAATGGATGCCTTCTTCCCAACCCTTCTCTGTGTCAAAGCAATATGATCTTATCATGTTTTTCAATGTTTGATGGAATCTTTCAAGGGCGCCTTGACTTTCAGGATAATAGGCCGATGACTTATACTGTACAATGCCAAGTTCATGCATTACTTGTTGAAATATTCCAGACATAAAATTTGAACCTCGGTCTGACTGAATAGATTTAGGTAGACCAACAAAGGTGAAAAACTTCACTAAGGCCTTGACGATTGTCTTAGTTTTGATATTTCTTAGGAGAATGGCTTCAGGAAAACGTGTGGAAGAACACATAATAGTCAAAAGATATTCACAGCCAGACTTAGTTCTGGGCAATGGACCTACACAGTCTATAATAATTCGACTGAAAGGTCCGTCAAAAGCAGATATAGGCTGCAAATGAGCCTTAGGTATAGTCTGATTGGGTTTTCCTACCATTTGGCATGTATGGCAGGACCTACAATGCTGAGAAACATCTGATTTTAACCCAGGCCAGTAAAAATGATTAAGAATCTTGTGATAGGTTTTATTTACACCTAAATGTCCTGACATGGGAGTTTCATGTGCCAAGTTTAATATTTCCGGACGGTAAACCCGTGGAACCACTATCTGGTGGTTGACAGTCCACTCATCTTCTGCTGAGACGTCTGGTTGACGCTGTTTTCTCATAAGAATGTCATTTTTGACATAATAACAGACTGGGACCTGAGATTCTTCCTGCTCATCTAAAGCCCTTTCAAACAAATACGAAATTTCAGGATCCTTATGCTGTTCTATAGCTAGTTGAGACCCGGACATTTTGTCATGGCCTAGATCGAGAGATGAGTTATTCTCATGAAAATCTGTCTGCTAATCAGGCAGGTTTGAAGACAGAGAACTTGTTATCTCGTCATTAAAAGACTGACCCAAAAAGGTATCAGTAAAATCAAAGTCCTGTTTTCCATCAGTTTGCTTGGCCTTACGTGCCATAGCCCTTGTGGCTGCACAGGACGGATAAAGATCAGGAATTTCCTGCTCAATGGGATCAGGTGGTTGATCAGTGCAAGGATTAGAAGTCAAAAGTGGGTTTACCACAACCTTATCTCCGGCTAAGTCATTGCCTAGCAATAAATGAACACCTTTAAAAGGTAAAGAAGGTCTAATACCAATAGCCACTGAACCGGATACCAAGTCTGATGACAAATAAACGTTATGAAGCGGAACATTAACAAATCCACATTCCACACCCTGAATAAGGACACTTTGGCCCAAAGAAGTCATCCCAGAAAAAGGCAGAGTATCTGCTAGAATAAGAGATTGAGAAGCTCCAGTATCTCGTAAGATTTTAATAGGGGTAGGATGGGCATAACTGTCACCATTTAGTGACACAAAACCATCTGATAAGAATGGTTCATAAATCTCCATAACTGAATCAGTCTCAGATAATTTGGTATCAGAAAGAGTTTCCTCCCTTAAACAAGACTGTGGTTTTGGCCTTATAGAAGTCAAATCTGTAGGCTTAAGTTCCTCTTGTCTTTCTCTTTCTTTTCGTCGCTTTAATTTCAAACACTCAGAGATCAAATGACCTGTGTTTTTGCAATAGTTACAAACTACTTGAGATTGAAATAAGGGATTCTGGTCTTTGTTTTCACCAGAAGGTTTGGAAAAATTCTGGTTTCTCTATTTTCACCAGAAGGTTTGGAAGGATTCTGGCTTTTATTTTCACCAGAAAGTTTGGGCATAGAACTAGATGTATGGCTGTAACTGCCAAATGGATTACTAGGATAGTATCTTGGACCTGTCTGTGGATTGTAAGGTTTTCTAGGATAAGGCCTGTTCACAAATGAGACTTTATGAGTCAAAGCATAATCATCTGCCAAACGAGAAGCTTCCTCCAAATTTTCAACCTGTCTCTCATCGAGAAAAGACTTAATGTCTGAATTTATGCACCGTTTGAACTCTTCAGCAAGGACAAGCTGCCTAAGTTTTTCATGATTAGAGCGTACTTTGTTTAGAAGTACACCACCTATCAAATAACTGTTCTTTGGTTCGAGCAAATTCTACATGGGTCTGGGAAATTCTTTTTTACAATTCCTAAATTTCTGTCTGTAAGCCTCAGGGACACACTCATATGCCTTAAGAATAAGCTCCTTAACCAAATCATAGTCTGAGCTTTGCTCGACAGTCAGCTGAGTTTAAATGTCTCGAGCCTCTCCGACAACAACGCTTTGCAAAAGTGAGGTCCAATGCTCTTTTGGCCATTTTAAATTTTCTGCAACTTTTTCAAAATGCAAAAAAAATACTTATCTACCTCTTTTTTCCTGAAATGGCGGAACTAATCTGATATGCTTTGTGACATCAAAGTAACTACCAGAGTCAAAAACAGGGGTAAGTTTCACACTATCTTGACCCTGGAGTTCGAGTTCCTTCATCTTTAATTGAAAATGCCATTTTTCTCTTTCTATTTCAAGTCGCTCTTCTTTTTCTAATTTTTCTTTCTGAAGGCGTTCCTCCATTTCTCTTTTTTCCCTCTCCATTTGCCTTTGCTTTTCCTTCTCTCTTTCTTCCATTTCTAATCTTTCCATCTGCATTTGTCTCTGCATTTTTCTTTCTTTTTCTTCCTTTTCATTTTTTTCTTTCTGTATGCGTTCTTCCATCTCTAACCTTAATTTTTCTAATTCAATTTGCCTTCTTATTTCAATTTGTCTCATTTGTAATTCAGTATGTGAAACCATAATGAGAGACAATGCAGATGGATCGAAAAGTGCTTCATCAACAAAAAACTGTACCAAAATATTCTTGATTTCATGTTTTTTTCATGCTTGTTTTAACAGCAGTGACCCAATAATGGGAAGCAATATCTAGCAAATCTGTCATTTTGGCCAGATTAAACAACTCCTGAGTAGGCTGAGCCAAAAAGCTTCTCAAATCAAACGACATGTTTGCTTTTGTTTGTTTTATAAAGTATTTATGGAAATACAGATTAAGGTTAATTTAGCAAAGGTTTTTTTTCGAAATGACAAGCCCAACGAGAATTTCACATGAAATGACAAGTACTATTTCACCTGAAATGACAATTCACATGAAATGACAATCCCCTTTTATGCCTATAGGGAAAAGCCAATCTTTTGAAGCAACTGCCAAGTAGAAGTAAAACAAAGATCAGGAATCGATACATTTAACTTATTCCACCCATCAAAGACACCAAAGGGAAAGAAACACAAACATTAAGCGACCAGACCATAATGGAAACCTAAACAATGGAAGGCCATAAGGACAGTTACTTTCCCACAAAATGGCCATATGGCCATCCAAAACAAATAGACACAAGTGATACACACAGCAAGCAACAAACAACACCATAAATAAATCGTCACAGAAGACCGCAAGTCTATATTTGATAAGAAATGACAATTACTTGCCTACAAATAAAATGTCAGTCCTAAAATGCTCAAGATGGTTTTATCCCGGACGAGCCCCCAATTTCTGTTACGAGCCAGGCGTAGCAGAAAGAAAAAGCAAACAAGCCTTTTGGAAAATTTTAACAAAGTTTATTTACAAGTTAACTTTAACCTGTAGAAGTAAGAAAATTAAATGTACTTAGCTCTGTTATGAAATATCATGAATGAATCTATTTTCCTTTATCCCACAGAATTCACAGTCCGAAATGAAAAGTAATATCCTTTAACAATCCAACACAGAATTTAGAAATAACTTTCCTTATAAGCCCAAACATCAAACTCCAAAGTCTGACTCAATGAGAAAAATCAAACTCTTTTATAGACCCTAAATTTTCTCTAGAACATTCCAGAGGGCTGTGGAATAAGATGAGGTAATTTTCTAACAAAAAATGCAACCCAGAACTTTCTGGAAGGTTCTGAAGTACTTTTCCTTGTAAACATGTTGCTAACAAAAATGAAATTAATCTGTGACTCAGTTTTCGAGAATCTTCTATAAGAAGATTAACAAGATATTTATAGCACTATATGGTCACGCAGTGGGGTGAAAGTGGGAATCAAAAGAATAAATTCTTATGCATAACAATCATCAAACCAAATATGAACTAAATGAATCATAAAAGTTCAGGTTCTACCTGAGTCTTATACATTAAAAATTTCTATCTTATACATTAAAAATTTCTATCTTATACTTAAAAAATTTCTAAGTCCGTGAACTTGACTTTGAGGTCATAGGTATGGGTGGGGGTATTGCTGAATAAAACTTTGAACCTATATCTATCATCATACCAAATATACCACATTAATGACATGGTTTGGAAAATATGAGCTCAAATTCTACCTGGTACAAATACCTTAACCTGGGTCTTAAACATTAAAAATTTCTATGTCCGTGACCTTGACCTTGAGGTCATGGGTATGGGTGGGGGTATTGCTGGATAAAACTTTGGGCCTATGTCTATAATCATACTAAATATAAACCAAATTCATTGCGTGGTTTGAAAAATATAAGCTCAAGTTCTACCTGGTACAAACACCTTAATCGGAGTCTAACCGAAACACTTAATGCCCCCGGCATCATTATTGACTGGACATGAAACAAAAGACCCTTTTTTGACCATTGACCTTTAAGTATGATCTTGACCTTTGAGGTACCAACCTTGGTCATGCGCGCGCCACATCGTCTCATGGTGGTTAACATTTCTGCCAAGTAATTTCAAAATCCATCTAAAAATAAGAAAGTTATTGGCCGAACACGAAAAAGGGCCCCTTTTTGACATTTGACCTTTAAGTATGACCTTTACCTTTAAGGCACAACCTGAGTCATGCGCGCGAAACATCGTCTCATGGTGGTTACCATTTCTGAAAAGTAATTTCAAAATCTATCTAAAAATAAGAAAGTTATTGACCGAAAACGGAAAACAAGGCCCCTTATTTACCTTTCACCTCTAAGTTTGACTTTGACCTTTAAGGTAGCGACCTGGGTCTTGCTCTCTACACATCGTCTCATGGTGGTTAACATTTCTGCCAAGTAATTTCAAAACCAATCGCAAAAATAAGAAATCTATTGACCAAAGACGAAAAAGGCACCTTTTTACCATTGACCTCAAAGTATGACCTTGACCTTTAATGTACCAACCTGGGTCATGCCCGTGACACATCGTCGCATGGTGGTTAACATTTCTGCCAAGTAATATCAAAATCCATTTGAAAATAAGAAAGTTATTGACCGAAAACGAAAAAAGGCCCCTTTTTTACCTTTTGGCATCTAGATATGACTTTGACCTTTGAGGACCAACCCGGGTTATGCACGCGGCACATCGTCTCATGGTGGTTAACATTTCTGCCAAGTAATATCAAAATCCATTTGAAAATAAGAAAGTTATTGACTGGGCACGATTTGCCCATACATTCATACTCGATTTTATGGCCGGTCACAACTTTCTAAGGGAGATAACTCAAAAAGTATAAAGCGAGAGTTATGGTTCTTACGCTCTGCACGTCGTCTAATGTTGATTAATATTTATGTGAAGTTTCGTGAAGATAGCTTGAACGGTTTTCAAGTTATAGAGCGGACGCGATTTTGTGACAGACGGATAGACAAACAGACAGACAGACGCCTGGGGAAAGCAATATGTCTCCCCGAAAAAGGGAGGAGACATAATGAGATCGAACCAATGGTCCGATGAAACTTGGTATGTAGCATAGAGGACTCGGGGCCCATCATTATTTGTTCAAATGATGACAATGATCCAGTTTAAATCAAGGTCAGATTTTGTTGCATATGCTTTAATTTTGGCAAAAGTGGACTATCTCTTCTGCAACAAGGTCTATCGGAACCTGAATTTTATGGTGACTTAGTATATAAATTCAGAAAAATATATAACCGCAATGACTTCAGCACCCAATTTCGTAAAATCATTCTTCGATATAAAAAGATTGGGTACAACATGGATGTTATACGACAGACTGCATGCATGGTAGTTAACCCAATCACGGTTGGCAACTTTGCTTTCTCTTTAATTGCACGCCGGTGGGTCAGGCCTCAGATTCTATGACGGCTCCAACGTAAAGGCTTATTGAGAATTAGAGAGATCTAATTCAAGGTAATGTTGGTTGGTGCCTGACGCTCTGTCTCTGGTCGGGCCCATCGGAGTCTAACTGTTGGTTTTCTTTTGCTCCAGCATTTCAGTGGTTTCTTGCTGTCGAGTCCTCACCGTTGTCTCACCTCTGTGGTTCTTTGATTTTTGTGTTCACGGAGATGTTGCACTGATGAGTTAGGAGGCCTTCATACGGACTGAACAAATTATTTGTCTTAATCGCGACGGAAGTAAGGGCGAGGATTGTGGCCACGTTAAATCGATTTCAGCCCCCTAGTGGAAATCATTTCACTGACCATTCCAAGGCGGTTCTTCTGTGGCGGTTTAGTTATGGTGTTGTTTGTTACTTACTGTGTGTATCACTTGTGTCTTTTTATTTTGGATGGCCATATGGCCATTTTGTGGGAAAGTAACTGTCCTTATGGCCTTCCTTTGTTTAGGTTTCCATTATGGTCTGGTCGCTTAATGTTTGTGTTTCTTTCCCTTTGGTGTCTTTGATGGGTGGAGTAAGTTAATTGTATTGATTCCTGATCTTTGTTTTACTTCTACTTTGTTTGTCTTTCGGAAACTGAAGGAGTAAATTAAGGCACATTGGTATCAAAGGTTCAGTTCACTGCTTGACAATTGACCAAGGCTGCTGAGATATCAAAATTGAAGCTTAATATTCATTAAAAGCTGCTGGGCAAATTGAAGTCAAATTTCATATGAAACTTTATGGGATGAATGAAATGGAACTGGTCCAGGTCACAAGATCCAGATTGCCGTCATGACTACATGTCGCGAAAAAGCTTCATTTTTCTTTTCCTCTCTAGACCCAGTGGGCTTACTGCCTTGAAACTTGGATTTAGCATTGGGGACTTGTAATTTATTTAAATGATGAGTCTGAGTTAACCTCGACCCATCTTACACCAAGGTCAAATTTGTTCATTGAGAAAAGGTGAAAATGAATCATTTTTTGTTCAGGAACATAGGTCATCTGGGCTTTTATAATATCTCTTCGACGGGTTTGATCCAATGACGCCTAGTACAGGGTACCAGAACAGCTTCTTCCCTGGTACCATCATCTTATGGAATCAACTGTCACAGTCAGCCGTAAGCAAGACAACACTGGATGTCTTCCAGAATCATCTGGCTACTTTCTCCCACCCTAGACACCACACATTTTTACCTTTTATATGTTTTTAACCAATTGTATTTACCACCTTTATCCGTGGCACATGGGCCATTCCAATCATTTTGCAAGAACATTCAAATGTGAGGGAAGAAATTAAAGGAGATGCTAGTGATGATTAATAAAACAAAAACTGCACCTGCCCATTTTCACATTAATGTGAAATATTGCATTGTGTATTACCGCTTTATATACTTAACGAAACTATAATTTAAAAACAGACGTACTGTATTAAACTTTATCATACAATGTCGCTGTTATTTAGTGGATAACGTCATATATTAGTAATCATATGTCCACACGTGTAATAACAGCTGGTTACTGGCGCATAACGTCATGAGGCTGCCCCCGCCCATTGGGGATTGACGAAATAAATAGGCTGCATGATGCTTCCACGCAGAGCTGAACCCGACCCGCACACGGGTACTTGTAAACCGCTTGGAGGATCTAAGCCTGCCCAGGCAAAGCAGCGCGAGAGTCGGACCGTCTATGCTTATAAACCCTATTGGTTTCATTGGGCGGCAGGGCTTGAGATGTCATGTCATCTCAATGTCGGGTAAAAGTCGCACGAAATTGGAAGCAACGTCTCCAAAATGACATTTACCGTGTTGACGGGGACGTTAAACATCAAATCAAACAAACAAACAAACGTCATGAGGGCGTCCGTGACAACGCTAGGTTTTCTTTTGAACTTCTTTTGCGATATAATCCGATTTAAGAATCTTACACTCGTCGTTATTATACACGATATTTATGAAACTCTACGAAGGTTCGTTTTATAAATTTAGTATGAAATGACCACTCATGTAAGATCCTCTATATTCTGTTAAACTTGTAAAGGTTGTCTTTAGAGAAAAAGACGCATTACAAATAGGAAATGGGAATGTCTGATTATTGAGACTCTACACTCGCATTACCGAAACGTGCACATGCTTCTATAATCTTGTTGTTTCATATCGCTCAATGCCTTCGCTTTTTATACATCATTTTTGATATTGAAATACGATTTATTACGAGTACTTTCTTATTATATGCAGGTATTATACGGTGAAACGCCCTGTAATCCAAACATGACCCTTTTGGATCTCGAAGAATTTGGGAAACTCGGGGCTTCTCTCGGCGTGATCACAATGGTGGATGGCACCTACGCCAGTCCTGTTTGTCAACAGGCGATCAAACATGGAATCGACATTTCAATTCACAGCTGGTAATTTAGGGGCATTTATGTTGCGTTAATACACCATCAGATTAAGTGTATACGTTCTCCTTAATAGAGGTCTACTCCAAGAGGAATGACTTTGCTACCGGGGAAGTAAGTCGTTCCTTTTTGTGTAGATCCTTTTTATTGCAGCGCTAGGCGTATTGAAAAACAAACAGGAGGCAATGGCAACTGTGTCCCTTGTAAACAAAATGAGAAAATATATTACATGAGCTCATTTTATTTTAAATGAAACGTTTTCACAGGTTTGTTGAAAATAATTAAGTATATAGCTGACACATTTCATTGCTTTAAACGGTTCATTCCTTAACACTACATTTATCTTCACTGTAGCCGATGCTAGTATAATGTGGATGTCATAGAACACTTTCCCGTTGTTCACTTTAACGTGTTCGTAAACCTGGGCATGGATACTGGAGAAATCATGCATCCTATGTCTTCTGCTATGTTGCCCGGCGGTGGAGTATCACCATTTACATGAAACATTATCTACATTTTAACTAAAAGCAAATGATGTGAATTAAAAGTACTGGTACTGCAACAGTCAAATGTTGTCAATTTAGTCATCTGTCAATTTCGTGTGCTGTTTATCTGTTATATAAATATCGGTAGTTTAATCGAAAAACGTCGACCTGGACGATTCTTATTAAATGCGGACCGATTGTTTCCCAGAATTTTTCACTGTTTGCAACTCCACGCCTTCATTTGTGAAGCATTGCCGATGTAACTAAAGTAATCATGAATGTTGATATTGATGTCTAGCTGCTGACTCGGTTTGCCTGTTGCCCGTTTTGTTTAGTGTCGTCGCTTGTTGTTTCGACTCGTGGGAAGAATTTGGGATCTGATTGTATCAGTTCCTGATCGTTTCTCTTTTTTAATTTACTTGCAGTACGAAATACATTGGAGGACATTGTGACCTGTCTGCAGGTTGTCTCACATTTGCAAAGGTCAGCCATTGGCAAAAGATGAAACGATATCAAACCTCTCTTGGAGGGCAACTTGTGAGTTTTCATTCGTAACAATCAGGCACTTGCCAAAAACAACCTATCTGCAGATAAATGTCTGTATTTGCAGCTGAAGATAAAATGCAGTTATACAAAGCTGTAAGACTTTTGGCTGGTTTAACTCAAATTTGCCGATTTATACATAAATATCCTTCTCCACCGATTCAGACAAAATATTTTTCTACAAGTCTTATGTTATTTTCTACCGACCGTTCATATGCAGTCGTTGCTTTATAGTTTCTTTTATCTTAATCATTGTCCTGCGGAACACGACAACCCTATATTTGGAAACAGACCAGGCTCTTCACTGTCTGGCATTTAGTTTGTGAACTGAATGAAAAAAGAAGTGGATGCAATGATCAGGAATCGATACAATTAACCCACAGCTCCCATCAGATACACCAAAGGGAAAGAAATACAAACATGAAACAATAGACCCTAATGGAAACATCAATAGCGGAAATCCAAAAAGACAGTTTCTTTCCCACAAAATGGCCAATAGGCTATCTAAAATAAAATATACATATTATAAAAAGAACACATGGGAGTGGTTGATAGTCAGCAATGGTTGTGGCTAAATTAATTTATTCAACGGGACAAGGCATAATTGGCTGTACTTTGCTGGTGCACGTATTCTTATGTGATTTTGTGCGTGTCTTCATGTGACGACATGACTTGTACAACACAGTCCATCTGCTCCTTCAAGGGTTTCCTCTTTGTGCCATTCTACAGTAATTCTCTCCCTTCCACTGATTCAATGTTGTCAAGGCAGTTTTCAGTTTCTGGCGAAAGAATTTGTACCATACTGGTAAATACTTATGTAGTTAAACTGACCGGCTCGTTATGACTTAAATAGTGTTAACTGGGTAGTCGGTTGTTATGTGATTGTTACACTTCCTGGTCATCTTCATTTATATTCTGGGATGGCAGTTGGTGATATTGTAGTTGCTTTTTCTATCTTTTACCCAAATATCCTCTTGCCATTTTTTGGTTTGATGTATTTTGTTGAGTTGTGTGTAGCTGTTATGTTTTTTTTCTGTCTATTGCAATGTATCTGTAAAGACTGATCTTCGCAACAGATTCTTTAAAGTATTGACAAGGTACTTAATACATTTCCTCTTCATCTGGGAGCTTATCATGCACTCGTCTTTAATTTCTCTTAATATCCTAATAATTATACATCACTGCTGAATTTGATGCCAGGGGATTTGCATTACATTTTTGCATTACAATGCGAATGGCTTGTTTGTCGTGGCTGATTCGTTCTGGCGTTCCTTGGGAATTCTTCACCAAAGCTCCAGGTAGGAAATATTTAGGGAAATGAAGGGAGATTTTTTCTTAAGTTATATTGATGATATAGTGTGTCTACTCATAAGAATAACCTTATTGGGGCGATTCTGAAAAGGTTTGGATGAACCACAGTTAAAATAAGGGTGAGGGTGTTAAGTTAAACCCATCAGTAATTTTTATTTTTTATTGACCGTTCTTAGGAGATTCTTTTTGCTGTGGTTCCTTCATGTTTTGTTTTGGTGGTTCTCCCTAATCATATATGTCGTTACTTTGGTTATTCCTATTCTCCGCCCCCCCCCCCGACCCCACCCCACCCAACCCCTTGTTTGTTTGTTCGTTTTTAGATACGTTTGTCCTTCCTGTTTAATTTTTGTCATGTTGGTGATTCTAATTCTCCACCCCCCATTATGTATATTGCTCCTTTTAGTAAGGTCTGGGTATTCTGAGTCACCACCTGTTTGGCAAAGAGCTGCTGACTCGGTTTGCCTGTTGTCCGTTTTGTTTACTGCCGTCGCTCCATGTTTCGACTTCTTTCCCAAATGATATTGTGGGAAGAATTTTGGATCTGATTGTATCAATTCCTGATCGTTTCTCTTTTCAATTCCCCTATATTATCCCTATGATGCCGTATGATCTGGAGCTATAATTAACTCTCAGTGCTTCGAACTACCCCTGTCTAGAACAACTGCCAGAATCCAAAATGTTTTCGAGCCATTAAAGTTCGACCATTCATGTAACAAATATGTTTGTAATATTCTTACACTGTTATGCGTTACCTGCTTTCCTAGGATTTTTTTGTTTGTTTGATTTGAGGTTAAACGTCCCCGTCAACATTATAAAGGCCATTTTGGAGACGTTGCTTCCAATTTTGTGGGACTTTTACCGGACATTGAGATGAAATGACATCTCAAGCTCTGTCGCCCAATGAAACCAATAGGGTTTATTAGCATGGACGGTCCGCCTCGCACCGCGGTTCCTGGACAGGCTTAGATCCTCAAAGCGGTTTACCAGTACTAGTGTACAGGCCGGATTCAGCTCTGCGTGGAAGCATCATGCAGCCCATATATTTGTTCAAGCCCCTATGGGCGGGGGCCGTTCTAGGATTTATTTACTTTTTAACATGCATATATTATAAAAAATGAAAGTTGCTCTGTTCGCCCGTTGGAACAACAAACGTACAATGAAATCTGGGTCCGAGAATATAACTAGTAAGAAAAGGTCACCCAGTAAGTACACAATCAAAGAACGCAGCCATCTCAAGTCCCCTATATAAAGTAAGTGGCACAGAGGCACACACAAAAACAGACGAAACATGACCCAACGGCACAAAGCCAGTCAATAAGTAGTTTAGCTCGTAGTACCAAAGCGTTAGTCCAAAATCATTAATCCATAGACAAATGGCAAATATTAATGTTCAGACCAACAGGCATGGACTCCAGAAGAGTGTAATCAGGTGTCCTAGGACAGTAAGCATTACTTGATGAGCAAGCTTCGCCCACCATGCCTATCGACCTGAACGAAGAAAAGGAATAAATGCCGAGAAGGCCATGTCCGAGATTTTGGAAGTCTTCTGGCAAACACATCAAAAATAATTCTGGAAATGGCCACGTTGTACGGACCAACAAGATCATGATGTCTCCCATAGAACTTCTTTAGTGTTGATACCCGTTTGGTTTTTTGATACCCCTGGCATAACAACCTGGTAGTTGGCACCTGGCCACGTTCAATAAAGTCCTGATACTTGGAACAGGCTCTAGCATAACGGATTAACTGTGAAACGTAAACTCCGTATACTGGTACAGACTGGATATTACTGCTCAGGAAGGGAAAGTTAACAAATAAGACATTGCAAAAACGACCGCCTTGGGTAATAAAACCTTCGGCCCGAGGTTATAAAACTTTTTTCATGCTCAACTCAATTGAGTATGGAATTAGTACGGTTCACAAGTATTAAAATACAAACGAATCGGGTAATGTCCTGCTTAAATCTGCAAAGAATATTGCCTATCGACCTGAACGAAGAAAAGGAGTAAATGCCGAGAAGGGCATGTCCGAGATTTTGGAAGTCTTCTGGCAAACACATCAAAAATAATTCTGGAAATGGCCACGTTGTACGGATCAACAAGATCATGATGTCTTCCATAAAACTTCTTAAGTGTTGATAGCGGTTTGGTTTTTTGATACCCCTGGCATAACAACCTGGTAGTTGGCACCTGGCCACGTTCAATAAAGTCCTGATACTTGGAACAGGCTCTAGCATAACGGATTAACTGTGAAACGTAAACTCCGTATGCTGGTAAAGACTGGATATTACTGCTCAGGAAGGGAAAGTTAACAAATAAGACACTGCAAAAAACGACCGCATTGGGTAATAAAAGCTTCGCCTCGAGGTTATAAAACTTTTTCATGCTCAACTCAATTGAGTATGGAATTTGTAATGCTCATAAGTATTAAAATACAAACAAATCGGGTAATGTCTTGCTTAAATCTGCAAAGAATGTTTTGTCCTGCTCCTAAATTTAAAAATGCCAACAATTGTTGGTATTTTAAAATGTATGAGCAGTATAAATTTCATTCTCAAGTGAGTTGAGCACAAAACATTTATTACATAGGGGTCAAGCTTTTACTGTTCAAACAAATCATTAACGGACCTTTATGAAACTTCATACAGTGAAAGATAGCGTTAAATATCTTGGGCCACTTTCAGCATCTCCTACTAATGCGTATTGAAGTTCACTATTCATAGACTGAATTCGTTCCATTTCTCACAAACTCACTCGGTACATTTATCTAACAATACTTGGGCCCCGTCAAGCGATTTTGGTACTCATCACCTATGCGAGCAGCGAAGGTTCAGGCGAGCCTGCGCATCCGCGCAGTCTCGCCAGAACCTTCGCTGCTCGCTCATACAAGCAGTGAGTCAAGAGGAACCTTCAGACAGAAAGCCATATCCCTGGCCCCTCTGAATGGCTGGGCATGCGCAGTTAAAATTTGTCATGACGGAATGCTCGAAGACACAAATTCGCTTGGCGGGGCTCACTTAAAGATGTAAACGCGTATTTTATTGTCTTGTTCTTCAGTCTCCACATGATGCTAGTCTTCTGTTACGGGGTGTACAAACACTGCACTTACGTATGCAAAGACACAGCTCGAATGCGCTTAGAGTGGCCATATTCCTAGAAAACCATCCCAAGGTGAGAAATATAGTCACATCGGTGATTTCGCAAAAAGATGTATCTAAGACAGCCTGGGGCCAGTTGTTCAAAACTAACAACGTCGTTAGTTAGCATATCGTTAAAACTTTTATCATTTATTATGGCAAATATGCTAATATTTTTGCTGAAAAAAAGTGAGCCTGCTCACATTTTTTCAACTAAAATACCACAATTTTAAATATTAAACTTGCTATAACAGTAAACAATATGACCACTAACGAGCTCGTTAAGCTAACTGCAGCTGGTGTTGTGCCGTGTGGCGGCCGTAAAAAGTCTCCCCGTACATCAACCATAGTGCAGTTTATAGTTTACTTTTGGTCCTTTGAGATCAGCGTGAATATTCTGAGAAATCAGAAATCAATTATTGGTTTAGACTCATATTCTAGACTGTTTTATAATTATTTGGACCCCGTTTTGATTTATATCAGTCTTTGAATCGACTGCCTATTCGAAATTCGCAAAATTGCAGTATGTTTCATCTGGCTTTCTTTGCCGGATCATTACAGGGTCACTGATGAGGCTTTATTAGCCGAAACTACGTAGGATGACCCATCTTCTTTCTTATGAATGTTTTCATTGCTTTTAAAGGAACTCATTTTTGATTTTTATTTGAACAACTGGGCCCTGGCATTTTGACAAAGCTGCATTTCACAACATTTATTGTGTCAGAAAGAAAATGCATTATTCATGCCAAAAGGGAAGTTTCCATGATTCTGCATTGTATCATCTAGCATGGACAAACCAATTGGAGATATAACGGGAATTATAAGCTGACTTATGTAAGGTGTGCGACGGTGTGTTTGTTTGTTCTGCAGACAAGGAGAAGTGTACATGTGTTGATAAGTAAGGATCGTTTCGATCACATTCAGGTTATGGTAGCCAGTAATTGGTATAATGATACAATGCATGTTACTATGGAAAAAGTAAGAAGTATGAAAATGTGATCAAATATTAACTGCGAGATCCCAAAATAAATTTTGAACACGAGAACTCAGTTACATTTATTTACCAGACTGTTGTAACAGGATTTGATATATCACTTAATTGGTCTCCTTTAAAGATAACTGCAAAAAAAATTTAAATCGCTATTTTGAAGGATTCTATACAAACTAGAAATTGTGTTTGTGAAACACTATGCGCCTAACCATATGCTTGTCCCTAAATGGAACAGGAAACAGTACCTCATGATCATTTGCATTTAAAATAAACCTGTCAAATATTAACAGACTTTAACCAATTCAGGTCATCTATGCCTTAGTAGCAAACAGACTGCCAGATATCATGAGCCTAGCTCAAGTTGTTCTACAGTTATTTTGTTCACAAGGTTTCCCTATGGCCAAAATGTATAAGTCCAAAAAGGGGCATAACTCCATTAAATATTTTCAGAATTTCGTCAAAAGTTAATCAGGTCATCTACACATTAGACCCAAACTATATACCAAATATCATGAGCTTAGCTCAAGCGGTTCTCCAGATATTTTGTTCACAATGTTTCCCTATAGCCACAATGCATAAGTCAAAAAGGGGGCATAACTCCGTTAAATGTTTTCGGAATTTCGTCAAAAGTTAATCAGGTCATCAACACCTTAGACCCAAATAGTCTACTAAATATCATGAGCCTAGTTCAAGCGGTTCTCCAGATAATTTGCTCACAAAGTTTCCCGATAGTCGCAATGCGTAAGTCCGGAAAAGAGCGTAACTCCATTAAATATTTTCGGAATTTCATCAAAAGTTCATCAGGTCATCTATACCTTAGACCCAAACTGTCTACTAAATATCATGGGCCTAGCTGAAGCAGTTCTCCAGATATTTTGCTCACAAGGTTTCCCCATTGCCACAATGCATAAGTCCGAAAAGGGGCGTTACTCCATTAAATATTTTCGGAATTTCATCAAAAGTTAATCAGGTCATCTGCACATTAGACCCAAACTCTCTACTAAATATCATGAGCCTAGCTCAAGCGGTTCTCCAGATATTTTGTTCACAAGGTTTCCCCATAACCGCAATGCATAAGTTCGAAAAGGGGCGTTACTCTGTAAATTATTTTCGCGATTTCGTCAAAAGTTAACCAGGTCATCTACACCTTAGACCCAAACTGTTTACTAAATATCATGAGCCTAGCTCAAGTGATTCTCCAGATATCTTGCTCACAAGGTTTCCCCATAGCCACAATGCATAAGTCCGAAAAGGGGCGTGACTCTGCAAAGACAAGTCCGGCGAAAAAAAATAATAAAATAAGTGTCCGCTTATTTTTCATGCATATTCCATATATGAAATTTCGAGATCCTGGCTCAAACCATTCTTGAGTTTCCTACAGGTGAAAGCGTAACGGACACACGGACAGACAGACAGACAGACAGACGGACAGACAGACAAGACAGAACCAATATGCCCCATCAACTTCTTCGATGTTGGGGGCATAAAAATCGAACAATTTTCTTCAGTCATCTGTTGTTGAACAGAGATAGAAAAATACGTTTTAACTACATTTATCAGGTTCAGTCAGTCCTCTACCCAGGTCTACCGTCTCACCCACAGCATGAACTGACGCAAAAACAGATGTCAGGATTCAGTGGAATGTTGGCTGTAGAACTACATGGTGGACTGGCTGCTGGAAAAGCCTTTGTTGAAGTACGTATACCAATTAGCATAGAAATCGCTTGCAACCCAATACTTTCTTCTACGGTCTGCTGATTTGAACGTTGTAGGGGTAAAACGTGACAGGGCCTGATTGTAGCCTAAAATATGTATTTTCGGTTCTTCTTAAGAGAGAAGGTTTTTTAAGATTATCCCAAATAGACGTTTCAGAAAAGAAATACGGAAGTTTATATATGAAGGTTTTCACAGGTTTACATAAGTAAACTTTTTTATTTCTAAAAGTATATTGCATAAACAGTTACAAGCATGAAAAAAACCATTCAGTTACATAATTATTATATACATAAATATCGTGTATCTAAACACAATGTTATTTTCTAAACATATCTAATAGTTTCCTATATAAAGGTTTGTAGTGCAATATGTACTCGTAATATATATCTCTTGATACGTCAAAAACTTGTTGCACGACCCGCAGAAAAAGCAACCGACTGAAGTCGTTTTTTTCTAAGAGTGCCCTAAAATCACCATGTCATTCTGTCATTCTGTAATTCTGTCAGTCTGTCAGTCTGTCATTCTGTCTGTCCGTCCGTAACCCGTTTGTGAAAATTGGTGATAGTGACTTAACCGCTTGGAATATTTAAACAATTTTTGGCATACTGATAGATATCAATGAGATCTAACCAATGAATTTACGAAATATTACATTCCATTTAGTATAGCCTCGCCGAGGCGAAAAATGTGAAAATTTTCGAACATTTTTGAACTGCTTCTCCTCGGAAACCGTTGGGCCGATTGAAGTCAAATTTCATATGGAGCCTCTATTGGATGGGGGAAACCAAAATTTGCTCATGGGGTCAAGGTCACATGACCAAAATGGCCGCCAAGCCATATGTGGTTTGTCTGTCTGTCTGTCCGTAACCCGTAAGTGAAAATTGGTGATAGTGACTTAACCGCTTGGAATATTTAAACAATTTTTGGCATACTGATAGATATCAATGAGATCTAACCAATGAACTTGCGAAATATTACATTCAATTTAATATAGCCTCGCCGAGGCGAAAAATGTGAAAATTTTCGAACTGCTTCTCCTCGGAAACCGTTGGGCCGATTGAAGTCAAATTTCATATGGAGCCTCTATGGGATAGGGAAACCAAAATTTGCTCATGGGGTCCAGGTCACATGACCAAAATGGCCGCCAAGCCATATATGGTAAAAACCCTTCAAAAATAGTTTTCTCCAGAACCACTGGGCAAATTTCCACGAAACTTGATAAATAGCATCTGGGATGTAGGCCTATCATAAGTTGCTAAAATGGTGACCCTGGGTTGACCTTGACCTTCTTTGGGTCCGTCCGTAACCCGTTTGTGAAAATTGGTGATAGTGACTTAACCGCTTGGAATATTTAAACAATTTTTGGCATACTGATAGATATCAATGAGATCTAACCAATGAACTTACGAAATATTACATTCCATTTAATATAGCCTCGCCGAGGCGAAAAATGTGAAATTTTTCGAACATTTTTGAACTGCTTCTCCTCGGAAACCGTTGGGCCGATTGAAGTCAAATTTCATATGGAGCCTCTATGGGATGGGGGAAACCAAAATTTGCTCATGGGGTCAAGGTCACATGACCAAAATGGCCGCCAAGCCCTATATGGTTTGTCTGTCTGTCCGTCCGTAACCCGTTTGTGAAAATTGGTGATAGTGACTTAACCGCTTGGAATATTTAAACAATTTTTGGCATACTGATAGATATCAATGAGATCTAACCAATGAACTTGCGAAGTATTACATTCCATTTAGTATAGCTTCGCCGAGGCGAAAAATGTGAAAATTTTCGAACTGCTTCTCCTCGGAAACCGTTGGGCCGATTGAAATAAAATTTCATATGGAGCCTCTATGGGATGGGGGAAACCAAAAATTGCTCATGGGGTCCAGGACACATGACCAAAATGGCCGCCAAGCCATATATGGTCTGTCTATCTGTCCGTCCGTAACCCGTTTGTGAAAATTGGTGATAGTGACTTAACCGCTTGGAATATTTAAACAATTTTTGGCATACTGATAAATATCAATGAGATCTTATCAATGAACTTGCGAAATATTACATTCCATTTAGTACAGCCTCGCCGAGGCGAAAAATGTGAAAATTTTCGAACTGCTTCTCCTCGGAAATCGTTGGGCCGATTGAAGTCAAATTTCATATGGAGCCTCTACGGGATGGGTGAAACCAAAATTTGCTCATGGGGTCCAGGTCACATGACCAAAATGGCCGCCAAGCAATATTTGGTAAAAACCCTTCAAAAATAGTCTTCTCCAGAACCACTGTGCAGATTTCCACGAAACTTGATAAATAGCATCTGGAACGTAGGCCCATCATAAATTGCTAAAATGGTGACCCTGGGTTGACCTTGACCTTCTTTGTGCCTAGGTCAAACTTTGACACATATGCTTTTGTGTTGGATTTTATCCTGCAAACGAATCAGAATACAGTACTAGAGTATAAGATATATTTTTGCTCCTTACGATAAGGCGCATTTATTGGGGGAACCGTTTTATGTCCAGGTCACATGACCAAAATGGCCACCATACCCATATATGGTAACACTCATAAAGCTAAAAGCATCCGGCGGGTCGTGCACTTCAGCTGAAGCACTGGTTTTCAGAGATATTTAGCCCAAATCTTAAATACAATGCCGTTAATGTGCCTTTGCAATGAACTTCCAGAAACTTTGAAACTAAGAATAAAAAGAAGAAAAAAAACCTGGAAGGTTGAATGAGATTATGAAATTTGAAGAATAAAAGAGTATAATAATAAAGCACAGTTGGGTACCAGTGCTACAGTACAGTACAGTACATAAGTATACTTGATGTGCCCATCAATCTGTGTTGTATAGGTCATGTCGTGACAAAGGAAAATTGCAAGTTAAAGTGAAGTTTATAGACTTTATTCCATGATTGTATTAATTTTCCTTGATTGTGTAAAATGACAGTTAATGCTAATCGCGTTGTACTCTGCAACAGAATGTTAAACTTGCAAGACTAGGATTGGCACTTGGGGGTGTGATAACTCTTGTGCAACATCCAGCATCTACAACGTATGGGCCGACACTCAAGACAGATGAGGAGAGGGCAGAAGCTGGTATCAAGGACGGAGTGATAAGAATAAGGTATTATATTTACATTTCCAGTGTAAAGTCTAATGTAAACTATAGAAAACAACTGCGTTCATACTTTCATGAACGCATCGAATCACATGATTTTCAGTGACGTTAAGTGACGTCATTCTAAATCATTGTTCTCTGCGGGCGTTGATGACGTCAACGCTGCTCCGCTCTTTGTAGAAAAACAGCGTGTAAATGTTTTTCAGCTTTAAAAGTTTTCCCTACAAGCATTTTTTCGCCCACTGATGAGGGGCAAATAATGTAAATATTAAAAATAAACTTATTTTTTCTGCTGTTCCTGAAAGTAAAAACGACAGTGGGTCGCTAACAAAGTTTACATTAACCCCTTCGGGGTTCATTTACTCTGCACGCGACCCACTGCGTTCATATTTCCATGAACTGCAGAAAAATAAATTTCATTTCTTAAATGAATGGCCAAATTAGAAATTAAAGTAATATGAATGGCAAAATTAAACAGAAATAATTCTTAAGCATGACAACATTATACCCCCACCCCAAATACCAAATCTAAATTGTTAAAGATAAGGGGGGAATAAGGCGCTTTATGGGATACTTGAAATACTGTAAATGAAAAACGGATATGAAATAATTATAACATTCATAATAATGCATGTATAATTTAAAGTATACATACACGCAAGCTTCTTTAATTTCATAATTTGCATACTTTTACTTGAAATTGCACACCTTATGACAGACTATACTGAAAGAAGGTCATTCCCCTGTTCCCTATCAAATACAAAATAAACAATTTTAAACAAAATGTGTATAAACCAGTGACACATAATTCAATCCTTTTCAGTGTTGGTCTGGAAGATCCTGACGATCTGATAAAAGACTTTAGGATGGCGCTTGAGAAAGTACCGGAGTAAAATAAACAAAGGAGTGGAGCTACAGCGGGGCAGTATGATTAGTGCACTTTTGATTTGAATCCTTCCTATTTATTATTATTCCACTAAACCTAGTTGGAAACGAAATTTAATGTGCTTTGAAACCACAAAACATCAGTGTACTTATGTAGTTTTCATAGAGACCTTAGAATATACGTTGCTTTTGTTCGTTATTTTACATGCGTTAATACAGTAAATACTTGGTTAGCCTTAGACAATTTTATAGGGGCGAGATTAAATCAAGGGGTTTGGCTATAATTTAGCAAATTTTAGCAAAAAAAAAGACAGCAGACTGTGTGGCATATTAAACGACATTCAGTGCCATGGCGCGAACACGTAGTATTTGTTTGTTTGTTTGATTTGAGGTTTAACGTCCCCGTCAACACTGTAAAGGTCATTTTGGAGACGTTGCTTCCAATTTTGTGGGACTTTTACCCGGCATTGAGATGAAATGACATCTCAAGCCATGCTGCCCAATGAAACCAATAGGGTTTATAAGCATGGACGGGCTGACTCGCACCGCTTCGCCTGGACAGGCTTAGATCCTCTAAGCAGTTTACCAGTACTCGTGTGCGGGTCGGTTTCAGCTCTGCGCGGAAGCATCATGCAGCCCATATATTTCTTCAACCCCCAGTGGGCGGGGGCGCACACACGTAGTATAACGTGACGTGAACTTGTGCAAAGTTTCTGACGTCACGGCGCCACAAACCCGTAGGTAACAACTTGGGCGCTCGAATAAAAGTTTCTCAGCGCTTTTCACTCTGTACGAAAGTTTGCAAACAAATAATTTATTTTAGCCTTAGAAATTATTTTCGAGTTTGAGACGCAACTGCAGTAGCAGTGTGCAGTTATTCCAACGGGCCAGTCAAACAAGGAAAGCCGTGGAAGGTAAAGATTTAGCTGAAATTTCTAAAAGTCTGTTCAAATAAATATTGCAAAGATTTTAACTCGCAGTTTCGTGGTTTTCCCATGTATAAAAGGTTGCACGTTTTTGTTTACACTTGTAAATTAGTGACCTGAACAGTAGGTCCGGTCTATAAACGGTCACTAGACGCATTATAGGTCAGTAGAAGGTTTTTTAGGGCACTACCGATTATAGCGTATAGTTATTCGAACCCCTTTATTAGGTTACTAGAATGCCTGATTGCGGTATAAAGTTTGATATTGCCGTTGATGCAACGCGCCGTTTGATGACGGTAGTATATCACCCAATGCTTTATAATTTTAGCTGAGCCACGCCGAGCACATTCGTGTCTTTGGCCATGTCTGTAAAATAAAATAAATCATCCTGCGCAACGACTTTGTTAGAAGAAAGCTATCTATGTCAGCCCGTAGAATGTTTGGGTCAAAGAATAACCCAATAATGCACTGCAAAGATTCGTGTGAAACTGCATGAATATGCAGGCTGATCTGAGTCTTCGCTGGGCGCGTATGTCCGAAGTCACATTATCGCCTCACGTATTTCAGTTTTATAAGAGTCTTATATGGGGTTCTATTGTAGCTTGGCGTTTCCAACACTCGGAATGATCATGATGGGTGGTACCTCGGTGAGGTTCCGCGCAGCACGGTTATCCCAAGGAAACGTATATACTCCTTTATCACATGACGTCGCGTCTGAGAATGTTATAACGCCATGTATTAAATTTTGTAATCAACTGGTGGATTGAATATGCAAATTGGTTAGATACGCCCCGTAACGTTACACGTACGGCGTCCTTAACGACGTTGCGATTACTAATGGCGGAATATTGACATTTTTTGTAAACAAATCGTTAATAAAATGCGTTTTAAATGCCATATGATAAATAGAATCTTACACTCATACTCATGTATTATAAGATTTATTAAACTTGTTGAGGAAAAGGCATAAAATATTTGGCGAAGCCTCGCATTTTATCCCATTTGCTCAACTTCAATAAATTCAATTAAGAAATGAATTATAATTTTTTGCTGTTCATGAAATATAGAAGTGAAGACAATGATCAGGAATCGATACAATTAACCCACAGCTCGCACCAGAGACACCACCCACAGCTCGCACCAGAGACACCAAGGGACAACTAGACCCTAATGGAAACATCACTAGCGGAAAGCCAAAAGAACAGCTACTTTCCCACAACGTGGCCGATTTGCCATCCAAAACAATAATATAAGCGATACACACACTCAAAGACAATCCATAAAAAAAAAACCCACGACAGAAGTACCGCATTGGATCGGTCAGTGAAACAATTTGTACTGGGAGTGGGGTGGGGCTTAAATCATTAGGTTTACTGTGTATGAAGAGATTCAATAAAACAGAGTCTCCGATTTTCGTTCTTTTGTGTGTTCTTTGTTTCCAAAGGCAACCTTTTAGCTTTTTATTTTACCTCACTGCAGCTGGTGTTAAGTGCCGTGTAGCGGCCGTAAAAGTCTCCCCGTGCTTCCCCGTTGTGCAGATTATATGTTCTTTTCCTTTGGGAACATTTAGCCCATTCTGGTTACATTGAAAATCGAATATCGCTTCCCGTCCTAGGAGGCGAATGCAGCCTTGCAAACTATATTGCTGTGTATGAAGAGACTCAATAAAATCGAGTCTCCGATTTTCGTTCTTTTATATGTTCTTTGTTTCAAAAGGCAACATTTTAGCTTTTTATTTTACAATGGAAATGTAAATATTAATACATGAACCCGCATTTAAGATCCTATATATAATTAAACATCAGTGACTCAAATTTATTAAAATCGTTGAGGCAAAAAGCATAAAATGCTCGGCGAGGCCTCGCATTTTATCCCTTTTCCTCAACTCGTTTAATAAACTTATTAATACATGAACACTCATGTATGATCCACTATAACTGTAATGAATACACAAAAATATATTTACATAGGAACAGATAAGGTGGGTATTTTGTGATAACTGAAGTTTTCGTATTTCTCCATATAAACCTATGTTGTGGGTATTCATTAGAACCGCCTCAGCGGTTCTAATGAATACCCACAACATAGGTTTTTATGGAGAATTGACAACAATTATCCTTCAATTATCACAAAATACCTACCTTATCTGATTCCATGAATTATTTTATAGAAAATCTAGAAGACATCCTTAAGTTATCCACAGTAAGTCTCCTAAAATGGGGCTATAATTATCACTCAGTAGCTCGATCTACCCGTGTCTCGAACACGTTTTCATTATCCCAAAGATGTTCGAGCCATTGAAATTCGACTGTATAGGTATATAAAACATTGCAGTATAACCGTATACTTGCATTGAATAGCTGCTGCTTCTTACCTTCATTAGGATAACATACTCACGTAGCATTGTGGATTCTTTCAGGTTGCACTACGGTAGAAAATTGATTTTTGAAAGCTGTACTTGCTTTGGGAGAACTTTCAGCACAGAAATGAATATTCTGCTGCTTCTGATTGGATTTGGTGTTAAAAGCCATTATTTTTCTGAATAAAAAGTATTATAATATGAGTAGATATTTTCTGTTGTGAAAAGCAGCTGATTTAAACAGAAAGAAAATCGTGCAGACTGGTCACTGGAAATGCCTAGATTATTCGCTGCGGTATGGGTTTGTTCACACTGACTGCCGAAACTCGTATGCCACATGACACCCCAAATTTTTCAGCTGCTTCTTGAAGGTAAATGGCCTTCCTGTCATATTATATGCCTTATTATGGACTCATTAGACTTGTTGAAATGTGGCAGAACATGGAATATGCACCAGTTTACACTGCGAGTAAGGGGATATATTTTTACTGTAGTAGGCTACCACCTTCATAACCCAAAACTGACATTTTATCTGATGATTTGTGATCCTTGTTCTTATTTCTGTCGCATACGTAGATTCTGGGTGACCAGAAGAACCTTTTAAATTGGTAACTGTGAACTATTGCGCACAATCCGTGAGTTTAAGGAAGAAAAACACGTGTGCGCATATATCTTCCACTTTTCTCAGTAAAAAGTGGAGTAATACACAGAGTTGTTTTGTTTGTTTGTTTCACGTTTCCGTCAACACCCACGAGAGGTAGTTCGAACTATATACAAAAGTAGATGCTTTTAGACAAAATATTTTGTTCATGATAGGGGCTACTCTTACAGACTTTGCCCCAATTAAAACAAGTTGGCTGCTTTCAAAAAGCATCCAATAGGTTTGGTCTTGTCAGTCTACATTCTGATTTGAGCCAGCTGATATCATTATCCCACTTAATGCATTTAACTTTAAACGTTCCAAGGTGGTTCTTCTGTCGCGGAATATTTTTGTTATGATTTGTCTGAAGTTTGGAGGCCTTCATGCGGACTGAGCAAATTATTTGTCTAAATCGCGACGGAAGTGAAGGGCGAGGATTGTGGCCACGTAAAATCGATTTAAGCCACCCCCCCCCCACCCCCCAGTGGAATTCTTTTCCGCTGACCGTTCCAAGGCGGTTCTTCTGTCGCGGTTTGTTTTTGTTAGCTCACCTGTCACGTAGTGACGAGGTGAGCTTTTGGGATCACTTTTTGTCCGTCGTCCGTCGTGCGTGCGTCCGTGCGTCCATACGTGCGTCCGTGCGTAAATATTTTCTTCACACAACATCTCCTCCTAAACCACTGATCTGATTTTTACCAAACTTCACAGGAATACTCCTTAGGAGGTCCCCTTTCACAGTTGTTCAAATGGTTCCGGTCCGTTGCACATCTAGGGCACAGGAGCCAAAAATAGATTTTTTTTCACCGAAAACTAAAAAAAATCTTCTTCTCTGAAACCACAAGGCCCAGGTCTTTGATATTTGGTATGAAGCTTCATCTAGTGGACCCCTACCAAGATTGTTCAAATTATAGTGCTGGGGCCCAAAATGCCCCCGCCCTAGGGCCCTTTGGTTTTACATAGGACTATATAGGGAAAATCTTGAAAAAATCTTCTTCTCTGAAACCGCAAGGCCAAGGTCTTCGCTATTTGGTATGAAGCTTCATCTAGTTACCCCTACCAAGATTGTTCAAATTATAGTGCTGGGGCCAACAATGCCCCCGCCCCGGGGCCCTTTGGTTTAACATGGGCTTATATAGGGAAAACCTTTAAAAATCTTCTTCTCTGAAACCGCAAGGCCCATATCTTTGATATTTGGCATGAAGCTTCATCTAGTCGACCCCTACCAAGATTGTTCAAATTATAGTGGTGGAGCCAAAAATGTCCCCACGCCGGGGCCCTTTGGTTTTAAATGGGCTTATATAGGGAAACTCTTTAAAAATCATCTTCTCTGAAACCGCAAGGCCCAGGTCTTTGCTATTTGGTATGAAGCTTCATCTAGGGGACCCCTACCAAGATTGTTCAAATTATAGTGCTGGGACCAAAAATGCCCCCGCCCCGGGGCCCTTTGGTTTTACATGGGCTTATATAGGGAAAATCTTTAAAAATCTTCTTCTCTGAAACCGCAAGGCCTATATCTTTGATATTTGGTATGAAGCTTCATCTAGTCGAACCCTACCAAGATTTTTCAAATTATAGTGCTGGGGCAAAAAATGCCCCCGCTCCATGGCCCTTTGGTTTTACATGGGCTTATATAGGGAAAATCTTTAAAAATCTTCTCTGAAACCGCAAGGCCCAGGTCTTAGCTATTTGGTATGAAGCTTCATCTAGTGGACCCCTACCTAGATCGTTCAAATTATAGTGCTGGGGCCAAAAATGCCCCCGCCCCGGGGCCCTTTGGTTTTACATGAGCTTATATAGGGAAAACCTTTAAAAATCTTCTTCTCTGTAACCGCAAAGCCCAGGTCTTTGCTATTTGGTATGAAGCTTCATCTAGTGGACCCCTACCAAGATTTTTCAAATTATAGTGCTGGGGCCAAAAATGCCCCCGCCCTGGGGCCCTTTTGTTTTACATAGGCTTATATAAGGAAAATCTTTAAAAATTCTTCTTCTCTGAAACCGCAAGGCCCAGGTCTTTGATACGAGGACTGTTCAAATATGAATGCAAGTAGAACGTTTTCTCATGCACTAATGCGAAAATCACCTGGAAATAAATATCACAGCGTAGAAAAACATTTTACCTATACATTGATACCAAACCTGTTAAAATCCGTTCACTTTAGCCATGTATATCGTTAGATAAACACTGTCTACTCTTGTATACTAATACAAAACATGGTTGGAAGAAGGTCAGAGTACGCCGTTGAAATACGGTCCTATATTAAGAATCGTTGTATTTTTGGTATACGGTGCAAAGACATTTTTGATGAAATATGTTCGGTTTATGGGCATAATGAAATGTCTTTTCCGACAGTTTTTCGTTGGTGTAAGAAATTCAGCTGTGGGCTAGGCTCAACAGAAGATGCACCACATGCTCGTCGGCCGATAAGAGCAACATCTGCCAAGATGGTTGCTAGAGTGTACCGATGCACGATACACCACTAGGCAAATAGCTAGTATGGTTGGCATCTCATTAGGAGCAGCTCATACAATTCTGAAACGGGATTTGAAAATGAGAAAGATATGTGCTAGATGTATTCCCCATCTGTTGACAGATGAGCAGAAAAAGACACGCGTTCAGTGCGCCAAGAAGTTGCTTAAAAAGTTTCCAAATTACAATGCACGGTCTTTCGCTAATGTCGTCACAGCTGACGAGACATGGGTTCACTTTTTGAGCCAAAACGAAAGATTCAGAACAAAATATGGGCAACAAAGTATTGCAAAAGACCATGCATTGCAAAGCGGACCATGAGCGTCAAGAAGGTAATGTATGCCATATTCTTTTCAAATCAGGGACCTGCTATTCAGGTTGCTGTGCCTAAAGGCAAATCTGTAAATGCAAAGTTTTACAAGAATAAAGTTCTTCGAAAATGGAAGAAATATTTCAAAGAACGAAGACCCGCAACTGGTTTGGTCAATGTCAGATTGCTACATGACAATGCGTCATTGCACAAGGCGTTCATTGTGCAAGACTATCTGAAGCAGGGAAAGGTTGTTGAACTCCCTCACCCCCCGTATTCCCCTGACCTTGCCCCGTGTGAATTTTTTTTGTTCCCGCGTCTGAAAAAAAAATACCTTTCTGGTCGAAAATTTGTACAGCGCAAACACCTCGGTTCTGCAATATTCCAATGCCTTCATAGTATACCTCGAAAAGACTACCAAAATGCATTCAATGATTGGATCAGAAGACTGAAAGTTTGTATATCTGTTAAAGGGGAATACTTTGAGGGGCAAAATAAATTTTTCATCGAAATCTATCACGGAATCATTTTTATGTGCTTAGTTGCATTCATATTTGAACAGTCCTCGTATTTGGTGTGAAGCTTCATCTTGTGGACCTCTACCAAGATTGTTCAAATTATAGCCCTGGGGCCAAAAATGCCCCTGCTCCGGGGCCCTTTGGTTATACATAGACTTATTTTGGGAAAATCTTTAAAAATCTTCTTCTGTGAAATCACTAGGCCTAGGTCTTTGATATTTGGTGTGAAATTCCATCTAGTGGACCTCTATCAAGATTGTTCAAATTATAGCCCTGGGGCCAAAAATGCCCCCGCCCTGAGACCCTTTGGTTTAACAAGACTTATATAGGGAAATCTTTAAAAATCATCTTCTCTGAAACTGCAATGCCCATGTCTTTGATATTTGGTATGGAGCTTCATCTAGTGAAATCTTTAAAAAATCTTCTTCTCTGAAATTGCAATGCCCATGTCTTTGATATTTAGTGTGGAGCTTCATCTAGTGGACCTCTACCAAGATTGTTCAAATTATAGCCCTCAGACCACAAATGCCCCCGCCCCGGGGCCTTTTGGTTTTATATAGACTTATATAGAGATAATCTTTGAAAATCTTCTTCTCTGAAACAGCAAGGCCCAGGTCTTTGATATTTGGTATGAAGCTTCATCTAGTTGACCTCTATCAAGATTGCTTAAATTATAGCCCTGAGGCCAAAAATGTCCCCGTACCGGTACCCACTAGTTTTACATAGGCTTATATTGGAGAAAAAAAATTTAAAAATTTTCTCGTCTGAAACCAGAAGACCCAGGTCTTTGATATTTGGCGTGAAGCTTTATCTAGTGGACCTCTACTGAGATTGTTCAAATTATAGCCCTGGCACCAAAAGTGTCCCCGCGCCACGGCCTGCTAGTTTTACATGGGCTTATATAGGGAAAACCTTTAATAATTTTCTTTTCTGAAACCAGAAGGCCCAGGTCTTTGATATTTGGTATGAAGCTTCATATAGTGGACCACTACCAAGATTTTTTCAAATTATAGCCCTTGGGCCAAGAATGTACTAGAGACACTGATACTCAGGTGAGCGATTCAGGGCCCTCTGGGCCCTCTTGTTATGGTTTGTCTTTGGATGTTTGTGTCGCTTATGTTATTTTAATTTAGGATAGCCCATTGGCCATTTTATGGGAAAGTAACTGTCCTTTTGGTTTTCCGCTGTTGGTGTTTCCATTAGGGTCTGTTGTTTCATGTTTGTGTCTTTCCCTTTGGTGTCTCTGATGGGAGCTGTGGATTGATTATATCGATTCCTGAGCATTGCCTCCCCTTCTATTTTTAATACAAAACGTGTATACAAAATTTCGAATTCTGTGACCTTGGTATCATGAGGGGTAGGTAGTGATGAGTATTCTGTGGTAAATTGTTTAACGCCATGACAAGTATAAACTAAATGTAACTTACATATGGTTTACACATGTATAGCACAAAACTTAACCAAACGAAAATTTAAACCGAATTTTTCAAAGGTCATAACTCTGTTAATATTTGGTGGACAGTAATTCTCGAAACTTAAGACACATCTTCACATCTTAGCCTTACTACATACACATTTTAGGCTTGATCGTATGAAAACTGTACAGTAGGAGTTATACGGAAACGAAAAAAAAGTTTACGAATGAACGGACGGACACCAACTCCATAACTTAATACGACCGTTTTTTTTTGTTTTGTTTTTTTTTCAAACGGGTATATAAAAAGATTTTTCCTAAGTCATCAGGTCTTCTATAGGGCCTTAGTTATCTATTTCACGTGTTGTTAACGTCCTTGTTAACACTGTATGGGTCTTTTTTGAGACATTGCTTCCAATCTGTCGCCCAATGAAACTAAATGGTTGAAATGCATGACTCGAGCCACTTTTCCGGGGCAGGCTTAGAACTTCTAGGCGATTTAACACTTCTCATGTGCGGCCGGTATTAGCTCTGCGTGGAAGCATCATGCAGCCCAATCTATTTCTTCAATCCCCGATGGAAGGGGGCCGATCAGACCTTGGGGAAATATATTGGACTACATTAGCTGAAACCGACCGAATTTTGAAGTATACCTGAACCGCCTAAGAAGATCTAAGCCTGCCAAGACAAAGTGCTGCGAATCAGACTGTATCTTAAACCTCGGCAGTTTCTTTGAGCGGTACCTCCGCAAAAACCTGAAATTTGCAAACCTTTTGTATATCTTTCTGGATCACAATTTAATTGTAAAAGAAACTGATTAGTAAAACGTCAAGTATTGCTGTAACTGGTGGCAGGTCACTTAGTAGTCATGAAGTTTTTGAACAGAAACTATTGCTATCTGTGCTGGGCTCAAGAACAATAAACAACGACCCATCAACGTCATGACTTTGTTTCGCTCCCTAAATATTTTATATATATGGAAGAGTTAGAACCTTCGACCTTAGCACTGACGTTAATTCTAGTAGCAAAGACATGAATATGTTTTTACACACCCAGCGATCTTTTTTATGTTTGGTTTTACGATCCTTTCAAGACTATTTCACTCACATCAAGCCGATCGTTAATCAGAGGTGAGCGAAAACTGGAGTACCCGATGAAAAACAAAAACCTCCTGACTTTCAGTTGCAGAACTTCTCATTATGTGACCTGAGCCATGCTCAAACCTACAGCGTTGAGAGACCTAATGATTAAGAGTCAGCACTCTTATCCACTAGGACACGGAGGCCCGTTACACCCAGCGACCTTTATAAATGAGGAAAAATAACGTTCTCTGTCTTCCAACATTTACATATACGTATTATTAGAGCTATCAGCGTACCGAAAGATGTTCAGAGTATATAAATCTGTTCCTATCTGTGTGAAGTAAACTTTGCAAGTTTTGTTTATTTGTATTTAACGGCCCAGTCAACACTGGTTTGGCCCATGCTTGGGCCTGTCAGTGTACCTATCCACGCTTTTCCTGAGCAGGCTTATCCGTAAGCGGTTTACCAGTACAGTGCACATTCTGTCGCCAAAAACTGACCCCTGCCCTTCCTGAATCAGCGGAAGGGACAGAATGACCATAGAAAAGATTTCTTAATCAATCTCCACGAAAGAATGTTGCCGACCCCGGTAGGTATCGAACCAGAGTCTTCCTTATCACCAGTCAGACTGAATCCGACTGAGCTACCGCAGCCAGCCACACTTTGTGAGTAGAAGTAGTTATGTTCTGTTGTTTTTCGTTTCCATGGCCCTATGGACTTACTCCATAATGGCATTGAAAGACGTAAAAATTTCGAAAATGACTGCGACTGTTATAAGTTTTTCCATTAGGGAAATAGATACGCCTTAAAGGGGTGGGGCTACTCCTGCAAAAGTAGTTTTTCTTTGGATATGTCTAAGGGGTATACTCTTAAAGGAAAGAATTTGCTACCGGGGAGCAAATTCTTCCCTTTTGGTGTAAACACTATTTATTAACTTCTTTTGAATTACAAGAATACAATTACGCGTTGTATGAAAAAAAAAAGTTCCACAGGATTTGAAAACAAGCATAAATGCTTATACTAATCATCTCCCTTTTAGAGTAGACCCCTTGAGGAGCAAATTCTTCCCCCTTTAGAGTAGACCCCTTTTTCAGTTGGACAGAGCCAACAGAGTGGCAACCATAAGGTCCTTAAAGTTGTATTTCCATCACGAAATCATGCCTTTAGAATTGTGATCCTCTTTAATATGTTCTATAAAAGGGTTATCCTTTGGAAACAAGGAATACACCACAGAACTGAAAAAATATGGTGTGCACGTAGTTTTCTTGACCAGACTACCTAGTTTCGGCCAATTAGGCCTCATCATTGACCCAAGGATATTATCAAAATTCCACAATGGAATCAATGATCCCAAAGGTCAAGAAAATATAATCTACACTATGATGTAAGGCAGGGAGACGTTTTACCGCCGCCACACATTCCCATACACTAGTTGAAGTGAAGTTAAATATGTTCTATAAAAGGGCTATCCTTTGGAAGCAAGGAATACACCACAGAACTGAAAAATATGGAGTGTACATGTTTTCTGGGCCTGACTAGCTAGTTTCGGCCAATTAGGCCTCATCAGTGACCCTCAGATATTTTCAAAATTCCACAATGGAATCAATGATCCCAAAGGACAAGAAAATATAATCTTCACTTTTATATAGTAAAGCTCGGGTTTGCAGGGGTATACATTAATTTCCGTATTCATGCTCTGAGACACTAGATTGTGGGCACTCGATAGAATCGCCTCGTCGAGGCGTTTCTGTCGACTCCCCGCAATTTATGTTTTGTGCCCAAAAGGCAAATATTCCAATTTTTCTTTTTTAAACTTCTTTTTCTTTGGCCAAAAAATGACAATGTATTTGTATAGGTGTGTTTCGAAATACGGTAAAAATAGTAGACTAACAGCCTCATCTGCCAGGTGTATCGATTTCCCTTAAAAATGACAATGTATTTGTATAGGTGTGTTTCGAAATACGGTAAAAATAGTAGACTAACAGCCTCATCTGCCAGGTGTATCGATTTCCCTTAAGATATTTATTGTTGGAGTTGAAACGCTTGCTTTTCGGTCTGTTTCGCTATTCAGACATGCTGTTTCCTGTAATTGCAGAATAGTATTGCATTATCGTTAAAGCTGATTGGTTGATCGCGTCACGTGCCCCTCCATGGAACAGTTACAATCTGGTCACAAGACCCGGTTTGCCCGCCTCATGGCGACCAAACCAATAGTACTGATTGCTACCCAGGAAAAAAAGAGGATCACGTGGAAGATTAGTACTAGTACTAAATGTGTTACCCTCTATAAATAAGATCAGCGTGTGGAGCGCTGTGGTGCAGTGGTAAAGCATCGGATTTGAGATCGAGAGGTAACCGATTCGATCCCCGAAGGCGCCAAGTGTTGTTTCCTTGAGCAAGAGACTTTATCCATATTGCTTAGTCTGGTCTTACTCAGGAAAAGAGGGTCACATGGAAGATTAGTACTAGTACTAAATGTGTTGCCCTCTATAAATAAGGTAGATTATTATTACCAGTAGTAGTAGTAGTAGTAGTAGTAGTAGTAGTAGTAGTTTTATATATAAATTAAGTTGATTATTATTATTTATGGAATTGCCTTTTGGCTTATTGGCTTCTTATTTTAAATGAATTTTAAGCAGACAATACGCTGTATTTTTTGTTCTCGGACACACTAAAGTTTGTATAAAATTGAGACGGCACATGACAAAACCTACAATAAGACCGGTGTGACCAGCACAGACTCGAATCAACCTGCGCACCCATCCACTATGACAAGACCTTTTACTTATGTCCCTATGCACAGATATTAGCATATAGTAGGTACATGCGATCGGCGAAGACTCTGATCAGACTGCGCGAGTGCGCAGCCTGATCTGAGTCTTCGCTGGTCGCTCAAGACTTCTGGTAGATTTTGTCATGCGCTGGCTAGATTGAATTTGAAATAAGCGATATTCTCTTTTCTTTATCTACCCAGTTTGTGTAAGGTTACAGGAACCTGTTCGAACATGACGCTTAACATACTGTCATTTAATTTGACCCCGGTATTTGTTTGAGTCGTAGATAAAGATATATTTGAAAAGCCAAAATGAGGTAAGTTATTTTTGTTTGCATTCATTCGTGTGTCCTTTCTGTACGGCATATTTGGTAAAAAAAATATATAAAAATATGCTGGTTCTTTTCTTTAACTTTTCTTGCTTACCGGAACCACGTTTCATACTTATAGCACATAACGATAGTTTCTTCGTTTTTTTTTCTTTTCTTGGGTGATAATATGTTATTTTTTTCTTTACTTGGGTGGTATTATGTTTTCAAATATACTACAGTGGGCGCAAGTAAACATGAACGCACAAACTGCACTTTGATAATGTACGGGAATACATTCTATCGCTATCACACGGCACTAAAACCAGAGGTGTGTTCAACAACGCAGGCGCCCGTCGAGCGCTCACGTTAAAGAAACAAAATGCCTCCAAATGGAACATCCATCACCAGAATTGAATTGTCTAATTATTGTTCCTTTATTCCTCAGTGAACTATGGCATCCTGCAAAGTCTTCTTTAGAAGACAACCCAGAAGGCTTAAGATTAGAAGACCTTTCCATAGATACCAAAGCTACCTCAACCAGATTCCGTCCACCTAAAGAGGAACCACTTGTTCAACCAATAGTTCATTCCTCAACCTATATAATACCGACAGTGGATGACTACCTTAGGATTTTGCAAGAGGTTCGAACAACTTACAGTGTAATTATATAAAATAGGGCCAACTGTTCAAAACTAACTTTAGTTAACGTATTCGTCAAAACTTTGATTATGTGGACCCCGCAAACTTTTTGCGAGTGCCCTATAGTATTCACCCTGTCAGTCCGTCCGTCTGTCCGTCCACATTTTTAAGTTTTTTTTAATAACTTAAAAACCGTCAAACGCATCAATTTCAAATTTTAAACATAAGGCCACACTAACAATACTCAATTTCATGGCAAGTTACGTAACTCTAGCTACAACATTTCAGAGTTACGGCCCTTTGAAAAATTCAAAATTTCAGCATTTTACATATTTTTGTCATAATTTCAAAGCCTTTATAGATATTCAAATGAAACTTGCTGTAGTTATTGACAGTGACAATACACATATGTCCAGCAGAGAGCAACAATACTAGCTTCAATAAATTTTTACTTATGCCCCTTTATCTGGCCGTCTGTCCATTAACATTTTTTCTTGTTTTTTTTTTTCCTTAATACATTGCAAACCGTGAAACGCATCAACTGCATACTTTAAACACAATGTCACAACAGCAATACACAGTTTTGTATCAAGTTATGTTGCTCTAGCCACAAAATTGTCAGAGTTATGGCCCTTTGTAAAATTCAAATTTTCACCATTTTTCATCATTCATATGTCCCCTGTAGCGATAGCGGGGACATATTGTTTTTGTCCTGCCTGTTTGTTTGTTTGTTTGTTGGTTTGTACATGGACAACTTTAACGTTAGTCATAACTTTTGAACCGTTGGAGGTAAAGTATTCATATTTCATGAAGGTTCCTTGTGACAAGAGCTTTACATTCATGCAAAAAATTTGACCTGTGACCTTGACCTTGACCCACTTCAAATAAAAAAATAACATTTGGTCATAACTTTTGAACCATTTGAGATACAGCCTCATATTTGTAATGTAGGTTCCTTGTAACAAGAGGGTTACATTCATGCAAAAACTTTTGACCTATGACCTTGACCTTTGACTTACTTTAAAGAAAAAAAAACATTTTGGTCATAACTTTCGAACCGTTTGGGATAGGGCCTTCATATTTGGCATGTAGGTTCCTTGTGATAAGAGCTTTACATTCATGCATTTTTTTTACCACGGCCTTGACCTTTGACCTATTTAAAAGAACAAATGAAGTTGTTCATAAGTTTTGAATCGTTTAAGATAGAGCCTTCATATTTGGCATGTAGGTTTCTTGTGACAAGAGCTTTACATTCATGCAAAAAGTTTTGACCTGTGACCATGACCTATGACCTACTTTAAAGAAAAATATGTTATTGTTCATATCAAACCTCCATGGCCTAGTGGATAAGAGCGCTGACTCTTAATCATTAGGTCTCTCACCGCTGCGAGTTCGAGCCTAGCTCGGGTCACATGTGAGACGCCAAGTTCTGCAACGGAAGGTCAGGTGGTTTTTCTCCGGGTACTCCGGTTTTCGCCCACCTCTGATTAACGATCGGCTCGATATGAGTGAAATAATCTTGAAAGGGCCGCAAAACCAAAAAAAAAAGGATTATCATGAGGCGCCACAATCACTGAACACATGCTGAACACAGGCTGCCAATGGCACCAAGAGAATGAACAAATAAAGCATTACGTATAAAGTACACATATAACAGAACTCTCCCGTCGCAGACGAGTTGGTTACGATGCTGTAACGGAAATACGTTGTAAATCAAAGCACAGAGAGTACTGGTGGGTCGATTGTCTATGAGTGGTTGTCAAATAGTCCTGGACTGTGATTTAAACTGTATCATTTAAACCTGAAATTCCGGGTTTTAACCACATAGTGTAGATCTTGATCAGACGCCGCGTTCTGTGGCCTCTGGTCCGGGTCTACACTGTTTGCTAAGCCCAGCCTATGCTTACTAGATAACCCTCTTACGAAACACTCTGACCTCACTGCGGCTATATTCTATAAAATGTTATTCTGACAAGTCAGTGATGGTCGCGTGGGCTTTAGCACTGAAGAGCTTTTCTGCTTAGTAACTTAATCGACCTCAAAATAGCCGTGTAATTTGTTTTGTTTGTTTGTTTGAGATTTAAGTCATTTTGAAGACATTTGCTTCCAAATTTGTGGGACTTTTACCCGATATTGAGACGAAATGACATCTCAATCCCTGCCGCCTAATAAAGCCAATAGGGTCTATATGCACGGACGGGCCGACATGCACCACTTTGCCTGGGCAGGCTTAGACCTTCTAAACAGTTTACCAGTGCTCGTGTGTGGTAGGTTCAAGCTCTGCGTGGAAACATATGCAGCCAAATCTATTTCTCCGAGTCGCGATTGGCGGGGGCAAATTCACTCTGAGGTCAGAGTTTTGTATACATGTAAGAGAGTTATCTGTAAAATCTGGACTGGAATCATGTGTTGGGTTTGGCAAACAGTGTAGACCCACAGAACGGCGTCTGATCAGGTTCTTTACTGTTTGCATTATGCACAAGAACTTAAGGATATACCGAAACAGTTCAAGGCACCGTTCATGACTGTTTTCCCAGCCTGCACTCAGAGACAATCGCCAAATCAGTGCTGCCAGTGCTTTGATTTATTTATATTCTCAAACTCCCCTCACCCATGAGTTTCTGGAAAGCAATGTTTCATAACTGAATTCTACTAAAAAGGGTATGTGTAGGTTTGAAATAGATACATTGAATGTTCAATCTACGGTTTCAAATTATTCTTTCGATTCCAATGGTTGTCCCTTACAACCCTAAAGCCCAGAGCAGATACTTATGCAAACGGTGAAGGCCATGATATGATGGCAATGAGATATCTTATCGGGATATTTACCGTTCAGCTGGACGCATACCGTCATCTGCTTCAAACACTGCATTTTAATTTTTAAGCAATTCCACAATTAAATATAGTTCGAACAAATTGACCTGAGACTGGTTAACTCTATTAACATAATTTCACACCCGATTGAATGCATATATTTATCTTCGCCGTCTCCCGAAAAATTGCGATATTGTTATTCAATACATAGATGTCGGTAAATGGCTTGCTATTGACGAGATGCCGAAAATTCACGAGAAGTTTACGATATCCGACGTATTAGGCGATAACATTGACTTATATATTCCTGGCATAAAGGTCAGTCTCATGTCAAATTGTTCGAACTATATCAGGACTGTACTAAATGAAATCAAAACAATCACCAAAACCGTACATCCTCTCGATAAAGAAAAAGAAATTCTATTATGAAGAAAACATCATTAAATTGACAGCTGAGACATACCTAAATAGCAGTATTTAAGCAAACAGTGTAGACCCTGAGCAGCCTTTTTTGCGGCTCATATGGAACTTTGAAGGTCCACTGAGATCAAGGGGCATAATCCAATTTTCTCTCCTGATTGCTAATCCTCACGAATTACCTTGCTTTATTGACCAGCGGAGTTTACCGATTATCTTTCACGAAAGAGAGGATAAATACGAAGGTTACCTGTTTATTTGCGCATCACCTGGACGCTGCTTTATCAATAAAAAAGCAATGTCTCCAAAATGACCTATATAGGGTAGATGGACATGTATAACAAACTAAAGTATGCAGGTCGGACCTCCATGCTCATGTACCCTTCTTGGTTTCATTGGGCGGTAGGGCTTGAAATTTCATTTCAATGTCGGGTAATAGTTTCACAACATGATCTGAGATGCTACATGCATCAGATACACTAAAATTTACCTTAAAATGGCAACTACATTAAAATCTAATTCTATATATATACTATCCCTTTTACATGAAACTGATACTTTCTTCTTGATAATTTTTTTCCTGATACTTTTTAGCTCACCTGGGCCGAAGGCTCCAGGGGAGCTTATAGTATAGTGGGTCCTCCGTCGTCCGTCGTCCGTCCGTCGTCCGTCCACACTTTTGAGCAGCTATATCTCTGTATCCTGCAGGCTGATCTCAATCATTTCTCACCTGTAGTATGCCTCTGGTGGGGCATTGATGACATAAACTTTTTTTTGGAATCGCTCTAAAACTTTGGTTCCTATGACAACCACAAGGTCCCATAGACTTACTATGGGAAAATGCTTGTCATCACCGTAGCGCCTTCACTTTTGATCGGATCTTTCTGAAACTTATATGTAAGGTGACTGGGGATAAAAACTCGGACGAGTTCGAAAACCGGCCAAGTCGGCCCATTTATCATAGAGTTACGTCCCTTTGATTGCTGAAAATGCCCATTTTCGACCTTGTCATCACCGTAGCCCCTTCAGTTTTGATCGGATCTTTCTGAAACTTATATGTTATGTGGCTGGGGATAAAACCTCGGATGAGTTCCGCTGGTTTATCATAGAGTTACGTCCCTTTGATTGCTGAAAATGCCGATTTTTGACCTTGTCATCACCATAGCCCCTTCAGTTTTGATCGGATCTTTCTGAAACTTATATGTAAGGTGGCTGTGGATAAAATCTCGGATGAGTTCGAAAACCGACCAAGTCGGCCCTTTTATCGTAGAGTAACGTCCCTTTGATTGCTGAAAATGCTGATTTTTGACCTTGTCATCACTGTAGCCCTTTCAGTTTTGATCGAATCTTTCTGAAACTTATATGTAAAGTGGCTGGGGATAAAATCTCGGATGAATTCGAAAACCAGCCAAGTTGGTCCATTTATCACAGAGTAACGTCCCTTTGATTGCTGGAAATGCCGATTTTTGATCTTGTCATCACCGTAGCCCTTTGAGTTTTGATCGGATCTTTCTGAAACTTATATGTAAGGTGACTGGGGATAAAAACTCGGATGAGTTCGAAAACCGGCCAAGTCGGCCCATTTATCATAGAGTTACGTCCCTTTGATTGCTGAAAATGCCCATTTTCGACATTGTCATCACCGTAGCCCCTTCAGTTTTGATCGGATCTTTCTGAAACTTATATGTTATGTGGCTGGGGATAAAACCTCGGATGAGTTCGAAAACCGGCCTAGTCCGCTAGTTTATCATAGAGTTACGTCCCTTTGATTGCTGAAAATGCCGATTTTTGACCTTGTCATCACCGTAGCCCCTTCAGTTTTGATCGGATCTTTCTGAAACTTATATGTAAGGTGGCTGTGGATAAAATCTCGGATGAGTTTGAAAACCGACCAAGTCGGCCCTTTTATCGTAGAGTAACGTCCCTTTGATTGCTGAAAATGCTGATTTTTGACCTTGTCATCACTGTAGCCCTTTCAGTTTTGATCGAATCTTTCTGAAACTTATATGTAAAGTGGCTGGGGATAAAATCTCGGATGAGTTCGAAAACCAGCCAAGTTGGTCCATTTATCACAGAGTAACGTCCCTTTGATTGCTGAAAATGCCGATTTTTGATCTTGTCATCACCGTAGCCCTTTGAGTTTTGATCGGATCTTTCTGAAAGTTATATGCAAGGTGGCTGGGGATAAAGCCTCGGATGAGTTCGCATACTGGCAAAGGTGGCCTATTTATCATAGAGTTAGGTCCCTTTGATTGCTGAAAATGTTGATTTTTGACCTTGTCAACACTGTAGCCCCTTCAGTTTTGATCGGATCTCTCTGAAACTTATATGTAAGGTGGCTGGGAATAAAACCTCGGATGCGTTCGAAAACCGGCCAAGTTGCCCCATTAACTATATAGTTATGTCCCTTTGATGGCTGAAAATGTCGATTTTTTACATCACCGTAGCCCCTTCAGTTTTGATCGAATCTTTCTGACTCCTATATGTAAGGTGACTGGAGATAAAACCTAGGATGTTTGAATACCGGCCAAGTTGGCCCATTTATCATTGATTTACGTCCCTTTGATTGCTGAAAATGCCGATTTTTGACCTTGTCATCACCAAAGCCCCTTCAGTTTTTATCGGATCTTTCTGAAACTTATATGTAAGGTGGCTGGGGATAAAATCTTGGATGAGTTCGAAAACAGGCCAAGTCAGCCCATTTATCGTAGAGTTCTGTCCCTTTGATGGCTGAAAATGTTGATTTTTGACCTTGTCATTACCGTAGCCCCTTCAGTTTTGATCGGATTTTTCTGAAACTTATATGTAAGGTGGCTGGGGATGAAACCTCGGATGAGTTCGAAAACTGGCCAAGTCGGCTCATTTATTTTAGAGTTACATCCCTCTGATTGCTAAAAATGCCAAATTTTGACCTTGTCATCACCGTAGCCCCTTCAGTTTTGATCGGATCTTTCTGAAACTTATACGTGAGGTGGCTGGGAATAAAATCTTGGATGAATTTGAATACTGGCCAAGTCTGATCGGATCTTTCTGAAACTTATATGTAAGGTGGCTGGGAATAAAACCTCAGGTGAGTTCGAATACCGGCCAAGTCGGCACATTTATCATAGAGTGACGTGCCTTTGATTGCTGAAAATGCCTATTTTCGACATTGTTATCACTGCTGCCCCTTTAGTTTTGAACGGATCTTCATGAAACTTACAAACAAGGAAGTCAGGCAGAAAGCTTGGAGGAGTTTGAAAACTCTTGGTTTTGAACTTGTCATCACCATAGCCACTTCAGTTTAGATCGGATCTTCTTAGCAAGTCAGGAATAAAAGGTTGAATGAGTTTGAAAACCGGTGAGGTCAGCCTGTTTATCATAGAGTTAAATTCTACTTGATTTTCAGTAAATGCTTACCCTGTCATCACCATGTCCTCCCATAAAGCCTTCAGTAAAGGTTGGCACTTCCTTAAACTTTGAATCTGTTAGTTCAGGTGAGCGATACAGGACCAAGCTAGCTTGGTCCTCTTGTTTCCGATACTTTTTTTCCTGATACTTTTTTTCCGATACGTTTTTTTCCTACATTCGTTTGACCAGACACTATTACTCAAAACATTTATATGTTCTTGTGTATTTGAATATTGCCATAAATTGGCAAGGATATACCTTCATAAACAGTGAACACACAGTGAAGACCCATCTCAGACGTATCGACGTCTGGCCTGGACCTACATTCTTTGCCACTTATCTAAGACCAACGTGTTGTAAAACAGACCGTTTAGTCTCTTGTGCTGGGTAGAATGGTGGGTCTCAACCCTTGCGCCGAAGTGATGAAACTTTTTTGTGATCAACTCATTTGAGTATGAATTTTTTCCGGCTCACAATTTTTAAAATGCCAACATTTTTGTTGGCATTGTTTTTAACAATAAAAAATGGCGTTTCTAACGAGTACCCACAACCTATGTATTGGAGCAGGAATAAAAAATTAACGTTTACCCATCACCAATTTACTCTATATAAAGAGGGGTTCAGTGAGGTGATTCATCACGTGAACAAGTCCGTGAAATGAAGACCCCCCTATACCCCACTTCATGTAGAGAAAACTGTGGTTTACGGGGGTATACATTATTTTTCTTATTTTTACTCCAATACATAGGTTGTGGGTACTCGTTAGAACCGCCTCAATGAAGCGGTTCTAACGAGCCCTCACAACCTATGTTTGCAGTATTTATAAGAAAAATATCACGGATTTTCATCAGAAAAAATGTCCATTTTGGAGATGTGAAAAAAATGCACTATGTTGCACGGGTGTGTTATCGTAATGATTACAAGGACTTGTTTACATGATGTGGACACTCATTAGAAGCCCTTAAATAATACAAATATTGTGAGTACTCTTTAAAAGTGTCATTTTTTATAAAGATGTTGTGGCTATTCTATAGAAGCGCTTTTTACTAAACGTGTTATGGGTACCATTACTGATAGTATGGATAGATAAAGCAACAGGTTCAATATGACCAAAATAGTGTTGACCGAGCCTTTACGCTGCTGATCCCAGAAGTTTATGGCTTAAACCTTCCAACCTTGTAGATCGGTTCATATACCTATGCAAACAGTGTAGATCCAGATGAGGCTCAAAATGCACCGTCTCATCAGGATCAACACGGTTTGCCAGTAAGCGAATTATACTCAGAGACTATCTGAACAAGTAGCTCATCATAAAGTCCAATGTGCTCTTGATCTGAAACATTATTTTAGAAAAATTTCAATTCCTAATAAGAAGGCGAAAGAATGCACTTCAGAAAGTCGGGGGTGAAATTTACCTATCCCTTAGGGACAATTATTGCTTGTCCTGGATAGCGCAATAAGGTAGCCGGACAAAATTCCCCCCGGACATAAACCCCCCCCCCCCCGGACAAAATCCCCACTTTTTGTAAAGGCGGACAAAATCCCCCTCGGACAACCCCCCGGACAAAATCCCCCTAGCTGTATGTCAGGTTGGACAAAATCCCCCCCCCCGGAAAAAATCACCCTTGCTCTAAATTGTTCTAGTCAATTATCCTTCCACTACCCGCAATCTCTGTTTTTGACAGAAATATGAAAAATATTGGAATCTGTTATTGGAATAGGTCAATTTTCAATATATTTGAACAGGCGTTTTTCGTAATGGTAGAGGTTCTAAAATAGAAGTGAAGGCAATGATCAGGAATCAATACAGATCAGGAACCTGAGATCTGGAATCTAAGTGTGCCTGGAACTGGGTTAGGTTAACTGATCATGCCAGACATAATCCTAATAGGTTGAGAGGTCCATAAAACCCAAAAGCACACATGTACAATTACAAAAAGTTAATACAAGTATGCCCTTTCACTTTACAAGCAACGTCTCCAAAATGACCTATAATTTCTCCATGAGCACCAACATAGCTTTGATAGTATGCACTGGAATCTGCAGTTTTCAAAACGACAGACTGATTTTCAAAAATCAGTAAATGTGCATGTGGAGGTGTGTGGGATACTGTCCACCTTTATAAACAGCAGGGGGATTATGTCCGGGGGGATTTTGTCCGGGGGGGGGGGTTGTCCGCCTGAACAAATGTTGGGGGGATTTTGTCCGCCTTTACAAAAAGGGGGGATTTTGTCCGGGGGGATTATGTCCGGGGGGATTTTGTCCTGGAATCGCGCAACAGTTAGTCTGAATTATAAAAAATCATCAATTTACTTAAACCTTAAGATGCCAATTACAACAGTTCTCGTTGTCTTTGTTGTCAGCTGTTGTTGTTTTTTGCAAAACGAGCAGACTGCTACCTGGGGAGGAGTCTGATCGGGATCTACACTGTTTGCATGCGTGTCAAATGTTTTCGAATGTTAGCAAGTATGAAGCAGACGACATAAAGTGACAATATTTTCAGATGCAGTTTTTCTTGGCATCTTAAGGGTTAAAGGAGTTCTTTCACAAAACATATGGGCCTGTGCATGTCAAAACCTACAATAAGATTAGTACAACCAGCGAAGACACAGATCAACCTGCATTTACATTCAGTCTGGCCAGTCTTCCCGTGTTGCTCTCTGGCTAATCCGGATGCTTTAAAAGACTCATTCAAACAGCAAAGACTGTGATTAGACTGTGCACATCTCAGATTTGCTGGTTGCAATAGTCCTTTTACAGGTTTGTCATGCGCAGGCTCATATATCATTATTTTTCGAATAAGGAAAAAAGTTCAGACCAGATCTAGATCAATGGTTCTGTATAACAATAACCCATATGATACTGACTATACGTGAACAGTCTAGACCCAGAGCCTATGCCGCATCTGATATGGGTTTTCACTGGTCCACCAATTATATGCAAACATTATATAATATCATGCGAAAGAAAACCTGTTTATGTCCTACATTACGAAGACACGCCTATTTATATATACATAAATATCTGCAGATAAAAAAGTCTGATATTTTCAAAAAACAGAGATTAGAACCGCCTCGGCAAGTAACGAGTACCCAACATGTATGACTCGGAGCAGAAATTAGGAAAATACAGTGAAATTCCGCAATTCAGACCACCTAAAATTATGACTAAATCTGCTTTAAAAATGCTTATTTTGAAGGCTGCACTTTAAGACTGCACTTTGTATCTTTCTTCGTGTTTTCTTCACTAATTATCCTTTGGTCAGGGTCCACCTTTGAGACTATTCAAAAATGTTCTTAAAGACCACTTTTGAACAGTCCAAAAGGTGGTCTTATTAAAGGATTTTACTGTACTGTGAACGCCTTTAACCCCAGTTCTGTTATATAAAAGTGAGGTTTAAGAGGTTCAAATTTATAGGTGCGCGGAATTTTTTTCCTGTGACTTTTTTTCTTACAACCAAATTATATAGGTATGTTTTGGTAATACATGCAAAAACTTAAACAGTGAAACTTCCCAAGCTCGAACATCAATTGCTCGTTTACCATGGCTGATTCGAACACATTCTGCACCCTAGGAAATTCTTTCCACAGATTGGTCATGAATCATTCTCTCCCTTCCGCTTATTCAAGAAGGGCTTATTCTAATCAACACCTACTTGAAAAACAACAAGACACAAAGGAGACATCATATTTACCAAACAAACTGCAATCATAATATTTTTCTGCTCCGCTAATTAAAGAAAATATAATTGTCGCTATTAACCCTTTTTGTACCAAATGGAATCTCCCATCTTTTATACAGCAGGAGTTCATTTAAATATTTAGGGGCGTCAAGTTGTGTTTTCTTCACGGATTTATTTGAAAACTGGTTGAACATTTTGCAAACATTGTGGGCCCTGATCAGACGCCACGTTCTGATCTTGGCCTGCACTGTTTACCAATCGCCCCTTGAGGGGTTTCCGGTACAAAAAGTGTTAAGGCCTGGTCCCGAATTATAACTCGATATTTTCCGCTGTCTTCCGATAATTTCCGAATCAGAATTTTAGAAGAAAAAAAACAATACCACTACTAACAAAATGCCAAAAGACATTAATTTTCATTCTATTTAATTGAAACAAAAACTAAATCGTTCATAATTATCACCACTACGTTTTTTTTCCCAGCAACATTTTCCGAACATGGTATATAAATCTCTTTTTTTTTTTTTAAGTTTTGTTAATAAACCCTAGGAGAGAAATAGACATTTTACTATATATTTTAATCATTTCGATAGGCACATAAAACAATCAACAAAAGGTATAGCAAATTTTTGTCCAAAAAATATGAAAATAATATCAGCATATTCGTGAATAAATGAAGTTTCGTAATTTTCCAGCAAAAATTTTGTAATTATTTACAAATTTATTTTATGAAATAAAACTAAAGTGTCGTTAAATATTTTCTTTACATTTCGCCGCCAATATTATTACAGGTAAATCGGATACGACGGTCGTCCAAAGTTGGATACGTTATGATTTGGATATACACTGTTTGCCAAACACGCTGACAACACTCTGACAGTACATGTAGCATCACTAAAAATAGCAAGACAATTTTCTTTTAATAAGCATAACCTTGGTTTTCTCAAATCAGTGATAGTTACGTGGACAGCAGCACGATTTCTAATTCTGTCATTTTGTAACTTAGGGCCGATTATAAAACAACACTTATTCGGTTGTTTTGTTAAAAAGCGTGCTATCTTGCTCAAATTTGCCGCTCTGAGCTGCGTAAAACCAAAATCATACCAAAGAAAAGCGACCTTACATGACCTAGAGTATATATCGCACAATATAATGTCGCAAATTTAAGACGTTATCAAATCAAACGTGGGAGTGGTTGGGTGTGGCAAAGGTGACGAGTATCTTGCGTCACTGGGACGTCCAACTGATATTGGCTTACAGTTAGGCAAGACCTGCTGTCCTTGCAGCAGGTAAGGGTAGGGGGGGATTTTTGTTGTTTCTTCATTTTCTACACTTCCGTTCATGTTTATCTTTCTCCCTATCCCTCGCTTTCATCACCTCTACTATCTCCTCTATCCATCTTCTCCCTTTCTCTGGGAGACGGTACAGAATAACCCACCAGGGTTGACGTGTCGTTAAAACAAAGTCAACCAATCAATCATTCAATCAACCAAATCAGCCGTCCCGTTGCATATGCATGTGCAGTAGAATACAATCTCAAATTTAATTAGCATGCGATGTTGACAAACGCGTCACAATAAAACACTTTTATTTAGCTTGTTCGTTATTTAGCAATTTTGTCAAATTTTGATGCATTGTGCTTGGCAATGAGGTATGTTTGGTTTTATATTAATCACAATATTTCAGTCTGGCTATATCTACGGGAGACTGGGGAATCCCACATGTGACGCCGTAGAATGTGCCATCAATGCTCTAGAAGGTGGAGCCGGTACCCTTGTATTCGCATCTGGGATGGCAGCAATTAGCGCCGCACTTTTTGGTTTCCTCAAAGCCGGTGATCATGTGGTAGGTACAGATATAGCTGTCTTCAAATTGAACAATACATGTAATTTAGACCAAATGGCATTATAATAGATTTGATTTTGAATTTGTCATCTGTTTTTGGACGCTTGACATCCAAAACCCAGTTGTTCAAAGGCAAAGAAGCTGATCGTTAACGTAACGTTAACACTTTTTTGATTAAATTTGACAAGTACACTGATGGCTTGCAGAAAACAAATGCCACACGCAATTTTAAGCAAATCTACCAGTGTATTGGGCATTCCGCTTTCAAGAGCATTTAACGTCTCTTCACATAATGAGTTTTTAAAGTAGAAGTAAAACAAAGATCAGGAATCGATACAATTAACTTACTCCACCCATCAAAGACCCCAAAGGGAAAGAAACACAAACATGAAGCGCCCAGACCATAATGGAAAGCTAAACAAAGGATGACCATAAGGACAATTACTTTCCCACAAAATGGCCAAATGGCCATCCAAAATAAAAAGACACAAGTGATACACACAGTAAGTAGTAACAAACAACAACATACGTAAATAAACCGCCAAAGAAGAACCGCCTTGGAACGGTCAGTGGAAAGAATTCCACTGAGGGGCGGGGGGGGGGGGGGGCTTAAATCGATTTTACATGGCCATAATCCTCGCCCTTACCTCTGTCGCGGTATAATCTAATTTTGTTTAGTCTGCATGAAGGCTTCCTAACTCTTCAGTGTAACATCTCCGAGCTAACGATGATTTGAGGAAATGGGTCCAGAGCTTTAGAATCATTTTAGCGATGATAATTGCTCATACCACCTCTTGGGGTAAAAAGACCATTCTACATTCTATTCATGATTTTAATCTGAGAATCATAAACAAAGTCTTAACCATTATCCTGCTGTTTACGACAACGCCGAGCTTTGCAAAAAGTGTAGATCAAGATCTGAAGAAGCCATGGTCAGGATCTACACTGTTTGTCATTCAATTGGTGAATTTGAATGAAAACATTATGTCATGTAATCCAATTGGCTGATAGTCAGAATGGGTGTGGTTTATTAAATTATTTAGCAGGAGAAGGATTAATGTGATCGTTCTTTATTTCCAAATGTAGATTTATAGCTGATGCCACTTCAATCCGGCTCACGTTTATTACTGAGTGGTGGCGGTTGAACGTCTCCCGATACTTAATCGTACTACAGTTTATATCAATATTTCGTTTGCTATAATTAAACCTATTTTAATAAACTTAAAAATGGAGCTCTGTCTGTGTTAATGTATTTGAAAACGGAGCTTTACTCAGATATACACTAGAAGACCTAAGCTGTTTTCATTTGTCGTCTTTTATATGAGGTCGCGTCTGAGAATGTAATAACGCCATGTATCACATTCGGTAATCCACTAGTAGATTTAATGTGCAAATTAGTAAGATACGCCCCGTAACGTAACATGTACGATATCCTTAACGACGTCGTGTTTACTAATGGCGGAATATTGAAATTTCTGTACACAGATCGTGGATTACATTCGTTAATTGTCATATGATAAATAGAGTCCTGCATTCGTGCTTATGTATTATTGAATTTATTAAACTCGTTGACGAAAAGGGATACAAAAAGCATCGCATTTTATTCCTTTTCCTCAACTCGTTTAATAAACTCAATAATACATGGACACTCATGTAACATCCTCTATGCCCATAAATGTCATGTTTCCTTTGTTTTCAGATGCAACCACTGCAGCTTGATTCCCATACGGTCCCATAAAGGACGGCAATAAAAACGTTTTTTGTTCTGATAATATAATTGATCCAAAATTGGAGCCTTTGGGATCGTTCATTCGGGTCTTTAAAATAATGAAGAGGGTGCCTGATGAGGCCTTATAAGGTAGTCTATCCTTCAAAGCTTGATTCGCGTGCGCGCGCGCATGCGTGCGTATGTGTGTGTGTTTCCAAAGGTAACCTTTAGAGCTTTACTCAAAGTGGCCCGTTCACGTTTTGTTTATTATTTTGGCACTTTCGTTTCTGCTTATCATTTTCATTTTAGGTTGCCAACAATCCCATCTATAGCGGCACATTTGATGTTCTTGACAAGATCTTGACAAAATTTGGTGTTGAAGTTACCTGGGTTACTGCCAACTGTTCTGTTGCTGAATACAAGAAACACGTGAAGCCAAACACAACGGTATAACAGAGTTTGCTTGTAAATGATTGCAACCCACTTCCATACCAAAGACCAGTAGTATTAAATGAATATATACATGCCGAATGTCCTAAAGTATATCAGGTAATGCAAACGTGTATTAAGTGCAAATTATATCTCAAAAGCTGCAACATCTTCAGCTTGATGTTGATTACTTAAACCGTGCAATTAAATATCCAACATCTTTTCATCAAAGTGAAATAAAAGATACAGGGTGCACGATAATCAGAAGGAATTAATTACTTTAGTTTAAGTCTTATAATATACAATGTAGACATAAGGGCAACGCAAATTGCTAATATGACTGTTTTCATCGGTATTCATAGATCTGTATGTGTTGTGGTTGCGTCGAAAAAGCCTTAATTTTTTCAGTGTTTTTAGTTTTTGATGAATCGACAGTAAACTATCACGAATTTCAGTAGTCAGAATATAGAATGAAAACAAAAAGCGAGCTAAATGACCCATCGTAGAAAATGCACTATATTGACTCATTAAATGTTTAATTGCTGAAATTATTATGATACTGTACACACCGAAAGGTATGGAACCCGCGTCCTCCTGATCACCAGTCAGACGCTCACCCGACTGAGCTACCGAGGCCGGCTACTGGGGACTAGGTAGCGTGATTAGTGTCAAATCTACAATTACATATCAGGAACAGAATCAAACAAACCCAGTCTGCTATTTTCGAAATTTCCAGTAGGTCATCTTCCAGAAATTTTATTGTTCCAGCTTATTTAGTATCAAATCTCACATCAAAATCATGATATTTATATTTAAACTCGAGCGCATATCGTTGGAGGAATCGTGCTATACAGAAAAAATACTCATTAGGCACATTTCAGCAAGTATTGCAGTCGTTTCTTTGATGTTTCGTATATATTAATTAGGCGTACCTGCATTCGAAATTGTCTTTTGGGAAGGTAAACCGGCGACTTAATTTTTTCAGTGTTTTTAGTTTTTGATGAATCGACATTAAACTATAACAATCGTTATATACACGTATGTTCTATTACGAATTTCAGAAGTCAGAATATAGAATGGAAACAAAAAAGCGAGCTAAGTGACCCATCGTAGAAAATGCGCTCTATTGACTCATTATTTGTTTAATTGCTGAAATTACAATGATGCGGTTTATTTTTGTTATGATTTGTCTCTTAGTGTGTGTTTCTTTATATTGTTTTGTTTTCGATAGCCAGTTGGCCATTTTGTGAGAAAGTAACTGTCATTTTTGCTTTCCGCTATTGATGTTTCCATTGGGGTCTGGCTATTTCATGTTTGTGTTTCTTTCCCTTTGGTGTCACTGTTGGAAGCTGTGGGTTAATTGTATTGATTCCTGATCATTGCCTTCACTTATATCTTAAGTCGGAAATTTCGTTTTACGGAGACTCATCAGCGTGACCGTAAAACGGAATTTGCGACCGTTAAACTGACGTTTTACCTCCTCAGATGACCATTTTCAATACAGTTATCCCTATTATAATGCACTTATTCATCTGTTTTGTTACAAATTGTACTGTTTTGCTCAAAGCGACAAGCGCAATCAGTAAAACCACATGCTAACCAATGAAAAGCAATGTTATATCACGACTTCGGGTTTCCTACAGTATATCGCAGGTATTACTGTCACAAATTTAATCAAACGTCGCGTTACATGCGCAAGTGCATTAGAATTAGATTTATGTTGTTGGTGTAGGTGTTGGTGTGTTTAAGTCTTCTGTTCTTTCAGTGTTCTTTATTCGTGGCTTTTTCTGTAAAATAGGAGTGAATGCAAAGATCAGGATCATCGATACAATTACCGAACACCTCCCATCCGATACACCAAAGGGAAACCGCACATCGGGGCTTGAAGAAATATATGGGCTGCATGATGCTTCCACGCAGAGCTGAATCCGACCCGCACACGAGTTCTGGTAAACCGCTTAGAGGATCTAGGCCTGCCCAGGCAAAGCGGTGCGCACGAGTCGGACCGTCCATGCTTTTAAACCCTATTGGTTTCATTGGGCGACAGGGCTTGAGATGTCATTTCATCTCAATGTCGGGTAAAAGTCCCACACAATTGGAAGCAACGTCTCCAAAATGACCTTTACAGTGTTGACGGCGACGTTAAACCTCAAATCAAACAAACAAACACCAAAGGGAAAGAAACACCAGCGTAAAACAAATTCACTATAATGTAAACGTCACAAGCGGAAAGCCAAAAGGAAAGCTACTTTCCCACAAAATGAACAAACGACAATCAAAAAACAAGAAGATAGCAATGCATTACATGCAAAGACCAACTATAACCATCACGAAAACACGCCTATATAATATTAACCCCCTTGAACCCCACTTTTATAAAGTAACACTGGGATTTACAAACCTTATTTTTGTCTTTTTTCTGGTCTAAAATATAGATTGTCGGTATTCGTTAGAACCGCCTCTAATTTTGAGCAGAAATAAGAAAAATATCCCAATTTTTCATCTAAAAATGACCATATTTTCGGCGCTAAATGTACAATGTATTTGTATAGGCGTGTTTTCGTAATGACAAAATTAAACCACAACATTAGAACCACAACAGAAGATTCGGCTTGGAACGGTCAGTAAGAATGTTTTGGGCTTAAATTAATGTTACGTGGCCAAAATCTATTTTTCCTGTTTGTTATTCTAAATACAGTAAAATTTCTATATTAAGATCACCTTTGGGACTGTTCAAAAGTGGTCTTAAAGACAACTTTTGAACAGTCCCAAAGGTGGTCCCTGTCCAGATGATATTGTAGGCAGAAAATGCAAAAAACATTAAGTGTACCCATCAAAATAAGCTTTTTATAGCAGAATTATTCTAATTTTAGGTGGTCTTAATAGCGGAATTTCACTGTCACTGATGCGTCGAAATTTAATTGACTCGAGCACCGATGACTTATTTACCATAGATGATTCTTCGAAAATGTTCTTGTGTCCTGGAGAATTTTCCCCACAGCTCCATGTAACACATAAGTAGGGATAGTTTTTGTAGTTTTATTTGAAAAGTTTTGATGCGTGATGAGGCGTTTCAAATGAGGAACATAACATACCTTTATACTATAAAAGTAAGTCATCCTTGCAACGCCTCCTTACATAATGTGATGAATAACCCTCTGTCTAGACCTGCCCATGTCTGGTACAAATGTTAAAGGTCGTTCGAGCCAATGGAGTTCAACTATTTGCCCATTTTCAACAAGTAGTCTTATAAATAGAGGATAAGCTTTAATACATTCTCAGACGAGACTCCGTTTTATTCAATTTTTGTCTTGTCAAAATGGTTAGTATTGTATATGGTGTATAGTTATTTAAATAAATTCTTATAATAGGGAACGCCTCTCCTTCAACATTTCTCCTTTCTTTGCATCTCCTCAATCTTCTTTGTTCCAATGTCTCAAGTGACACCGGATTGTACATACTGTATATATGTTCATACTATGCTTTCTTGCACACCAAGGAAATCCGTTTTTTTACCCTGGGATAGAAATTTATGTTCTGACCCTGGTGTTCCGACCCCAAATCGAATATAATCGCGTGTTTGATAAATGCACTGGTTGATTACAACCTCATGCGCGGCGTCGTCATGCGTGACGTCACTAAACATTCCTGTTGTGTCTTCACAAAATGGCGGACGTCGGTAACCGAAATGACAGCAGCATTAAAAATTCGCAATAGAAATGGAAGGTATGCAAGAAAAAGAATTCAATATGGGTGTGATGGGTGGATAGAAAAATCCGTCCCTCGGGATCACTGTCCGGCATCACTCGGCAAGCCTCGTGATACCGGACAGTGTACCTCGGGAGGGATTTTTCAATCCACCCCTCACACCCATATAAGATTCTTATAGTCTTTGTCACTGTCCTTGTGTTATATTGTAAACTGTTCGTGTTCTATGTGAGGAGACCCACTAGTGGCCTTCGGGCTGTTGGTAATCCTTGTTGAATAAATAAAGCATTAAATTAAATTCTTTCGTTTCAGTTGTTGTATGGTGAGACCCCATGTAATCCAAACCTGACCTTACTGGATCTGGAGGAGTTTGGAAAGCTCGGTTCCTCTCTTGGAGATCACGTGGTTACTATGGTAGATTGTACCTTTGGCACTCCTATTTGTCAGCAGGCGCTTAAATACGGAATAGACATCTCTATGCATAGCTGGTATGCATTGCATTTCATATGTTCAACTGGTTTGTATCACGCAGCTTATAAGGCACATGTATAGCTAAGGAATGCTTTTGTTTTCTTTCACCAATCTTTATTTCCGGGGAATGGCTTTTTAACATTCTGATTTTATTTGACCACAAGTTCTTGTGTAATAACGCGTTAAATACTTTTATATTTGTGACTGACCTAAAATGTTCTGATTTTGTTCGGCGGTAAGTACCAGTCTCTCGAAGTATAAATGGACACCTGCCTGCAACTCAACTGGAAACCTTAAGTTATATATATTTCCTTTCGCACAAGTGAACGTAACGACCGCTACCAAGGAGCTTATGATACAGAGCTCACAGGTGTATATAGGTTCTGTATTGCTGGTATTTCGACAGATTTTGTTTTCATTTGTCCAAGGGATGAAAGATTAACTCTTAGCCAAAGAATTTCTCTAGGGTCATTACCTGCCATTATTTCAACCACATGCAGCTCCGTGGAAAGCTTTATTACCTATCAAGTACTAAATAGACGTCCGGCAACACAAACAATTTTAACATGCTTACTAGATATATCTCAGCTCTGTTTGATGTGCTCTTGCCGCTACTAGTAATAAATAAAGCATGGTATAGCCCTGATCCTGCAGACAGACGAGTTCCACAAATGGAGATTCATTGTTAGTTTAATGTATCTTATACAGTTTATAAGTATAGTATTCCTTTCCGTCTAATACATTTCCAGTACAAAGTACATGGGCGGTCACAGTGATTTGACTGCAGGCTGTCTGACTTTCAAGGACGTGAAACACTGGCAGAAGATGAAACGCTATCAGAGCACACTTGGAGGACAACTGGTTGGTAGTTATGTTATACCACACTAATGTCGCATGCGGTGTCAGAAATGACATAAATAATAAATGAGCTACGTCATAAGAAACCTGTTTTGCCAATTGCGAACAACAAAATTCAGATCAGCCTGCACATCTTAACAGTCTGACTGGAACCTTCGTGTTGGCTGCCGGGTGAATACAATACTTCTATTTTTCATTTTCAAAATTTCAAAGTTCTTAAAAAATTTTAATCCTTTGGAAGTAAGGACTGCAACACAAAACTTAAAACCATGGGTGTACAAAGTTTTTCTTGGCCAGACTAGCTAATTTGGGACAATTAGACCTCATTAGTGATCCGCAAACATTTTAAAATTGCACAGTGGAATCAGTGATCAAGAAAATACAGACAGTGGAGTTTCACAAGTCTGTGCAACTGAGAGGCCCATTTGTGTCTCACCAAGCCGCAAACCCGAAGCAAAGACAAGTTTATCGTGATCATTCTGTGCTTTCTAAGGACAACGGTCTGTACCCTTGCTAATCTCACTTTACTCTACATAAAACAGAATTTGCAAAGGTGATCATAATACGGACCTTTTCATTTGATGAATGGGAATCATTTGCCGACAAGGAACGTGACAAGGAAAAGAAAACAACAGGCGAGGTTTAGTTGAATCTGTTGATGTGCAGTAATATTGGATTCCGCCACCATGCATACATGATTTTAACCTTGAATCAGCGAAACTTAGTTTCTAGCACACTCGATTTGGGATCATTGATGCCCATGAAGAAACAGATTGTTTGTTTGAATTGTGGTTTTACGACCCGTCAACACTATTTATGTCATTTTGGAGACGTTGCTTCCACTTTTGTGGGGCCTTTACCCAACTCTGATGTGATGAAATGATATCTCAAGTCCTACCGCCTAAACAAACTAATAGGATTATATGCAGGGACAGTCTGATTCGCACCTACCTGGGCAGGCTTCTCCTTTGGATTGCCTATTGGCCATTTTGTTGGAAAAAAAATGTCCTTTTGGCTTTGCGCCATTGATGTTTGCATTAGGGTCTGTTGTTTCATGTCTGTGTTTCTTTCCCTTTGTTGTCTCTGGTTGGAGCTGTGGGTTAATTGTATCGATTCCTGATCATTGCCTTCACTTCTACTTAGACCTTCTAAGCGGTTTACTAGTACTCGGTTTCAGCTCTGCACAGAAGCACCAAACAGTCCAATCTATTTTTCCAAGCCCCGATGGGCGCGGGGAGAACAAACAGAAATTGTGATTTTCAGTAAACTGGAATTGTGATTTACAGTAGGTGGAGTATATGGAGGATTTTACGACCGGCACTAGACACGTAACATCTGAAGCATAAGTTGAAGCCGGAATGTGGACAAAAGAACACCGTCTCCATATTTTGTTCAGTAAACACCTTGATCACTAATATGACTGTATCAAATTTAACAAGATTTCAACCACATACTATGTCGTGTCTGTGATGGCAAAATCAAAAATTTAACATTAGGACCAACGTTAATGTTGATTCTAGTGTTTTTGCAGGTGTTGATGACTCGAAGAACAAATGAACGAACAAACAAAGGAGGGAACTAAAAACTAGATCACTATATCGCACCAAGAAAGAACATGTGAAACAAAAAGAAACAAAAATAAAAGATTAAGGTTGTGTGAAACAAACAAAGATGTCGATGGTTATATATGATATTGAATACGGTTTTACAACTGTGGCTGTTGAATCGTCTCATACATAAGAATAACATTTAAAAGACATTGAAAAGAGAAATACTGGTTTTGCTAAAGAGCGAAAATTTTAATTTAGCCTCGTATCTCCGGATGCAAGCTTGTACCAGGTATCATTGCTTTAACCCTTATTGCTTTCGAGAATTGGACTTTGACTAGACACTTGTCTGTTTCTTGACCCATCGGACTGGCTAGTCTGGCCCAGAAAATATATACACTCCATATTTTTCCAGTTTTGTGGTGTATTCCTTGCATCCAAAGGATAACCCTTTTTAGAACATATGTAACGTTACTACAGCTGGTGTCTGGGAATGTGTGGCGGCCGTAAAAAAGTCTTCCCGCCCAACATCATAGTGTAGTTCATATTTTCTTGTGCATTGGGATAATTGACTCCATTGTGGAATTTTGAAAATATCTGAGGGTCACTGATAAGGCCTAATTGGCCGAAACTAGCTAGTCTGGCAAAGAAAATATATACACTCCATATTTTCCAGTTTTGTGGTGTATTCCTTGCTTCCAAAAGATAACCCTTTTTTAGAACACATTCAAGTGGTGGTCTTCTTTCGCTCGAGTGTGCGTTGGTGTTGCCGGCGCCCCAGGGTTCTCCAGGGTCTCAACGCGTTGTGACTGTCGAGTCCTCTTTCTAGCATCATCGCTACCTTTTCTTTGACTTTAATTGTTGTCCGTGATGACACATTGATGAGTAAGGCGACCTAGCCGAGCAGCCAACTTGTGTAAACCGCGACGGAAGATGAGGGTGACGGTTTAAAACCCCCGATAATTATAATTATTACTGGCCGTCTCAAGGCGGTAATTTCGTTGCGGTTTCATTTATTTAATATTCAGTGCTGTTCATTTTTTTTTCATTTTTCATTTTAACTCTTCTGTGTGACCAAATTATTAAGTTCAGTAAAGGTAAGAAAGTTGTTATCTGTTTGGGAAAGAGCTGCTAACTCGGCTTGTGGCCTGTGATTGTGTTGTTTGTTTATAGATGTGTTTGTCTATCTTTCCCTTTGTCTGGGATAGGCTTTGGGTTCTGATTTGGTCATTTCCTGAAATATCTGTACTCGTTTAAGTTGAAGTCTAAGGGCAAATGTAAATACTAAGGTAGGATAGCGTGCCATTTCACAAAATTAAAGAGGATACGGTAAAACCAAAATCCCACAAAAGGAATAAAAAGAGGATCCGTTTGTAAAATCTAGAAACCTTTGCCTGTTTTTTTTTCTTTGACGATGTTTTTGTTTTCAAACCGAGTCAAATTTTAAGTGGAGACAATGATCAGGAATCGATACAATTAACCTACAACTCCCATCAGAGACACCAAAGGAAAGAAACTCAAACATGAAACAACAGACCCTAATGGAAACATCAATAGCGGAAAGCCAAAATGACAGTTACTTTCCCAAAAATGGCCAATAGGCTGTACAAAATAAAATAATATAAGCGACACAAACACCCAAACACAAACCATAACAAAAATAAACCGCGACAGAAGGATCGCCTTGGAACGGTCAGCGGAAACGAATTCCACTGGGGAGGGGGCGGGGGACTAAACAAACGGATACCTTTTATGGCTTTTACAAACGGATACCTTTTTTATTTCTTTTGTGGGATTTTGGTTTTACCATATCCTCTTCAAGGCCAACATGTTCGCATTTTTCGTTATACAACCAGCATATTTAGTGAATTGCCATGGTTTCAACATTTTCATATACACTGCATGTCTTAAGCGAGTCATTTTTTATTGTCTTAAAGAAAACAAGTGAATAGGTACATGAAATAAATTAATAATGTTAATTAATGTTAATTCCATCGTGTGGTTCTTATTCCTTTAATTCATAGTTACATATATATGTCATATTTGCATTTCCAGTCTCCACATGACGCTAGTCTTTTACTTCGGGGTGTAAAAACTATCCATGTACGGATGCCAAGGCACTGTTCAAATGCTCTTAAAGTTGCATCATTTCTGGAAGGTCATCCTAAGGTAAGAATGATTTACAAGCAACTTACATGAGCACATTTTGACATTTGCATACAGCAAAGCTGCAGACCAGGGGCCAGTTGTTCAATGCATCGTTAGTGGTCATATTGTTAACTGTTCTAGCAAGTTTAATATTTAAAATGTTGGTATTTTTGCTGAAAAAAAATGTGAGCAGCTTTTGCATCCGCAAAAGCTGCTCACATTTTTTCAGCAAAAATTTCAGCATATTTGCCATTTTTAATGATCAAAGTTTTAACGATACGTTAACTAACTACGTCGTTAGTTTTGAACAACTGGCCCCTGCCTTCAAATCCGCGCAGTCTGATCAGCATCTTTGTGTTCGCAGCTTGGTAAATAGAATATTGCAAGTTTCTATATCTAAATTTTCAAGACTCCTATTGGTCTGTGCAGCAGAGCAGACTCTTTCCTGGGTTGAGTTGCTCAAAAAGGACGTCGTATCGTTGAAACTTCCATCATTTAATATGGTAAATTTAATATTATTTTTGCTGAAAAAAATATGAACAGCTTACATTTTTTTTCAGCAGAAATATGAGCATTATAGTTATTGTACCTGTTCTGACAGTTAACAAGTTGACCCTTCATGAGCTGTTAAGCTAACGATGCCTTGAACAACTGGGCCTTAGTCGCAAATCCCGAAGAGAGGTTCTCGTCGGGGGGCTTGCATGTGGATTAAAAACAACGAATATGAACAGGAACGGGCCCCATATCCACATATTAGTTTTTCTTATTTCTGTTTTCATACAGAAATAAGAAAAAAAAACTGTACTTTTCGGATGAAAAAAGCGTCTTATCCGGAACTATGAACGGCCACAAACAAATAAAAACCCTGCTTACGGTACTACGAGGATGTGTCCTACAAACGCAAGTACAAAACACAGAAAGCAAAGTCAACAGTTTCCCTTGAAAAGACAAATAAAGGTGACCAGGTAGTGGCACAGCTACAGAACATAGGCTACCAATGGCACCAAGAGAACGTTCATTTATGCATCCTCAGGACGTTTACATACTCATCAAAATCGTATTCACGGGATCAGATGAATGAATAATATTCAATTGATTGCTATAGCATTCATCTCCATCAAGTTTTCGCCTAATAATGTAAAAGAATGGACTAAAGAAATGAAGAAATTTCCGAAACCTTGTTCCAGATTTGTTTCGAACCCTATAGTCAAAAGATATTTTCTTTTTATTGTATAACAGTTCCTTTTTTACTGACTTAGTTTGGAGAATTTTTACCTTTGTATGACCAGGGTCTTGAGGAAGCAGTAAAGAGCAATAACGTATATCACTGTTTTGCTCCCGAAAATCAATGAGTAAGCGCCCTTATCAAATATTCTACCGATAGCTCGAATCAGACATGTTTGCATGTTTGCTTTGTCCATAAAGATAAGCTTTATTTAACAATAATTAATGGAAACAAACAACATAAGGTAGGTAAAGCATTCATTTCGACTAACATAGTATGCTTATTCTTTTATCTCCCTATGACTTACTTGATGCGAGCGCCAGTCATTGGAGTCCTTTGTACCATTTTACACCTTTGGTATGGTGTGACTGGGTATCGAATCTACGTCCCCCCAATCTCCATTAAAACGCTCTATCACTGAGTTGTTGAGGCCGGTATCGATGCACTTTACACTTCGGCAAATCACGCTTAATATAGAAAAATTGGGTTTGCGAGTGAAAATATCGTTTTTCTCTTAAAACATAATAAGAGTCTGAGTTTTTCATAATAACCGCTCCAATGCTACTGTGTGTCTGGAGAGAAATAGAAAATATATCCCAAATTGGCATTTGAAAAAAAAACAACAAATTTTTGGTTGAGGCATAGATAAAAACATGTTTTGTATGTGCAGGTAAAGTCAGTCAGCTATCCAGGATTGGCTTCTCACCCTCAACATGTTATAGCGAAGAAACAGATGAACGGGTTTAGTGGAATGATAGCGCTGGAAGTAAAAGGCGGAGTGAATGGTGGGAAAGCTTTTGTTGAGGTAAAAATATATTTAACAGGGTTTATAGTTTTTTTCATTATTTGTAAAAGGCAGAGTGAATGGTGGAAATGCTTTTGTTGATCTATGTATCCCCAACCATTAATAAATAGAAGGGTATAGCTTACATACACACATATGTCACACTTTATAGAACTGCTTAAGTCTCCGTATATCCGACACTTTTCATGATCACAGTAAATAACTGATGGTAACTTATATATTGGTCGGACATGTGCACAGAGAATGGAGAACTCTGATCAGACTGTTAATGAAAGACTTACATGACCTCCATTAACTTGGAAATTTTGTTTAATTGGTAACTTCTCCTACAGTTTTCACGGTCAGGGTCTGAAACTTCCTTTAGAGTTAGTATACGGGATGGCTAACGACAGAGAACTCCGATTAGACTATTAATAGAAAAGGTACATGCCCTTAATTAATTTTGCGTAATACACGTGCCATACAACAGTTCGTGTCTGCAGTTTTCAGGATCATAGTTTACAACTTGCAACATAGTAAGCTGAGCATGTGCACAAAGGCTAAAGAACTCTAACAAGACTATCAATGGAAATATTGCATGCCCTTTATCAACTTTTGTATGCAAGAGCATTCATCCACTTAAGGGGTTTTCTAACGGTACTGTCTCTTCCAAACTTTATGATAAAAGAGATGATTTTAATTTTGGAATTGTATTTTTTTTTTGGATGGTGACGTCCCTAAGGCTATGTCTTATGGTGTTTATATGTCACAGCTTATTCGTTTTGCTAGAGCTGGCTGTCATGTTGATGACTTTAATCTTCGCAACAGAATTTTAACAGCTAAACTTCTAAAACAATGCTATCGGTATCATAAACTGCGCAAAACGTCTTCAAACTTTTATCGACGACATTACGACATGATTTCTAAATATGGCATTTCCTTGAAGACACTTCTGCAACAGGGACTGTCGGATTTAGGTTATAAATATAGAAGAATACTAGGTAGTGATCATTTTTCTGGTCAGTTCAGACAAAAATGTTGCTAAATACAAGAAAAGTGGTTATAGCATGTATGTTTTGAGACAGACCGCGTGTTTGGTTGTCGACCCTTTTACAGTGGACAACTTTGCTTCGCTCTTTGGTTGCACGGTGGCGGGACGGACTCCTTAATCTTTGATGACGGTCACACCATAAATCCTTTGAATTCGGGAAGGGTGGAGCCGGTTATTTCCTAGGTTCGACCATCCGTGATCTAACTTGTGGTTTTTCGATTTTTGTGTTCACGGAGATGTTGCACTGATGAGTTAGGAGGCCTTCATGCGGACTGAACAAATTATTTGTCTTAATCGCGACGGAAGTAAGGGCGAGGATTGTGGCCACGTAAAATCGATTTAAGCCCCCCCCCCCACCCCTAGTGAAATTCGTTTCTGCTGACCGTTCCAAGGCGGTTCTTCTGTCGCGGTTTATTTTTGTTATTTTGTCTTTGGGTGTTTGTGTCGCTTATATTATTTTATTTTGGATAGCCTATTGGCCATTTTGTGGGAAAGTAACTGTCCTTTTGGCTTTCCGCTGTTGATGTTTCCATTAGTGTCTGTTGTTTCATGTTTGTTTTTCTTTCCCTTTGATGTCACTGATGGGAGCTGTGGGTTAATCGATTCCTGATCATTGCCTCCACTTCTACTTCTTCTGCTCTGATGTCGGATCGTTGTTGAGTCCTTAAGCCAACCTGATTCATGATAATATTAATCTATACATAACCATTTTTGCCATGTATTTTATCATCACACGTCTTCTGAATGTTCTTGCAAACTTTTCAAACATATTTCAGGCAGATAATATGGACCCAGATCAGACTGCCCCATAGGTGCAGTCCGATCTGGGTCTCTTAATCTGGCCAGAAGACAACAAAGCAGGCGAATTGTTTTTGAGTTTGGCATATTACGAGTATATGCACAATAAAGATGTTTATTAGACAACATTCCTTGTGTTGTTTCTGGTTTTTGTTTCTACATTTTTGTGTAAAACTAAAACATTAAATATACTTTAGCAAATGGCATGAACGTTTTGATATATATTTTATACAGAACCTCCACCTTGCTCAACTAGCGGTGTCACTGGGCGGCGTTGAGACCCTGGTAGAGCATCCAGCCACAATGACACATGGTCCAATGATCATGTCAGATGATGAGAGAGCAAAGGCAGGTATAAGAGATGGATTTGTACGAATCAGGTAAGGCCGATGTAACAAAAATAGAGGATCTTACACTCGTGGTCATTTCATATGATATTTATGAAACGAGCCTTCGGCGAGTTTCATAAATAGCATATGAAATGGCCACGAGTGTAAGATTCTGTTTATCATATGACTACTTTAAATTGGATTTTATCGCCTTGTAATTTGACAATTTTTCTACGAAATATGCATTGCTGACATGGACGTAGTCATGACGTTACTTTATCCCGCCAAAGAGTTATTACACGTGTGGTCATACGATTTTTATTACACGACGTTATCCACTGCATATCAACGACGTCATATGATAAGCAGCGTTATGAAATGAAAATAAAATGTTATCCTCAGAAACAAAGAGCATTGCAAAGTAATATTACAGATTAACATTCGAGTCTCGGACTTTTGAGACTCTTAAAAACCTGCATATATTTAGAAGTTTATGCTAAATAAGTTGGTTTAAATATTCAAAAATTCTTTACATAGCGCAGAAATGGTCTTCATGGGATGAGAAACGTAACTTAGACTTTTTAGGTAATCTTCAGGGAAATACGAAAAATGTTGTGTTCATATTAACAATAATTTGCAAAACTGTTTACGTTCTTCAGCTTGCTCATGAGCAGAAGGTCTATTCGATGTTTTATTTACTGCAATGGTGTTAGTGATCCCAGTGGAAACGTTGATTAGGCAAATCACACAATGTGAACCGTTTCTAAAGCGATGGCACCATTTGAGAGAAACAAACATGGAATTTCGTTAGAGCAGACTTATTTTAAATCCGATACTGAATTCGGTATGTCGACGTTAGGGCCGTCACAACATTGTTAGGGTGTCCACCTTTGCAGTTACCAATTTGTTTGAGATAACGTTCTGTCCAACTCACCAGGCTTGAAGAAATATATGGGCTGCATGATGCTTCCACGCAGAGCTGAATCTGGCCCGCACACTAGTACTGGTAAAGCGCTTAGAGGATCTAAGCCTGTCCAGGAACCGCGGTGCGAGGCGGACGGTCCATGCTAATAAACCCTATTGGTTTCTTGGGCGACAGGGCTTGAGATGTCATTTCATCTCAATGTCGGGTAAAAGTCCCACAAAATTGGAAGCAACGTCTCCAAAATGACCTTTACAGTGTTGACGGGGACGTTAAACCTCAAATAAAAAAACAACTCACTAATGTCCAAATTATATCGTTTTGACCATCTTCATTGAAAGCTGACTCTTCGTCGTACGATTCCATCAGTTCCATAATTTGTTATGAACGTTTACCTCGCCCAACGGAAAACAACAACAACACTAACAACAAAGTATCTAAACAGTGTTTTTGTAGTGAGACTTTTTTCCGATTTTTGAAATGTTTCAGAATAGAACGTCACGGTAGTTCTTTTAAACGCTACTAAATGCAAAGAAAATAATAAATGGAACAAATTATTGTTGTCTGTTACAGTTTGGGTACCCCCATCAGTCTGTGTCAACTCTATTGGTGTACTTTAATAATTTTTGTGCATCTTGACAACTTTTTACCTGTATTCACGTTGCCTCTTTTCTGTTGTTTCCAGCATCGGTTTAGAGGACCCTGATGATCTGATTAAAGATTTTGGTATGGCGTTGGACAAAGTACCTGTGTAAACACACCTTATTATACCCCGTTTTTGTAATTCATTCTAGCCTGGAGAAAAAAAACCCTCATTATATCAATATTTGCACTTTGACTGTTCATTTATAACAATAAACTTGTTTCATAATCTTGCGTTTGAGTGGTATTGTATTCAAGGAACAGTTTAAAGTAGGAGGGTCAGAACTTCGGCTCACATGAATATATACGTGTAGTTGGTGTGATACCAACCAAGACTAGGGTGCATGTGCAGTATCGCGTGATCCATAAACATAACGGCAGATACATAAATACAACAGAATTCATTTAATCTGAAAAAGATACAACAAAAGCATAGCATCAGTCTCACAACAGCAAGCTCGGCTTGATTGGGTTTGTCCATGAGAGAGATAATGGTAGTGGAAATAAAACATAGTCAGTGCAAGACAAAACCTACAGTAAGATCTATGCGACCACTGAAGACTCAGATCGGCCGTCACATTAAACCAGTATAGCAACAAAGAAGATTTCATGGTCTCTATACTGTCTCTGAAAAGAAATATCCTTTGGAAGCAAGTCGATTTGAAAACATCGCCGGGCCGGGTGGCTCAGTCGGACATGCGTATTACCGACGACGAGGCCGTGAGTCCGAGTGTTCAATTTCTACCGTGCTCGGCAACATTCTTTATTGAATCTTTCTACGCGGGTCGCTGATTCAAACCGCGAAGCACCCTTGTCCATTTACTGTCGAAGGAATTTTGTTGTTTAGAAGGTCTAAGTGAAAAGCATGACATTAATAGCGTTAACTTGGCCGTTTAACACAAAATGTAGATTTTGGCCACACCAAGCGAAATTTGTTTAAGGCATATGCGCTCTTCGAAGACACAAACCAGCCTGCATACCTACACAACCTTATCAAAGTCTTCCCTGTGTACCATAAAGATGGCCATGTAAACAAAACTTCTTCAGCAGTCCGGGAAAGTCGTACTCTGACTAGGTCTGTGTGCAGACTAATTTGAGACTTCGTTGAACGTATATTCTTGCACACCGGATAAGGAAATCCATGGTTTTCCGGGGATAGAAATTCTGTTCTTACCCTGATGTTCTTACCTAGGAAAACTACATGAGTATGGTGCGCGAAAAATAAAGCGTTAAATAAAGTAAAATGAAAACGTTTGGATGTTTTGTGCACGAAAATGAATCTAATATATTGTTCTGTTTTAGATGGGCATTTCCAACCCTCGGGATGTCCGTGCTGAGCGGAAACGAGGGAACGCCGAGATTTCGCTCAGCAGGGTCATCTCTCGGGTTGGAATATAAGAATCTTATATGGGTGGGAGGGGTGGATGGAAAAATCAGTCCCGAGGGACACTGTCCGGCATCACGAGGCTTGCCGAGTGATACCGGACAGTTATCCCGAGGGATAGATTTTTCTACCCACTCCTCACACCCATACTGGATTCTTTTTCTTGCATACCTTCCATTTCTTAGCGCGGATTTTAATGCTGCAGTCACTTCGGTTATCAACGTCCGCCATATTGTGTTGACACTGCAGGAATGTTTAGTGACGTCACGTAACGTGTTGTGACGTCAACCTTAACGACGGCGCATACGAGGTCGTAATCAACCAATGCATTTATCAAACACGCGATTATATTCGATTTGGGGTCGGAAAACCAGGGTCAGAACATAAGTTTCTATCCCAGGGTAAAATCACGGATTTCCTTGTCTGGTGTGCAAGAAACGTCTCCCTATGTCAGATTCTTATTTGATCAAATACCCTAAATTTAAACATCATACCATTAGCTTCTTCATGCTTCGTGCAGTCAGGGAAAACACACCCACCCATCGGGGTTTGAAGAAATAGATTTCGCTGCATAATGCTTCCACGCAGGGCTTAAACCGGGCGCCAGTGAGTACTGGTAAACCGCTTAGAAGTCTCAGCCTTCCCAGGAAAAGTGGTGTGAGTCGGGCCGTCCCTACATATTAACCTTTTGGCTTGTTTGGGCGGCGGGGATTGGGGTGTCATTTCATCTAAATGTCAGGTAAAAGTGGCAGCAACGTTTAAAAAAAATATCTAAATAGTATTGATTGGGACATAGAACCTCAATTCAAAGGGAAATCGCATTCTGACAGACTGATACACAACTTCGCTGGACGCATATGTTCAAACACAGCTTTTTGCTCTGCGCGACCAAGGGGTCGGTTGTTTAAAACTAATGGCATCGTTAGTAAGTGAATCGTTTGATCATTTAATATGGCGAAATTACCAATATTTTTGGTGATAAAATGTGAGTAGCTTTTGCAGCCAAAATACCCAAAAATTGTTCAGCAAAAATACATTTTTTTAGATATTGTACTTGCTAGAACAGTTAACGCTGTGACCACCAACGAGCTCGTTAAGCTTACGAGTAATTGAACAATTGAGCCAGAATGAAAACATCATACCATAAGCCTTGTCATACAGACAAAGAAGTTGTTTTCTGATCAGGGCCCAGTTGTTCAAACCCTCGTTAGCTTAACGAGCTCGTTAGTGGTAAAATTATTAACTGTTCTAGCAAGAACAATATCGAATATTCTGGTATTTTTTTTTCAGCAAAAATATTTGTGGATATGCCGTATTTAATTAATGATCAAAGTTTTAACGATATGTTAACTAATGACGTTAGTTTTGAACTGGAGCCAGTTGTTCAAAACTAACGATGTTGTGAGTTAATGTATCGTAAAAACTTTGATCGTTTAATATGGCAAATATTCTAATATTTTTGCTGGAAAAAGCTGCAGCAAAAGCTGCTCGCATTTTTTCAGCGAAAATACCAAAAATTTAGATATTTTACTTGCAAGAACAGTTAACAATATTAGCACTAACGAGCTCGTTAAGCTATCAAGGCTTTGAACAACTGGACCCAGACAGTTTTGAGACTTCACTGAACGCATATACTCAGCGTCCCCTTTTCGCTTGGTGCGACCCATGTGAAATCATTCATTACGAAAACACGCCTATACAAATACCTTGTAAATTTTACAGCAGAAAAAAAAAACACAAAAAAATTCAGATGAAAAATTGTAATATTTTTCTTATTTCTGCTCTAAAATATAAATTGTTGGAACTCGTAAGAACCGCCTCATTGTTTGGTTATTTCTGCTCAAAATATAGATTGTGGGTACTCGTTAGGGTTCTTACGAGTTTTCACAATCTATATTTTAGAGCAGAAATAAGAAAAATAAGGTTTGTCCCTGCATACCCCAGTTATTCTTTATGAAAGTGGGGTTCAAGGGGGTCATAGTTATATAGGCGTGTTCACGTGATGAAGCGCGGTTTGACTAAGATTACGGCATATGTAATATCCCTCACACTGCCTATTCATTGGTTGAGCGCCCAGAACCTCAGCGGACCCTGGTTCTAGTCTAGAGGTTTTAAAACTTTTTTTTAATGATTTAACTCAAATGAGCATGAAAATTTAATTGCCAGCAAATAATGAAATGCTCCTTCTCAGGTCAACACTTGTTGTTTGTCCTGCTCATAGATTTTACAATGCCAACAGTTGTTAGCATTTTATTTTAAAATGCCAACAGTTGTTAGCATTTTAAAATTCATGAGCAAGATAAATTTAGTGCTCAGTTCAGCTGAGCATTAAAATGCTTTGTATAACCTCGGGCCCTGATCTGCCAGGCATGACTCAGGTTAAAAAAAATCATTTTTTTGCACGAAACATTCTTATAGTCAAAACGCATCTTTTCCATATAGTCTTGTTCAGACCCAGGTCATAGGTTCTTAAAAGTATTCAATTTCAAAACGAAATTGTTTTTATCAAAGAGAATATTATCAAATCAATTACTGACAGTTTTTATTGTCATTTAAATGTCTCAGCATCGTATTTCGAGACATCTTGTATTAATTAATTGAAACAATTATTATCACTTTATTTAGGGAAGAAAGAAACCAGCTGCTTGTGGACAGATAAATATTTAATGAATGTATTTCCGATAGCTGTTATTTGTACTGATATCTTAGAGCAGCAAAACATCGCATATTCTTGTGTTGCTAAAATATATTTCTTGATTTAGACGCGTATTCTTGCATAAATACCTATTTACATGGCTGTTTTGAAGCCATTTAAGAAATGAAATTTATTTTCCTGCTGTTCATGACATTATGGATGCAGTAGGTCGCGTGCATCATGTAAACTTTGCTAGCGACCCGCTGTCGTTCATACTTTCATGAAAAGCAGAAAAATTAAGTTTTTTTATACTTACATTCTTTTTCCCCTCATCACTGGGCGAAAAAATGCATATAGGGCATTTTACAGAGCTGAAAAACACTTACACGCTGTTTTTTTTTCTACAAAGTGCGGAACAGCGTTGACGTCACCAGCGCCCGTAGAGACTCATGGATTACTAGCAGACTGACGTCACTTGACGTCACTGAAAATCATGTGACTCGATGCGCTCATGGAAGTATGGACTACATTGTTTTCTTTAGGTTTACATTAGGCTTTACACTGGAAATGTAAATTTTGTCAAATGGACCAAAAGCCGTGCTCAAACAACACAACCCATGTTCAAATCATGAAATTCACGTGCTGTTTGAACATGGATTTTGACCTTTTTGATATGACAAGTTCGGGTCTTGCTTTGTTTAGGTTCAGAACAGCGACGTAACGTTAACGCCCTGGACGTAGCGTTTTAAAGGTATATGGTGACGCCTAACAGCAACATTTTATACGCAATCAGGCATTCTAGTGACCTAACAAAGGAGGTCGAATAACTGTACGCTATAAACGGTAGTGACCTATAATACCTTCAACTCACCTATAATAGGTCTAGTGATCGTTTATAGACCGGACCTACTTTTCAGGTCCCTTATTCACAAGTGTAAACAATAGCATGCAACCTTTTTTTACATGGGAAAACAACGAAACGGCATGCTAAAATCTTGGCAATATTTTTCAGAAATTTCAGCTAAATTCTTACCTTCTCGGCCTTTCCTGGTTTGAATGGTCCGTTGGAATAACTGCGCACTGCTGCTGCAGTTGTGTATCAACCTCGAAAATAATTTTTAAAGCTAAAATAAACTATTTAGTTGCAGATTTTCATACAGAAAGTAAAGCGCTGAGACACTTTTATTCGTCTTTGTGGCGCGGTGACGTCAGAAACTTTCCAGTCGTTGACGTCACGTTATACTACGTGTACGCGCCATGGCACTGAATGTCGTTTAACATGCCACTCTATCTGCAGTCCTGTTTGCTTAAATTTTATAGATTGCTGTAAAACCACTTGATTGTTTTGAATTGCGGAATAAACTGAATACATGATTAGTGTCTTTAATAATAAAATATAATCGGTTCGTCCCGACAATTTTATAGGGGCTCGCTAAAGCTAGCCACTCTACAATTATCTAGGGCTCACCGATTATATTCTTTTATTAAAGGCACAAACCATATATTTACTCAGAACTAGCCGCCATATTGGGCGCAGTTGAAGGGTTTATATGAAGTCTATATGGAGCCTCTGTGCGTTTTTCGTCACAAATTGCTGACGGAATCATAAGTTATGCAAGAATACCTATCAGCCAAGGTTATTTCATTGCCTCAACATTTGCCGGATCCCTCGGATTCGGCCTAGCGGCCTCGTGTTCAAACAGTATCCTCGGATGCGGCAAAAGTAAATGCATGAAAACAACAAAACAAAACATGGTTGATCCCTATATTGTGTTGTCTTACTATTTTTCGCGTCATGATTAACAATAGAAAATATAACTCAGTCCATGTAATTCTGCAATCTGTATTGTATTCTTTCTTGACTCTAACAGAACGTTTTCTGACTGAGAGTTTATGCTTTCCGTTGTATATGTTCCATTGTGTTTGTTCCGCTGCGTATGTTCTGCACTGCATAAAGAAAACATGTCTAAATGATTTTGACCCCCTTAAACCCCTCATTTATATAGTAAAACTGGGTTTGCCAAGGGTATACATTTTTTTTTTCATATGCCTGCTCAACAACATAGATTTCTAGTACTTATAAGAACCGCCTCACCCATGCTGCCTCAATCTATATTCAGAGCAGAAATATGAAAAATATATTTTTTATCTGAATATTTTCATTTTTTTTTTTTTTTTTGGATGGTAAAAGTTTCTATATATTTAAATATGCGTGCTTTTGTAATTGTGTTCTGCATATATAATGTTATGTTTGTTCTTTCTTTCGGTGGCATTGGTAGCATTTGTTCTATATTTAATATTTCGCTGAGCATATATTACCGAAGGCACAACTGTATTTGACCCAACTTTAAGAACTGTAGACTAGGGACCTAAGCGTAAATTTTATAAATGCAGCGCGTAACGAATGTATATGGAGAGTAAGTAAAAAAAGAAATAGTTTAATTAAGAGAGAAACAAAAAGAAACAACCAACACAAAAACGAACGAAACAAAGAAAAAAAAACATATCCAACCAAATTACAGTTTATAATTCATGCAGGGTACATATTATTTTGTTTTATTTGTTTGGGAAACCAACTCAGATCCCCATTAAGGAGAAAAAAGTCTGAAAAATGCCTGTCCATGACCTAACAAATATGGCATTTGGTCTTTATGAACGCTTTTCTAGTGTGTGTGTGTGTGTGTGTGTGTGTGGTTTCTTGTGCCACCATGCTTGCATGTGCGCGGGTGTTTCGTGCATCTTGAACTTTAAACAAGCACGAGGACTGTCTTAATTACCGTCATTGGTACATGTTACTGAGCAAGCGCTTGAGAAATAGGTTCTTATCGCAAAAGCAAACAGTAAAGGCTAAGGCGAGCCCGCGCATACGCGCAGTCTCGCCTTAGCCTTTGCTGCTTGCAGATATGTGATGGAGACCTTGAGAGAGCCCGGGACAAGAAATCATCTATCTAGCCCTGCACGTTGCTTGCGCAGGCTCTGTTGAGCCTTTTCTGTTCGCTAATGCGATAAGTGCCTTTTCTCGTGAGCTGGTTCAATTAGTTCAGAGCTGCTCCGTCTGTAAGTTTAAAGACATTGTAATTTTCCTATGCTTCTGTGTCATGAAACTAATCAACTGAACTATTTATGAGATGAGGTATTGAATCATTAATAAGGTCTTTATCTAATTTATTTCATCGCTATAAGGAAAGATGATGCTGTAGAAACTGTGTCACTTTGAAGAGAGCCACCCTAACAGAATATTTATTTTTCAGGAAAGCTGAAAAAACGTCTACTATCCATTAAAACTACTTTAAATAAGATTGACTAGGCTGATAAAGCAGCCCATTGCCCCATTTACCAATCAGTGTTTACAAAAATTCATCAGTATTATACTGGGTGTGTTTTCATTCATTAAATATGTACAGTTTTCAAATTTTCATATTCTACTGATAGGCAAACGTCAATTGCTGAAAGGTAAATGATAAACCATGATACTTAATGACTTCACACCTAGTTACAAACTTATATATTGAAGATGAAAGAAGGGAGTTTTAGGGCTATTAACCAAAGCGGTGCCTAGTCTCTTATCTACCAATATCTAATTAGAAGCCTGCGTGGTGTAGTGGTTATGCTACTCGCCTTGTACACCAGGGGTCGCAGGATCGATCCCGGGCTTCTCCACACTTTCGGACGAGTCTTTTAACCGAGATCCAGTCTCCGTATGACCTTAGCTGTCGGTGAGACGTAAAACTCAAACACTTACTTATCTACCAATATCTAATTTGTTTCACGCCATAAGTGCTTATTTGAAACACAAACAAGTCTGTGATTTACAGAAAATTTTACATTTCTTTTAATTGCAAGCTTGTTGAAAAAGCCAGAAAGTCTGGCTTTTAACATAAGATGTGAAATATTAAAATGATATAGGAAATGTAATTTGTGAAAAATGAAAAAAATAAAATAAATAACAATAAATTTAAAAAAAAAATCATGATACAGTCTATCCTTAAGGAGCACCAAAACAAGATGACTTACCAGTATTCCAGTCATACTCACAGTTTCAGAGCAGTAATTGCTTGTTACAAATGCAGCAGCTCTACTCTGAACTTTTTCAGAAATATATGGGCTGCATGATGCTTCCACGCAGAGCTGAATCCGGCCCGCACACTAGTACTGGTAAACCGCTTAGAGGATCTAAGCCTGTCCAGGAACCGCGGTGCGAGGCGGACCGTCCATGCTAATAAACCCTATTGGTTTCATTGGGTGACAGGGTTTGAGATGTCATTTCATCTCAATGTCGGGTAAAAGTCCCACAAAATTGGAAGCAACGTCTCCAAAATGACCTTTACAGTGTTGACGGGGACGTTAAACCTCAAATCAAACAAACAAAATCAACCAAATGTGATATTTCCTACTAATGTTAACAGCCCTTAGGGCAAATGGCGATTTAAAGGGAAGTACCCTTGTATGTGTGCACATTTGTTTTAAAGCAACGTCGAAATCTAGCGCCGTTGTTTCCCGCAGCATTTAAGGTACAGATACTGGCGAACGTACTATAACGTCGTTTGTCTTTGTGCTCAGACAAAAAGCATTTTCATTATTTTAACCCTTTTTGTACTAAATGGAATCTTCCTCCTTATATATAGCAGGAGTCCGTTTAAAAATTTAGGGGTGTCAGGTTGTGTTTTCTTCAAAATTTATTTGGAAAATCACTGAACTGTTAACAAACAGTGGAGGCCCTGATCAGACGCCGCGTTCTGCTTGCCAGGGTACCCGTTTTGGGGTTTCTGGTACTAAATGAGTTAAAATACATAGTTGTCAAATCAGTTTTTTTATATGACTGAGTCTCTCTTTACAGATGTTTTTCTTTGCATGCAGAATTTCCTCCATTCCAAGAGACAGATAACGTTGGTTTATTTTGATGCAAAAATAATGCGACGTCACGTCAAGTCATCAATATCGCGGCGTCGTCGCACTGATATGACAAGAGGACCATGATGGTCCTATATCGCTCACCTGAGCTAAGAGCTAAGAGTTTTGCACGTGCCCCAGTGTCCTGTTTGAGACACGACTTCAAAGGGTTTTTCCCTAATATGTCTATGTAAAGCGAGTGGGTCCCGGCGCGGGGCCATTTTTGGTCCAAGGCATATTTGAACAATCTTGGTAGAGGTCAACTAGATGAAGCTTCATACTAAATATCAAAGACCTGTGCCATCTGGTTTCAGACAAGAAGATTTTTAAAGATTTCCCTTTCATAAGCCTGCATAAAACCAGTGGGCCCATGCACAGGGGCATTTTTGGCCCCAGGGCTATAATTTGAACAATCTTTGTAGAGGTCAACTAGATGAAGCTTCATATCAAATATCAAAGACCTGGGCCTTTTGGTATCAGACAAGAAGATTTTTAAAGATTTTCGATCCCTATATAAGCCTATGTAAAACCAGTGGGCCCCCGTGTGACGCCATTTTTTGCCCCGCGGCTATAATTTCAACAATCATAATAGCGGTCCACTAGATGAAGCTTCATACCAAATATCAAAGACCTGGGCCTTCTGGTTTCAGACAAAAAGATTTTCAAAGGATTTCCCTATATAAGCCTATGTAAAACCAGTGGGCCGCGGCGCGGGGGCATTTTTGGCCCCAGGGCTATAATTTGAACAATCTTGGTGAAGATAAACTAGATGAAGCTTCATACTAAATATCAAAGACCTGGGTCTTCTGGTTTCAGACAAGAAGATTATTTAAGGTTTTCCCTATCATAAGCATGCATAAAACCAGTGCGCACCGGCACGGGCATTTTTGGCCCCAGGGCTATAATTTGGAAAATCTTGGTAGAGGTCCTCTAGATGAAGCTTCATACCAAATATCAAAGACCTGGGCCTTCTGGTTTCAGATAAGAATATTTTTAAAGGTTTTCCGTATATAAGCTTATGTAAAACCAGTGGGCCCCCGTGTGGGGCCATTTTTGGCCCCAGGGCTATAATTTGAACAATCTTCATAGCGGTCCATTAGATGAAGCTTCATACCAAATATCAAAGACCTGGGCCTCCTGGTTTCAGATAAGAAGATTTTTAAAGGATTTCCCTATATAAGCCCGTGTAAAACCAGTGGGCCCCGGCGCAGGGGCATTTTTTGACCCCAGGGCTATAATTTGAACAATCTTGGTAGAGGTCCACTAGATGAAGCTTCATACCAAATATCAAAGACGTGGGCCTTGCGGTTGCAGATAAGAAGAATTTTTTAAAGATTTTCCCTATATAAGCCTATGTGAAAACAGTGGGCCCCGGCGCAGCGGCATTTTTTGCCCCATGGCTATAATTTGAACAAACTTGGGGGAGGTCCACTAGAATAAGCTTCATACTAAATATCAAAGACCTGGGCCTTTTGGATTCAGACAAGAAGATTTTTAAAGGTTTTCCCTATATAAGCCTATGTAAAAACTGTGGGCCCCGGAGTGGGGCCATTTTTGGCCTCAGGGCAATAATATGAGCAATCTTGGTAAAGGTCCACTAGATGAAGCTTCATACCAAATATCAAAGACCTGGGCTTTCTGGTTTCATAAAAGAAGATTTTAATAGGTTTTCCCAATATAGGCCTATGTAAAAACAGTGGGCCCCCGTGTGGGGCCATTTTTGGTTGTAATTTGAACAATCTTGATAGCGGTCCACTAGATGAAGCTTCATACCAAATATCAAAGACCTGGGCCTGCTGGTTTCAGACAAGAAGATTTTCAAAGGATTTCCCAATATAAGCCTATGTAAAACCAGTTGGCCCTAGCCCGGGGACATTTTGGCCCCAGGGCTATAATTTGAACAATCTTCGTAGAGGTCCACTGGATGAAGCTTCATACCAAATATCAAAGACCTGGGCCTTCTGGTTTCAGGGAAGAAGATTTTTAAAGATTTTCCCTATATAAGCCTATGCAAAACCAAAGGGCCCCAGGGCGGGGGCATTTTCGGCCCCAGGGCTATTATTTGAACAATCTTGGTAGAGGTCCACTAGATGAAGCTTCATACCAAATATCAAAGACCTGGGCCTTCTGGTTTCAGACAAAAAGATTTTTAAAGGTTTCCCTATATAAGCCTATGTAAAACCAGTACGCTCTGGGGCGGGTCCATTTTTGGCCCGAGGGCAATTATTTGAACAATCTTGGTAGAGGTCCACTAGATGAAGCTTCATACCAAATATCAATGACCTGGGCCTTCTAGTTTCAGACAAGAAGATTTTTAAAGGTTTTTTCTTATTTTCCCCTTTTGTTGCCATGGCAACCATAGTTCTGCATGGAATGGAATTCTCTGAACAACTTTGAGAGAGGACAACCAAAGATCATTTCTGCCAAGTTTTGTCAAAATCTGTTCAGTGGTTTAGGAGGAGATTTTGTTTAAAGGAATTGTTGACGGACATCCGGACGGACGACGACGACGGACGAATGACGGATCACAATAGCTCCCCCGGAGCCTTCGGCTCAGGTGAGCTATAAACGGAGAGAAAAATGAAACGCTTTCTTATACCAGCTCCTTAACAAAGACGGTAACCCATTTGTTTATTTGCGATTTCATTTCAGATTCATATGCAAAAGGTACTGCCAAAGTACTACTACCTTTTTACCAACATACTTTTTTATTCCGCAAAAACTGAGCTTCTTCCCATTGTGAAAAATAATGAAAAAACAAACAAACAAAAAAAACTAGATTGCCTTCTGTTCTAGAATTAACTGCAGCGCTTGAAGCCGCCAGCATTTCAACCGCTAGGGGGACTATAACCATGAAGGACAACGACAACTTATCAGGCTCCAACAGCAATCATTGAATTGAAGTTTTAGGCTTGGGCCGCCATCCATGTTAATGGCATCCTTTTAAAACCTAGTTTCAGGGGGAAGGGTTAACAATCGTAAACTATATAACGTGGTTCTGAAAATCACAAACAACAAAATATATCTTATACTTAAGTACTGTATTCTGAATCGTTTGCAGGATAAAATGCATTCTCACTTTTCCAACACAAAAGCATATGTATCAAAGTTTGGCCTAGGCACAAAGAAGGTCAAGGTCAACCCAGGGTCACCATTTTTGCAATTTATGATGGGCCTACGTCTCAGATGCTATTTATCAAGTTTCGTGGAAATCTGCCCAGTGGTTCTGGAGAAGACTATTTTTGAAGAGTTTTTACCATATATGGCTTGGCGGCCATTTTGGTCATGTGACCTGGACCCCATGAGCAAATTTTGGTTTCCCCCATCCCATAGAGGCTCCATATGAAATTTGACTTCAATCGGCCCAACGGTTTCCGAGGAGAAGCAGTTCGAAAATTTCCACATTTTTCGCCTCGGCGAGGCTATACTAAATGAAATTTAATATTTCGCAAGTTCATTGGTAAGATCTCATTGATATCTATCAGTATGCCAAAAATTGTTTAAATATTCCAAGCGGTTAAGTCACTATCACCAATTTTCACAAACGGGTTACGGACGGACAGACAGACAGACCATATATGGCTTGGCGGCCATTTTGGTCATGTGACCTGGACCCCATGAGCAAATTTTGGTTTCCCCCATCCCATAGAGGCTTCATATGAACTTTGATTTAAATCGGCCCAACGGTTTCCGAGGAGAAGCAGTTCGAAAATGTTCACATTTTTTCGCCTCGGCGAGGCTATACTAAATGGAATGTAATATTTCGCAAGTTCATTGGTTAGATCTCATTGATATCTATCAGTATGCCAAAAATTGTTTAAATATTCCAAGCGGTTAAGTCACTATCACCAATTTTCACAAACGGGTTACGGACGGACAGACAGACTGACAGAATGACACGGTGATTTTAGCACTCTTAGAAAATCAACCGACTTCAGTCGGTCGCTTTTTCTGCGGGTCGTGCAATATGCAAATTAGTAGATCCTTAACGACGTCGCGTTTACTGTTGGTGGAATATTGACATTTTTGTAAAATAAACGTGAATAGAAAGCGTTTTAAATGTCATATGATAAATCGAATCTTGCATTCGTGCTCATGTATTATTGAATTTATAAAACTCGTTGAGGAAATGGGATAAAATGCTCGGCAGAGCCTCGCATTTTATCCCTTTACCTCAACTCGTTTAATAAATTTAATAATACATGAACACTCATGTGAGATCCTCTATAAAAACCAACTTTATACAGAGGAAACTGGGGTTTACATTGGTAGATTATTTTTCTTTTTTCTTCTCCAAAACATAGTTGTGAGTGCTCTATGAGGCGGTTCTTGACGCGGTTCTAACGAGCACCCACAACCGATTTTTGGAGTATAAATTAGAAAAATATCAAATATGTTCATTAGAAAACTTAGAAAATAACCTTATTCTGAGATATGAAAGGATGCGCTATATCACACGTGAAGATAGCATTATCTTATTTTGCTGACTATTATCTCATACTGCCGTGTTTTCGAAATACATTGCGATTGCGTGCACAACAGTCAGGAAGGAAATGCTAATGAGGAAAACATCCGATACCGTTATTGGCGGAAGCGATGCCGTTTATTGGCGGAAGCGAATAAATAAACCACAATCGGCGAATGGCTGTTGTTTTCCCGCGCTTTTTATATCAGACTGTATTGGAAGCTGGAGGAAATTAAAGTTACAGACGAGTCCGGATATGAACATTGGGAACGGAAACCCGAAAGGAAAAGGACAATTTCCAACATGGTAAGTGATTTATTTCGGACGTATGATCTTCCCTTCACTGGATACCGCTTGTCTCGGCAGCTGGACGTAGTGTGTTGACAAACAGAATATTTTCGACAGTAGTCTAGCAATATTAATCTTCACCTTTGTTTCACTTATTTGGTAATTTTGTATTATTTTGTAATTAATTCAAGGCAAAAATAAACAAAAATAAGATTTATAACTAATGAAGTAATTTTCCGGAATTTCTGAAATTCATAGGATTTACAACTTAAGATGAGTTCAAAAGAAAAACAAAATAGTACTGACTTTAGTTTCTGCTACATTAAAACGTCTTTTTACGTAAATAAACTAAATAAATAAAATAAATAAATAAATAAATAAATAAAAAGAACACCTCGGTAGATACTTCTTAATAATTTTTAGCAATATAATTCAAGCGTCTTGTACTCTCGTTTGAAGGATATACCAGTGAAGGTTTCCAAGGTTCGGGAACAGGAGACGGATTCAAACCTTGCACACAGGGGTCCACTTGTACTGTCAAGTAGATCTGAAGGAGAATACCGTATCTGTCAAGACAATGGGCTTACTCAAACCACACAAACTACGTACTGCACGCTGCCTGGAAATGCACAGCCCTGTTCTAAAGTTGACGAAATACGCAGAGGCAAAAGATTATATACTTTTCCGTCAAATATAAAACATGGAACAAACGAAGCATTACTTGCATCAAAGCTTTGTCATGATACAAAGGGGAGCTACTGTGGACTGCTCAGTGAGTATGCGAGGGGATCGGGAGATTATGCTAATCAAAATAATCAGAGAGATGGGGAGCCAAAATATGACAACAGCAGAGACTTATCCGGAATTAATTTCGAGAACAACTGGAAATATTACCATAAAAGTAAATATCTCCCTATACACTTCTTTATCTCTCTCTCTCTCTCTCTCTCTCTCTCTCTCTCTCTCTCTCTCTCTCTCTCTCTCTCTCTCTCTCTGAAGCCTCTCTGGTTTTTCAGTGTCTTGGACATTCTGTTATTACTGAGTAGGACTGGCTAATCGGAGCTGAAACGATAATCGATTATCAGCCATGCCAAAGTGATCCATATTCGATAAGTAATCAGTAAAGATTTGGTTATAATTTTACCTGTCTGGCTTTTTGTCTCAGTATGATTCCTACCATGTATTGTACTTTACCATATTAATTTAAACAGACAGGTCTGAGCAAACCGTGTAGTCCCAGATGAGACGCCACAGAACGCGGCGTCTCATCAGGGTCTGCACTGTTTGCCACTCATTCAGCTATTTTAGGCACAACTTTGGGTAATAAGCTGTACTTATCAAATAATCGATTACAAGCAAATCAGTAATGATAATCATTTTTGTGGAATTTATCGATCGATTATCCGATTAATCGTGACAGCCTTATAACTGAGTCCGTCCAGTCCCACTGATTTTCAGTGACTGTCTACAATAACAATATACACAATAAATGATTATTCAACATTCAAACAAGCTCAGAACCACTGTTGCATTAAAGATAATTTAAACCGTCAGAATTGTTTAAATATATTGAACCATGTACCAAAATCTGCTTTCAGAATTTAACAAATGATTTTACAATGTCTTTAAGATGTTCCGAAACTGCTATTGAATGTCTTTTAGTAACTAGTTGCCCAATGTTTCACGAACTTATTTACACATTACATCCTTACTTCAAGTGCTATAGGCCTAATCTGATCGGTGTACTTTTCGTGTTTTGTTTAAGCAGCTATATATGATAGAAGAGCGTTTAAATTGGCAACTTCCATTAATTTATTATAACCTTTTGCATTACTAGCAGAAGCATTTGGAAAGAGAACCCCCCCCCCCCCCCCAAATCACGAAAACAAGCGTATATAATTCTGACCCCTTTGAACCCCACGTTTATATAGTAAAACTTGGGTTTACAAGAGGTAAACATTATTTTTTTTATTTATGCTCTAAAATGTAGATTGTGGGTACTCGTTAGAACCGCGTCGATAAGGTGGTTCTAACTTGTACACAGAATCTATATATTTGGACAGAAATAGAGCAAATCACACATTTTTTTTTTCATCTGAAAATTCTCATTTTTCGGCGGTATAATTTACAATGTATTTGAATAGACATGTTTTCGATATGGTTATTAGCTTCTTAGGTGAACGATTAGAAATAAAGTTATAAAGGTTGTCTTTGGTAATAAATATAAAAAAAAAACTTAAATGTAACTCGTCAAAAGCATTGCTGAGGTTTGTCCGATTACCTACGCCCACTAGCGCGCACTTAAGCAGTACTCTACTTCCAAATACTAACGAATGGGCTTAATGTCTCCAGAGCAAATAAAAACATACTCTGTACTTTGATAAAGTTCGCAGTAAAGTGATATAATTTGGAAGCAAGTTTATGGAAACATATCATAGATGTTCATACATTGTATTTTCATATAAAATTCAATGTACACAACTATTTTAGTCTTAAAGTGAATCAAAAAGTGACATCATTATTTTTCTTAGGAGCTGAACCTATCATTCCTGAACCGGGAAAGGGGAATTATGGAATGAAAGAAGGCAACACTGTGATTCAGAATCATGAAGACATACACTTAAGGACAACTGGTCAGAGACTAATGCAAATAAATGGAGGTATGGTTGTTTGCTTTTTTATTTATCATTTACTAATCCTTGTTTCTGATAAGTAAAGAAAATCCCTACATAGAATAAACGGTTGTGTTGTAATAGCTGCGCATGAAACTTAATTCTAACGCACTTGCGTATGTAACGGCCGTTTAATTGGATAACGTCAAAAATTTGCGACAGTATATTCTGCGATATACTGTCGGAAACCTGACGTCATCACGTAACGTCGCTTTTCATTGGCTGGCTTTTGGTTTTACGCAGCTCACAGCCCTGACCGCTTTGTGCAAAACAGTTCAATTTTAACAAAACAACCGAATAATTGCATTAGAATGGGGATAACTGTATTGAAAATTGTCATTTGGGAAGTAAATCGTCAGTTTTACGGTCGCAAATTACGTTTTACGGCTCCGCTGGCGCGTCGCTGTAAAACGAAATTTACAACCGTAAAACCTCTGATTTACCTCCCAAAATGACAATTTTCGATACAGTCATCCCCTAGTTAAGTTTTCTCCTATGCCTCAGAAACTATTCTCTTCTTTGTGGAAGTGCATTATTTAATGGTAGCCACTCTTTCTAGACTTTTCCGTTACTATTTATTGCTTTAAAATCGTTCTTTCCTATAATGACCTAAACGGATAATCCGGGTTTGTTTTCAGTTTAAAAATGTTATTCCATGTCATTACTTAAAATGTTTTATCATACGAGAGTGTAATAATGTTCTAGAAAGGGTTATCCATTGGAAGCAAGGAATACACCATAGTACTGGAATATATGGAGTGTACATGTTTTCTGGGCCAGACTAGCTAGTTTTGGCCATTTAGGCCTCATAACACTATGTAATATTTTCGATAATCCACTTGTGGATTAAATATGCAAATTAGCTAGATACCTCCCGTAACGTTACATGGACGACGTCCTTAACGACGTCGCGTTTACTAATGGCGGAATAAAATGCGTTTTAAACGTCATATGATAAATAGAATCTTGCATTCGTGCTCATGTATTATTGAATTTATTAAACTCGTTGAGGAAAAGGGATAAAATGCTCGGCAAAGCCTCGCATTTTATACCTTTTTTCCACTCGTTAAATAAATTCAATAATACATGAACGCTCATGTAAGATCCTCTATATTCCATGTTATTGCTTAATAATACCTAATGAAAAATAAAGTTGCCCAGGAACAGTCACAAGAACAAATGACACACCAAGAAGACCAAAGCTAAAAATAAACAACATAACAAGTACAAAAAACACAAAGCATCACGTGAACAAGTCCGTGAAATGAACACCCCATAAACCCCACTTTATATAGAGAAAACTGGGGATTAAGGGGATATTCCATATTTTTCTTATTTCTGCTCTCAGACATAGGTTGTGGGTACTCGTTAGAACCGCCTCAACCTATGTTTGCAGTATAAATAAGAAAAACATTATGGATTTTCATCAGAAAAGTAGCCATTTTGGAGGTGTGAAAAATGCACTATGTCGCACGGGTGTGTTATTGTAATGGTCAAATGCTTCCAAAAGAGGTGATAACAATGCTGAAACCATTTAACAAAATTACAAGTTACAAAAAGAGAAAAAAAAAATCAGGAAATGCCATGAAATAAGTCATCGTAAGTACAGAGGTCCCTCGCTATAAAGACAGTATGTATTACCTAACAGTTTGCCGGTATAGGAGCTTTTTTCGTGACGTACTTCCGGTTCTAAAAATAGAACGGGAAAAGCCCTGGCCGTCATCTGTCGTATTGCTTGAAAGGCAGCGGGACAGATGAAGTGTTAATTGCAGCGAAAACAGTGGAATTCTTTTAAACTTTTGGGGAATTCTAATGTAAGATAATGGGAGAAACACCGATATGCTGCCAGATGTGAAATTTCGCATTACGAAAATGATATATTTTACATACGATCTCTCTCTCTCTCTCTCTCTCTCTCTCTCTCTCTTAGCGCACCAACAATTAGCGAGCGCAGGCATATGTATATTACAGTTTGTCGTTAAACGACGCTACGTCAATCGACATGTGGCGTGTCAACAACGTCGTGTCTACATCAAACCAACTTCAAAGCGATGCATTGAATTTGACATTGCAACGTCAATGAAACGTCACAACGTTTCGTTGGCGATAATACGGCGTTGCTTGATAAAATGTCATTTGCCCAGTGCTCGGACCCATCAAGACTCAGTGGGATTGGAACATTAAATTCAAAACAAACGTAGAACACCCTTTCAGAGCATAAGCATGTTAAACACTCCTTCGCAAGTGCAAGATTTTACAGTAAAATCTGGTAGATTTGTAGATTGGTTCAACATGCCCAGCCCTTAGGTCTTCATTAACCCATTTGGTACCGGAAACCCCAAAAGGGGTAAGTGACAAACAGTGCAGGCCCAGATCAGACGCCGCAGAACGCGGCGTCTGATCAGGGCCTACACTGTTTGCAAAAAGTTCGGCCATTTTCCAAATAAATTTTGAAGAAAACACAACCTGACACCCCTAAATTTTGAAAATGACTCCTACTATATATAAAGAGGCAGATTCCATTAGGTACAAAAAGGGTTATGGGCTTCTTGGATACAGGGATCAGTCAAATTATCTCAACGGTCACGTGCCATTGAAGTGAGTTGGAGTGGTTGTCGACGGCATGACGTCGAGCCAACGATGACTCGACACCCGTCTGTAAGTCCACTCATTGGTTGTTGTTTTTTTCGACTGTCAGTATGTTTATTTGTCTGTCTAACAGTCAGTCCGTTCTTCTGTTAGTCATTCAGTCAGTCGGTCTGTGTGTCGTCGGTCTGTCTACTGTCAGTTTGTCAGTCAAACCTCTCTCTCTCTCTCTCTCTCTCGCTCTCTCTCTCTCTTATGCCAACGGTCATGTGACAATGAAGTGAGTTGGAGTGGGTGTCGACGGCAAGACGTCGGATCAACATTGACTCAATGCCCCTCCGTCAGTCCACTCATTAGTTTATTTCGACTGTCTGTATGGACATTTAAATTGCACATGTAGACAAATCGTTGGACAGATTTCTCAAGAAAGATAGATAGATAGATAGATAGATAGATAGATAGATAGATAGATAGATTAGATAGATAGATAGATAGATAGATAGATAGATAGATAGATAGATAGATAGATAGATAGATAGATAGATAGATAGATAGATAGATAGATAGATAGATAGCGAATAAAACGAAAGTTACGTATAAACTTATTTTGTGAATAACGGTATCTCAAGTCATTGACATGGGTCATTCACGAAAAGATTTTCGTCAATTAAAAACGGATTTAGGATAATTGAATTTCGTAGTGAAAGTAAAATATCATTCTTTCCTTCTCGAGGCATTATTTCAATGAAAACGAGTATATTTTCTCTCAAAATGTCTGAATATTGTTAGCATTTTAAGTTCCGCCAATACATTTGAATAGCGATGGCCGTTTCAATTGACGGCCAGAACTTTGCGCATGTGCAAGAATGACGTCATAAAAGGAATTCCTAAAACCTCCTATAGCGAATTCGCCGCTATAAAGAATCCCAATCAGGTGTAGTATAATAGGTAATGAAGGGCTTTTTCACTTAATTACATCAAGAAACAAATGTTGTGGACATTTGTTAGAATCGCCTCGCCAACAAATATTCACAGCTTTTGTTTCTTAGAGTATGAAATCATTACAACATTCGTGGATATCTCTGTTAATCCGTCTCACCTTGAGCTAAGGATTCGTTCCATTGAAAAGTGCCGTTATAAGAAGAGCTGTCGTTATATCAAATGCGTGCATAATGAGGTTCGACTGTAATCGAAAGAACACACACACACACACACACACACACACACACACACACACACACACACACACACACACACGCCACCACCACCAACAACAACATGGGGGAGTGTGGCGGGGTGGGAGTGCGGGCAACATGCAAAATCGTGAAACACATGATGTCCAAAGCAAACACGGCTGAAATTATAGAAAGCTATTGTGGCATACAATTGTCATCCGATAGACGAGACATTAGGCTTAAAAAATAGCTGTGTTTCCGCTAACATGCTGAAAAAGTTTGGTCGGTAGGTAGGAGAATTGTTTTTTTTTATTATTTTATTTTTTCTCCCGAAAAAAAACAGGGTTGGGCCTATATTTTTTATGTGTTTTTTGTACATGCTTTTAGGTTAGTTTTTGTACATGTTTTTAGCTAATAAAATTGTCATGTTGAGATTTGCACAGAAAATCACAATTCATTTTGGATGCTCAAAATGTCAGCTCTGTATTTTGGAAGGTACTAAATGCCAAAAACTACAAAAATGTACTTAAAACGCGAAATTACTATGGGAAAATGCAAAGACGACACTGGGTAGGGTCGGAAATTGAAAATGGTAGGGTCGGTATTTTAATTTTTATTTTGTTCTTTTATTGATAAAGCGGAAACATCCAGCTATTTTTTTTAGACCTAATGTTAGCTTTTTTTCTGTCAATGGTTGGGCCCATCGCAGTCTAACTGTTGGTTTTCTTTTGATCTAGAATTTCAGTGGTTTCTTGCTGTCGAGTCCTCACCGTTGTCTCATCTCTTTGGTTGTTTGATTTTTGTGTTCTCGGAGATGTTGCATTGATGAGTTAGGGGGCATTCATGCGGAATTCTTTTCACTGACCGTTCCAAGACGGTTATTCTGTCGCGGTTTGTTTTTGTTGTGGTTTGTCTTTGAGCGTGTGTATCGCTTGTACTTTTTTTGTTGTTGTTGTTGTTTTGGATAGCCAAATGGCCATATTGTGGGAAAGTAACTGTCCTTTTGGCTTTCCGCTATTGATGTTTCCATTTAGGGTCTAGTTATTCCATGTTTGTGTTTCCTTCCCTTTGGTGTCTCTTATGGGAGCTGTCAATTGTATCGATTCCTGATCATTGCCTTAGCTTCTATTTTTAATAAGTCGACTTAGTATCTCAATATCTAGATGCCATGTATATGCCACTATAGAAATCAAAGAACAATACGTTGTGCCTGGGTTCATTCCTGTTTACCTAATGCTGATTTGAGCCATATCGTGAGAAATGGCACGTCCAGCTTAAGGAACCAACAAAGAGTCTTTGACTCGCAGACAGGTAGAGGAAACCTTGTGGAATCTTTGTGCAAGAAGTCAAGAGTCTAAGCATTTAAAGCTACGTGTGCACGCGCATTTGAAGAAATTAACCAATTTTGTACCGGAAACCCAAAACGAGTAATTGGCAAACAGCGCAGGCCCAGAGAACGCGGCGTCTGATCAGGGCCTACACTGTTTGCAAAACGCTCAGCCATTTTCCAAAGACATTTTGAAGAAAACACAACCTTACACCCCTAAATTTCAAAATGGACTCCTGCTATATATAAGTCGGAAAATCCAATTTGGTACAAAAAGGGTTAAATCGGAGAAAGCCCTTTTCCTCATGTGTCTGCTGATTTTATCATTTTATTTCAGTTGCAGAGAAAACAGAACCGCTGTCGCCAGTCAGAAAACAGTTTACTGAAGATACAGGATGGCACATCTCCCACCCTCCAGGTACATGTCCACCTGCCGGAGTACAGTTTTGTGTACCAATCAATTAAATTAAGCCATACAATACTGCAGACTGTTATGGGTATATTTGTACCGCTGTAAACAGTGTAAACCCAGATGAAATGGCTCATTCGAATCAACACTATTTGTAATCCTGTGAACAGCCTATTTATAAGACATGGTGTGTCAAAATTCAAAGATGGAAGAGGCAACACATGAGTGAAAGTTTGAGTCGTTTTCTTTCCTGTTATTAACTATAACTGCGGATCGTCGAGTAACTATTTTGTCAAATAATAAGAAGGCATGAAAACTACAAGTGAAATCAATGATTAGGAATCGAAACAATAAATTAAACCTCCCGTCCAAGACACCAAAGGGAAAGAAACATCGGCATAAAACTACTTCACCGTAATTAAAACGCCACAAGCGAAAAGCCAAATGGACAGTTTCTTTCCCACAAATGGCCAATCAGCTAACCAAAATAAAAATATAGTAGCAGTACACATTACGATAACATATCCGTGTGATATAGTGCATTTTTCAATCCTCAAAAAAGGTATTTTTTCTGATGAAAATTTGTAATATTTTTCTTATTTACACTCTAAACATAGGTTTTGGGTACTCGTTAGAACCGCCTCGCTGAGGCGGTTCTAACGAGTACCCACAACTTATGTATTGGAGCAGAAATAATAATGAAAAATAATGTATACCCCCTTAAACCCCAGTTTTCTCTATATAAAGTGGGGTTTAGGGGGGTCTTCATCTCACGGACTTGTTCACGTGATGTACATGCAAAGACAAACAATGGCTGACAATAATAAACCACAACAGAAGCACCGACTTGGAATGATCAGTAAAAATGATTTACTAGTTGTGGTGGGGGCGGCTTCTGTCTTGGTTTAGACAAATGAGCCCCGCCAAGCGAATTTGGCTCTTCGAGCATTCCGTCATGACAAGTTTTAACTGCGCATGCCCAGCCATTCAGAAGGGCCAGGGATATGGCTTTTTGTCTGAAGGTTCCTCTTGATTCAATGCTTGTATGAGCGAGCAGCGAAAGTTCTGGCGAGACTGCGCGGATGCGCAAGCTCGCCTGAACCTTCGCTGCTCGCATAGGCGATAAGTACCAACATCGCTTGACGGGGCCCAAATAATTTGTTCGGTTAACATGAAGGGTTTCTATTTCACCAATGCAACATCTTCCGAGAACATAAAATCAAACGATTACAGAGATGAACACCGACGTTGGGTAATCGACCGCATGAAATAACCGAAATGCTGGACCAAGAGAAAACCAGCTGTTGGTGAGACCAGAGGCAGAGCATCAGACACCTACCGGAACGACATTTCTTGAGTACTTGAAAAGTAAATCTTTAACAGAGCCGCCATAGAATGTTAGGCCCGACCCACCGGCGTGCAAAGCCGGTTGCTTGCTCGTTGTACGTGATTGTTTATTTATTTATCTATGACGAGATTCAATAAAAGCCCATCTCTAGGTTTTATTCTTGAATATGTTCTTTGCGTCCAAAACAACTCGTAATGCTTTTGTGTTCCTTATTATTGTGGCGAAATGAATTGCTTCTCTGCATAATCTACAAAACATTTTTTTTCAGACCCCTACAAACTGTTCGGGCATATGTCAAGCCGTCTTTGTAGTTCTGGTATGATTTTAATTCATTTTAAACTTAGTCATATAATTTCTCAAAGACTATTTAAGACACATTCTTGACAGCATAACTTATATCCACTTGCATATTTAACGCGACGCCTGATTGGATAACGTCAAAAATTGCGACAGTATATTCTAACACTGCCGGAAACCCGGCGTCATCATGTAACGACACTATTCATTGGTAAGTATTTTAGTTTTCACTGCGCTTCCGGTTTGGGCAAAAATCGTCGGTTTTACTGTCGCTAATTCCGTTTTATGGCTCGGCTTACGCGTCGCCGTAAAACGAAATTTTCGAACGTAAAACCGTCGATTTATCTCCCCAAATGACAATTTTGGATACGGTTTGTCCTAAATACCTGCACCACAGGTAAAATGAGCGGTTTTCAAGCGTGAAGGAGACGAGGGAGTTTCGTTATAACAAAAGGATTTGTTCTCTAAAACTTTGCCGCTGTAAAGAATTTTCTGCTATGAAGAGTTCCAATTAGTAATAGTATAATAGCCCTGTAATAGAATCATTTTCCCTTAATTACTTCCAGAAACAAATACAATCGACAATAGTTAGAATCATCTGAACGAGGCGATTCTAACAAATATCCAGAACATTTCTTTTTGGAGCATTAAATACAATCCTTTGGTACGTCTAATCATGAGCTAAAGTTGCGTTCCATTGAAATAGTCATTTCAACAAGTTTTTGTCGTTGTATCGAATGTCGGTGCAAACACGAGTTGACTTACACTATTTTTTTCGGTTCGTCTACAGGGTAGATCTAGCCCCTATGATCTCGGGTCAGGAGGCATAACGGGGTGTTAATTTAGGTATGCCTTTTCGAACTAAGACTTGTTGATATTTCAGTTTATTTATTATAGCCTAACTGCGATTGTAAACTCAAAATCAATGCCATAATTATCATTACCATCAGTGACCGTCCGAATCACAGACACCCAATCATGTAAGAGCATAAATTTATATGCAATTTCAACAGTACGTTGTCATGTGTATTAATAATGCTTTGTTCTTGGTAATTAATATGTTAATATAAGCAGTTGAAATGCCTGTTAGTCTTTTTTCTGCCTTCCAGGTTCTGGCCAAATACAACTCTGGCAATTTTTGTTAGAGTTGCTTTCTGACTGCTCAAATGCAACATGCATCACGTGGGAGGGGACCAGTGGTGAATTCAAACTTGTGGACCCGGATGAAGTTGCCAGGAAGTGGGGAGAGCGAAAGAGCAAACCAAATATGAACTATGACAAACTTAGCCGAGCTTTACGCTACTATTACGACAAAAATATCATGACGAAAGTTCATGGAAAACGTTATGCGTACAAATTTGACTTTACTGGAATAGCACAAGCAGTTCAACCTGGACTTGAGCCTCCATCGCCGTATAGGCTTCAGCAGGATTTCGTATTTTCACCATATGCAAGGGGCACTTCGCTTGGACTGATGCGTTCGACAAATCAGTTTTCAAGTCCAGGAAGCTCTGCGACCTTTTCCAGAGTTCCTGACAATTGCTGGAATCATAGCTATTATAGTTTGAGTGAAAATCCGTCCTTTTCTTACCCAGTGACTGCTGCACAAGAAAATGCCAGACAATGTTTTACCTAATGACAATTATGACACATGCAATTCCTGAAAGCAAAGAAAAATGAGTGCAAAGCAAAATGAAACATGCCCCATTGGTGAAAAGCGTTTTTTTCAGCATAAAATTTTTAATGCTTATAAAACTTTACCATTATCTTCCTGGACACGACAAACCCTACCTTTGCAAACAGTATAGATCCAGATCTGAAGAAGCCATCTGATCAGGATCTACAATGTTTCTCATTCTGTCTATTGAATGAACAGATTATATTTTATTGGTTGATAGTCTGAAAAGGGTGAGGTAAAATCAATTTATTCAGCAGAATAAGGGATAAAATAAATACAAGTGAGACAATCCCCCCCCCCCCCCCCAGATTAACAGAGAATGTTATTTTGACCCGCTCATAAATATTAAAATGCAAACATTTGTCATTTTAAAATTTATGAGCGAAAAATATACTGCTCATGTACTGGTAAACCGCTTTAAAAGTTAAAAGGGTTATCCTTTGGAAGCAAGGAATATGCTGTAGAACGGAAAAGGATTGAGTGTACAAAGTGTATTTTCTGCGCCTGACTAGCTAGTATCAACCAGTTAGGCCTCATCAGTGTCCCTCAAATATTTTCAAAACTCCCCCATGGAGTCAATGACAAAACGTATAAACTACATTATAAAGCCTGCCCCGGCAAGGGAGTGCAAACTAGTAAGAAAAGATCATTCAGGAAATGCAACACACAATCAAAGAACGCAGCATGGAGGCACACACAAAAACAGGCGAAACATGAACCAAAGGCACAAAACCAATTAACAAATAAGACACTGCAAAAGAATGATCACCTTGGGACGATCAGCGGGTGGGGGGACTTCAGCTCCGGAGTTTATGAAAATTCAACTCTCGCCCACATCAAACATAATAACAATAACAAATGCATGTCAGACCACTCCTGTTCGTCTGGTTAGGCGATAGATTTAATTGATTTCAGGTTTAAGGTCCCCGCCAACACTATTTAGGTCATTTTAGAGATGTTGCTTCCACTTTTATGGGACTTTTACCCGACATTGAATTGAAATGTCTTCTCAGTCCCTGCCGCCCAATGAAACCGATAGGGTTTATATGCATGGACGGTCCGACCCGTACCACTTTGCTTGAGCAGGTTTAGACTTTCTAAGCGGTTTACCTGTTCACTTCTATTTTACCAGTACTCATGTGCGGTCGGTTTTGGCTCTGCGTGGAAGTACCATGCTGCTCAATCTATTTATCCAAGCCCGGTGGGCGGGGGCGAGCTTGAGATGTCTTTTCATCTCATTGTCGGGTAAAAGTCCCCACAAACCGGAAGCAACCTTTCTAAACTGACCTAAATAGTGTTGACGGGGTCACAGCAATTTACTGCTCAAGTGAGTTGAGTATGAGCAAGGTTTTATTTCCTTGTGGCCAGATGTTTCACTTATTTGAGAAGATGAGCTGTTCTGCCAGCGCTGAAACTTCCGTATTCGTGAAATTTACTTACGTTGATTGTGCTTTCCTTGCCATGTTTTATCGCGATTAACATATAAACATGATATGCACGATTCTGTCATATCGAGTCCGACGAAAAAAAAATGCGTCCGCTCATTTTTATGCTACATGTAATTCCATTATTTTCAAGATTATTAAAACACATTCTGTATTTGCCTTTTTGCTAAAAAGTGTATTGGACAGATGTACTTTGTGCAAATCCTCTCGCAGTTGTACCATTCTCTTTAAAACTCTGAGCATTTTTGTCACTGTCTGGTGATGTGCTGTTTAATTATATACCTTTTTCTGTAGTTTAAACTTCGGGCACAATATACTGGGTCCGAGTTTAAACTTGGTTAGCTATACGTAATGGCTGAATGAAGCGTGATAGCTCAGTGGTTAGTGAACCTGCCTCTGATGCTAGATGTTCGATCCCCGGCGACGGAGATTATTTCGGTGTCGGAACACGCTCCATTGGCATCATTTGCAGGGATGAATGTCAAAAAAGTCACCGTCCTTCAGATCGAGACGTTAACTGGAGGCCTGTGTGCAGGGAGAGAAACTGAATAAATAGATCCCCAATCTACCCTTACCTGCTGCAAAGCAATAGCAGTTGGACGCCCCAGTGACGCAAGATACACGACTCCTTTGCCTCACCCAATCACTCCAACAGTGATGATCAGTCATCTCTTTCGTATTGGTATTGTACACGTTAATCCCGTGATTGTCGAATATAGTGCGTTTACTAAAGTTTTCAAAGTAGAGGTAAAACAAAGATCAGGAATTGATACAATTAACTTACTCCATCCATAAAAGACACCAAAGGGAAAGAAATACAAACATTAAGCGACAAGACCATAATGGAAACCTAAACAAAGGAAGGCCATATGGACAGTTACTTTCCCACAAAATGGCCATATGGCCATCCAAAATTAAAAGACACAAGTGATACACACAGAAAGTAACAAACAACAACATAAATAAATCGCCACAGAAGAGCCGCCTTGGAACGGTCAGTGGAAGATTTCCACTGGGGGGCTTAAATCGATTTTACGTGGCCACAATCAAACACCACTTCCCGCCCCCGCCCATCGGGGCTTGGAGAAATAGATTAGGCTGCACGATGCTTCCACGCAGAGCTGATACCGACCGCACATTAGTACTGGTAGTCCGCTTAGAAGGTCTAAGCCAGCCCAGGAAAACTGCTTGGCATGCTTATAAACCCTATTGGTTTCATTCGGCGGCAGGGAGTGAGATGTCATTTCATCTCAATGTTGGGTAAAGTCCCACAAAATTGGAAGCAACGTCTCCAAAATGACCTAAATAGTGTTGGCGAGGACGGTAGCCTCAAATCAAACAAACAAATCAAACACCACTTCTATCAGACATGCTTATACAACAGTGCCAGTGTTAGCGCAAGCGGTTCCCCACGTATTTTGCTGACAATGTCCGAAGAAATAGAACTGCAAAATCTAAAAGGCAGCACGATTCTGTCATATCGAAAGGAGAAGTAAAACGAAGATCAGGAATCGATACAATTAACTTACTCCACCCATCAAAGACACCAAAGGGAAAGAAACACAAACATGAAGCGACCAGACCATAATGGAAACCTAAACAAAGGCCATAAGGACAGATACTTTCCCACAAAATGGCCATATGGTCATCCAAAATAAAAAGACACAAGTGATACACACAGTAAGTAACAAACAACAACATAAATAAACCGCCACAGAAGAACCGCCTTGGAACGGTCAGTGGAAAGATTTCCACTTGGGGATTAAATCGATTTTACGTGGCCACAATCCTCGCCCTTACTTCCATCTTCCGTCGCGATTTAGACAAATAATTAGTTCAGTCCGCATGAAGGCCTCCTAACTCATCAGCGCAACATCTCCGTGAACACAAATAATCAAAGAATCAAAGAGGTGAGACAACGGTGAGGACTCAACAGCAAGAAACCACTAATATGCTGGAGCAAAAGAAAACCAACAGTTAGACTCCGATGGGCCCGACCAGAGACAGATCATCAGGCACCAACCAACATTACCTTGAATTAGATCTCTCTAATTCTCAATAAGGCTTTATAAGTTTTGGTCTATAAAAAATTCGAATGAGATTTTAAATAAATTGAAATCCAGACATATTCGTGCTTCAAGTCTGTCTACTTACGATTTTTCCACTCTTTACACTACACTTCCTCATAATCTTATAAAGGAAAAGCTGAATGATTTAATTGAATGGGCTTTTCACAGAGACGATTCTCTCTATCTTGCATGTAATGTCAGAAATGCATTTTTCACTTCTAAAGAGCATAAGAATTATACCCTTTTGTCATGTCAGAAAGTGTGTGATGCCCTAACCTTTCTAATTGACAATATTTATATTAGATTCGGTACTAAGTTATTTAGACAAATTGTGGGTATTCCGATGGGTACGAATTGCGCACCTTTTGTGGCTGATCTGTTGTTATTGTTATGAAAGAGACTTCATGTTGTCGCTTTCCATTGATAACCAATCTGAAATTATTGAAGCTTTTAGCTCCACTTCTAGATATTTAGATGATTTATTAAATATTGATAATTCCTTTTTCGATGGTTTGATGAGTCAGATTTACCCCCCCCCCCGAACTTCAGTTAAATTAAGCAAATTCTTCTGATACCGAGGCCCCGTTTTTGGATTTTCATCTATTGTAGATGGATTTGTTTCGTGCAAAATTTATGATAAACGCGATGACTTTGATTTTGAGATTGTACATTTTCCTTTTTTGGATGGTGATGTTCCTCGTGCGCCATCCTATGGCGTTTATATTTCGCAATTAATTCGATTTGCTATAGTGTGTAGTCATGTTACTGACTTCAACACTCGTAATAAATTATTAACGGCTAAACTTCTTAATCAGGGTTATCAGTACCATAAACTACGCAAAACATTTTCAAAATTTTATAGACGCCATTCTAATTTAATTTCAAAATTCAATATTGGACTTAAATCTCTTCTGCAACAAGGTCTATCGGAACCCGAATTTTATGGTGACTTAGTATATAAATTCAGAAAAATATATAACCGTAATGACTTCAGCACCCAATTTCGTAAAAGCATTCTTCGATATAAAAAGATTGGGTACAACATGGATGTTATACGACAGACTGCATGCATGGTAGTTAACCCAATCACGGTTGGCAACTTTGCTTCCCTCTTTAATTGCACGCCGGTGGGTCAGGCCTCAGATTCTATGACGGCTCCAACGTAAAGGCTTATTGAGAATTAGAGAGATCTAATTCAAGGTAATGTTGGTTGGTGCCTGATGCTCTGTCTCTGGTCGGGCCCATCGGAGTCTAACTGTTGGTTTTCTTTTGCTCCAGCATTTCAGTGGTTTCTTGCTGTCGAGTCCTCACCGTTGTCTCACCTCTGTGGTTCTTTGATTTTTGTGTTCACGGAGATGTTGCACTGGTTAGGAGGCCTTCATGCGGACTGAACGAATTATTTGTCTAAATCGCGACGGAAGTAAGGGCGAGGATTGTGGCCACGTAAAATCGATTTAAGCTCCCCAGTGGAAATCATTCCACTGACCGTCCCAAGGCGGTTCTTCTGTGGCGGTTTATTTATGGTGTTGTTTGTTACTTACTGTGTGTATCACTTGTGTCTTTTTATTTTGGATGGCCATATGACCATTTTGTGGGAAAGTAACTGTCCTTATGGCCTTCCTTTGTTTAGGTTTCCATTATGATCTGGTCGCTTAATGTTTGTGTTTCTTTCCCTTTGGTGTCTTTGATGGGTGGAGTAAGTTAATTGTATCGATTCCTGATCTTTGTTTTACTTCTACTTTACGTTGGAACCGTCATAGAATCTGAGGCCTGACCCACCGGCGTGCAATTAAAGAGGGAAGCAACGTTGCCAACCGTAATTGGGTTAACTACCAAGCATGCAGTCTGTCGTATAACATCCATGTTGTACCCAATCTTTTTATATCGAAGAATGATATTACGAAATTGGGTGCTGAAGTCATTGCGGTTATATATTTTTCTGAATTCATGTACTAAGTCACCATAAAATTCGGGCTCCGATAGACCTTGTTGCAGAAGAGATTAAGTCCAATATTGAATTTTGAAATTAAATTAGAATGGCGTCTATAAAATTTTGAAAATGTTTTGCGTAGTTTATGGTACTGATAACCCTGATTAAGAAGTTTAGCCGTTAATAATTTATTACGAGTGTTGAAGTCAGTTACATGACTACACACTCTAACAAATCGAATTAATTGCGAAATTTAAATGCCATAGGATGGCGCACGAGGAACATCACCATCCAAAAAAGGAAAATGTACAATCTCAAAATCAAAGTCATCGCGTTTATCATAAATTTTGTACGAAACAAACCCATCTACAATAGACAGATGTAAATCCAAAAACGGGGCCTCGGTATCAGAAGAATTTGCTTTATTTAACTGAAGTTCTGGGGGGTAAATCTGACTGATCAAACCATCGAAATAGGTATTATCAATATTTAATAAATCATCTAAATATCTAGAAGTGGAGCTAAAAGCTGCAATAATTTCAGATTGGTTATCAATGGAAAGCGACAACATGAAGTCTCTTTTATAACAATACAAGAACAGATCAGCCACAAGAGGTGCGCAATTCGGACCCATCGGAATACCCACAATTTGTCTAAATAACCTAGTACCGAATCCGACGAAAACAAATGCGTCCGCTCATTTTTATGCTACATGTAATTCCATTATATTCAAGATTATTAAAAAAAGTCTGTACTTTCCTTACAGCGAAAAATTGTAACGGACAGATGTACGTTGTACAAATCCTCTCGCAGTTGTACAATTCTTTTTTATAACTCTGTGGGCACTTTGTCATAGTCTGGTGATGTGCTGTTTAATTTTGTCCCTTTTTCTTCAGTTTAAACTTCGGACATAATATACAGGGTCCGAGTTTAAACTTGGTTAGCTTTAGCGCAAATAGTATACGTGACAACTCAATGGAGCGTGATAGCTCAGTGCACTTGCCTCTGATGCTAGAGGCCCCCGGTTAGATCCCCGGCGGTGGAGATTATTTCGGTGTCCGAACAGGTTCCATTGGCATCTTTTTCAGGGATGAATGTCAAAAAAGTGGACCGTCATTCGGATTGGGACGTTAACTGGAGGCCCCTGTGCAGGGAGAATCCCTGTGCATGTTAAAGATCCCTACTGTTTTTTACATGATTACTGTGTAAGCTTTCATCCTGGTGTGTACGTAATGTACACATGCGAGTAATGGTTAAATCTGACCGATCGCAGTATAAGTAGATAGATACAGTAGATAGATAGGGGTCGGCAACATTCTATCGAGGAGATTGATCATGAAATCTTTTCTACGGCCATTCCCTACATTCCGCTGATTCAAGAAGGGCAGTTGTCAGTTTCTGGCGAAAGAATGTGCACTGTACTGGTAAACCGCTTACGTATAAGCCTGCCCAGGAAAAGTGTGGATAGGTGAAATGACCGGCTCAAAAATGACCTAAAATAGTGATGACTGGGTCGTTAAACTCCAATACAAACAAACAAAACAAAGTAGATAGATAGTAACCAATTCAAAGTTTGATGGGGATCACGTTTTGCAGTGCAAATGTACAAATTCATGACAGAGATTGCACTCCGTATATTGAATATTATCTTTAGGTGCACCTCATGTGCATTCGGTACTGACGAAAGTGCACAAATTTCACACTTCACAAATGAACCCATGCATCGTCGAAATCTTGCGTAACACTGCATTCGAGTTGTTGGTTTTCATTTTCTAAGCGTGAAGAGATTTACATTTGGTTCATGGAACCCTTAAAAGCCGCGAGGACAAGTCCCGAAAAAATTAACTCTGGGGTTGGGATGCCAGAATCTATCGTCTCTCAATGTCATGTTGCTGAGGTTCTGAACGTCTCAGAGCGTGGTATCACGAATGGAGAATCGTCATCTTACCCACTGAAATCCTTCACACAGACATGGCAGGTATCGAGAAAGGGCTACGTCAGGACCGGTTTTTGTTGATTCAATCTCGACCTCAACGGTTTCTGAATGCTACGTGCTTGAATAACAAGTTTAGAATTTAGTTTGTGTTTCTTTCCCTTTGGTGTCCCTGATGGGAGCTGTGGGTTAAATGTATCGATTCCTGATTTGTTTTGTTTGTTTTGGAGTTTAACGGCCCAGTCAACACTACAACACTATTTGAGGTCATTTTTGAGCCGGTCAGTTTACCTATCCACACTTTTCCTGGGCAGGCTTGTACGTAAGCGGTTCACCAGTACAGTGCACATTCTTCCGCCAGAAACTGACAACTGCCCTTCATGAATCAGCAGAAGGGAGAGAATGACCGTAGAAAAGATTTCATGATCAATCTCTACGAAAGAATGTTGCCGACCCCGGCGGGAATCGAACCCGCGTCCTCCTGATCACCAGTCAGACGCGCATCCGACTGAGCCACCGAGGCCGGCAAAAATTCCTGATAATGTCCTTCAACGGAACTGTAGCACGCATTTCTATACAAACAGTCAGAAACTGACTCCATGAGTTCTATCTATCTTCTCATACTGAGCCGGTCATATTTGGCCATTACCTCAGTTAGGTAGGTGGCTAAATTTAGAATTGAGCTTAAAAAATCATCACTGGATGAGCCCTTAAAACTATTTACAATCCGACCACAGAGGTATCCTAAAACGCATACCTCTGAGTCCCAATCTAATACTGTGCGGGCTTTGAACTCCTCTGCGGTCTTGGCATTCACCGCAGAAGAGGGAAGACTATTCCACTGAAGAATAGTTCTAGGGAAGAAAGAGTTTTTCAGGACATCACTATAGGACTGGTACCAAAGATACTTAGAGTTATTTGCTTTTGATGCCCTTGTTTTGGGTTGACACTGTTCCAGGGGTCAAGTACCTATCCTTGTTAATTGATATTGTACCAGAGAGTATCTTGTAGAAGGTTAAGGAGGACTGCTCACGACGGGTCTCCAGGGATGGCCACTCTAGCTCATCAAACATGTCACCGACGCTACTTCTATTTCCCCATCGTCTGCAGGTCCATCGAGCAGCTGTCTTCTGCACCTTTCCCACCTGCTGAATCTGAGTTTTAACATAGGGATGCCAAATGGGTGATGCATATTCAAGTTGCGGGCGAACCAATAATTTATATGCATCATCCTTTGTCTGCCGAGGTGAATAAGCCAAATTACGTCTAAGAAATCCTAAGGTCCAAGTTGCGTTAGATGTTATCTCAGAGATATGTTGATCCCAATCGAGATCGTCAGTGATGGTGATATCCAGATATTTGGCGGAATGAACCTGCTCCAAAATTTGCTAGTGAAGTGTGTAATCAAACTTAATTTCCTCGTCCGGAAGGTGTCGTGACGCCCTCATTGAATGACATTTGGCCACATTGAACTTCATCTGCCAATCTGCCTCCCATTGTGCAAGTCCATCCAGGTCATCTTGTAAAATGCGACAGTCAGAAAGAGAATATAACACAATCATCAGCAAACAGACGGAGAGAAGACCTGATATTATCAGGGAGATTCGGACTTAGTGCCAGGAGACCCCGATTCCGTTGATGCGACAGCATGTTCAAGACCGGCTAGACTTTACCAGAACTCACATTAGGTGGACAATTCGTGACTTGACACCAGTACTTTTCACTGAGCAGTCCACATTCTGTCTAGGCTTCATAGATAAACGTCAGTTGGTGTGGAGAATGTCCAAAAAGCGATTTGATTACTTGAATGTGGCAGAACTTGATCGCTGTGGCAAGGGTTCAGTCATTGTTTGAGCAGACATTTGCGTCAATGGAAAAAAAAACTGACCTGTATGTTTTTGAAAATGTTGCGATAACGGCAGTGAGGTGAGATTCTTGATCAGTTGGTGAGACCATATGCCGGTGCTATCGGTCCGGACTTGATTCTGATGGATGATAATGCGTAGGACATGCTTTAGCATGCAGTTTCAGCCCGACCTGTGTTGCCAAGGACTTCGCAGGAGTTCAATGGTGCATTGGCTGCTAAATGGAGACTCATTTCACAAAACCAGGTACGAACTCTGCTTATGAGCATGCGCAGGCGATGTCGTGCTGTAATTGATGCCGGTGGACGTTATGCGCGTTATAATGGAAGTTTTTTGTCGACAAATTTAGAAATTTGTGAAAATTCAGTCGCAAAAAAAAAAAAAAAAAAACCTTTGTGTTACGGCATACTTTGGTGGTGCCAAGAAGTTTGCTGTTGCCACGCTTGAATACAAGGACATTTGACCAAATCATTTTATATCAATTTTGGACTCAGCTAATTGATTTATCCAAAAAATTATTTTGCATTAAACAGGTGATCTCTCTCAAACTTTGAGTAGTATATGTTTCTGTAGACGGTATATTATCTTGTGTGCGCAACACCTCTTACAATAGTGGACCCATCTTATTGAAACTTGGCAGGTATTTTTGTCATTGACCACACACCCCACCACCAAGATATGCATATCAGTATGTTTTTGTCTGTAAAAAAATCTAATGAAGTTTAAAATAAATTGAAATCCAGGGCTCAAGACTTTACTTCGCTGAAAATGGCTTCATGCATTATAAATGAGGTCTTCCTTAACCCATTCAGTACCGAAACCCCAAAAAGGGTACCCTGGCAAACAGTGCAGGCCCAGATCAGACGCCGCAGAACGCGGCATCTGATCAGGGCCTCCACTGTTTGCTAAAAGTTCCAAATAAATTTTGACGAAAACACAATATGACACCCCTAAATTTTGAAACGGTCTCCTGCTATAAACAAGGAGGAAGATTCCATTTGGTACAAAAAGGGTTAAAGAGTGTTACGGCCCACAGCTCCTACCTTGATAGATTACGCATAGCTTATAGGTTTAAAACTAATCTCAGACAACTCCATCAGAGAGTACCCATCAGAGAGTACATTTTGGCTCAGAGGTTGGAGCACTGGATTTTCATCTGGGCAGACCAGATTCAACTCCTACTGCAGGCAGGGACTTTTTAAGCTATGCTTCATTTCTTTTGATTGGATGATTCGACTTTCAATCATGTTATGAGAATATCAGATTGATAAAATCCAGTGACCAAATTTAACCGTGCTGTAAAATAGATAAAGGCACGGTGATCATTTGAAGGGATTTTGAAGTTATTGACCACCTAAAGCCACATTCAAAGTTGCAATGTCATTCGCCCGGAGGTCCTGGAGAAAATCTTTATTTTTTTTCTCCATATATTGGCATGTAGCCAATTTGGTCACATGACCAGGTCCATTCGAAAGTACTTCCGTTCACCAAACCCACTGTAAACAAAAAAGGTAATGTCAAGCGGGTCAGTTTGCTTAACAAAACTGTTCCTGAGCAGACTTGATTCCTGAGCAAGCTTGGTTCTTGACTTGGATTCCTGTGTGTGCGTGTTCTTGATTTCAAACCCTTATCCTGCTGAATAAATTTATTCAGCCACACCCACTGCTATGACCCAACCAAATTGCTCTTGTTCATGGGTGTTCTTGGTTTCCAAAGGCAGCCTTTAACCCTTATTCTGCTGAATATATTTAGCCACACCCATTGCTGACTCTCAACCAATCAAATTACTTGATACATATTCAAATTTGCCAAATGAAACCAGATCATATGTTCAGAAGCCATCTGAAACAGTGTAGATCATGAAAAGCCATCTGATCTGGATCTACACTGTTGGCAAAGGTTCAGCAGGATAAGGGATATTTCCATCTACACACTTATATTAAATCAGTAGAAGAAAGAGAATTACCACAGTAAGTATTTGATGATTAATGTCCATGAAAGAATATTGCCAGACCAATATTGGGCACTATAATATATACAGTAAAATTCCACAAGTAAGACCACCTTAAATTAACACTAATTCTGCTTTAAAAACTTATTTTACCCATATCCTGCTGTTCAAGACAAGCCCTGCCTTTGCAGTGTAGATTCAGGTCTGATCAGGATCTACACAGTTTGATATTCATTTTGTATTTTTTGGAATAATTTACATCAAGTTACCTGATTGGTTCAAACAAGTTCTGAATAGTTAGCTCCTTTGGAAGCAAAGAATACACCAAATAAACGAAACTAGCAGACTCCATTTTATTGAGTCTGTTCACCGAAATGTGCAACACCTGCCATGCCATCTAGCACCTGCTTGAGCAGAACTCTTACAATGTACTCAATGAATAGTTAGATCCTTTGGAAGCAAAGAATACACCAAACTAGAGCTGTCAGTGAAACTGACTAGGGCCCCGGCAGCGCTATCAGAAATTTGTGGACGGACAGACAGACAGACGGACGGACAGAGTGATTACTATAGGGCACCCACACTTTCAGTGCGGGGCCCTAATAAACCGAAATAGCAGTCTCGGTTTTATTGAGTCTGTTCATGACCAGTATTGAAATGTGTAACACCAGCCATGCCTTCTAGCATTGGCTTGAGCAGAACTCTATTTTCAAAATGATTCTAAAGAACTCAGCGATCCCAAAGGACCAGAAAATATGATCTGCACTATGATGGATGTACGGGGAGACAGAAATGGGTGTGGCTTAATTATTCAGCAGGAAAAGGGCTGCAGTTATTCTTTCTATGTGTTTTCTGCATACAGTCTCCTCTGGCCATATACCACCTTTGGGACTGTTCAAAAGTGGTCTGAAAGACCACTTTTGAACCGTCCAAAAGGTGGTCTTAATATTGAAATTTTACTGGATATAGAAAACAGTTTTTTTTTTAATTACTTTCTTCAGATCTGACAGTATGTAGTGCGTTTTGGTAATCTACAGAAAATCAAGAAAACAGTCACAAATTATCTTTAATAACTCTTTGTCGCTCCTAATAATTTACAAAATACTTCATGGTTTACAAAGACATTAAGAAAACCTCCACTGAGGTAGGCACAAAGCAGAACACAATCATAGTTAACCTGTTGGCAACATCAACAGATGACAAATGAACTAGAAATTTACAAGGTTTTAAATTTTTTAATGCTTGTTTGTTTGTGTGTTTTGGAGTTCAACGGCCAAGTCAACACTATTTTATGTCATTTTTGAGCCGGTCAGTTTACCTATTCACACTTTCCTGGGCAGGCTTATATATAAGCAATTAACCAGTACAGCGCACATTCTTTCGCCAGAAACTGACAACTGCCCTTCTTGAATCAGTGGAAGGGAGAGCATGGCCGCAGAAAGGATTTCATAATCAATCTCCACGAGAGAATGTTGCCGACCCGGCAGGTATTGAACCCGCTTCCTCCTGATCGCCAGTCAGATGTGCATCCAACTGAGCTACCGAGACCGGCAAATATTTGAATGCTCCAATCAAGAGAGCTTGTAGTTTTCACTGCTCATTTATATGAAAATACCAATATATAAAGTCATTTTCTTGCTCAAATTAGCAGACTGAAATTTGCCCTGTTCACAAATATTAAAATGTTAACAAATTTTGGCAATTTTATTCTACATCAGCAGGACACTTTTCATCCTGCTCATAAATATAAAAATGTCAACTTCTGTAGGCATTCTAATTTTATGAACAGGACTTTTTCACGCTAAGCATGAGAAAACTCTGAATTTTAAGCTGACAGGAAAAAATATCATCTGTTGATACTCAAATTCAGCAGGTTAAATGTTAATATGAGCTGGTGGCCAACATTAAGCAACGTTTGTCTGAGAAACCTTGAAACTTTTTCATGTTCAACACAAATGAGCATGAAATTAATAACTCATAAATATTGAAATGCCAACCAACTGTTTGTATTTGAATATTTCAAAGCTGGACGTATACTGTTTTTCTGTATGAATATAGTCCAGTGCACTGGTATTTATCCCTTAAGAGTCTAAGCAAACCTGCATCAGATGATGTCTTTTACTTTTCATCTGATGCATCTTCTTGCAAATTTTTTTCAAAATATTTGCATACAGGCAAACATTGTGACCCTGATCAGATTGCTCAAAGCAGACAACAGTTGTTGCGACTGGCAACTAAGGGTTAATTTTTTTTTTTTTTTTGGTTTTATGACCCTTTCAAGATTATTTCACTCATATCGAGCCGATCGTTAATCAGAGGTGGGCGAAAACCGGAGTACCCGGAGAAAAACCACCTGATCTTCCGTTGCAGAACTTGGCGTCTCACATGTGACCTGCGCGAGGCTCGAACCACAGCGGTGAGAGACCTAAGGTTAAAGAGTCAGCGCTCTTAACCACTAGGCCACGGAGGCCCGTTACTAAGGGATAATATTATGTGAGCTTTTCAAAATTCATGCTCAACTGCTTTGACAATGTTGTTTGTTTGTCAGTAAAACATCTTAACCATTAAGATGCCAATTACAACAATTGTTGCCTGCTCTGTCCTCTGCTGGTAACCGTAAAAGTTGTTTTTGCAAACATTGTGGACCCAGATCAGACTGCTCCTGTATGAGCAGTCTGATCTGGGTCTACACTGTTTGCCCGCATGTAAAATTTGTGCTTGAAAAGTTTGCAAGATGCGGTTGACAGCAAAAACAGACAACACTTTAAGATGCAGTTTTCTCGGCAGCTTAAGGATTAATACAAAATTTAGGACAATATTTTTCAAAATGTTAACTACCCTAAACATCCTCAATATTTTGACACCTTGATGACTTGCACTTGCTGTAATTCTCCTAAAATTTTAACAAATTTATTTCCCCATCAAATGATCTTGCAAGGAGTCCAAAGGGTACTAACAGAATGGCAAACAGTGTAGACCAAGATCAGACTGAAGTTGCAGTCTGATCTGGGTCTGCACTCTTTGCTTAGGCCTATGTGTCCCAATACTTAGGATCATTATGGTATTTACTGTAAGCTTTCAGGGGCCAGTTGTTCAAAGCATCGTTAGCTTAACGAGCTCGTTAGTGGTCATATTGTTAACTTTTCTAGCGTGTTTAATACCTAAAATTTTGTTATTTTTGCTGAAAAAATGTGAGCAGCTTTTGCATCTGCAAAAGCTGCTCACATTTTTTCTGCAAAAATATAAGTATATTCGTCATAGTAAATGATCAAAGTTTTAACGATACGTTAACTAACAACGTCGTTAGTTTTGAACAACTGGTCCCTGGACCCTAATTAGAAATTGTCATCAAGGCCTGCCTGAGATTTTATCTCGAAAAAGCAACTACAGGGAGAAGTTTTAGCCCAGCTCTACTCAGTTCAAGGCAACCAGGAACCATCCATTAAAGGGAGTATTTTTTAATTTTTTTTTTGCTTAACCCTTCTCTTGCTGAATATTCAGTTTAGCCACACGCATTTCTGACTTTGAACCAATCAGATTGCTTGATGTAATTTATTCTTACAAAGCCATAAACTTAATGGCAAACAGTGCAGATCCTGATCAGATGGCTTCTTCAGAAGCCATCTGATCTGGATCTACACTGTTTCAAAAGATAGGTGTTGTCGTGAACAGCATGATAAGAGTTAAACTGCCTTGAAGGCTGAGGCTTAGATCGTAATCTGCATTTGTCTAGTCAAAAAACAATTTTCCAATTAATGGCTGTTGTTTTTTCTGCAAAACAAAAAACAAAGATTTTTTTCTGACAAATGCCATTGTTTAATTTATTAACGATTTAAGGTGGGTATATAATGTACCGGTATATTCTCATCCTGCAGCCCATATTAGACAGCTAATTTGCCTTATTTAGCTCATATTAGACAGCTAATTTGCCATATTGTGGCTTCTGTTGTGCGATGCCTCACATTGTAAATCTTGAAATTTTCCAGCATAGATAACTCGCATTATTACAGATCACAAAAGAAAATTTAGGACTCATTTTTTTTTTTTTTTTTTTTGACATTCATGAATCTCTTCAGTTTCTGAAGTGCACTCTTCAACCAACATTTTTCAAAACAGGTGTTTCATTTATAATTCAGAAGTACAGTAGAACTTCGATGGCTCGAACACCGATGGCTCGTTTACCATGGATGAGTCGAACCCATTCTTGAGCCCCTAGCGCAATCCTCTACATAAGACATAGTGGGGGATATTTAAGGAGAATTTAGTCTTTTATCTTGCAAATGTATGCTGTGTGTACTCATTAGAATCGCCTCATCTATTCATTATAGAACACCGAAAAGATGTCTAAAAGTATCTCGTTATGCCTTCTGACAGCAACCTCACTGGCTCGAACTACCCCAGTCTCGAACAGATTTTCGAGGTCCCAAACGTGTTCGAGCTATTGAAGTTCGACTGTAGTTTCGCAAATAGTGTAGATCCTCTTGACACTTCTCATCTGGATCTACACTGTCTGCATAGGTATCTGAACCGGTCGAAAGTCTACAAGGTTGAAAGGTTAAGTGCTTGAAAAAATGATCGTTTCAATTTTACATCCCACTAACAATAAAGGTCATATGGAGATAGGACCCCAGTTTAAAGACTTGTCCAAAAGTCTGAAGAAGCCCGGAATCAAACCTATGGCCCGTTTGACAAGGTGAGGCTTAAAAAAATGAGAATTTCAAGCTGTGGATTTTCAAGATTTACAGTAAGTCATAGATTCAGAGAGACGATGGGTTGTTCATATATACAATTACACTATACACATTTAGCATTGTGAATTCACATACTAACATGCTAACTGATTTACACACCATACATGTTTAGCAGTGTAGAATTCATATATGCCAAATCACAAGCAAACTTTGTGACTGATGTGACCAGCAAAAGCTTACTGAGGACCAGTTTTATAGCTTACTGGGGACCAGTTTTAACAGTCTTCTAAATACATGTGTTTGGTTTGATTTGAGGTTTAATGTCCCCTCTCCAGTAAAGAAATAATTTAGTAATAATGATAAATATGGAATAATTTCCCCATTTTATGTCAGACAAAATGCTTTGTTCAGATAAGGAAGAGTTCCGAGAATAATTTGTGGATATTTTTTCTTATTTCCTTATGAACACATGTTGTGGGTACTTGTTAGAATTGCCTCAAAGAGGCAATTCTAACAAGTATCCACAACGTATGCTCAAATAAATTATATATTACTCTTCATCTTGAGGTACACTTTTCTGCACAAGTCTTACCGAAATTTACACTATTCATACAATAAATCGTGACGGATTATCAGACAGCCAGAAAGTGCTTATACTAATATGCTTCTTTGCAGATTGCTGGTCACAGATCGTAAGTTTTGTCGTGACAAGGCAATTAACCCTTTTTGTACCAAATGGAATCTTCCTCCTTGTATATAGCAGAAGTCCATTTCAAAATTTAGGGGTGTCATGTTGTGCCATCATTAAAATTGATTTAGAAAATGGCTCAACTTTTTGCAAATAGTGCAGGCCCTGATCAGACGCCGTGTTCTGCAGCATCTGATCTGGGCCTGCCTGCACTGTTTGCCAGGGTACCCGTTTTGGGGTTTCTGGTACAAAATGGGTTAATCTGGAAGCAAATGTTATAACCAAAGCCAGCTTTCAAGAAACGGGACCTTGGAGACACATAATCCTTTCGACATACATAGGCATCCTCAGATCTCTCACTTTTTCATACACTTTTGTTTTGTGTCTAGTACATGTATATATATACAAACACTTGGTTCAGGTAAGACTGTGTTCATGTAGGCTTGCCCAAACCATCACTGTTTGTTTTTGTGATAAGTATCCATTTTACATGGGCAAGCTAATCCGAGTTGTGAAACTGTGTCTTTATTCATGCCAACTCGACTACAGCCTTCCATAGATCATTAAGCATCAGTACAGGACTTGGCCAACTCCGCATACACACCGTAAAAATCCTCTAAAATTTGGACACCTTAAGGACTTGCTGTAATTCTCCTGAATTTTCGGTGGCAAACAAGAAGTCCAAAGAGCAGACCTAACAGCAGTGTAGACCCTGATCAGACTGCTCCTGCAGGAGCAGTCTGATCAGGGTCTTCACTGTTTGCTTTAGCCTATTGGAATCTGTCCCAGTACTGAGGATCATTATGGTAGGTCTGTCTGTCATGTCCGATTTACTTCTATCCTATAACATCGCTGTCATTTAGTGGAATACGTCATAACATAAAAATCATATGACCACGTGTAATGAAACATTTTCTGGCGAGAACGTCATGACAACATCCGTGACAACCCTGTATTTTCTACTGACACTCTTTTCACCAAAATTCAATAAAAAAATGTCATACAAATCTTACATTCGTGGTCATTTCATCTAAAATTTCTGAAACTCACCAGAGGCGGGGGGAGGAGAATCACTGGCAACTCAGAATGACCCAGACTCATCTGTACATAGAAATTGAACCTCAATATATCCCACAAACAATAAGGTCATATGGAGACAGGTCCTGGGTTTAAATACTATCCAAAAGTCTTTAGAAGCCATGAATCAAACCCATGACCCTGGGTTATGATGTGCGCCAGCGCTTGATAAATCCTACAGAGACATGATCCACCAACCAATAAAGACATTAATCAACCTACATATCAGACAACAGAAAGCTCATTGGAAGAGCAGACGGTGTGACTGTGCAAGCTGATCCGAGTCTTCCCTGCTCATACCATTTCTTCTTTTGGTGAAGTGAAACTTCATTAACTAGAACACAAATAGCTTTTATCATATGACGTCGCTTCTGAGAGTGTATTAACGCCATGTAATATTTTTGATAATCCACTAGTGGATTAAATATGCAAATTAGCTAGATACTTTCTTTCTTTCTATATATACTGCCATACGCCCTCGCGGACATTCTAGGCAGGTGTTTATTACATACACTCCAGTTTTGCAGGATGAAAGCCTACACAGTAATCATGTAATTATGGTAGGGTTCTTTAACCTGCACAGGGGATGGTTCTCCCTGCACAGGGGGCCTCCAGTTAACGTCCCGATCCGAAGGACGGTGCACTTAATGACATTCATCCCTGCAAATGATGCCAATGGAGCGTGTTCGGACACCGAAATTTTATCGCCGCTGCCGGGGATCGAACCCGGGACCTCTAGCATCAGAGGCAAGTGCACTAACCACTGAGCTATCACGCTTACGTCCCATAACATTACATTTACGACTTTCTTAACGATGTCCCGTTTACTAATGGTGGAATATTGACATTTTTGTTAAACAATCGTGAATCAAATGCGTTTTAAATGTCATATGATAAATAGAATCTTGCATTCGTGCTCATGTATTATTGAATTTATTAAACTCATTGAAGAAAAGGGATAAAATGCTCGGCAAAGCCGAGCATTTTATCCCTTTTCCTCAACTCGTTTAATAAATTCAATAATACATGAACACTCATGTAAGATCCTCTATGTTTACCATGGCTAATTCAAACTCGTTCTAAGGTCCCTAGAGAATTCTTTCCATATGTCCAGATATTTGTCTTATTTCATCTTAAAAGGTATGTTGTGTGTACTCATTAGAATCGCTTCAATGAAGCGATTCTAATGAGTATACACAACATTCCTTTATTTTATAGAGGAGTGAAATATATCCTTAAGTAATCCCCATTATGCCTCATGATCTTGGAAGGTATGTTGTGTATACTCATTAGAAGCACCTCAGTGAGGCGATTCTAAAGAGTACACACAACTAGGGCTGGCTAATCGGAGCTGAAAAGATAATCGATTACCAGTCATGCCATTGCGATCGATAATCGATTAGTAACCGCTACGGTGTTTGTCATAATTTTACGTGTCTGGCTTTCTTCTTAGCATGACTCTTACCATATGTTGCACTTTATCATATGTATATTTGAACAGACATGCCTGAGCAAACAGTGTAGACCCAGATGAGACGCCGCATTTTGCGGCGTCTCATCAGGGTCTGCACTGTTTGCCACTCATCCAGCTATTTTAGGCATAACTTTGGGTAGTAAATTGTACCTATCAAGTAATCGGTTAAAAGCAAATCAGCAATGATAATCAATTTTTTGTGGAATTAATCGATCGATACGATTAATCGTGTCAGCCTTACACACAACATTATTTTATAGAGGACTGAAAACATATCCTTAGGCCATCTTCATTATGCCTCATGACCTGACATACTGATTAACCCTCAGTAGTTAAAACTACCCCTATCTCAAACAATTTTTCATGACCCAAAGGTATTGGAGTTACTGAAGTTCAAATGTAAATAAATTTATGAGAGCATTTTGATATATTCTGTCTTTGACTGTTTTCTCATATCTTTTTTAGAAGATGCTATACATGTCTCCAGACAAGTTCTGAGGATAATTTGAGGATAATTCTTATTAAAATCTCCATGAAGGAGAGTGGGGATATCGGACAGATTTTTCTGCCATTTTCCAAACGGAGACAATTTTCGGGACTTCCTGTTCGCTTTTCTATAAGCCCTGTCCCACTAAAAACGGGGTATGCTCTCCCCTATTGACATGGGATACAAAAATACTTTTGCAGGAGTTGTCTCCCCTGAAGGTGGTCCCTTTCCCCTTAAATCTCCATTGAAACGTAAGTTGTGGGTACTCGACAGAATTGTCTCGGTGAGGTGATTATAACTGCCACTCACAAAATGTTTCTATGAAGGAAAATTATCCCTTAATTTACAACTTATCTAAGGCCAGTTGTTCAAAAACTAACGATGTCATTAGTCAATGTATTGTTAAATTTTGATCATTTAATATGACAAAGATGCTAACATTTTTGCTGAAAAAATGTGAGCAGCTTTTGCTAATGCAAAAGCTGCTCACAATTTTTCAGCAAAAATAACAAAATTTTAGATGTTGTACTTGCTAGAACATTTAACAATGTGACCACTAACTAGCTTGTTAAGCTAAAGTTGCTTTGAACAACTGGTCCCAGGAGATTAAACTATACACTGGCTTTCAACGAGTTCATGCTTATAAATTACATTCAGAGTCTTAGCAGTCGTTCACATACCATTAGTAGTCAACAAAAACGAGATTCTCGCTATTAATCATGATGTACCGTATACTAAAAAAATCTCAGAGCTCCACTGTAACAGGAGAGTCCTGTTATCTGCACCTTTTCCTTACTGCAGAAAGTAACTGCTCGGCATGGTAAGTTTGTTTTGTTTGTTTGATTTGAGGTTTATCGTCCCTGTCAACACTGTATATGTCATTTTGGGGACTTTGCTTCCAATTTTGAGGAATTTTAACCCTACATTGAGATGAAATGACATTTCAAGACCAATATGGTTTATATGCATGGACACAGATCATATATACTTCAAACAAATTGACCTGAGACTGGTGAACTCTTATTAACATAATTTCACACCCGACTGAATGCATATATTTATCTTCACCGTCTCCTGTAAATGGCGATATTGTTATTCAAAACATAGAGGTCGGTAAATGGGTCGCAATTCACGTGATGCCGAAAATTCACGAGAAGTTTACGAAAGCCGAGGTATTAGGCGATAACATTGACAAATTTATTCCATGCATAAAGGTTAGTCTCAGGTCAAATTGTTCAAACTATACACAAAAATGCACCACAAGAAAACTTGTTTCTTGACATGATGTGCTACCAGCAAATACTCAGATCATCTGTGCACCAGCACTGTGCTATCAGAGCTTTTGTTGTCAGCAAGAAACATTACTGGACCCAGCCTGTCAACAGGGCAAACACTGATGAACTGGGTCCAGTTGTTCAAATTAACAACCATGAAGTGAGTGTCATACACAAATGAATAGGAAACCTAAAAAAAATCCTAATTATTTTTTCACAGAAAAAAGGTAATTCTAACAAATGTCTATAACAGTTGTTTCTTGGAGTAATGATGGGGAAAAGGCTTTTTATTACCTATCACAATCCTAACTGGGATTCTTTATAACTGCATTTTTTTTATAATGGCACAAAAACCAGGCCTCATACTGACCAAGCTTTTCCATGCCTGATTTTGCAGCCTTAACCCTAATCCTGCTGAACGCAACAACCATAACCATTGCAAACAGTGTAGATCCAGATCAGATGGCTTCTGAAGAAGCCATCTGATCAGGATCTACACTGTTTGTAATGAAGTTTCTGATTTGAACAAATACATTATAGCAAGTAATTTGATTGGTGAATAGTCAGAAATGGGTGTAGTTAAATAATTTTATTCAGCAGGATAAGCTTAAATAGTCATTTTAAACAGAATATAGGAGGAAAAATCAAAATCTAATAGCCTGAAATCATGAAAAATCAAGAAAAAATCAAGATCTAAAAGCCTGAAAAATATGAGGCCTGAATAACAGGGAACAAACAGTCATTATAACGCGGGTCCTCTGTAACAGAGAACTTAGAAGCATCTCAAGTGAAAAACAAAACTGAAATTGCATTGTACAATATCACTTTACCACAACTCAAACGAAACCATAGTATGGATTTAACGGGGTATAAACAAGAAATGTGAAAGCAATAATATTCCTGACACTGTATGGAAAAAATTATCCCAAGCCATGTGATACATACTGTATTTACCTTTTAAATAGTATTCAGACACCTCAAGCCCTTACTATACTGTGAAATTCCGCTATTAAGACCACCTAAAATAAATACTAATGCCGCTTTAAAAAGCTTGTTTAGTAAGTTACAGTTATTCTTTCTTCATGTTTTCTGCATACAATGTCCTCTGGTCAGGGACCACCTTTGGGACTGTTCAAAAGTGGTCTTAAAGACCAATTTTGAACAGTCCCAAAGGTGGTCTTAATGTATGAATTTTACAGTACAGTTCTAAACTTTGAAAAAATACAATTTACTACCCAACATTGTCTGAAATAGCTGGATGAGTGGCAAGCAGTGCAGACCCTGATGAGACGCGTCTCATCTGGGTTTTCACCGTTCGCTCAGGTCCATCTGTCCGAATACATAGTAAATCTGTATTCCTTGTACTCAGTGATGTATTTATAGACACTGTGTGGAAAAACTGATCAGATGTAATAGATACAGCAAGCATGACAGTTCTTCTGGTCACTTATGAAACTTTGGTTTAATCCCATAATGATCTCGTATACCGTATACAGTGAAATTCCGCTATTAAGACCACTTAAAAATAAGACTCATTCTGCTTTAAAAAGCTTATTTTGAAGGGTTCCCTTAACCTTTGTGTTTTCAGCCCACAGTGTCCCTGGTCAGGGACCACCTTTGGGACTGTTCAAAAGTGGTCTTAAAGACCACTTTTGAACATTGCCAAAGGTGGTCTTAATATAGGAATTTTAATGCATTGGCCCTATATTTTACAGTGCATAATAATAACACAAGTAAAGTGTTACAGTGAACAGTGTAGACACCTGTCAGACTGCTTCTCCGTATTTGCCCTGTCTGTCTGTTTGTTTGTATGTCCATTTGTCTCTCTGTTTGTCACAAAAACTTTAACCGTGATCATAACTTCAAAAGTATTTGACCTAGCCCCATGAAACTTCACACACTTATTCACCATCACGAGGGCTACATTCTGACCAAAGGCCATAACTCTGTTGTCATTTTTGGCTGAACTATCTCCCCTTGTGTTGTTTGTTTGTTGTTGTTTTTATGCCCCCCCCCCCCCCCCGCCCCAAGAATCTTTTTGTTTTTTACTAATAAAGCTTCAGGGGATAAAGATTGCTGGGGATAATTTTCACTGATTCATCAACAAGTTCTTTGTCTGATCTCATTACAGCAAACTTAATTTACCATAATGACCCCAAGTATTGTGACAGATAGGCCTAAAGAAACCATGCAGACCCAGATCAGACGACTGCTCCTGAAGGGGGAAGATATCAACAATTTTTTGCATGCTGAATTAGCCAAGGGACGGTTCACCCATTTTGTACCAGAAACCCAAAACGGGTACTTGGCAAACAGTGCATCCCAGATCAGATGCCGTCTCATCAGGGCCTCCACTGTTTGCAAAAAGTTCAGCCATTTTCCAAATAAATTTTGAAGAAAACACAACCTGACACTCCTTGATTTTGAAATGGACTCCAACTACATACAAGAGGGCCCAGAGGGCCCTGAATCGCTCACCTGAGAATCAGTGTGTCTAGTACATTCTTGGCCCAAGGGCTATCCTAGGTGAAGCTTCATACCAAATATCAAAAACCTGAGCCTTGTGGTTTAAGAGATGAAGATTTTTAAATATTTTCCCTATATAAGCCTATGAAAAACCAAAGGGCCCCGGGAATGGGGGCATTTTTGGCCCCAGGACTATAATTTGAACAATCTTGGTAGAGGTCCACTAGATGAAGCTTCACGACAAATATCAAAGATCTGAGCCTTGTGGTTTCAGAGAAGAATATTTTTAAAGATTTTCCCTGTATAAGCCTATGTAAAACCAAAGGCCCCTGGGGCGGGGGCCTTTTTGGCCCCAGGGCTATGATTTGAACGATCTTGGTAGAGGTCCACTAGGTGAAGCTTCACACCAAATATCAAAGACCTGGGCCTTGCGGTTTCAAAGAAGAAGATTTTAAAGATTTTCCCTATATAAGCCTATGTAAAATCACTGGCCTCCGGGGCGGGGGCATTTTTTGCCCCAGGGCTATAATTTGAACAATCTTGGTAGACATCCACTAGATGAAGCTTCACACCAAATATCAAAGTTCTTTGCCTTGTGGTTTCAGAGAAAAAGATTTTTAAAGATTTTTCCTGTATAAGCCTATGTAAAACCAAAGGCCCCCGGGGTGGGGCATTTTTGTCCCTAGGGCTATAATTTGAACAATCTTGGTAGAGGTCCACTAGGTGAAGCTTCACACCAAATATCAAAGACCTGGGCCTTGTGGTTTTAGAGAAGATTTTTAAAGATTTTCCCTATATAAGCCTATGTAAACCCAAAGGCTCCCGGGCGGGGGCATTTCTGGCCCAAGGGCCATAATTTGAACATTCTTGGTAGAGGTCCACTAGATGAAGCTTCATACCAAATATCGAAGAGCTGGGCCTTTCCGTTTCAGAGAAGAAGATTTTTAAAGATTTTCCCTGTATAAGCCTATGAAAAACCAAAGGCCCTCCCAGGAGGGGGCATTTTTGGCCCTAGGGCTATAATTTGAACAATCTTGGTAGAGGTCCACTAGGTGAAGCTTCACACCAAATATCAAAGACCTGGGCCTTGTGGTTTCAGAGAAGAAGATTTTTAAAGATTTTCCCTATATAAGCCTATGTAAATCCAAAGGCCCCTGGGGCAGGGGCATTTCTGGCCCAAGGGCCATAATTTGAACAATCTTGGTAGAGGTCCACTAGATGAAGCTTCACACCAAATTTAGAAGACCTGGGCCTTTCGGTTTCAGAGAAGAAGATTTTTAAAGATTTTCCCTGTATAAGCCTATGTAAAAACCAAAGGCTCAAGGGGCGGGGGTATTTTTGGCCCTAGGGCTATATTTTTAACAATCTTGGTAGAGGTCCACTAGGTGAAGCTTCACACCAAATATCAAAGACCTGGGCCTTGTGGTTTCAGAGAAGAAGATTTTTAAAGATTTTCCCTATATAAGCCTATGTAAATCGAAAGGCCCCTGGGGCAGGGGCATTTCTGGCCCAAGGGCCATAATTTGAACAATCTTGGTAGAGGTCCACTAGATGAAGCTTCACACCAAATATAGAAGACCTGGGCCTTTCGGTTTCAGAGAAGAAGGTTTTTAAAGATTTTCCCTGTATAAGCCTATGTAAAACCAAAGGCCCCCGGGGCGGGGGTATTTTTGGCCCTAGGGCTATAATTTTAACAATCTTGGTAGAGGTCCACTAGGTGAAGCTTCACACCAAATATCAAAGACCTGGGCCTTGTGGTTTCAGAGAAGAAGATTTTTAAAGATTTTCCCTATATAAGCCTATTTAAACCCGAAGGCCCCTGGGGCGGGGGCATTTCTGGCCCAAGGGCCAAAATTTGAACAATCTTGGTAGAGGTCCACTAGATGAAGCTTCATACCAAATATCAAAGACCTGGGACTTGCGGTTTCAGAGAAGAAGATTTTTAAATTTTTCATTTAAAAAATCTATTTTTAGCTCCTGTGACCCAGATGTGCAATGGACCGGAACCATTTGAACAATTTTGAAAGGGGACCACCTAAGGATCATTGCTGTGAAGTTTGGTCAAAATCTGATCAGTGGTTTAGGAGGAGACGTCATTTGAAGAAAAAGTTTACGCACACACACACACACACACGCACGCACGCACTGACGACAGACGAAAAGTGATCACAAAAGCCCACCTTGTCACTACGTGACAGGTGAGCTAATAAGGAGGAAGATTCCATTTGGTACAAAAAAAGGGTTAATGGGAAATTGTGACAAAAATAACCGGAAATTATTCTGCATACTCCTCTTAATCTGGAGCTAGGACTAGGGCTGAAAAGATGATCGATGATCAGACATGCCATTGTGCTCGATAACCGATTAGTAATCATTGGATATTCAATCATAATTTAACTAGCTTGGCTTTCTTCTGAGCATGGTTCTTGCTATATTTAACCTACGTATGAGGACAAACAGGCCTGGGCAAACAGTGTAGACCCTGATGAGACACCGCTGAATGCGGTGTCTCATCAGAGTCTGCACTGTTTGCCATTCTTCCAGCTATTTTAGGCAGTATGTTGTGCAATTAACTGTTCTTATTGAATAATCAATTACTAACAAATCAGTAGCGATAATCATTTTTGTAAAATGTATCAATCAATCGATTATCCGGTTAATCGTGTCAGCTTAGCTAGGACTCCTGTATTCATCTTCTAAGATGATAAATTTATTAATATGGTGATGTAAGAACCACAATATACACAATTATGAAGCAAATGTCAAAACTGATATGAATGTATTTTATGAGCATCTGATGTCATCAATTGGTCACCACTATACAAAAACCATGTCAACCAATAACGGCTTTGGATTTTTAGGCTTTATCATATTTACCCCAAAAATCCTGACACTAATCAAAGTACTGAAAGTACTGAGGAAAGTTGATTTTTGAGGAATAATTATTATATATCAATGTTAGTCTAGATCAAGCAGTTATCTAGATATTTTGTTGAAAAAAAATATAGAGACTAACTTCCCATATCACAGGTCCTGGTGTATGAATGACATTTGACGTGTCACCAGTAACAATTCTGATTCTGGTTCTGATTTGACAAGATCCAAGTGGGTTAAAAAATTCGACAAAGAAAAAATGATTCATCGATTGTTTTGAGTTTAACGACAGGTCAACCCTAGTGGATCATTTTGTCTTCTCCAAGAGAAAGGGGAAAAGAGATAGAAGAGATAGTAGAGAAGATGATTTTGTTGTTTGTTTGTTTGATTTGAGGTTTAACGTCCCCGTCGACACTGTAAAGGTCATTTTGGAGACGTTGCTTCCAATTTGTGGGACTTTTACCCGACATTGAGATGAAATGACATCTCAAGCCCTGCCGCCCAATTAAACCAATAGGGTTCATAAGCATGGACGGGCCGACTCGCACCACTTTGCCTGGGCAGGCTTAGATCCTCTAAGCAGTTTACCAGTACTCGTGTGCGGGTCGGTTTCAGCTCTGCGTGGAAGCATCGTGCAGCCCATATATTTCTTCAAGCCCCGATGGGCAGGGCCGTTGTAGAGAAGATGAAAGTGAGGGACAGAGGAGAAAGAGGAAAATAAATGGAAGTGTAAAAACAGAAGAAATATCGACCCTCCCTCACTCTACCGTTACCTGCTGCAAGGACACCAGGTGTTGCCCAACTGTAAGTCAATATCAGCTCGACTCCCCAGTGACACAAGATACACATCGCCATTGCCTCATTCAACTATCCCCGCGAAGAAAATACGGAAGAAAGAAAGAACAAGAGGGCCCAGAGGGCCCTGGTTCGCTCACCTGATCCAATGTATAACAAGTGGGCCCCGGGCAAGGTCAATTTTGGTCCCAGGGCTATAATTGGAACAATCTTGGTAGAGGTCCACAAGATGAAGCTTCATATCGAATATGAAAGACCTGGGCTTTATGGTTTCAGAGAAGAAGATTTTAAAGGTTTACCCTGCATATAGAAGTCTATGTAAAACAAGGTTTTCCCTATATAAGTCTATGTTAAACCAAAGGGCCCCGGAGCGGGGGCATTTTTGGCCCCAGGGCTATAATTTGAACAATCTTGGTAGAGGTCCACTAGCTGAAGCTTCATAACAAATATCAAAGACCTAAGCCTGGTGTTTCAGAGAAGAAGATTTTTAAAGATTTTCCCTATATAGGTCTATGTAAAACCAAAGGGCCACATGGCGGGGGCATTTTTGGTCTCAGGGCTTTAATTTGAACAATCTTTATAGAGGTCCACTAGCTGAAGCTTCATAATAAATACCGAAGACCTAAGCCTTGTGGTTTCAGAGAATAAGACTTTTCAAGATTTTCCCTATATAAGTCTATGTAAAACCAAAGGGCCCCAGAGCAGGGGCATTTTTGGCCCCAGGGCTATAATTTGAACAATCTTGGTAGAGGTCTACAAGATGAAGCTTCATACCAAATATCAAAGACCTGGGCCTTGCAGTTTCAGACAAGAAGATTTTTCAAGATTTTTCCAATATAAGCCTATGTAAAACAAAAAGGGCCCTGGTGTGGGGGAATTTTTGGCCCCAGCACTATAATTTGAACAATCTTGGTAGGGGTCCACTAGATGAAGCTTCATACCAAATATCGAAGACCTTGGCCTTGTGGTTTCAGAGGAGAAGAAGATTTTTCAAGATATTCCCTATATAAAACCATGTCAAACCAAAGGGGGGGGGGGGGGGGGGGGGGGGCATTTTTAGCTCCAGCACTATAATTTGAACAATCTTGGTAGGGGTCCACTAGATGAAGCTTCATACCAAATATCAAAGACCTGGGCCTTGCGGTTTCATAGAAAAAGATTTTTAAAGATTTTCCCTATATAAGCCTATGTAAAACAAAAGGGCCCTGGTGCGGGGGCAATTTTGGCCCCAGCACTATAATTTGAACAGTCTTAGTAGGGGTCCACTAGATGAAGCTTCATACCAAATATCAAAGACCTGGGCCTTGTGGTTTCAGAGAAGATTTTTCAAGATTTTCCCTATAAAGCCCATGTAAAACCAAAGGGCCCCCGTGCGGGGGCATTTTTAGCTCCAGCACTATAATTTGAACAATCTTGGTAGGGGTCCACTAGATAAAGCTTCATACCAAATATCAAAGACCTGGGCCTTGTGGTTTCAGAGAAGAAGATTTTTAAAGATTTTCCCTATATAAGCCCATGTAAAACCAAAGGGCCCCCGTGCGGGGGCATTTTTGGCCCCAGCACTATAATTTGAACAATCTTGGTAGGGGTCCACTAGATGAAGCTTCATACCAAATATCAAAGACCTGGGCCTTGCGGTTTCAGAGAAGAAGATTTTTCTAGATTTTCCCTATATAAGCCCATGTAAAACCAAAGGGCCCCCGTGCGGGGGCATTTTTAGCTCCAGCACTATAATTTGAACAATCTTGGTAGGGGTCCACTAGATGAAGCTTCATACCAAATATCAAACACCTGGGCCTTGCGGTTTCAGAGAAGAAGATTTTTAAAGATTTTCCCTATATAAGCCCATGTAAAACCAAAGGGCCCCCGTGCGGGGGCATTTTTGGCCCCAGCACTATAATTTGAACAATCTTGGTAGGGGTCCACTAGATGAAGCTTTATACCAAATATCAAAGACCTGTGCCTTGCGGTTTCAGAGAAGAAGATTTTTAAAGATTTTCCCTATATAAGCCCATGTAAAACCAAAGGGCCCCCGTGCGGGGGCATTTTTGGCCCCAGCACTATAATTTGAACAATCTTGGTAGGGGTCCACTAGATGAAGCTTCATACCAAACATCAAAGACCTGGGCCTTGTGGTTTCAGAGAAGAAGATTTTTCAAGATTTTCCCTATATAAGCCCATGTAAAACCAAAGGGCCCCCGTGCGGGGGCATTTTTAGCTCCAGCACTATAATTTGAACAATCTTGGTAGGGGTCCACTAGATGAAGCTTCATACCAAATATCAAACACCTGGGCCTTGCGGTTTCAGAGAAGAAGATTTTTAAAGATTTTCCCTATATAAGCCCATGTAAAACCAAAGGGCCCCCGTGCGGGGGCATTTTTGGCCCCAGCACTATAATTTGAACAATCTTGGTAGGGGTCCACTAGATGAAGCTTCATACCAAATATCAAAGACCTGGGCCTTGCGGTTTCAGAGAAGAAGATTTTTTAAGTTTTCGGTGAAAAAAATCTATTTTTGGCTATTGTGACCTATATGTGCAACGGACCGGAACCATTTGAACAACTTTGAAAGGGGACCACCAAAGGATCATTCCTGTGAAGTTTGGTCAAAATCCGATCAGTGGTTTAGGAGGAGATGTCATTTGAAGAAAAAGTTTACGCACACACGCACGCACGCACGCACGCACGCACGACGGACGACGGACAAAAAGTGATCCCAAAAGCTCACCTCGTCACTACGTGACAGGTGAGCTAAAAACGTGCCTGCCAATTTCTTCATGGTCCAACCATAAATTTCTAAATTAGCTCAGTACATGTCTGCTAATAATCTTACAGAGAAGTTCTCCTAGCGGGCACATGATATCTTAGCAACGTCGCATTGATACGACGATGCACATACGTTGTGCAGCCGCTTGGAACTATGTTCCTTCGGGCGTCGGGACATAAAAAGGAGAATAGCTTGACAAAAAAGATCATTTTTAAACCATTTGATTTAGACATTATAACTATGGTCAGACGCCGCGTTTACCCAAGGTGAATTAAAATACGTATATTCCCATGCACCTGCACGGGGTCCTAAAAACATTAACCCATAAATGTCAATTGTTTCAATACTGTGACATTTGGAAACAGTGTCTTCATATTTGCTAAAGTACGGAACTTGATTTAAACAACACGTGTTTTGCGATATTAGAGCTCTCGAAAGCAGGCGAATTGTAGGTCAGTAAAGGGTTGTGATAAGCTAACTCTTTTAACCCTGTAGACCGGTGCAGACGCCGAGGTAGAAATACACTGTATCTATGCAAACCTTGTAGATCCTGATAAGACGGCACGTAGCTAGAACGTCTCGCCAGAATCTACATGTACACTGTTTGCCATCCTGTCAGTGAACTAATCAGAAATCCTTTTCTATAAGAATATATTTAAAGCGAGAAGATTCCTGTTTAGAAACTCAGGGATGAAAGAGTAAAACATAAATATCACCGAAAAGTGCGTAGGAAAATAGTTCCAGAGTACTGTTTTCTTTTCAGAATTCGTCTTTCTGTGCCAATTTATATTCAATCCGTATAAAGTCTCGAAAACTGAAATATTTTAAAAGACGTTCCATGCGGGGCCGGCATGCAAAATTAATTTTCAAGAGTTCATTTGGACTATTTTATGCAGCGAACGAACAGCGGAAGTGGAGCAACGCGGTCCAGTACCGGAAGTAGAAATGTAATGACAAAGAAACTTGATTTAAAAAATCAACTTTCAAAAAAGAAAATTCTTTCCTTTAAGAGATTAACCCTATTGAAATGGGAGACAAAAATACTTTTGCAGGAGTTGCCTCCCCTGGAGGTGTTCCCATTCCCTTTAATATCATAACATGCTGCATATCACCACCATAGGTGACAGACAGATGAAGTCAATGATTTTGAATTTGGCAAAATCTGATATTGCAGACATGGTCTTAATCAGTGTTTGTCATTTTCAATGTTGTCCGAACTTGAAGGTGTTCGACTCAAAAAATTACTCAAGTAATTGCACATAAAAACCGTTACTACATAAAATAAAAAGGAAATAAATCAAAACATTACTATAGAATTATGCCCAATTGTTAAACAAAACTGATGTCACAGTACAATGCATTACATAAATAGAATGTTTCACCACTGACAGTCTGTACAAAATAACTTAAACTTGTACAATGTGGTCTGTGTGTAGTGTAAATGAGTCCTCGTAAATGTGATCTAGGGGAAGTCAAAACTGAGCCAGCAAGGAATGCCCGACCAACATCCATACGACATACGTGGTATCAATCAGGCCTCATACTGACCACGCTTTTCCATGCCTGAAAGGCCCGATTTTGCAGCTTCAACCCTTATTGTGCTGAACAAGACACAACAATTACCTTTGCAAACAGTGTAGATCCTGATCAGATGGCTTCTGAAGAAGCCATCTGATCAGGATCTACACTGTTTGTAATGGAGTTTGTGAAAATGTAAAGTAATTTGGTTGACTTTTAGTCAGAAATAGGGGTTAAATAGTTTTTTAAACAGACTATATACACAAAAATCAGAATCTAAAAGCCTGAAATCAAGAAAAAAAATCAAGCTCTAAAAGCCTGAAATCCTGCAAATGCCTGAAAAATATGAGGCCTGTATCAATGTCGGACCGATGTTGGCCCGCTGTCTTGTGCTGCCCAGGAAGCCAATGTGTATACATTTTGTCTGCATGAAAAAGCTTTGGATCAACAGACACCCTATGATCGCAGAGGGAAGACTGATCAGGTTGAGTGGATATGCAGGCTGGTCCAAGTCTTCACTCTGTGCACATGTCCAAAAAAACACATTTTCACTCACCGCAGCTCAGTTAAACCATGACCAGAAACTAGGACAGACAAACAGATCAATGCATCCTTGTTCTTTTAATCCAAAAATCAAAGTCTAGGAACAGGACCCAATCATACATTATATACCAGCAATGTCAGGCTGCTCTTAAGGAGGTGACTTATCTTTGTGCACTATATTTTCTCTTCACAAAGCAAATTCTGTTTGGCCACATCAGCACTAGGGGCTTGATCAGAATGAAGATGTTCCACACAAAGTTTATCCAAATCAAGCTGACCAAGATCTTTCTATGTTCACAATAGGAATATTCTCCATATAGATCAAATAGATCCGGATAAAGCTGTGTCCACACTAGGAACCAGATCAACTTGGTCCCTAGTGTAAACAGATTGATCCAGATCAACCTGGTCCACAGTGTAAATGCAATCTGTTTTGGATCAACTTGATTCGGATCACGTCTCTAGTGTGTACATGACTTCAGCCTTTCACCCCTGAGTTTCTAAAATGGACTCTTACATCTTGGATTCTTGGATGCATCCATGGTTGCCAATGTGTTTTACATTAGCTACTCAAACAGAATGGCAAACAGTGAAGATCCAGATGAGATGGCTCCTTATGAGCCATCTCAGCTGGATCTACACTGTTTTCATAAATATCTGAACCCAGGCTACAAGGGTGGAAAGGGTTTAGGTATTTTGTCTGAATTCAGATATTTTGCAAAACAAAAATTTGGTTTCTAGCCATAATTCAGAATTGGGACCGTACACTTTGAACAAGCAATGTAGATCTAAATCAGTGCATTTTATCAGGGTCATTCCAAAGGCACCCTTTTTAGGCAAAAGCATATACCTTCCTGAGGGAGGCCATTTTCAAAAATATTTTGGCTCTTGTTATCAACAGGGATCCACTATTTAAGGGAAGAATTTTGCTCCCGAGAATAAAATTCTATCCTATATTCATAAGACCTCTTTTTTTACTTTTCTGGTTGGAAGGGACAGAGACAACAATAATATCCTTAATCACTTGATAGACCGTACTAATCCTTAAAGCACCCAGCAAAAGTGGGGACATTTTTTCCAACTTTTCAGAGCAATTAAAGCTGAAATGTCAAGCTTATTTTCTCTGAAAAATGCAAAAATATAAATACATGTAATAATAAATAAAACATCACAAGAAATGTCTGCTACAGATGGGATTGATGCTTTATGGGTTACCGTATTTACCCAAAATATTCGGACACCTCACCTCCTTAATGTACTTGTTCTAGAATATAACATATAGTTCACTACCAGATGTTTGTGTCTAAAAATAGCTGAATGAGTATCAGTGTAGACCCTGATTTGCGCATCTCATCTGAGTTTTCACTGTTTACTCGGGCCTATATGTCCGTATACATATGGCAAATACGGTAATATGTTTTAAGTTGAAAACTGCTTTCAATTTGATAATGCGTCACCAACATCACAGCCTCCTATAACAACGACAAAGTTTCAAAACTTCCCAGACTGTGCACCCTGGGACTGTCTCACCAGAATACCTTGGTCAAGTTTCACTTTTCTCCAATAGTGATATAAAAGCTCATAAAGAGGAAAGAGTTCAAGATACAATTTTACATCAGCTTGTGAAAAGTACTGATCACACAGGCAGTCATGGTCCCGGCGAATCTGTGCTTAGCAGCAACTTGCCACAATCATTGAATATTTCCGTACTGTATGATTCTGAAGTTGCCTATGCATATTAACCCTTATCTTGCTGAATATTCATTTAAGCCACACCCATTTCTGTCTATCAACCAATCAAATTCCTTGATGTAATTTATTGCTATAAATTCATAAACTAAATGCCAAACAGTGTAGATCCTGATCAGATGGCTTCTTCAGAAGCCATCTGATCTGGATCTACACTGTTTGCAAAGATAGGGGTTGTCGTGAACAGCAAGATAAGGGTTAAATAGAGGACTAATTATTATGTATTATAATAGGTAAGGTCCTTTTTTCTCTATTAAGTGTTGGCACAAATTAACCTTGTCAAATGAACACGTCTTCAGACGTGCAAACAGCAAAGACTCAAATCAGACTACATGGCCTGATCAGCATCTTTCCTGAGCACTTTATGGACAGCACTTGCCCAAATATCTCTTCATATTTCCAGCTAAAGAGGAGCAACAAGAATAATTAGCCCATATCCTGCTAAATAATTAATTTAGCCACACCCATTTCTGTCTTTGATCCAATCAGATTTTACTAGATGTAATTTATTTCTACTAATTCACCAAGTGAATGTCAGTGTAAATACTGTTCAGAAGCCATTTGGTCTGGATCTACACTGTTTACAAACGAAGGGTTGTCATGAACAGCAGGCTAAGGGTTACCCTAAAGGCTAATTTTAGCTATTCATGAAAAATACATCTGTTGTCGGTACTTTAATATTAGAACCGCCTCATCGCCGAGCCGATTCTAACAAGAACCCATAACATGTGTTTCTGACAATTCCCTCAATTTTCGTCCATATTCCTCCTTATCGGGAGCTGTATTTCTAAAACGGGACAGAGACGACTGTGTCCTTCAGAGTATATGCTCACCTTGATTTTTGTCTCCTCAATGCACTCTTGTTTGCCATGGCTCAAATTACGAAACCCATTAGCAACAGATTACAGTAGAACTTTGATGGCTCGAACACCGATGGCTCGTTTACCATTGATGTGTCGAACCCATTCTTGAGCCCCTAGCGAAATCCTCTACATAAGAAATAGTGGGGGATAATTAAGGAGATTTTAGTCTTTTATCTTCCAAATGTATGCTGTGTGTACTCATTAGAATCGCCTCGATGAGGCGATTCTAATGAGTACACACAGCATACATTTTCATTATAGAACACCGAAAAGATGTCTGAAAGTATCTCGTTATGCCTCCTGACAGTAACCTCAGTGGCTCGACCTACCCGTCTCGAACAGATTTTCGAGGTCCCAAAGGTGTTCGAGCCATTGAAGTTTGACTGTAGATGGGTATTTGCTGATACTGGAAGAATGATTTCCCTTATTCCTCCATATAAGCCTATGATGTGGGTATTCATTAGAAACGCCTAGACGGATATAATAAATACCCACATCTAGGGCTGGATAATTGAGCTGAAAAGATAATCGATTATCAGTCTTGCCATTGTGATCGATAATCGATTAGTAATCACTAAGTATTTCGTCATAATTTAACCTGCCTGGCTTTCTGTCTGCGCATGACTCTTACCATAATATGTTATACTTTACCATACGTATTTGAACAGGCAGGCCTGAGCAAACAGTGTAGATCCAGATGAGACGCCGTGTTGAGACGCCGCAGAACGCGGCGTCTCATCAGGGTCTGCACCGTTTGTCACACATCCAGCTATTTTAGACACAACTTTGGGTAATAAATTCTACTTTTGAAATAATCGATTCCAAGCAAATCAATAAAGATTATCATTTTTGTAGAATTTATCGATCGATTAATCAATTATCCGATTAATTGTGTCAGCCTTATCGACATCATAGGTTTTTATGGAGAATTAACGAAAATGTTCATCAAGTTATCATCAAATACCCACTATATCTTTTTCTATAAGCCCTATAAAGTACACTCAGACACACAGCTCAAAATACGCCAAAAGTCTGGGGTCATCCTTATAGCAAATGAGAGCCGTAAGTACTTTGATTTTTATTAGAGGTCTTACTAAATGACTGCCTTGCATTCTTCTGAACCCCCTTATACACCAAGCTAAGTATTGGCAGATAACATTCTAAATGTTTTTATCATTTTCAGAGAAAGACAGGCTTGATGTTTCATGCAAATCATAGCAGATGATTCATAAAATTTAGGCATTTTCGGCCTCATTTTCTCTCCCAAATTAAGAAATATCTGCTTCAGCTGTGTTGGAGTTGGCAAAATCTTCGCATTGCAGCCTCACACTTCGATATCACAATAGAAAAATGTGTGGTCACATCCAAGACTCTCAAATGGGATTTATTTTTAAGTAGACATATAGAACACTTTCTCCACTTTTCCCAAACATCTGGCATCTCGAGCTGTGATCACTACGAAATAACTTAATCTCTAAAACCAGCATCTGTTCTAAGCAGCTCTCTCCAGTCAACTATTATGCACCAACATTAACAATAGGCCTTGCTGAGCTTCTGAAACAGATCTTGTTCTACACTGGTCGGAAAGTTCAATAGCATGTTTTGGGGGAAATGGCTCATGCTATGGCCGTGTGCATTGTTATAGAAAAATTAATCAACCCAAAAAAATTTGGACACTAAGAATAAATTATGTCACAGAAAATTCATTGGAAGAAACCAATTTTGGAAAGGGCGCAAGATGCCTCCCTTTCCATAACTAGTTACTTGGTACAAGTATTGTGCATACATTGATATTGAGAATTTACCATAAAATGTTAGTGTCCAAATTTTCATGAGTTGTCACAGTATTGGTTCCCGTCTTTTTACATAGGAGCAGGAGCCGCGGTAGCACTAATTGGTAATGGGGACATACTGGGTGTAAGCACAGGAGAGCTGGAGACCGGTACTGAGCTATTCACTGTTGAACCTTAAACAGAAAGGAAACAAAGCATTCAAATTTAAAACTTAAAATAACACTTGGGCAGATTTATACCGATTACTTGAAATACTGGGTCAAATCTGCCTCAACATATAGTGTAGGACCAAAGTAAGCCATCCATTGGTCATTCATAATGTATGTTTTGACACATTGCTTGGGAATAAAATTTGATTTCAAAACCGTAATTCAGGAACAAGCCAGCTAAGACTAATGCTCCTCCATGTTTGTTTTTATACAAGATGGCAAGACCAAGACGGCTTCATAAACTTCATGTACAAGATCTAGAGTTTAGCTATAAAAGCTATAAAGCCTAATTTGTTTGTTTGAATTGAGGATTAACGTCCCGGTCTACACTACTTGCAGTACTTGGGTCATTTTGGAAACGTTGCTTCCAATTTTGTTGGAGTTTCACCCAACACTGAGATGGAATGACATTCTCAAGCCCTGCGCCCAAACAATCCCTAAGAGTTTATCTGTAGGGTCGGTAAGACTCGCACCACTTTACCTGGACCGCCTCAGACCTTCTCAACGGTTTACCAGTACTCATGTGCTGTCTGTTTCAGCTCTGCATGGAAGCATCATGCAGCCTAATCAATTTCTCCAAGACCCAATGGGCAGGAAATAAACAACCAACATATATTTTTTTTGTGCAAGCGAGACAACTTGCTTGACTTCCTGTTTGTGCGCCCGTACTGAGTTCCTCCAAGGTGTCTACCCTTAAGGCAGTGAAGGCCTAGATCAGACTGACCAGGGCCTTCACTGTTTGTGGACAGTTCAGCCTTTTTTTTTCAAATCAATTTCTGAAATGAACTCAACCGAGTTACCCCTAAAATCTGAAATAGACTCAAGAATTACTGGTGGCACATCAAATGACATTCATTCACCAGGAATATAGCCTCCTGGTATAGATGAATCCAATGTTTTGACAAATGACTTTGTTTAAATTCCATTGCGCATGCGTGAAATAACTTTCCCCACAGAATAGTGGTTGGCAAAAAGCACCTGGTTCAATGTAAACACATTGTAAATAGGGATTCCATTACAGGCTTCTTTTAGTTGACTATCACAGAAAACCTATTGAATTACACTCTAAATTTAACTTTTAAGAGTTTATTCATGGATTTTCTGCGTATGGTCATTCATTTTGTGCATTTTTATTATAAAATAATTAAGACTGTCCCAGCTTTTACCTGCATAAATGTGACAGGTATATATCATCAAAACATCCTTAAATCTCCTAGAAATCATTAATTACAAGCTCAGACATGTCTATTACAAAAGCTTAAAGGTCAATTTTGTTGTTTCAAATCCAAATGAAAGACAAGTTCACAGATATTTACAACGGTGATTAACAGAGAGACGTTGTTTTTTTTGCTAACCCCCTGTAAGTTCTGGCAAAAATAATGACTAAGTGATGATGATGTGCTTGTATGTGTATATTTTTAATGTGTACAAAAAGGGTTAAACATAAGCCTCTATTGGTAAGGGAGACAAAAACATTGAAAGAGATGCCCCACAGAAAAGGTATCCCCTCCTCTAAAATTTGTACATTTCATGGTTTACAAGTGTTCATGCAAAACATACTTTCATGCAAAAATAAAAATCATACATTTTTTCACGTTAAGACTTTTTCTGTGTCTAAGGATGACCTTATTGCTCTGGCTTGAAATAAAATCTACATAGGTCCGGAAATATCAAAACAAGGAAAAAATATTATGATCTACATGTATGTGTTAGAAATCATTTTTTTCTTACTGTGTTTTATTATGATTATTGTATGTTGTTAACAAGTGGAAGACTGGAGTTAATTGATACTTACCGCAAAAATCCTAATAATTCGGACAACTTGAGGACAATTCTCCTAAAATTTTAACAAATTTGTTACAAAGAGCAGTGATTTTTTACAGTTTTTTCCAATGAGCCATGTGGACTTGATATGTCCCTAAATAAGTCCTCCCACAAATTCCGAGTCCAAAGCACTGTTTTCTTTAAATTTGTCTAAATTATGGAGAGTCCTGGGACTTGCAAAAATGAAATATGCGAGTCCCTAGAAGAAATTATTAGTATCTGAAGCAGGACTCGCAGGTAACAAAAACACTGAAGGAGTCTTAAAGGTGCAGACGGAATGGCAAACAGGGTAGACCCTCATCCGACTGCTCCTTCAGGAGCAGATTGATCTGGGTCTGCACTGTTTGCTTATGCCTATCTGTCCAAATACTTAGGATCACTATGGTAAACATGTGAGCAAGTGCCGCATAGAAACAACCAAAAACTTTTGTTTGATTTGTGTTGTTTTTAGTTCAACTGACCATTCAACACTCCTTAGGTCATATCGAACTGGCCAGTTTGCCTAACCACACTTTTCCTGGGCAAGCATATACATAAGTTGTTAACCAGTGCAGTGCACAGTCTTTCACCAGAAACTGACAGCTCCCCCTTTTGAATCAGCAAAAGCAACAGAATGTCAATAGAAATGATTTCATTTCTCTTATAAAAGAATGACGCCAACCCTGCAGTTACTGAACACGCAACCTCAGAATCGCTAGCCACTTTAACAAAGACACGATGTGTGTGTGTGTGTGTGTGTGTGTTTGAGTTTTAAATTCCACCAACAACTAAGGTCATATGGAGATGGTTTTAAGCCATCTGACAGTCTGGTGAAGTCCGGAATCAAACCCACATCCCCTGTTTATGTGAGAAGCTTAACCACTACACTACACAATGGAAGCTTCAAACACTATGATGACCAAAAATGTCCTTATTATTAACACATTGTATACTGGTGGACTCTTCCATTGCTATATATTGGACAAGTCCATTTGTCATATGAGTGGTGGTAGGCCTTTTTTTTTTTTTATATTTTATTTTATTTTTGATTGAAAATTCTGTTACCAAATAGTGCAGGCTCTGATCAGACGCTGTGTTCTGATCTGGGCCTGCACTGTTTGCCAAGGTACCCCTTTAAGGGGTTTCCCGCATGCCCAGGAGCCTGACCCAGCTGTTTGATGGCACCATATTCAAAGTAATGCTATACAAAATATGAAAAGAATCTGCCACAGAATGGCCGCAAAACTTTAACAAAACTGTTAACGGATGAACTAAGAAAAGAAAAAAAAAAAACAAACTAAAATAAATAACAAACAAGTAGATGGACGTACAGAAAGATTAAAACTTCGTACCCTGTAACACACTATGTATGCTGGAGGTAAAATTAGCACCCGCCTATAACATGCATTAATCCATATATGCCTAGAGGCCCTTTTTTAGGACATAGCAAACAATGCAAACCCAGATCAGACGCCTCACAATGCGGCGTCTGATCCCAGTCTTCTCTGTTTGCTGAAAGTACATATTTTTTGCAAAACTGACTGCTAACAAAACAAACCTGGAATCCCTATAATTGGAAATAGACCATTCCAAACTCATCAGGTGGGACATTCCATTGTCATATATGGGTTAAGCCATAAAATGCCAATCATGACAATTGTTGTCTGATTTGCCGTCTGCCGGTTACCCTAAAAAGTAATTTTTTGCAAACAGTGTGGACCCAGATCAGACAGCTCCTCTAGTAGCAGTCTGATCTGGTCCCACACTGTTTGCCTCTATGCAAAAATATTTTTAAAAAGTTGGCAAAAAGAATTCAGCAGACGACATTAGCAGACGTCATTTTCAGGTGTAGTTTTTCTCTGTGTCTTAAGGGTTAATAAATCATGGTAAAACAAAGTAAGAATATAAAATATTTCTATTCTAACATGATAACAGTAAGAAATGCATCATTAAAGATATTTTCTAAAAAGCTTTTTGGATAAGGATGAACACAGGAATGTTACATCCGATGTCATCAAAGGTGAACTAGCGCACACAACATTTTGTATGACAGAATATTTTCACCCAGCGGTTTCATTGGGAAGGCATTAACCTCATGTTAGAATAGAAGACATCACACTCTTTATAACACAACCAAAGTCCAATTCTGTGTTGGCTATTAACCCCAAAAATGTTAATCACAACAACTGTCGTCGGCTTTGCCGTCTGCCGGTTACTTTCAAAGTAATTTTTTGCAAACAGTGTGGACCCAGATCAGACTGCTCCTGTAGGAGCAGTCTGATCTGGACCCACACTGTTTGCTTGTGTGCAAAATTATTTTCAAAAAGTTTGAAAAAAAAAAAATCTGCAGACGACATAAGCAGACTACATTTTCAGATGTAGATTTTCTCGGCGTCTTAAGGGTTAAACCATATTGTAGCCAGACAAAAGATGACCGTTGTGTAATCTCTGGCATCCATCTGTGTTATATACTGCAATTATTTTTAAACAAGCAGTGTTATAGAGAGGGTGGTGTAGAATGTGAGTAGGTATATTTGTAGTATGAAATACACATACTTTACCCCAACTAACAGGCAAAACATGTTCACAAGACAACACTAGCTAGCTGGGAGTATTACCTCCGACCTGTCCAGCTGCTGGTAATGGTGACGGAGAATTATGACCTGACATTGATGACATTCTACCTTGTTCTTTTATAACAGGATCTGAAACGAAGTTAAATGCATGATATTAACCCTTATTGCTGTCTGCTTTGTAGTATACTGGTTAGTTTAAAAGTCATTGTTGCAAACAGTGTGGATCCCGACAAGAGCAGTCTGATAAAGTGGTTACATCTCACCAACAGGTAAGGTCATACGGAGATGGGACCTCGGTTTAAAGACTCATCCTGAAGTCTGCAGAAGCCCAGGATTGATTCTAGAACCCTGGTTTACAAGGCGAGTAGCATAACCACTTCTCACAGTCTGATAAAAGTCATTGCTGCAAGCAGTGTGGACCCTGATCAGACTACTAGGAGCAGTCTGATCAGGGTCCATACTGTTTGCCTATGCACAAAAATATGTTTGAAAAGTTTGCAAGAAGATTCAGCAGTCGTCATAAACACAGCAGACATAAACAGATGACATTTCAGATGCAGTGTTTTTTTTATCATCTTAAGGGTTAAACATTATTATATATATATCACAAGCCTTTTTATCATATGTTTGCTAGGATCAAAAATGAAGTTCATTAACAAAAATGTGGAAGATCATGAAAATGTGTCTGATTAACCCTTCTCTTGCTGAATATTCATTTAAGCCACACCCATTTCTGTCTTTCAACCAATCAAATTACTTTATGTAATTTTTTGCTACAAATTCATAAACTGAATGCCAAACAGTGTAGATCCTGATCAGATGGCTTCTGAAGAAGCCATCTGATCTGGATCTACACTGTTTCCAAAGATAGGGGTTGTCGTGAACAGCAAGATAAGGGTTAAGTTGGTTTTGCAAGACCGGTCAGTGCACCTACTTGCATCTGAACAAACTAACAGGTGGAAAACTGGATGCCTACACCGTGCTTTGCTAAATGTATTTTGGTCTAGATTTTTGACAGCCCAGTAGACACTATTTACATCATGTCGAGCCAGTCACTTTACCTGACAACACTTTTCATGGGAAGGCTTATAAATAAACAGTTAACCAGTACAGTGCACATTCCTTTACAAGAATCAGACAACTGCCCTTCTTGAATCAGCAGGTGAGGCTGACTATAGAATAGATTACATGATAAACGTTGCTGACCCAACAGGGATCCAACCCTTAACCTCCAAATAACAAGTCAGACGAATATACGACTGAGCTACTGATGTCGGCTAACTACTAAAAGCAGGCATGACAAAATAGAAAACTAGACAAAAGTGCCCAGTGGGGCATGTATACCCCCGGCCAGTGCCATCACCTCAGCTGAAACAAGAACTACAAAGGGAAATAACTCTAATAGCCTGACCCCTTGGCCCTTATTTTCTTTCCCACAATACAACTAGTCATACTGATCATGTTTGCAAAATTTCAAGTTTCTATGTACAGTAGTTATTGAGAAATCTTTGACACAAAATAAAAATATACACTATTAAACAGCAAGAACTACAAAGGGAAATAACTCTAAAAGGCCTGACCCCTTGGCCCTTATTTTCTTTCCCACAATACAAGAAGTCATACTGATCATGTGTGCAAAATTTCAAGTTTCTATGTGAAGCAGTTCCTGAGATATCTTTGACACAAAATAATTGTTTACGGACAGACAGACAGACGGAAAAGACAAAAACTATATACCCCCATTGCATACTTCGTATGCCGGGGGTATAATAATCTCTACTGTAAATTGGTCAACTTGGCCCAAAATAATAGGGGGTATCTACATATTTTTTCTTATTTCTGCACAAAAAACCCTATGTTGTGGGTACTTGTTAGAAGCGCCTCAGCAAGGCGCTTCGATTGAGTACCAACAACGTTTTAGTGCAGATAGAAAGAAAAATATCAGATGAAAAAAGCACTATGGATCAGTCCTTATCTTGGGACTGGCATTAATCTCTACAGTCCGAGTAATTTTAACAGATTGATCAATTTTGGTTTCTGAGCCCAAGTTCAAATTAACCCATTTTGTACCAGAAACCCCAAAACAGGTACACTGGCAAACAGTGGAGGCCCAGATCAGACGTCTGGTTCTACACGGCACCTGATCAGGGCCTCCACAGTTTGCTAGGAGTTCAGTCATTTTCCAAATAAATTTTGATGAAAACACAACCTGACACTCCTAAATTTTGAAATGGACTCCTGCTATATATAAGGAGAAAAATTCCATTGGGTACAAGAGACACTTACAAAAGTATGGGTGTTCCATGGCCTCCCGGGCCGTTAACCTCTCTTGATGGTCGTATCTCAACAATTTATCTAAGTAATCCAATGCTTCTGGACTGACCAAATGTTGATTTTCACTGTGCACAAATCTTTCCCATCTTTTCCGTGAATGTCTGCAAAATGGATACATTAACATAAGACCCAAAGTTCATACAAAGCATAGTTACATTCTGACATTTTGCCAACCAAAAAGCAAGATCTTTCTAAAACTACTGGAATAAGGTAGCTAGTCGTACAAGTAAGAAAATAAGCCATGTCATGTAAACAAGAGGGCCCAATGGCCCTATATCGCTCACCTGTGTACCAGAAAATGTGTAGGAGAACACTTGACATTGCTACATACTAAATATCTAAGCTCAGGCAAAGCGGTGTCCATGCGTATAAACCCTATTGGTTTCATTGGGCGACAGGGCTTGAGATGTAATTTCATCTCAATGTCGGGTAAAAAGTCCCACAAAATTGGAAGAGACATCTCCAAAATGACCTATACAGTGTTGACAGGGATGTAAAACCTCAAATCAAACAAAATCTGTGCCTTATGGTTTTGGAAAAGAAGATTTTTTTTTTTATAAGTTTTTTTTTTCCAGTATAAGTCTATAGAAGCTAATGAGCCCTGGGGCTTGGCCAATTTTGACCCAAAGGGCATGGTTGGCAGGATTTATGTAGGTGACCATTTTGTGTTGCTATATACTAAATATCTAAGGTCTGTATTTCATGGTTTCAAAGAAGATGTTTGAAGCTTTTTTCCATTATAAGTTTGTTGGAGTTAAGGGGCCACAGGATTTGGCCAATTTGGACAAAATATCTAAGTTCTGGGCTTCACAGTTTCTGAGAAGAAGATTTTTTAAGCTTTCTTCCATTTAGAGTCTATGGGAGTTAAGGGGCACCGGGGCGTGGCCCATTTAGACCCCAGGGGCATGATTAGCAGGAAATATGTAGGTGATCACTTGCCGTTGCTACATGCTAAATATCTAAGCTCTGGGCCCTATGGTTTCAGAGAAGAAGATTTTTGAGGCTTTTCTCCATTTTGAGTCTATGGGAGCTAAGGGAGTCCCAGGGTGTGGCCCATTTGGACCAGAGGGGCATGATTGGCAGGATTTATGCAGGTGACCACTTGTCATTGCCAAATGCTTAATATCTAAGCTCTGGGCCTTGTGGTTTCAGAGAAGAAGATTTTTGAAGCTTTTTCCATTATGAGTCTAGGGCCCATTTGGACCCCAGGGGCATGATTGGCAGGATTTATGTAGGTGACCACTTGCCATTGCCACATGCTAATTATCTAAGCTCTGGGCCCTGTGGTTTCAGAGAAAAAGATTTTTGAAGCATTTTTTCCATTATGAGTCTATAGGAGCTAAGGGGCCCCGGGGCGTGGCACGTTTTGACCACAGGGGCATGATTGGCAGGAATTATGTAGGTGACCACTTGCTGTTGCTACATGCTAAATATCTAAGCTCTGGGCCCTGTGGTTTCAGAGAAGAAGATTTTTGAAGCTTTTTTCTATTATGAGTCAATGGGAGCTAAGGGGCCCGCGGGCGTGGCCAATTTGGACCCCAGGAGCATGATTGGCAGGAATTATGTAGGTGACCACTTGCCGTTGCTAGATGCTAATTACCTAAGCTCTGGGCCCTGCAGTTTCAGAGGAGAAGATTTTTGAAGCTTTTTTCCATTTTGAGTCTTTGGGAGCGAAGGGGCCCGGGGGCGTGGCCCATTTGGAACCCAGGGGCATGATTCGCAGGAATTATGTAGGTGACCACTTGCCGTTGCTACGTGCTAAATATCTAACCTCTGGCCCCTGTGATTTCAGAGAAGAAGATTTTTTAAGCTTTTTTCCATTATGAGTCTATAGGAGCTAAGGGGCCCCAGGGCGTGGCCTGTTTGGACCCCAGGAGCATGATTGGCAGGAATTATGTAGGTGACCACTTGCCGTTGCTACATGCTAAATATCTAAGCTCTGGGCCCTGTGGTTTCCGAGAAGAAGATTTTTGAAGCTTTTTGTTCCATTATGAGTCTATGGGAGCGAAGGGGCCCCAGGGCGTCGCCCATTTAGAATCCAGGGGCATGATTGGCAGGAATTATGTTGGTGACCACTTGCCGTTGCTACATGCTAAATATCTAAGCTCTGGGCCCTGTGGTTTCAGAGAAGAAGATTTTTGAAGCTTTTTTCCATTATGAGTCTATAGGAGCTAAGGGGCCCAGGGGTGTGGCCAATTTCGACCCCAGGGGCATGATTGGCAGGAATTATATAGGTTACCACTTGCCATTGCTACATGCTAAATATCTAAGCTCTGGGCTCTGTGGTTTCAGAGAAGAAGATTTGAAGCTTTTTTCCATTATGAGTCTATGGTAGCGAAGGGGCCCCGGGGCGTGGACCATTTGGAACCCAGGGGCATGATTGGCAGGAATTATGTAGTTGACCACTTGCCCTTCCTCCATGCTAAATATCTAAGCTCTGGGCCCAAAGGTTTCAGAGAAGAAGATTTTTGAAGCTTTTTTCCATTATGAGTCTATAGGAGCTAATGGGCCCCGGGCCGTGGTCCGTTTGGACACCAGGGGCATGATTCGCAGGAATTATGTAGGTGACCACTTGTTGTTACTACATGCTAAATATATAAGCTCTGGGCCCTGTGGTTTCAGAGAAGAAGATTTTTGAAGCTTTTTTTCCATTATGAGGATATGGGAGCGAAGGGGCCCCAGGGCGTGGACCATTTGGAACCCAGGGGCATGATTGGCAGGAAATATGTTGGTGACCACTTGCCGTTGCTACATGCTAAATATCTAAGCTCTGGGCCCTGTGGTTTCAGAAGAAGATTTTTGAAGCTTTTTTCCATTATGAGTCTATAGGAGCTAAGGGGCCCAGGGGTGTGGCCAATTCGACCCCAGGGGCATGATTGGCAGGAATTATATAGGTTACCACTTGCCATTCCTACATGCTAAATATCTAAGCTCTGGGCCCTGTGGTTTCAGAGAAGAAGATTTTTGAAGCTTTTTTCCATTATGAGTCTATGGGAGCGAAGGGGCCCGCGGGCGTGGACCATTTGGAACCCAGGGGCATGATTGGCAGGAATTATGTAGTTGACCACTTGCCCTTCCTCCATGCTAAATATCTAAGCTCTGGGCCCTATGGTTTCAGAGAAGAAGATTTTTGAAGCTTTTTTCCATTATGAGTCTATAGGAGCTAATGGGCCCCGGGGCGTGGTCCGTTTGGACACCAGGGGCATGATTGGCAGGAATTATGTAGGTGACCACTTGTTGTTACTAAATGCTAAATATATAAGCTCTGGGCCCTGTGGTTTCAGAGAAGAAGATTTTTGAAGCTTTTTTCCATTATGAGTCTATGGGAGCGAAGGGGCCCCGGGGCGTGGCCCATTTGGAACCCAGGGGCATGATTGGCAGGAATTATGTAGGTGACCATCTGCCATTGCTACATGCTAAATATATAAGCTCTGGGCCCTGTGGTTTCAGAGAAGAAGATTTTTGAAGCTTTTTTTCCATTATGAGTCTATGGGAGCGAAGGGGCCCCGGGGCGTGGCCCATTTGGAACCCAGGGGCATGATTGGCAGGAATTATGTAGGTGACCACCTGCCATTGCTACACGCGAAATATATAAGCTCTGGGCCCTGTGGTTTCAGAGAAGAAGATTTTTGAAGCTTTTTTTCCATTATGAGACTATGGGAGCGAAGGGGCCCCGGGGCGTGGCCCTTTTTGAACCCAGGGGCATGATTGGCAGGAATTATGTAGGTGACCACTTGCCATTGCTACATGCTAAATATCTAAGCTCTGGGCCCTGTGGTTTCAGAGAAGAAGATTTTTGAAGCTTTTTTTCCATTATTAGTCTACGGGAGTGAAGGGGCCCTAGGGCGTGGCCCATTTGGCACCAAGAGGCATGATTGGCAGGAATTATGTAGTTGACCACTTGCCCTTGCTACATGCTTAATATCTAAGCTCTGGGTCCTGTGGTTTCAGAGAAGATTTTAAAATGTTTTCCCATTATAAGTCTATGGGAGCTATATGTTGCCATGGCAACCAGAATTCCAATCTGATCAGCCCAAAAACCTTATGCAGCCTTTCCCCCTAACTGATGATGATTCACATGAAATTTGATCAAGATTGGCCATGGGGTATTAGAGATATACTTATTTGAAATTGTTTACGGACGGACGCACGCACGACGGACGACGGACAAAAAGTGATCCCAAATGCTCACCTTGTCACTACGTGACAGGTGAGCTAAAAATCTGTTTATCATATGACGTCGCGTCCGAGAGTGCAATAACACCATGTAATATTATCGATAATCCACTAGTAGATTAAATATGCAAATAAGCTAGATACGTTCCGTAACGTTATATGTACGACGTCCTTAACGACGTCGCGTTTACTAATGGCGACATTTTTGTAAACAATCGTGAATAAAATGCGTTTTAAATGTCATATGATAAATAGAATCTTCCATTCGTGCTCATGTATTATTGAATTTATTAAACTCGTTCAGGAACAGGGATAAAATGCTTGGCAAAGCCTCGCATTTTATCCCTTTTCCTCAACTCGTTGAATAAATTCAATAATACATCAACACTCATTTAAGATCCTCTATATCAATAATTTATTAAACTCGTTGAGGAACAGGGATAAAATGCTCGGCAAAGCCTCGCATTTTAACCCTTTTCCTCAACTCGTTTAATAAATTCAATAATACATTGACACTCATGTAAGATCCTCTATTTTTGCCCTATGTGAACAACGAAGGTGCAGATTAGCCTGTGCGCTGCACCTTTGTGTTCACTCCTTGGGTAGTACATGTACTTTTTAAAATGCCATTCACGACTATTGTCGTCTGCTTTGCCATCTGCCGGTTACCTTAAAAGTAATTTTTTGCAACAGTGTGGACATAGACGGCAAATGAGATGACACTTGTCAACCTCCTTATCTGGCTGGAGCTATAAGACTGACTAGAAGACAAATATAAGCAGCTACTGCCAAGGTCTGTGGAAGTATGGGCAATTATTTTTTTAGGGGGGTGGGGAGGGGTTAGATTTTATGGCTCTTCCAAGATTATTTTAATTATTCCTGCCAATCGTTAATCAGAGGTAGACAAAAACCACAAAGTTCTAATGACTAGTAGCATAAGAGACTTACCTTCCTAATATATCGTTAAATCTAGGATCCAAGTCTATTTGATATTTTTCTATGTATGCATAAAGATCATCTGTACCTAAAACTTTGCCTATTCTTACAAGCTGAAAAATAAAAGAGGGAAAATATTATAAGTTAATTTGATTTTTGTGGGGAACATAGGACAACTATTGCTCTCTGGCGGGGAATGTGAACACACGTTTCCTGTCAAGAATCAAAATAACGAATTTGTTATACTGCAAAGCATTCTTTCATATTCTGTACATTGTTGCAATGTTTTCCAAAAAATTCTTTTGTAGCAGACGTCCTTGAGAAGAACACGTTTACATGTGACATCGTCAAACGAGCACTACTTTGATCACGATGTTCAGTGGGAAAACATTTACGTCATGTTAGAATGAGTTTTATACCAGAAAACAATGAATAAATATTTATGTTTGAGGACTGAAAGCTATATTCATATTTTGTTTGGTTTGGGTGTTTAATAGCCCAGTCAACAATATTCAGGTCATGCATGTCAAGCCAGTTAGCTAACCTAACCACCTTTCCCGGGCAGGTCAGATGTCCATTTTGAAATTTAGGGCTATTGGGTTCTGTTATTTTTAGAAATTTATTCATAAAAAGTTTAAACTTTCTGCAAACAGTGAAGGCCCTGATCAGATGCCGCCTTTGGCGGCATCTGATCTGGGCCTGCACTGTTTGCCAATGGGGCTTCCAGTATAAAATGGGTTAACCATTACAGTGGACATTCTTTTGCCATTAACTATCAACTGCCCTTCTTGGATCAGCTGAAGTGAGAAAATAACCATAGAAATCAGATCTCTAATATGTTGCTGGGCCCCGGACTAAAACGGTAACAGCCTGATCACAAGCGGGATTAATAGCCAACCCAGCAACATGACCTGGTTCTGTGACAATGTATACATGCAACTAAAATGTCACCATGTCCCAAATTTTTAACATACAGAACAAGAATCATTGCAACAGGGATACAGACTAGCAGGCGCCCAGTCGCCCAAGAAGCCTAAATTTTGGCCTGGGCGCCTAAGTTTTGAATAAAAATGCCCATTAACTTAATATAAAATTTGGATTTATGGCAGTCTGGGCGCCTAAAGCAAAATGCTTAGTCTGTATCCCTGTTGCAAGTGCAACTGTCAAACAAGTTTTGCCATCCTGTATTTTAAGTTTTACGGCCCTTTCAAGATTATTTCACTCATATCGAGCTGATCGTTAATCATAGGTGGACAAAAACCGGAGTACCCGGAGAAAAACCACCTGACCTTCCATTGCAGAACTTGGCATCTCACGTGACCAGAGCCAGGCTCGAACCACAGCGGTGAGCGACCTAATGATTAAGAGACGGCGCTCTTATCCACTAGGCCACGGAGGCCCGTTTCACCCTGTATTTTAAAACAGTCTCAAATGGTTCTCTTTCACTCTTATCACTCTCTGGGCTAATTCAGCAGATAACAATTTCTTGATATTTTTCCCTAAAATAAAGGACTTCACATTTCATGAAAATTCTCTCCATAGGAGACAATTTTCATGAAATGTCAAATTCTGTTTTCTGGGAAATATACGAAAAATATTTCAAAATGTCATCTGCTGGTAAAAAAACAGCAACATAATGCGATGCGTTAAGGATGCAGGATTAAGAACAGACTACAAGACTGGAGGAAAAGACTTGAAGATTATACCAATTTCATTTTAAAATTTTATAATAAAAAAAAAATGTGTATATCATGTGACCTAACAACATACAGTCGAACTTCAACGGCTCGAACACCTTTGGGACCTCGAAAATCTGTTCGAGACAGGGGTAGTTCGAGCCACTGAGGTTACTGCCAGGAGGCATAACGAGATACCTTTAGACATCTTTTCGGTGTTCTTTAAAGAAAATGCATGCTGTGTGTACTCATTAGAATCGCCTCATCGAGGCGATTCTAATGAGTACACACAGCATAAATTTGGAAGATAAAAGACTAAAATCTCCTTAATTATCCCCCGCTATTTCTTATGTAGAGGATTTCGCTAGGGGCTCAAGAATGGGTTCGACACATCAATGGTAAACAAGCCATCGGTGTCATAGCCATCGAAGTTCTACTGTACGAGTAATGAATTCTATGTCACCTACCTGGTCATAATTATCATGGCCGTGAAAGAAAGGCTCTTTCCTGAAGATCATACTAGCAAACATACAACCTAAACTCCACATATCTAATGAATAGTCATACATCTGAAATAAAATGCGTTGTCAAGCTTTAGTAAAAAGTCTGATTGATCAAATGTTTTGTGTGATGCCTAAAAAGAAAACAGCAGAATTGTAAACTTTCTGGACTATCAATCTCAGATCATTATTATTTTGAAGCCTATTATTTTTTATGTATTTGTTTGGCATTACTGCCTCTTCTAGATTATTTCACTCATATTAAGCCTATTGTGATCACAGATTCTTAATAACCCAAGTATCCCGAGCAAAAACACCTGACTTTCAGTTGAAGAGCTTAGTGTCTCAAATGTGATCCAAAGGAGCCTTGAACCCACATCAATGATAAACACAACTCTTAACCATCCAACCCAACTGAAGTCAATCTGCATCAATATAAGATGAGTATTCCACTGAAGATTATATCATGTCTGAATTGGACTTTGAACATTTGGGCTGATGGACTGACAGACAAACAAATGGAAATACACTGGACTCCTATACTGCACCAGGCTTAAAACTAGGCATGTCAAAAATGTCTTATCAGTCTGTTTGTTCCAATAGAAATAGTTCTACTAGGGCCAATGTCAGGCATTACTTAGCAAAGCTTTATGCTACCAAACTGATCCTCAGAATGGAATTTTCTATCCGTTCCTGAGTCTAACCATGAAAGATTTTTGTATTCATCAGGCTCTAGTTGACAGTGAAATGGTCAAACAAACTGTCCTTGTGTAAAAACAGTTTTTTGACAGCAAGTGTAATTATATAAGTACACGATCACTAAATTTAGCAATAGGCGGCATTGGAATGGATAAACCAAGGTGCCATATTTAACACCATTTTTATAAAGGAGACCTTTTGAGATTTCCTGTTGGTCTTGTGGTAAAACATGTCCCTCTTGAAAAGGGGCCTTCTCTTAAAGGAAATAATTTGCTCCAGAGGAGCAAATTCTTTCCTTTAAGAGTAGACCACTATTGATGAAAGTGACATTATTGAAAATGTTGCCACCCCCCACTGAATTTGTATTCATTCTCCGACAGATTATATAGGATTAGTCTAAAAAGATCCAGAAGTAGAAAGCTGTGCTTCTGGAGAAGAAAGTAATTTGGCATTCTGTCACCTACTAATGACTAAGGCTGACACTATTAATCTTATAATCGATCGATAAATTCCACAAAAATGATTATCATTTCTGATTTGCTTTTAATCATTTACTTGATAGGTATAATTTACTACCCAAAATTATGCCTAAAATAGCTGAATGAGTGGCAAACAGTGCAGACCCTGATGAGACGTCGCATTCTGCGGCGTCTCATCTGGGTCTACACTGTTTGCTCAGGCCTGTCTGTTCAAATATACATATGGTAAAGTGCAACATATGGTAAGAGTCATGCTCAGACAGAAAGCCAGACAGGTAAAATAATGACAAAAACATTAGCGATTACTAATCGATTATCGATCGCAATGACAGGACTGATAATCGATTATCTTTTCAGCTCCCGATTAGCCAGCCCTACTAATGACTGCACTACATCTATTTAAAAGTCTCTGATTTCAGAGCCTGAACATTTTCTAATGCCCTTGTTGCATCAGTGAAGTACAGCAGAAATCAGCAAAAGTACATTGCCTGTTTTAGAAACATGAAACTGCAAAGCAAAGAAAAGGTGTCCCACAGCCTAATGGTCATAGGGGCAACGGATTGGGCACAGCATATGAAAGGTCGAGCCCAATCCTCTTCTTTAGCCTTCCCCTAAATAAATCCAGCCCCCGCCTATCAGGGCTTGAAGAAATAGATGGACTCCATGATGCTTCCACGCAGAAACCGGCCCCAGCACACGAGTCCTGGTAAACCGCTTAGAGGATCTAAGCATGTCCAGGCAAAGGGGTGCCAGTCTGACCATTCATGCTTATAAACCCTATTGATTTCATAGGGCGACAGGGCTTGAGATATCATTTCATCTCAATGTCGGGTAAAAGTCCCACAAAACTGGAAGCAATATCTCCAAAATGACCTATACAGTATTGACAGGGATGTTAAACCTCAAATCGAACGAAGAAATTCCCCGAAAGAAATCACTTATCCATTCACTGCTAGGTGAACCTCAAGGGCCAGAACATATATTTCGAGATATACATGGATGCCTTTTTCTGGGAAGCATTTCTGTGCAAATACAGCAAAGATCAAAACTTCAACCATCTGCTCCGCAGTCCAGTGCTCTAACCACTAGACCACTGCACCTCTAAAGCAATAAGAAATCTACATCAAGCCTAGTCATTATCAAGCAACTTAAACTAGTGGTAGATGCGTCCATTATCCCTAACCCTTTCACCCCAGTTTCTGTAGTCATATCTTCCATTTTTGAATTTTGGCATATCCATTCTATTAAATATGTGGTTCAGTCAATAGTCATTAGCAGGATGGCAAGCAGTGCAGATCCTGATGAACCATCTCAACTGGATCTTCACTTTTTGCATTGTATCTGTACCAAGCTACAGAGTTGAAAATGTTAAATGAGTAGAATGATTAACTGGCAGACCACTAGCTAAAACATTACCTTATAATATAATAACAATTCGGGACCCTTTAAATGTGAACCAATGCCTATTGGATAGTCTGTAGTTGGGTGATAAAAATCTGCAGTACCAAAGTCAATCAGTCGCAGCTGAAACAACGGGAGTGTGACAGAAAACAAAAGGTCATTGTCATGCTCACCTGGTAATCTAGTAAGAGTTCTGGTCCTTTGAAATATCTTGAGGCTACCCTAACATTGTACTCCATTGCTGGATGATAAAACTCTGCTAAACCCCAGTCTATAAGCCGTAGCTGAAATGGCATACAACAACATAACTGATTCATAGCCAGAAGACACATGGATGCCTCCGACATACTTTTTTTGGCAAAGCATTTCTGGGTAAAGACAGTCCTTGTCCTACTGTTTACAACAACCCAGAGTGGATTCTGATCAGATGACCTCTGAAGAAGCCATCTGATCAGGATCTACACTGTAATTCAGATTGCAAACTGATTGGCTGATAGTCCGAAATTGGTGTGGCAAAAGCGGGAACTTTTCAAAGACAGAAGAAATATACTGAATTGGATAGGTTTCATCAATTTCCTACTACAATCTATGTTGACAGTTCTTTTAGACAGATACCTCTAATGGTAAATAAGGAAGATTTTATTTTGAAAGGCCTTGTAATTCTAAAACATACTTTTCCTCCAGTACTCTAAATTTACTTCTTTAACCCTTTTTGTACTGAATCTGATCTCCCCATCTATGTACAGCAGGAGTACAATTTGAAATTTAGGGGTGTCAGTTCAGTTATTTCTTAGAATTTTATTTAGAAAATGGTTGAACTTTCTGCAAACAGTGCAGGCCCTGATCAGACACTGCATTTTGCGGTGTCTGATCTGGGCCTGCACTGTTTGTCAATGACATGTTAACGGGTTTCTCAACTTTCTCATGTAAAATGGGTTAACAAAGATACAAGAATGAGTCTAACATTTATGACAAAGCCATTTGGCAGTCTCAGTGTTCTGCAATTTCAAAGCAACATCAAGCAGGAAGCATTAACCCATTTTGTACAAAATGGAATCTTCCTCCTTATATATAGCAGGAGTCCATTTCAAAATTTAGGGGTGTCAGGTTGTGTTTCTTCAAAAACTTATTTGAAAAATTGCTGAAAATTTTGCAAACAGTGTAGGCCCTGATCTGGGCCTGCACTGTTTGCCAACTACTCGTTTTGGCGTTTCCGGTACTAAATGGGTTAAACTATCTCTTGTGAAGCTGTACCCTTACCTTTTTGTTTTCATGGTCTATCATAACATTGTGTGGCTTTACATCTCTGTGCATAATACCCATACTGTGACAATAATCCAATGCCTACAAAAATAAACATGATTCCAATTGATTCATTGACACTGCTGCAGAAAAGGAGCATTTAGAGAATTTATTTTTCTTATTTCCGCCATGAAAATAGGTTGTGGTCACTTGTTAGAATTAGCTCATTGTGATGTTTCTGACATGCATCCACAACATGTGATGTATTTTTTTTTTTTTTCCTGTTTTTTTTAGTATTTTTTTTTGTTTTGTTTTTTCGTTTTGATTTACAGCCCTTTCAAGATAATTTCACTTATTTCTAGCTGTTTGTAATCAGAGGTGGACAAAAACCATAGAAAAAACAACCACAACATATAGTTCTTTAATTGTCAGCCATCAAAAACTAGAATTTGTTTTTCTACAAAAACACAGATGTCTCCCCTGTTTTTGACCTCTTAGTATAACCTTGACATTGGAGGTATTGAGCTGAGTCTTGTGAAGATGAACATTTCTGCAAAGTAACTTTAAAAATGTTCGTAGAAAAATAAAAAAATAGCCATCGGAAGAGATGGCAAATCCCTCGACCAAAAGCCAATATGGCCTTCAGAAGATTGTTCACCAATAGAAAGTGCACCAGAATTAAACCAGCAATATATCACAAAAGTATTGCAGTTATGACCATCACAAGATTATACTGTTATGTCAACACTGTAAAAGTCATTTTGGAGACGTTGCTTCCAATTTTGTGGGACTTTTACCCGATATTGAGATGAAATGACATCTCAAGCCCTGTCGCCCAATGAAACCAATAGGGTTTATAAGCATGGACTGGACGGTCCACCTCGCACGGCGGTTCCTGGACAGGCTTAGATCCTCTAAGCAGTTTACCAGTACTAGTGTGGGTGTCGGATTCAGCTCTGCAGTACCATCAATATGTCTCAAAAGGTATTGGAGATATGGTGATCACAAGCTGGTCATACTGTTATATTGGAAGGGTAGATAACTCAAATACCATAGCACCAACAGTTGTGGTTCTTGCACATGACATCCCTTCTATACCTTGTATACAATTGTGCCAAGTTCCTTCAATATATCTCAAAGGGTGTTGGAGTTATGGCCATCACAAGGCTATATTGCCAAGGGAGATAACTAAACAAGAGGGCCATGATGGCCCTGGATCACTCACCTGATCCATAGAGTAACAAGTGGGCCCTGGGGAGGGCCATTATTGACCCCAAGGTTATAATGTGTATAATGTTGAGGGAGGTCTAAAAAGGTGAAGCTTCATACCAAATATCAATAAAGGCTTGATTGTCCACTAGATGAAGCTCCATACCAAATATCAAAGACATGGGTCTTGCAGTTTCAGAGAAGAAGATTTTTAAAGATTTTCCTATATAAGTCTATGTAAAACCAAAGGGTCTTGGGGCGGGGGCATTTTGGGCCCAAGGGCTATAATTTGAACAATCTTGATGGAGGTCCACTAGATGAAATTTCACCAAATATCGAAGACCTAGGCCTTGTGTTTCACAGAAGAAAATTTTTAAAGATTTTCCCTATATAAGTCTATGTAAAACCAAAGGGCCCCGAGGCGGGGGCATTTTTGGCCTCAGGGCTATAATTTGAACAATCTTGGTAAAGGTCCACTAGCTGAAGCTCCATACCAAATATCAAAGACCTAGGCCTTGTGGTTTCAGACAAGAAGATTTTTCAAGATTTTCCCTTTATAAGTCTATGTAAAACCAAAGGGCCCCGGAGGGGGTGGGTGGATGGGGGGGGGGGGGGGGGGGGGGGCATTTTGGTCCCAGGGCTATAATTTGAACAATCTTGGTAGAGGTCCACCAGATGAAGCTTCATACCAAATATCAAAGACCTTGGCCTTGCAGTTTCAGAGAAGATGTTTAAAGATTTTCCCTACATAGCCTATGTAAAACCAAAGGGCCCCGGAGGGGGTGGGTGGGGGGCATTTTGGTCCCAGGGCTATAATTTGAACAATCTTGGTAGAGGTCCACCAGATGAAGCTTCATACCAAATATCAAAGACCTTGGCCTTGCAGTTTCAGAGAAGATGTTTAAAGATTTTCCCTACATAGCCTATGTAAAACCAAAGGGCCCCGGGGCGGGGGCATTATTGGCCCCAGCACTATAATTTGAACAATCTTGGTAGGGGTCCACTAGATGAAGCTTAATAGCAAAGACCTGGGCCTTGCAGTTTCAGAGAAGAAGATTTTTACAGATTTTCCCTATATAAGCCCAAGTAAAACCAAAGGGCCCCGGGGCGGTGACATTTTTGGCCCCAGGGCTATAATTTGAACAATCTTGGTAGAGATCCACTAGGTGAAGCTTCACACAAAATATCCAAGATCTGGGCCTTGCGGTTCCAGAGAAGAAGATTTTTAAAGATTTTCCCTATATAAGCCTATGTAAAACCAAAGGCCCCTGGGGCGGAGGCGGTTTTGGCCCCAGGGCTATAATTTGAACAATCTTGAAAGGGGTCCACTAGATGAAGCTTCACACCAAATATCCAAGATCTGGGTCTTGCGGTTCCAGAGAAGAAGATTTTTAAAGATCTTCCCTATATAAGCATATGTAAAACCAAAGGCCCCCGGGGCGGGGGCATTTCTGGCCCCAGGGCTATAATTTGAACAATCTTGGTAGGGGTCCACTAGGTGAAGCTTCACATCAAATATCAAAGACCTGGGCCTTGCGGTTTCAGAGAAGAAGATTTTTAAAGATTTTCCCTATATAAGCCTATGTAAAACCAAAGGACCCCGGGGCGGGGACAATTTTCGACTCAGGACTATAATTTGAACAATCTTGGTAGAGGTCAACTAGATGAAGCTTCATACCAAATATCGAAGAGCTGGGCCTTGCGGTTTCAGAGAAGAAGATTTTTAAAGTTTTCATTTAAAAAATCTATTTTTAGCTCCTGTGACCTAGATATGCAACAGACCTGAACCATTTGAACAACTTTGAAAGGGGACCACCTAAGGATCATTCCTGTGAAGTTTGGTCAAAATCCGATCAGTGGTTTAGGAGATGTTGTCTGAAGAAAAGTTTACGCACACACGCACACACGACAGACGACGGACAAAAAGTGATCACAAAAGCTCACCTCGTCACTACGTGACAGGTGAGCTAAAAACCAGAGCACCCAAAGTTGTAATTCTTGAGCATGACACACCTGCTTAACCTCATGTACATCTGCATCAAGTACCACCAATGTCTCAAAGGGTATTGGAGGTACGATGATCACAAGGTTGTCATACTGTTATATTGAAAGTGGGAGATAACTCAAATATCATAGCACCCAGAGTTGTGGTTCTTAGACATGAAGTGCTGTCTCAACGTTGTGTACAATTGTGCCAAGTACCATCAATATATCTCAAAGGGTATTGGAGTTATGGCCATCACAAGGTTATATTGTCAGGGGAGATAATTAAACAACCAGGGCACCCAGAGTTGTGATTCTTGCACGTGACACACCTGCTTAACCTCATGTACAACTGTACCAAGTATCATCAATATATCTCAAAGAGTGTTGGAGATGTGGCCATCACAAGGTAGTGATTCTATATTATTGGAAGGGGAGATAACTAAAAAACCATGGCACCCAGAGTTATGGTTCTTAGGCATGACACACCGTCTCGGCCTTGTGAACAACTGTGCCAGGTATCAACAATATATCTTAAAGGGTATTGGAATTATGGCCATCACAAAGTTGTCCCTCTATTTTATTGGAAGGGGAGATAACTCAAAAACCATGGCAACCAGAGTGGTGGTTCTTGTGCATAACATGCAGTCTCAGCCTTGTGAACAACTGTACCAGGTACCATCAATATATCTCAAAGGGTATTGGAGTTATGGCCATCACAAAGTAGTCATTATATTTTATTAAAAGGAGAGATAACTAAACAAGAGGGCCCAGAGGGCCCTGAATCGCTCACCTGAGAATTAGTGTCTCCAGTACATTCTAGGCCCAAGGGCTATAATTTGAACAAACTTGGTAATGGTCCACTAGATGAAGCTACATTCCAAATATCAAAGACCTGGGCCTTCTGGTTTCAGACAAGAAAATTTTTAAAGGTTTTCCCAAAACCAAAGGGTCCCAGAGTGGGGGTATTTTTGGCCCCAGGGCTATAATTTGAACAATCTTGAAAGAGGTCCACTAGATGAAGCTTCACACCAAATACCAAAGATCTGGGCCTTGCGGATTCAGAGAAGAAGATTTTTAAAGATTTTCCATGTATAAGCCTATGTAAAACCAAAGACCCCAGGGGTGGGGGCATTTTTGGCCCCAGGGCTATAATTTTAACAATCTTATTAGAGGTCCATTAGATTAAGCTTCACACCAAATATCAATGACCTGGGCCTTGCGGTTTCAGAGAAGAAATGTTTTAAAGATTTCCCCTACATAAGCTTAGGTAAAACCAAAGGCCCCCTGGGCGGGGGCATTTTTGGCCCCAGGGCTATAATTTGAACAATCTTGGTAGAGGTCCACTAGGTGAAGCTTCATACCAAATATCAAAGACCTTGGCCTTTTGGTTTCAGAGAAGAAGATTTTTAAAAGTTTCACTATATAAGGCCATGAAAAACCAAAGGGTCCAAGGGTGGGGCCATTTTCGGCCCCAAGGGCTATAATTTGCACAATCTTGAAAGAGGTCCACTAGATGTAGCTTCACACCAAATATCAAAGATCTGGGCCTTGTGGTTTCAGAGAAGAAGATTTTTAAAGATTTTCCCTGTATAAGCCTATGAACAACCAAAGGCCCCCGGGGCTGGGACATTTTTGGCATCAAAGCTATAATTTGAACAGTCTTAGTTAGGTCCACTAGGTGAAGCTTCACACCAAATATTTAAGACCTGGGCCTTGTTGTTTCAGAGAAGAAGATTTTTTAATGATTTTCCCTATATAAGCCTATGTAAAACCATAGGCCCTCGGGGCGGGGGCATTTTGGCCCCCAGGGCTATAATTTGAACAATCTTGGTAGAGGTCCACTAGATGAAGCTTCACACCAAATATCAAAGATCTGGGCCTTTTGGTTTCAGAGAAGAAGATTTTTAAAGATTTTCCCTGTATAAGCCTATGTAATAACAAAGGCCCCCGGGGCGGGGGCATTTTTGGCCCCAAGGGCTATAATTTGAACAATCTTGGTAGAGGTCCACTAGATGAAGCTCCACACCAAATATAAAAGATCTGGGCCTTGCGGTTTCAGAGTAGAAGATTTTTTAATGATTTTCCCTATATAAGCCTATGTAAAACCATAGGCCCCCGGGGCGGGGGCATTTTGGCCCCCAGGGCTATAATTTGAACAATCTTGGTAAAGGTCCACTAGATGAAGCTTCACATCAAATATCAAAGATCTGGGCCTTGCGGTTTCAGAGAAGAAGATTTTTTAATGATTTTCCCTATATAAGCCTATGTAAAACCAATAGGCCCCCGGGGCGAGGGCATTTTGCCCCCCAGGGCTATAATTTGAACAATCTTGGTAGAGGTCCACTAGATGAAGCTTCACACCAAATATCAAAGATCTGGGCCTTGCTGTTTCAGAGAAGAAGATTTTTAAAGATTTTCCCTGTATAAGCATATGTAAAACCAAAGGCCTTCTGGGGCGGGGGCATTTTTGGCCCCAAGGCTATAATTTGAACAATCTTAGTAGAGGTCCACCAGGTAAAGCTTCACACTAAATATTAAAGACCTGGGCCTTGTGGTTTCAGAGAAGAAGATTTTTTAAATGGTTTTCCCTATATAAGCCTATGTAAAACCAAAGGCCCCCGGGGCGGGGGCATTTTGGCCCCCAGGGCTATAATTTGAACAATCTTGGTAGAGGTTCACTAGATGAAGCTTCATACCAAATATCAAAGTTCTGGGCCTTGCAGTTTCAGAGAAGAAGATTTTTAAAGTTTTCGTTTAAAAAATCTATTTTTAGCTCCTGTGACCCAGATGTGCAATGGACCAGAACCATTTGAACAATTTTGAAAGGGGACCACCTAAGGATCATTGCTGTGAAGTTTGGTCAAAATCCGATCAGTGGTTTAGGAGGAGATGTCATTTGAAGAAAAAGTTTACGCACACACGCACGCACACACTGACGACCGACGGACGACGGAAGAAAAATTATCACAAAAGCTCACTTTGTCACTACGTGACAGGTGAGCTAAAAAGTATGGCAGCCAGAGTTCTGGTTCTTGTGCATGACACGCCGTCTCAGCCTTGTGAACAATTGTGCCAAGAACTATCAATGAATCTCAAAGGGTATAGGAGTTATGGCCATCACAAGGTTGTCACTCTATTTTATTGGAAGGGGAGATAACTCCAAAACCATGGCAACCAGAGTTGTGGTTCTTGTGCATGACACGCCGTCTCAGCCTTGTGAACAACTGTGCCAGGTACCATCAATATATCTCAAAGGGTATTGGAGTTATGGCCATCACAAAGTAGTCATTATATTTTATTAAAAGGGGAGATAACTAAACAAGAGGCTCAATGAGCCTAAACCGCTCACCTGAGGAATTTAAGTTTTAACAATACACAGACTTGACTACTAAATCTGCTAATAGAATCCAGCCCATTGACCCTTACAGGATATAAGTCATCATTATTGCATTGCATTCCAAGTTTGAGACTTCTAGCTTCTATAGTTCCTGAGAAATCTTTGACGAAAATTTAACATTGGTCAAAATGGAGAGAAAGAAGAATGAAAGAACAGATGAACAAATAAGCTGAGAAAGCCCAATGTCTCTTACACAAAATAAGTCATCATTATTCTATTGAATACCAAATTTGATGCTTCTAGCTTTTATAGTTCCTGAGAAATCTTTGATTAAAAATTTAACATTGGTCTATTATCTCTATATGGAGAGAAAGAAGAATGAAGGAACAAATGAATCAGACTAGCTCCAAAACCTAATGCAGCCTTTCCCCTTGCCCAATGGTGCTACACATAAAATTTAAACAAGACTGGTCGACTGCCTTCTGAGATATGCTTCATTGAAAGTGTGGACGACGGATGGACGGACGACAGACGATGGACTCCGGAGCCTTGGTATACTATCAGCTCACTGGAGCCTTTGGCTCAGGTGAGCTAAAAATTCAAGTCGCTATTTCTGTCACAACATTTTCCCTACGTTAAGTCTATGGGCAAATTTTTTTGTCTCTCAAGGTCACGTAACTCCGAGGTCAATATTCCGATTCGGCCCAAAATCGAACTTAACCGAGATTTTATGTCTGTCCTCGTTACCTGCAAGTTTGAAGCTGATCTGAAAAAAATTCAAGTCGCTATTGTAGTCGCAACATTTTCCCTAATTAAGTCTATGGGCAAATTTTTTGTCGCTCAAGGTCACGTAACTCCGAGGTCAATATTCCGATTTGGCCCAAAATTGAACTTAACCGAGATTTTATGCCTGTCCTCGTTACCTGCAAGTTTGAAGCTGATCTGAAAAAAATTCAAGTCGCTATTGTAGTCACAACATTTTCCCTATGTTAAGTCTATGGGCAAATTTTTTGTCGCTCAAGGTCACGTAACTCCGAGGTCAATATTCCGATTCTGCCCAAAATCGAACTTAACCGAGATTTTATGCCTGTCCTTATTATCTGCAAGAATGAAGTCGATCAGAAAAAAATTGACGGAGCTAGAGTGATGACAAGCTTTTTCCTATGTTAAGTCTATGGGAGCTATATGTTGCCATGGTAACCAGAGTTCCACTCAGATCTGCATGAAAACCTTATGCAGTCTTTCCACTAGCCCAATAATGTTTCACATGAAATTTGATCAAAGTCGGCCAAGTAGTCTTCAAGATATACATTTTTGAAATTCACATTAACCCTTATGCAAAAATGCACTAGGGCAGGTAACTCCTAAGTGTATGATCCGATTCTGCCAATTATCGAACTTGACCGAGATTTCATGGCTGTGCTGGTTATCTGTAAGAATGAAGCCAATCCGAACAAAATTGAAGCAGCTACAGTGATGACAACATTTTCCCCATGTTAAGTCGATAGGCAATTTTTCGGGTGCTCAAGGGGACGTAACTCTTGAGTGAATTATCTGATTCGGCCCAAAATCAAACTTGACCGAGATTTTATGCCTGTACTGGTTATCTGCAAGAATAAAGTCGATCAGAAAACTAGAGTGATGACAAACTTTTTCCTATGTTAAGTCTATGGGAGCTATTTGTTGCCATGGCAACCAGAGTTCCAATCCGATCTGCCCGAAAACAGTATGCAGCCTTTCCCCCTACCTGATAATGCTTCACATGAAATTTGATCAAGATCGGCCCACTGGTTCCGGAGATATACTTCTTTGAAAGTGTGGACGACGACGGACGACAACGACGGACGCCGGCTCATGGTATACTAATACCTCACATGAGCCTTCGGCTCAGGTGAGCTAATAAGCCAAGAAAGCCCATTGTCATGAAAACCTTATGCAGTCTTTCCACTTGCCCTATAATGGTACACATGAAATTTTATCTAAGTCGGCCAAGTAGTCTTCAAGATATACATTTTTGAAATTCACATTAACCCTTATGCAAAAATGCACAAGGGCAGGTAACTCCTAAGTGTATGATCCAATTCTGCCAATTATCGAACTTGACCGAGATTTCATGGCTGTGCTGGTTATCTGTAAGAATGAAGCCAATCCGAACAAAATTGAAGCAGCTACAGTGATGACAACATTTTCCCCATGTTAAGTCGATAGGCAATTTTTCGGGCGCTCAAGGGGACGTAACTCTTGAGTGAATTATCTGATTCGGCCAAAAATCGAACTTGACCGAGATTTTATGCCTGTACTGGTTATCTGCAAGAATGAAGTCGATCAGAAAAAAATTGACGGAGCTAGAGTGATGACAAGCTTTTTCCTATGTGAAGTCTATGGGAGCTAGATGTTGCCATGGCAACCAGAGTTCCACTCAGATCTGCCTGAAAACCTAATGAAGCCTTTCCACTTGCCCAATAATGCGACACATGAAATTTGATCAAAGTTGGCCAAGTAGTCTTTAAGATAAACATTTTTGAAATTCCCATTAACCCTAATGCAAAAACACACAAGGGCAGGTAACTCCTAAGTGAATGATCCGATTCTGCCAGTTATAGAACTTGACCCAGATTTCATGGCTGTGCTGGTTATCTGCAAGAATAAAGCCAATCTGAAAATAATTGAAGCAGCTACGGTGATGACAACATTCTCCCCATGTTAAGTCAATAGGCAATTTTTTCAACGCTCAAGGGCACGTAACTCCTGAGTGAATAATCCGATTCAGCCCAAAATCGAACTTGATCGAGATTTCATGCCTGTCCTCGTTATCTGCAAGAATGAAGTCGATCAGAAAAAAATTGACGGAGCTAGAGTGATGACAAGCTTTTTCCTAATTCCCATTAACCCTAATGCAAAAACACACAAGGGCAGGTAACTCCTAAGTAAATGATCCGATTCTGCCAGTCATCGAACTTGACCGAGATTTCATGGCTGTGCTGGTTATCTGCAAGAATAAAGCCAATCTGAAAATAATTGAAGCAGCTACGGTGATGACAACATTCTCCCCATGTTAAGTCAATAGGCAATTTTTTCAACGCTCAAGGGCACGTAACTCCTGAGTGAATAATCCGATTCAGCCCAAAATCGAACTTGATCGAGATTTCATGCCTGTCCTCGTTATCTGCAAGAATGAAGACAATCAGAAAAAAATTGACGGAGCTAGAGTGATGACAAACATTTTCCTATGTTAAGTCTATGGGAGCTATATGTTGCCATGGCAACCAGAGTTCCAATCCGATCTGCCCGAAAACAGTATGCAGCCTTTCCCCCTACCTGATAATGCTTCACATGAAATTTGATCAAGATTGGCCCACTGGTTCCGGAGATATACTTCTTTGAAAGTGTGGACGACGGACGACGACGACGGACGACGGACGCCGGCTCGTGGTATACTAATACCTCACATGAGCCTTCGGCTCAGGTGAGCTAAAAAGTATGGCATCCAGAGTTCTTGTTATTGCGCATGACACGCCGTCTCGGCCTCGTGAACAATTGTGCCAAGAACCGTCAATGAATCTCAAAGGGTATAGGAGTTATGGCCATCACAAGGTTGCGTCTATGGACATACAGACGGACCGACGGACGGACGCCAGACTGATCGCTATATCCCCCGAACCTATTCGGTCGGGGGATAAAAATTATTGGCCGTACGCAAAAAAGCCCTTTTTTACCTTTCACCTCTAAGTATGGCCTTGACCTTTGAGGTACAACACATCATCTCATGATAGGTGACATTTCTGCCAAGTAATTTCAAATCCATCAAAGAATCAGGAAGTTATTGACTGTCCCTTTCTTACCTTTGACCTCTAGGTATGACCTTGACATTGGAGGTATGGACCTTTGTCTTGCACATGACAAATGGTCTAATGACGGTGAACATTTCTGCATGGTTACTTTATATATAAAGTCCATCCAGAAATAAAAAAGTTATTGACTGGACACAAAAAACATCAACTTTTTTTACCTCTGACCTCTTAGTATGACCTTGATCTTGGAGGTACATCCTGGGTCTAGCGTGCACCACATCGTCTCATGATGGTTAACATTTCTGCCAAGTAATTTCACAATCTATCTAGGAATAAGAAAGTTATTGACTAAACACTAAAAAAGGCCCCTTTTTGTCCTTTGACCTCTTAGTACGACCTTGACATTTGAGGTACCAACTTGGGTCATGCACGCAACACATAGTCTCATGAAGGTTAACATTTCTGTAAAGTAATTTCAAAATCCATCTTGAAATAAGCAAGTTATTGACAGAATACTAAGAAGGCCCCATTTTTTACCTTTAACCTCTATGTATGACCTTGACCTTTCCGGTACCAAACTGGGTCATGTGTGCAACACATCATCTCATGGTTGTTAACATTTCTGCCAAGCAATTTCAAAATCCATCTAAAAATAAGAAAGTTATAGACCAAACACGAAAAAAGGCCCCTTTTTTACCTTTGACCTCTATGTATGACCTTGACATTTTAGGTACCAAACTGAATCATGCATGCAACACATCGTCTCATGATAGTTAACATTTTTTGCCAAGTAACTTCAAATTCTATTTAAAAATAAGCAAGTTATTGACAAAACCAAAAAAAAGGCCCCCTTTTTTTACCTTTGACCTCTAAGTATGACCTTGACCTTTGAGGTACCAACCTGGGTCATGCACGCAACACATCATCTTATATTGGTTAACATTTCTGCCAAGTGATTTCAAAATCCATCTCAAAATAAAGTTATTGACCAAACACGAAAAAATGCCCCTTTTTTTACCTTTGACCTCTAAGAATGACTTTGACCTTTGAGGTACCGACCTGCCTCATATAGACCACATATCGTCTCATGGTTGTTAATATTTCTGCCAAGTAATTTTAAAATCCATCTCAAAATAAGAAAGTTATTGACCAAACACGAAAAAAAGGCCCCTTTTTTGACCTTTGACCTCTAAGTATGACCTTGACCTTTGAGGTACCGACCTGCCTCATGTGCACCACACATCGTCTCATGGTTGTTAATATTTCTGCAAAGTAATTTTAAAATCCATCTCAAAATAAGAAAGTTATTGACCAAACACGAAAAAAGGGCCCCTTTTTTTACCTTTGACCTCTAAGAATGACTTTGACCTTTGAGGTACCGACCTGCCTCATACGCACCACATATCATCTTATGATTGTTAATATTTCTGCCAAGTAATTTTAAAATCCATCTGAAAATAAGAAAGTTATTGACCGGACACAATTTGCCCTTACATATATACATACCAACAAACTTCGAAGGGAGATAATTCAAAAAGTATAAATGCGAGAGTTATAGTTCTTGCGCACTGCACGTCGTCTAATGATGAATAATATTTATATGAAGTTTCGTGAAGATAGCTCTAACGGTTTTCAAGTTATAGAGCGGACGCGAATGTGTGTCAGATGGACAGACAGACGCCCGGGGGAAAAACAATATGTCTCTCCGAAAAAAAAAAATTTCGGGGGAGGCATAAATAGCATTTTTGTACTATAAAACTTACTGAATTGAATTTCTATGCATGAAAAAAAAATTCCTTACCCATGCCTTTTTTTAAAAGTATACACCATGTGTTTTTTCCCCCATTTAATTTGAAGCAATAATGTACAAAATGGGGCTTTACCCACATCACTGACTCCAGCAGGCTCTCTATACAACAATATCAAATATAAATAAGATTAGTATTGTGTTTTGTTTAAGTATTGCAGTTTTATGTCCTGAGGTGCATTTTGCTTCGTCTCCCATACATATAAAGGCAAGCAGTAAAGATGAAACCAAAGGAGGCTGTGGAAAAGAATGAAGAAACAAAAGAATTAAAACCAATATCCCTCTACTCCTGCCTGTAAGGGCAGTAGACCGTGCTCTATTCCAAGCCATTATCAGATGGAAACCCTATATACAACACCGTAGCTGCAGATTAGGATTCGTAACAAGGATTTGTTTGCATTGGAGTTTGACATCCCAGTCAACACTATTTTAGGTCATTTTACCTATCCACACTTTTCCCGGGCAGGCTAATACATAAGCAGTTAACCAGTACAATGCACATTTTTTTCGCCAGAAACTGACAACTGCCCTTCTTAAATCAGCTGAAGGCAGAGAATGACTGTAGAAGATTTCATGATCAATCTACACGAAAGAATGTTGCCGACCCTGGAAGATATCGAACCCGCATCCTCCTGATCACCAGTCAGACGCGCATCCGACTGAGCTACCCTGAGTATATTAACAAGGATAATTTCGGGATAATTTTTCTTATTTATCCACAAAAATATATATACAGGTATATTGTGGGTACTTATTAGAATCGTCTAAATTTTGAATCGCCTCATTGAGGCAATTCTAACAAGCATCCCCAACATATATGTTGTGAGCATATGCAGCTGGGCATATGTATGTTGGTGTACTTAAAAATGCCTCAATGAGGCAATTCTAACAAGTACTCACAACTTATGTTTCTGAGAAGAAATAAGGAAAATTATCCCCTGATTATCCTCATTACACCTCCATATCTGGAGCTATGAGACCCGTCTACTACAACCATCCATCCCCAGCTGTCTTGTGAGAATATAAGAATCTTATATGGGTGTGAGGGGTGGATTGAAAAATCCGTCCCGAGGGACACTGTCCGGCATCACGAGGCTTGCCGAGTGATGCCGGACAGTGATCCCAAGGGACGGATTTTTCTATCCACCCCTCACACCCATATTGGATTCTTTTTCTTGCATACCTTCCATTTCTATTGCGAATTTTTAATGCTGCTGTCACTTTGGTTACCGACGTCCGCCATTTTTTGATGACACAACAGGAATGTTTAGTCACGTCACGCATGACGACGCCGCGCACGGGGTTGTAATGCATTTATCAAACACGCGATTATATTGGATTTGGGGTCAGAACACAAGGGTCATCAATTTCTATCCCAGGGTAAAATCACGGATTTGCTTGTCTGGTGTGCAAGAAAATGTGTTTCATGACAATGGTGGACAGTTGACACACATTAACCTACATATCTATGCATGACTGGCCAGAGCCTTCACTGTCTGCTCAAGGTTTCTTTTGTTCCAAAACTTTGGATTAGCCACCCCACCCCTACCAAAAAAGTCTTGTTTTCGGAAACCCTACCGTCTCCTATTTTGTGGGGGGAAGTTGTTTTTTTTAAGACATCTGAGAAATGTTCATCTACTTTCAGGTACTTTTAGGGTATTTTTAATATTTTACGCTTTTTGCATTTAAAAATACAGTTTCTGCTTTAGACCCAACAACAGTGCTGTAAAAAGGCACACCAACCTACCTTTAATAATTCGAATAAATAAAACCTGATGTCATCAGCTGTGAATGTTTGGTATAATTGCTGAAATGAAAGAAAGAGTAGTTTAATTTAATGATGAGTGGAAACAGAGGAACAGACCAAGGGCAGATAATGATTTTAGCTTTTAATAAAATAATTTTTATACACTGGCCCAAAGTTCGCAGCAAACAAGATGGTTTACAATGTGATGTAAGAAACCCACATGCTTTTGATTTGATGTTTAACGTCACTGTCAACACTATAAAGGTCATTTTGGAGACTTCCAATTTTGTGAGACTTTTACCCCACATTGAGATGAAATGACATCTCAAGTCCTGTGGCCCAATGAAACCAATAGGGTTTATAAGCATGGACGGTCCGACTCGCACCGCTTTGCCTGGGCAGGCTTAGATCCTCTAAGCGGTTAACCAGTACTTGTGTGCGGGTCGGATTCAGCTCTGCGTGGAAGGATCATGCAGCCCATTTGTTTCTTCAAGCCCCAATAGGCGGGGGCAGTGAAACCAACATGCAATGAGGTACATGCTCAAAAGATAAATGCTTATGCCACTCACACTTCCAGAACAATAGTGATGTACAGTAATATTCTTATATTAAGACCACATTTAGGAATGTTCAAAAGTGGTCTTTTAGACCACTTTTGAACAGTCCCAAATTTGGCCTCTACCCAGAGGACACTGTTTGTAGAAAACACAAAGGAAGAATGATGACTGAAACCTTCTCAATTAAGCTTTTAAAAGTAGATTTAGTCTTAATTTTAGGTAATCTTAATAGAGGAATTTCACTGTAATAGGTACTTTAGTTGTCAGATTGTATACTGTAGCTATCTCCTTAAGAGTGAGTGAGTTTTAGTTTTACGTCCCACCAACAGCTAAGGTCATACGGAGACGGGACCTCGGTTTAAAGACTCATCCGAAAGTCTGGAGAAGCCCGGGATCGATCCTGCGATCCCTGGTTTACAAGGCGAGTAGCGTAACCACTGCACCACAGAGGCTTCTACTATCTCCTTAAGAAAACATTGGCTACAACCTTGATTTCGAAAGAAATGCAACCTTGAAGTGTTTTACAGTACTTCTTTGCATCCTTGTGTATTATATTCATGTGTATGTAATACACGTGTGTAACCATGTTCTTTTTTCGGTCAAGAATTCAATTGCCAACATAAGTTTTGATGTGGGTCAGTTGTAGGGCTGGCCAATCAGATGAAAAGATAATTGATTGTCATTCCTGACATTGCAATCGATAATCTATTAGTATTCACTGAAGATTTGGTCATAATTTTACCCGTCTGGCTTTCTGTCTGAGCATGACTCCTGCAATATCATATGCTGTACTTTTCCACAGACAAACCTTAGCAAACGGTGTAGACCCAGATGAGATGCCACAGAATGTGGCATCTCATCACGGTCTGCACTGTTTGTCACTCATACAGCTATTTTAGGCACAACTTTGGGTAGTAAATTGTACTTATCAAATAATCGATTGCAAGCAAAACAGTAATGATAATCATTTTTGTGGAATTTATCAATTGAATAATAGATTATCCGATTAATCGTGCCAGACTTAGTCAGTTGTAAACTGTCTTATCCAGTATTGGTAAATCAAGCACATCCTCAGGTGACATCACAGAGGTCATTTTTGAAAAACTGGACCCAGGATCAAAGAGTTGCCTTACCTTAAAGTCTGTGTTGTTTACATGTTCAAACACTAGGGCTGGAGTTCTTGACTGCAAGAAACAAACAAGTTATTGTTAGTACCGCCATAATGATCTTAAGTATTGGGACAGACAGGCCTGAGTAAACAGTGCAGACCTAGATCAGACTGCTCCTTCAGGAGCAGTCTGATCAGGGCCTGCACTGTTTGCCATTCCATCTGCACCTTTTGGACTCCTTGTTGGGTCATGAAACAAACTTGCTAAAATTTTAAGAGAATGACATCAAGCCCTCAAGGTGTCCAAATTTTTTGGATTCTTACGGCATTGAGTCAGCTCATGTGAAAGAGTCCTTATTGTTTAAGGACAGCAATACGAGCTGCAAATTCGACTATGAGTGCATAACTCTAGAGAGAACAATTTACAGAGATAATTATGGGATAATTTTCCTATAGTTTTAACCCACTGTATGCTAGTGGACTCTTCCATTGCTATATCTTGGACAAGTCTATTTGTCATATAAGGGGTATCAGGCCATTTTTTCCGTTTTTATTCTATTTTTGACAAAAAATTGTTAGCAACTAGTGCAGGCCCTGATCAGACGCCCCGTTCTGTGGTGTGGCACTGTTTGCCAAGGTGCCCCGCATACAATGGGTTAAACGTATGTAGTGGGTACTTGTTAGAATCGTTGAAATTATTAAAGGCAGCAAACAGCAAATATTGCATTCCCCTTTTTCTGACAATCAACTAATCAAATTACTTGCTGTAATATATCTGTTCAATATATTAACTGCATGACTAACAGTCTAGATCCTGATCAGGTGGATCAACACTGCAATCCGAGATATGGGTTCACATGTTCAGCAGGACAAGGGTCAGCTTCATTGAAATATTATTCATATATATGTAAAACTCAAGTTACTAAACCTTTAGGCACGTATGTCTTACATTTGTAATACAGTCGAGGCTTGTTATCTCGAACCTCAAGGGACCGGATAAAAAGGTTCGAGTTATCCATAGTACGAGATAATACAAAATAAGAGCCTCCTTTTATCGCGGATATCTTGGAAATCATTGAGGCCAGACAGTTTTAAGATCAAAGGTTGAGCACCACGTGTCAGCCTTTATTGCATGCACGTGATTTTCGTAATAGCGGTAAAGGTATTGTTTGCGCTAATTGTAATCTCAAACGCACCTGGACAAATTGGAAAATTAAATTTGATGAACTGTTTTGTAAAGGCCCATTATTATTTTCTCTAACTAAAAGACTGGCGGCATCTTTTTTTTTTTTTCTTGTCCTTCTGTGACAGTGCCATGAATCCCGGTTCGAGATACGCAGTAGTAAAAACAGAGAAAAATATATTCTGGGACTGAAAATGATGGGCGAGATAGCCGAAGTGTCGACTTAAAAGTAGTTCGACACATGCGAAGTTGAAATACAATAAATATATAGGGGAAATATACGGGACTGGGAAATTGGTTCGACATAAGCGCTAGGGTCCAGATAGGCGAGGTCGAGATAACGAGAGTCAACTGTAAGTAACTTTAATTTGTTGATCACACCAGTTAACCTGACCACTTTTCCTTGGCAGCCCGACACCTTAGTGGTAACCAGTACTACTCTGCACAATCTCAAGTACTCCATGGCCCTGTACGGTACGGGAAGGAGGAGATTTCAACTGATGTTCTCGAAGCAGAGAAAGGGAGAGAATATTTCATGATCGTCTCAACAATCAGTATAATAAACTTTAATCTAACTTACCACTGGATCTTTCACAATAGCCTGAAGAGCTATGACATTTGTGCCACCACGTAGATTCTCTAAAATTTTTATTTCTCTTTTTATCTTCTTTTTCTTAACAGGCTGAAACAGAATTAATGTACATGTACAAGTATTTGCGCGGTAACAGAAAGTTAACCCATTTTGTTCTCACCAGAATCTTCTGCTTTATATATAGTAGGAGCCAATTTCAGTATTTAAGGGTGTCAGGTTGTGTTACCTAAAAAAATTATTTGGAGAACAAGTTCAATGTCTTCAGATGTGTGTGCTCAGCAAATACTTGAATAGTCTGTGCACCTTTTGCAGTTAGAACCAAGCGTTCCACGTCTACATGAAGAAGCTTCGGTTTAACCCCTTGTATGCTAGTCGACTCTTCCATTTCTATATGTTGGACAAGCCCATTTGTCGTATAAGGGGTGGTAGGCCAATTTTTTTCATTATTATTCTATTTTGACGGAAAATTCTTTTAGCAAATAGTGCAGGCCCTGATCAGACGCCGCGTTCTGCGGTGTCTGATCTGGGCCTGCACTGTTTGCTAGGTACCCCTTTTGGGGTTTCCCGCATACAATGGGTCAACAGGCCTCCATACAGTGGAATGCAGAGACTGATCACACTGTGTACTGTATTGATACTTTTGGCCCAATCTATTGATGGGCCCTAAAAATGGACCAAGGGCCCATCTTGCATTTGTTTAGATGAAAAAATCAAGATTTTGATGGTTTCATTGGTTGATTGTTTGGGGTTTAACGACACGTCAAGCCCTGTGGGTCATTTTGTTGTCTCCCAGAGAAAGGGAGAAGAGACCAGAGTTCTCGGAAACGCCGAATATAGCGTATTTTTTCGCCTGTTTTTGCTTTCGTAAGCGTAAAATTTCCTGCCGTGGATTCTTAATTACGCCAATTTTTTTCGCCCAACGCGTCCGTAATAGTGTGCAAAAATGACATCAATCACATCAAAAGATGACAGCGGGTGTCCAATTGATCTCCAAATTTAGCTACCGCTTACAGATCAAAAGTTTACCGTTAATCGTCACCGCCAGGCTTGTTCAAGCATTACCTAGCACGGACAGTCGTCTGTATTGCTCTCTCGGCCAATCAGAGCGTCACGGCTAGAAGATTGACAGGTCAGATTTGCGGTTTGTGAGATGCAGGTGCGTGTGATTAAACCAAGCACGTGGCTGATTAACATTAAATTAATTGATTGATTTGTTTCCGGATACTTGTATACACAGTTGGATTATCGGTAATTTGATTGTTGAAAAAAATGTCGAAGGCATAATTAAAGGATGCGTAGTGTATAAAAAATAAATCTAGTGTATAAATCCTTTCTTTTTTTTTTTCTCCTACATTTCTGCCGCATTACGAGCAGGATTTCCTTGGTGGTAACCAGTTTTTTTTTACGTCTTTATTAAGATTGAAGAAAATTATTACTCGAGTTTGTCGCACGTTCGTATATTGTTTATGAAGTTACGATAAGGCCTAATTGAATAAAGAAATTAATTATCAGAAACCATGGAATATTAGCATTAAGTAAAGTGTTGAACTGCCTGCTAATAGTGGTCCTGAGCAGACACCTGCGGCATCTGATCTGGGCCTGCACTGTTGGTTTTTTTTTGGGGGGTGGGGGTGGGTGGGGGGGGGGGGGGGAGGGGAATATTAGTGACAAACAGGATATCAAATAAAAACAACAGAAGTTGTTGTTGTTTTTTTAATGAAAGTCAAAATTTTCGAGTCATGTTCTTTTTTCCATCTTATTTCTTCAAATCCTGGTTATTTTGAAGAAACAAAATGGACTTGACTGGAAATTTTGGTTAGTGTTACATCTTTAATCATTATGCAAAATATTGTAAGAATCCAAAAGTTTCAGATGCCATTTTATGTACTAGGATGCAGTGAATGACCTGAACAGACTTGTCCTGTTGGAGCAGCCTGATCACAGCCTGTACTACTGTTAACTGCTCACACTCAACGTAAACCATTATCCTGATGAATAAATTAATTTAGCTGCAGTCCACTCTTAACTTTCAAAACCTTATGTAATTTATCCATTCAAATTCACAATCTGCCGTTAATCGTCACCGCCGGGCTTGTTCAAGCATTACCTAGCTCGGACAGTTGTCTGTATTGCTCTGTTTTGGATGGCCAATTTGCCATTTGTGGGAGAGTGACTGTCCTTTAGGCTTTCCGCGACGGACGACGGACCAATGCCTATACTATAAGCTCCCCGGAGCCTTCGGCTCTGGTGAGCTAAAAACGTAAATCCTGATTAGATGGAAGCCATCTGATCTGGATCTCCACTGCAAGAAAATAGTTTGGCATGTTAAGCAGGATAAACGTTCAAGCCCCTAAGTCTTTTGGAGTCTTACAGACACACTCTACAGCCGTACGCATTTAGCCATAATTGACACATGCTTTTTTTAGTTAAAACTCCAACTTTTCAAAATTTGACTCCAACTTTTCAGATTTGAATCCAACTTTTTCTATGGATGGATTCTTAAACTCCTGTTTTCAAAATCCTAGTGAGAATTCTGAGAGACAGAGAGATAGTAGAAGCGGTGAAAGTGAGGGAGAGGGGAGAAAAAGAAAAATGAATGGAAGTGTAGAAACAGAGGAAATAAAGTCCCGCAAAACCTTACCTGCGGCAAGGACAGCAGGTCTTGCCCAACTGCAAGCCCATACCAGTTGGGTGCATCAGTGACGCAAGATACATGTCACCTTTGCCTCAACCACCCACCCACCCCCATTGAACCACTTCAGTGACACAGTAAACATTAATACCCACAGGTGACAACATAGGTTTTTATGGTGAATAGAAAAACAAGAGCACCACATGCGGGTGCCAACGCTCGGTTGCAAAAATTCTATGTTGAAAAAGGTGCATAACTGTGCCAAAAATATTTTTAGGGTTACCTCACCTATTGGTATGAGTTCCCCTTTTTATAATGAACAAATAGTCCGAGTTTCAAGTAAATATGTTCAGTAATGACAGAGATATTACAAAATGTCCAAGCTTTTGCATGACGACGCCAGAACTGACAATACCTCGTCGTTTTCTTCGAAAACAGCTGAGCTAAAAATATCTTTAAATATCATGAAAAATGCAACTTATATTTTGCTTTGTTTGTTTTTGTTTGTTTGATTTGAGGTTTAACGTCCCCGTCAACACTGTAAAGGTCATTTTGGAGACGTTGTTTCCAATTTTGTGGGACTTTTACCCGACACTGAGATGAAATGACATCTCAAGCCCTGTCGCCCAATGAAACCAATAGGGTTTATTAGCAAGGACGGTCCGCCTCGCACCGCGGTTCCTGGACAGGCTTAGATCCTCTAAGCGGTTTACGGTAATTACCAGTACTTGTGATATTTTGCTTTGAAAAACAGACCAAGAGGGTGAGTGTTTGAGGACCACTGTTTAACTTTTAGCCTGCTGCAGATTAATTCCGTGAACCACTCCTTTATCCATGCATCACATATGTAGCCCCCTGAAAGTGGCTGAAATTGGCAAGCAAAAGTGAAAGGTCAAGGATCAATGCTCCAAACAACTGGACTATAGAGACAGTACACATACCCACCATTACCCAGAGTTCTCACTAGGATTTTGAAAACAGGAGTCCCAGAGCATTTGTCCTGAAAAGTTACAGTCCCACTCCTACAGTGACACCGTGTAACTCAGCAGTAATTTCACTACGGGTCAGTCGAGGGCTATGTTGCGCCGGTGAAATGGAGTTGTACATTTCGGTTGATGCAAATGTTGTCAGACTGACAAATGGAATACCTGAATGATCCTAAGTATTGGAACAGACAGGCCTAAGCGAACAGTGCAGACCCAGAGGAGCAGTCTGATCAGGGTCTACACTGTTTGCCATTCCGTCCACACCATTTGGACTCCTTATTGGATCATGAAACGAATTTGTTAAAATTTTTGGAGAATTACAACAAGCTCTCAAGGGGTCCAAACTTTTAGGATTTGTTTGTTTGATTTGAGGTTTAACGTCCCCGTCAACATAGTATAGGTCATTTTGGAGACGTTGCTTCCTATTTTGTGGGACTTTTACCCGACATTGAGATGAAATGACATCTCAAGCCCTGTCGCCCAACGAAACCAATAGTGTTTATAAGCATGGACTGTCCGACTTGCACCGGGGTTCCTGGACAGGCTTAGATCCTCTTAGCCGTTTACCAGTACTAGTATGCGGACGGTTTCAGCTCTGCGTGGAAGCATCATAAAGCCCATCTTTTTCTTCAAGCCCCGATGGGCGGGGGCAGTCCAAACTTTTAGGATTTTTACGGTAATGAACAGATGGAAAACCGGACACATACATGTACATTGCGCATGCTTAAAGCTGTCACAGTCCTGCTCCCAAACGTAAGAGTCCTGGGGCCAGTTGTTCAAAACTAACGACGTCGTTAGTTAACATATCGTTAAAACTTTGATCAATAAATATGGCAAATATGCTGAAATTTTTGCTGAAAAACTGTGAGCAGCTTTTGCAAATGCAAAAGCTGCTCACATTTTGTCAGCAAAAATACCGAAATTTTCAATATTGTACTTGCTAGAACAGTTAACAATATGACCACTAACGAGCTCGTTAAGCTAATGATGCTTTGAACAACTGGCCCCAGGACTACAAATTAGCAGTTAAACTGTTTATAAGAATACTGATACCAAGAAGTAAATCTTACCTTTAGAATTTTTATCACACATTTTTCATTGTTTGTTATGTTCACAGCTTCAAACACTTCACTGTATTTGCCTCGACCGAGTTTTCTGACTGTCTGGTAGTCATCCTGTTGCCTGTAAAAGTGGATAAAAAACAAAGTCAAAAATAAATGACTAGAAAACATCTAAGCAATAAATTACCCTGGCACAGACAACAGAGACTCGGAGCACATCCGTTTACTGGTAGGACTGGCTAATCAAGAGCTGAAAAGATAACTGATTATCAGTCCTTCCATTGTGACTGATAATCGATTAGTAATCACTGAAGATTTGGTTAAAATATTACCTGTCTGGCTTTCTGTCTGAGCATGACTCTTGCCACATGTTGTACTTTACCATATGTATTTGAACAGACAGGCCTGATCATCCCCGCCCATCGGGGCTTGCAGAAATAGATTGGGCTGCATGGTGCTTCCACACAGAGCTGAAACTGACCTCACATGAGTACTGGTAAACCGCTTAAGACTAAGCCTGCCCAGGTAAAGTGGTGTGAGTCAGACTGTCCAATGCATATAAGTCTTTTGGCTTCAATTGACGGCAAGCTAATTAGTAATGATAATCATTTTTGTGGAATTTATTGATCGATTAATTGATTAACAGATTAATCCTGCCAGTCTTATTTACTGGTGAATTTCGTTGAAAAGGGAATACACCACAACCCAATTATAACAATGTTCGTTATAACACATTTTTGACACAAACGGTTTCAAGATGGGCCCCAAAAATGTATCAAGAAAGAGTACAGCGCAAACTCCTTAATTAGAATGCCAACTTTTCAAACTACCAAATTTTTCAAAGATGACTGACAAACAGATTCGTCAGTCCCATTCATAGAAATTCCTATTAAAATCCTGTTAAATTCAAAATACCACTTGCCTAATCAAGATCACACATGGTGATCATGATTCCTTTGTACCGAGAGTTTGCTTGTTACACACCCAAGTGACTTCATGCCAAGTTCACGGGTTATTTGCTAAAGGTAATTGACACCCGATAACGGTACAGGTGATGATCCTTAATTGATTAAAAGGTGCCTTCGTTCGTCTCACTGATAATTTTATGGAAGTGGCTATTGACAGCCAGTTGTCGATGTTTTGAACGTTTTTGAAAGTGAACGTACTGGCGAAAAGTGAAACTTAATTGGCTAGAAATGTGAAGTTAGCCCTTTCCCGATCTGTATCAGCCAGTTTATTTCAAAATGATACAAATCTTCGCTAGCTGTCAACCATTGCAAATTCTGTCATCCTTTTTGTGGGATCAAATATTGTGTCAGTAAAATGGTTCGGTACCTCACATTCAACCTTCATTTGGATGTATCTATGAAAATGTCAGTTCATGTTTTCTGCTTTCCATCGTCTGTCAAGCATTTAAGATAAGGAGATCAACCTTCAAGCAGCTCATTTTCTTTCCTGCTTTGGCAGATGTTCCCATTACTTCACCATAGAGCAGGCTTGGGGTAATCATAATCTGTAATCGTAATCAGCTGTAATCGATTACATATTTTCAAGTAATCACATGTAATCAGTAATCAGACATTTTTCTGATTACAAGTAATTTAATTTAATCAATTACTTCCATATATTTGCCTGTAATCATGATTATTTTCTGATTACAATTTGATTACATTTCTGTTAATATACATGTATAAATTGTGAATTTGTGAAAAAATATCAGGATTCTGGACTTCAGCCCAATTCTTTACATCTCATAATGTTAGTAATTCCTAACAAACTGCAGTAAGACATTTTCAAACTGTTACCTTTCATAAAAGTTATTGGATGTGCTCAATGTTTTTCAAATCAGTTTAATGTCTGCACAAGTGAAATAAAGTCAATCATATACATGCAGTTGTCTCCCTTTAAACTGTGTAAGGTATGGATAAAACAGAGAATAGGGTAAAGCAATGGAGTCAGAGTATTTTTATCAACTACAATAATGATCCTAAGGTATTGGACAGACAGGCCTGGTCAAACAGTGCATACTCGGATAAGACTGTCTAGAAGAGCAGTCTGATCAGGGTACACACTGTTTGCCTTTTAATTTGCATCTTTTGGTAGAAAAGATATCTTTTTGAAAATTTCTAGGTGATTATAACAAACTTTTCAGATGTCAATTTTTTATACATATTTTACAGTTCTTTTCAGAGGTAAATTGTATGGCATCTATAATTTTCTATTGTTCTGTTGAGTAACCATCTGCATTCAGGTGTGAAAAACTGCATGACTGTTTGTTTTTATTTGTCATGTAACTGTGAAAAACAATATCAACTCTAACTTTTGTCTTTTGGTTTGTGTTTATAAATTTAGTTTTAATCACATACTGACCATTGAGACTGATATGCATACTGAAATTCTAACACTTCAAACAGTTCATCTGAAAATATTGGTTGCGTTTTATCAATTTGTGCCCAAATTATGTGGACAGGTTCGGCAAAAAATCTGTACACTGATCAAACTGCTCCTACATGAAGACTGCTCCTCCATGAGTAGCCTGATCTAGGTCTCCACTTTTTGTTCTGTCTGTGTAGACTGAAAGATGCAACCTTTGAAAAACTGATGGTTATAAAGTGTAATTCGGATAGCTGATTTTGGCTTTGGTTATGACAACTTGTGCATTGTTCTCAATGGATGCATTTACTATATCAACTCAAAAGTACTGGTAGAACTTTACAAAAGCTAAAATAGAGTTTACATAAATTTAGTTCTGAATTAAGTTTTTTTGAGATTATGCTTCATTTTAAACATGTAGTTTAAATGAACATCCATTAATTATTAGTATTAGTATTTGTTTAACATGAGTTAAAGTGTCATGCCTGTAGTAATTCTAAATAATATATTGCAAAAGTAATTATAATTTAATCAATTACATTGTAAAAGTAATTGTAATTTAATCAATTACATTCATATGATGTTGTAATTGTAATTTAATCAATTACATTTTTAGGGCTTAGTGATTGTAATTTAATCAATTACTTTCAAATGTAATAGGCCCCAAGCCTGCCATAGAGCCAAGATGAAGTTGCAATAATGGTCATACAATGACACTTAATAAAAATATCCAGACATATCTGAAAACTGCTGATTTCGAAAATTCAAACTACCGATAATTCGAAGGATTTCCTGTGGTCCCTGGCACTTCAAATTATCGAGGTATGACTACATAGATGATCATAAAATTTGGTGAATGGTCATGTTTCTATATAATTTATAGATAACAACAAGGTTTTGTTTGATTTGATGTTTAATGTCCCCACCAACACTGTAAAGGAGACATTGCTTCCAATTTTGTGGGACTTTTACCCAACACTGAGATGGAATGACATCTCAAGCCCTGTCGCCCAATAGAACCAATAGGGTTTATAATATATGTTCTATAAAAGGGTTATCCTTTGGAAGCAAGGAATACACCACAGAAGTGAAAAATATGGAGTGTACATGTTTTCTGGGCCAGACTAGCTAGTTTCGGCCAATTAGGCCTCATCAGTGACCCTCAGATATTTTCAAAATTCCACAATGGAACCAATGATCCCAAAGGACAAGAAAATATAATCTACACTATGATGCCTGGAAGGTCAGACTCGCATCACTGCCTGGGAAGGCTTAGATCCTCAAAGCAGTTTTCCCATATAGTGTGTGGTCAGTTTCTGCTCTGCGTGGAAACATCGTGCAGCCCATCTATTTCTTCAAGCCCATTACTCGCAGGTGTATATTACAAAGACTCCAAGTTTCAGGGCTGAAAGCCTACACAGTAACCATGTAATTACCGTAGAGGTCCTTAACCTGTACAGATGACTCTTCCTGCACAGGGGGCCTCCAGTTAACGTCCCGATCCGAAGGTGCGCGTTTTGGCATTTATCCCTTCAAATGATGCCAAATGAGCATGTTCAGACACTGAAATAATAACCACCTCCTGGTATTGAACAGGGGGGCCTCTAACATCTGAAGCAAGTGCACTAACCACTGAGCTGTCATGCCCCGGTGGGCGGGGGCCCAATTATAACAAGGAAACTATGTAACAAATGTCATAAGTGACATAATGTAATTAACACCACAGATCTATGAAAAGGCATCAAATGATAGGCTGATCATAGGATATTACAATGCTCATTTAGCTTTCCTTCGCTTCAAGGCAATCCTTTTGCTTAACAGATCTCTTGTCATCAAATGGCATTCATAGTTTACAAGTCATATTTTGTCTACACATCTTTTTTCTGCAGTGGCCGCTTGGATCGACAGCCATCGCTTTGCACAAGATTGATGTCATAAAGGGAATTCCAAAAGCAGACTTGCCTACTCCTTGAGACAGAAAATAGTAAGATCCCATAAAAAAATTCGTAAGATTTCAATTTTATTCGTAAGGGTTTCAAGGTATTCGGTGCATGGTCAAAATAAGTTGACATTCAATTACGTTTATTGTAATACTTCAAACCGATGCAGCTTTTCGTTTTTCCTTCGCAGAGGCATCCATCTTGCCGCTGATACCAAAAATTATTTGTCAAATAAGGTGTGATTGGATGCCCTTGCTATTGTTAGCCAATGAAATTTAACTTTTAATTTCATCACGAGAGTAAGCCAAGTATGTTAACTTTTACCTTGTTCTGGTATAAAAGCCTGCTTTACCGAACCGCAAAAAATACACCTAAATGCCGATTTTTTTCAGTGATTTTTTTACCCCTGCGTCCTGGACGCACAAATAGGATTGAGGACGCACAATCATAAAATATGTGCGTCCTTTGGATGCAAAAAAATTCATGGGCGAAAAATCCAACTTTCGTTTTGGCGGCTGTAAATATCGACGGAAGTGATAAAATACCGCACTTTTATCGAACTGCCCAATGAGTCACTGAAAAATCGATACAGGTACAATTTAATGATGGCGATCGCTATTGACGGCCGGCTGTCACCAGCGAAAGTTCGCTGGAGACAGCCGGCTGTCTCCAGCGAACTTTCGCTGGTGACAGCCAGCTAAAATATACAGATGGTATATTGATTGATGATTAAGTTATTCACTGATTTTTATTCTATTATTATGCTTGAGAATAATATTTGTGTGGTTTGGAATATCAATACTTGAATTTTAAAATTTTTAAATACTTGTATCAGTTACCTTTGAAAGCCGGCTGTCACCAGCGAAAGTTCGCTGGAGACAGCCGGCTGTCTCCAGCGAACTTTCGCTAGTGACAGCCAGCTAAAATATATGGATGGGAGATTGAAAAAAAAAATAAGTAATCAAATAATTTACTGATTTTCATTTTATAACATTTTTTATGATTTAAGAATATTTATATGGTTGTGAATATTTACATCATTTTTAAACAGTTGTATTAGTTGTTCTTGAGATGTGTCATTTGTGTATTTTGTGTAATGTGTAAACATGTATTCATTTTCTTTTTGCGTTGTTTTCTGTCACTCTTTGTCACACCAAGTCCTGCTTTAACCCATTGTATACTAGTGCACTCTTCCATTGCTATATGTTGAACAAGTCCATTTGTCATTTAAGGGGTGTGAGGTCTTTTTTGGGGGGTTTTATTCTATTTTTGACAAACAATTCTGTTAGCAAATAGTGCAGGCCCTGATCAGACGCCGTGTTCTGCGGCAACTGATCTGGGCCTGCACTGTTTACCAAGCTACCCCTTTTGCATTGCCCGCATGCAATGGGTTAACAGAGACTTAGGCATGCAAGTTTCTGTCCATTTGTCCATCTGTCTGTGTGTCTAAAATGTGAGCACAACTCCTCTTTCAGTTCTGTACCAATTGTTTTGAAAATTTGCATACATGTGTTTTCATCCAGGTACTTTTGATGTGGATATAATGGTTTGATCATTTTCTTTTTGTCACTGATTTTCCACTGTCTGAATCTAGTCATTTTTCACGCTCGATATACAGACAATTCAACTCCTCTTACTGTTTAGCACCAATTATTTTGAAACTTTGTGTGTGTTTTCTTCACCATATATCTCTAAAACCATTTGGATCCCCACCCCTAAACCATATATATTCTTGTTCCTTATGATAAGACTCATTCAGTCACACCAACCTGGGGTCTCTTTGTGCTGGGGTAATGTCCTGGGGCCATACCCCACCCCTTCACTTCATAAAAGGCAACATATCTCCGAAACTATTCAAATCAAATCCCTACCCAGCAAGCATATACATTACAAATATTCTTGTTCCTTATAATTAGACACATTTCAGTCATCCCTCTACTTCTCCACTTCATAAAAGGGCCTCATATCTCAGAGACTGTTCAGAACCAAACCCCTAAGCCATATATATTCTTGGTCCTTATGATAAGCTAGACACATTCAGTGACAACAACCTTGGGCTTTTCTGGGCCATACCCAACCGCTCCATTCGGGACTTGAAGAAATAGATTTGGCTGCATGATGCTTCCACGCAGAGCTGAAACTGACCGCACATGATTACTGGTAAACCCCTTAGAGGTTCTAACTTCTAAGCATGCTCAGGAAAAGTGGGCTGAGTCAGACTGTGCATGCATATAAACCCTATTGGTTTGGTTTAAACATATTTTATTCGTATTCTACAAGTACAATACAAAGCGAATATGACTGAAATCATACAACAAGAGGGCCATGATGGCCCTGGATCGCTCACCTGATCCATAGAGTAACAAGTGGGCCCCAGGGTGGGCCATTATTGACCCCAGGGTTATAATGTGCATAATGTTGAGGGAGGTCTAAAAAGGTAAAGCTTCATACCAAATATCAACAAAGGCTATAATTTGAACAATCTTGGCAAAGGTCCACCAGATGAAGCTACACAACAAATATCAAAGACCTGGGCCTTGCTGTTTCAGAGAAGAAGATTTTCAAAGATTATCTCTATATAAGTCTATATAAAACCAAAAGGCCCCGGGGTGGGAGCATTTGTGGCCTGAGGGCTATAATTTGAACAATCTTGGTAGCCCAATACCAAATATCAAAAACATGGGCATTGCAGTTTCAGAGAAGAAGATTTTTAAAGATTTCCCTATTTAAGTCTTGTTAAACCAAAGGGTCTCAGGGCAGGGTCATTTTTGGCCCCAGAGCTATAATTTTAACAATCTTGATAGAGGTCCACTAGATGAAATTTCACACCAAATATCAAAGACCTAGGCCTAGTGGTTTCACAGAAGAAGATTTTTCAAGATTTTCCCAAAATAAGTCTATGTAAAACCAAAGGGCCCCGAAGCGGGGGCATTTTTGGCCCCAGGGCTAAAATTTGAACAATCTTGGTGGATGTCCACAAGATGAAGCTTTACACCAAATATCAAAGATATGGGCCTTGCGGTTTCAGAGAAGAAGAATTTTTAAAGATTTTCCTTATATAAGCCTATGTAAATCCAAAGGGCCCCAGGGCGGGGGGCATTTTTGGCCCCAGCATTATAATTTGAACAATCTTGGTAGGGCTCCACTAGATGAAGCTTCACACCAAATAGCAAAGACCTGGGCCTTGTGGTTTCAGAGAAGAAGATTTTTAAAGATTTTCCCTATATAAGCCAATGTAAAACCAAAGGGGCATTTTTGGCCCCAGCACTATAATTTGAACAATCTTGGTAGGGGTCGACTAGATGAAGCTTCATACCAAATATCAAAGATATGGGCCTAGCGGTTTCAGAGAAGAAGATTTTTAAAGATTTTCCCAATATAAGCCCATGTAAAACCGAAGGGCCCAGGGGCTGGGGCTTTTTTGGCCCAAGCACTATAATTTGAATGATCTTGGTAGGGGTCCACTAGATGAAGCTTCATACCAAATAGCAAAGACCTGGGCCTTGCGGTTTCAGAGAAGAAGATTTTTAAAGATTTTCCCTATATAAGCCAATGTAAAACCAAAGGGCTCCGAAGTGGGGGCATTTTTGGCCCCAGCACTATTATTTGAACAAACTTGGTAGGAGTCCACTAGATGAAGCTTCATACCAAATATCAAAGATATGGGCCTTGCGGTTTTAGAGAAGTTGATTTTTTAAAGATTTTCCCTATATAAGGCCATGTAAAATCAAAGGGCCCTGCGGCGGGGGGCATTTCTGGCCCCAGCACTTTAATTTGAACAATCTTGGAAGGGGTCCACTAGATATAGCTTCATACCAATTAGCAAAGACCTGGGTCATGCGGTTTCAGAGAAGAAGATTTCTAAAGATTTTCCCTATATTATCCTATGTAAAACCAAAGGGCCCTGGGGCGGGGGCATTTCGGGCCCCAACACTATAATTTGAACAATCTTGGTAGGGGTCCCCTAGATGAAGCTTCATACCAAATATCAAAGACCTTGGCCATGTGGTTTCAGAGAAGAAGATTTTTTAAGTTTTTGGAGAAAAAAATCTATTTTTGGCTCCTGTGACCTAGATGTGCAGCAGACCAGAACCATTTGAACAACTTTGAAAGGGGTCCACCTAAGGATCATTCCTGTGAAGTTTGGTCAAAATCCGATCAGTGGTTTAGGAGGAGATGTCGTTTGAAGAAATTGTTTACGGACGCACGGATGACAGACAAAAAGTGATCCTAATATAAAACACAAGAGGGCCATGATGGCCCTGGATCGCTCACCTGATCCATAGGGTATCAAGTGGGTCCCTGGGAGAGCCATTATTTGGCCCTGGGCTATAATATGATTAATCTTGGTAGCGGTCTTAAAGGTGAAGCTTCATACCAAATATCAAAGAATGGAGACTTCTGGTTTCAGACAAGATTTTTAAACGTTTTCCTTATATAAGTCATTATAAACCTTGGGGTTCCCGGGTCAGGCAATTTTTGCCCCCAGGGCTATAATTTGAACCATCTTGGTAGAAATCCACAAGACAAAGCTTCATACCAAATATCAAAGACCTTGGCCTTCTGCTTTCAGACGAGAAGATTTTCAAAGGTTTTCATTGCCTTGACTTCTATTTCCTAGGGCTATGTAAAACCAAAGGGCCTGCAGGTGGGGGCATTTTTCGCCCTAGGCCTATAATTTGTACAATCTTGATAGAGGTCCACTAGATGAAGCTTCACACCAAATATCAAAAAACTGGGCCTTGAGGTTTCAGAGAAGAAGATTTTCCCTATATAAGTCTATGTAAAACCAAAGGCCCCCGGGGTGGGGGCATTTTTGGCCCCAGGGCTATGATTTGAACAATCTTGGTAAAGGTCCACTAGATGAAGCTTCACACCAAATACATGTATCAAAGAACTGGGCCTTGCGGTTTCAGAGAAGAAGATTTTTAAAGATTTTCCCTATATAAGCCTATGTAAAACCAAAGGCCCCCGGGGCGGGGGCATTTTTGGCCCCAGGGCTATAATTTGAACAATCTTGGTAAAGGTCCACTAGATGAAGCTTCATACCAAATATCAAAGACCTGGGCCTTGTGGTTTCAGAGAAGAAGATTTTAAAGATTTTCCCTATATAAGCCTATGTAAAACCAAAGGCCCCCGGGGCGGGGGCATTTTTGGCCCCAGGGCTATAATTTGAACAATCTTGGTAAAGGTCCACTAGATGAAGCTTCATACCAAATATCAAAGACCTGGGCCTTGATGTTTTAGAGAAGAAGATTTTTAAAGATTTTCCCTATATAAGCCTATGTAAAGCCAAAGGCCCTCGGAGCAGGGGCATTTTTGGCACCAGGGCTACAATTTGAACAATCTTGATAGAGGTCCACTAGATGAAGCTTCACGCCAAATATCAAAGACCTGGGCCTTGCAGTTTCAGAGAAGAAGATTTTTAAAGATTTCCCCTATATAAGCCTATGTAAAACCAAAGGCCCCAGGGCTGGGGCATTTTTGGCCCCAGGGCTATAATTTGAACAATCTTGGAAGAGGTCCACTAGATGAAGCTTCATACCAAATATTAAAGACCTGGGCCTTGTGGTTTCAGAGAAGAAGATCTTTAAATATTTTCCCTATATAAGCCTATGTAAAACCAAAGGGCCCCGGGGCGGGGGCATTTTTGGCCCCAGGGCTATAATTTGAACAATCTTGATAGAGTTCCACTAGATGAAGCTTCACACTAAATATCAAAGACTTGGGCCTTGTGGTAAAAGAGAAGAAGATTTTTAAAGATTTTCCCTATATAAGCCTATGTAAAACCAAAGGCCCCCGGGGCGGGGGCATTTTTGGCCCCAGGGCTATAATTTGAACAATCTTGGTAAAGGTCCACTAGATGAAGCTTCATACCAAATATCAAAGACCTGGGCCTTGTGGTTTCAGAGAAGAAGATTTTAAAGATTTTCCCTATATAAGCCTATGTAAAACCAAAGGCCCCCGGGGCGGGGGCATTTTTGGCCCCAGGGCTATAATTTGAACAATCTTGGTAGAGGTCCACTAGATGAAGCTTCATACCAAATATCAAAGACCTGGGCCTTGCGGTTTCAGAGAAGAAGATTTTCAAAGATTTTCAGTAAAAAAATCTATTTTTAGCTCCTGTGACCTAGATGTGCAACAGACCGGAACCATTTGAACAACTTTGAAAGGGGACCACCTAAGGATCATTCCTGTGAAGTTTGGTCAAAATCCGATCAGTGGTTTAGGAGGAGATGTTGTTTGAAGAAAAAGTTTACGGACGGACGGACGCACGCACGGACGCACGACGGACGACGGACAAAAAGTGATCCCAAAAGCTCACCTTGTCACTACGTGACAGGTGAGCTAACAAGAGGGCCATGATGGCCCTGGATCGCTCACCTGATCCATAAAGTAAGAAGTGGGCCCCGGGGAGGGCCATTATTTACCCCAGGGTTATAATGTGCATAATGTTGAGGGAGGTCTAAAAGGTAAAGCTTCATACCAAATATCAACAAAGGCTAAAATTTGAACAATCTTGGCAAAAGTCCCCTAGATGAAGCTACACACCAAATATCAAAGGCCTGGGCCTTGCGGTTTCAGAGAAGGCGATTTTTTTTAAAGATATTCCCTACATAAGCCTATGTAAAACCAAATGGCCCTGGGGCGGGGGCATTTTTGGCTTCAGGGCTATAATTTAAACAATCTTGATAGAGGTCCACTAGATGAAGCTTCACACCAAATATCAAAGACCTGGGCCTTGCTGTTTCAGAGAAGAAGATTTTCAAAGATTATTTCTATATAAGTCTATGTAAAACCAAAGGGCCCAGGGGTGGGAGCATTTGTGGCTCGAGGACTTTAATTTCAAACATCTTGGAAGAGGTCCACTAGATGAAGCTCCATACCAAACATCAAGACATGGGACTTGCAGTTTCAGAGATGAAGATTTTTAAAGATTTTCCCTATATGATTCTATGTAAAACCAAAGGGTCTCGGGGTGGGGGCATTTTTGGCCCCAGGGCTATAATTTAAACAATCTTGATAGAGGTCCACTAGATGAAATTTGACACCAAATATCAAAGACCTAGGCCTCGTGGTTTCACAGAAGAAGATTTTTAAAGATTTTCCCTATATAAGTCTATGTAAAACCAAAGGGCCCCGAGGCGGGGCCATTTTTGGTCTCAGGGCTATAATTTGAACAATCTTTGTAGAGGTACACTAGATTAAGCTTCATACCAAATATCAAAGACCTAGGCCTTGTGGTTTCAGAAAAGAATATTTTTCAAGATTTTCCCTATATAAGTCTATGTAAAACCAAAGGGCCCCGGGTTGGGGGCATTTTTGGCCCCAGCACTAAAATTTGAACATTCTTCGTAGAGGTCCATAAGATGAAGCTTCATACCAAATATCAAAGAGCTGGGCCTTGCAGTTTCAGAGAAGAAGATTTTTTAAGATGTTAACTATACCAGCCTATGTAAAACAAAAGGGCCCCGGGGCTGGGGCATTTTTTGCCCCAGCATTGTAATTTGAACAAACTTGGTAGGGGTCCACTAGATGAAGCTTCATACCAAACAGCAAAGACCTGGGCCTTGCAGTTTCAGAGAAGAAGATTTTTTAAGACTTTCCTTATATAAGCCCATGTAAAACCAAAGGGCCCCGTGGCGGGGGCATTTTTGGCCCCAACACTTAAACAATCTTGGTAAGGGTCCACTAGATGAAGCTTCATACCAAATATCAAAGACCTTGGCCTTGCGGTTTCAGAGAAGAAGATTTTTAAAGATTTTCCCTATATAAGCCCATGTAAAACCAAAGGGCCCTGGGGCGGGGGCATTTTTGGCCCCAGCACTATAATTTGAACAATCTTGGTAGGGGTCCACTAGATAAAGCTTCATACCAAATATCAAAGACCTGGGCCTTGGGGTTTCAGAGAAGAAGATTTTTAAAGATTTTCCCTATATAAGCCCATGTAAAACCAAAAGGGCCCCAGGGCGGGGGCATTTTTGGCCCCAGCACTAAAATTTGAACAATCTTGGTAAGGGTCCACTAGATGAAGCTTCATACCAAATATCAAAGACCTGGGCCTTGCGGTTTCAGAGCAGAAGATTTTTAAAGATTTTCCCTATATAAGCCCATGTAAAACCAAAGGGCCCCGGGCCGGGGGCATTTTTGGCCCTAGCACTATAATTTGAACAATCTTGGTAGGGGTCCACTGGATGAAGCTTCATACCAAATATCAAAGACCTGGGCCTTGCGGTTTCAGAGAAGAAGATTTTTTAAGTTTTCGGTGAAAAAAATCTTTTTTTGTCTCCTGTGACCTATATGTGCAACGGACCGGAACCATTTGAACAACTTTGAAAGGGGACCACCTAAGGATCATTCCTGTGAAGTTTGGTCAGAATCCGATCAGTGGTTTAGGAGGAGATATTGTTTGAAGAAATTGTTTACGCACGGATGGCAGACAAAAAGTGATCCTAATATAAAACACAAGAGGGCCATGATGGCCCTGAATCGCTCACCTGATCCATAGTGTAACAAGTGGGCCCAAGGGAGGGCCATTATTGGCCAAAGGACTTTAATTTGCATAATGTTGAGGGAGGTCTTAAAGGTGAAGTTTCTACAACAAACAACAATAGGGCCATGATGGCCCTGCAGTGTTGTGCCTAGGCTCGATTGCTTGGGGGACACCAATGGCCCTTATGACACTTTCCAAAGGGTCATTTTATATTTTAAAGGGGCTTCAGTAAATAAAACATAAGCAACGTTGTTAATTTCTGAGGGTCATCCGGGCCCCATGTTTAATGTTGAAAGGGCCATCAATGACTTAAGGTAGGCAAATGGCCCCTGGATCTCTTACCTGATCCATAGAGTAATAAGTGGGCCCCGGGGAGGGCCATTATTGACACCAGGGCTATAATTTGCATAATGTTGAGGGAGGTCTAAAAGTGTGAAGGTTCATACCAAATATTAACAAAGGCTATAATTTGAACAATCTTGGCAAAGGTCCAATAGATGAAGCTACACACCAAATATCAAAGACCTGGGCCTTGCGGTTTCAGAGAAGAAGATTTTTTTAAAGATATTCCCTACATAAGCCTATGTAAAACCAAATGGCCCCAGAGGGGGGGGGGGGGGGGCATTTTTAGCCTCAGGGCTATAATTTAAACAATCTTGATAGAGGTCTACTAGATGAAGCTTCACACCAAATATCAAGACATGGGCCTTGCAGTTTCAGAGAAGATTTTAAATATTTCCCTATATAAGTCTATGTAAAACAAAAGTGTCTCTGGGCGGGGGCATTTTTGGCCCCAGGCCTATAATTTGAACAATCTTGATAGAGGTCCACCAGATGAAATTTCACACCAAATATCAAAGACCTAGGCCTTGTGGTTTCACAGAAGAAAATTTTTAAAGATTTTCCCTATATAAGTCTATGTAAAACCAAAGGGCCCGGAGGCGGGACCATTTTTGGTCTCAGGGCTATAATTTGAACAATATTTGTAGAGGTCCACTAGATGAAGCTTCAAACCAAATATCAAAGACCTAGGCCTTGTGGTTTCAGAGAAGAAGATTTTTCAAGATTTTCCGTATAGAAGCCTATGTAAAACCAAAGGGTCCCAGGGCGGGGGCATTTTTGGCCCCAGCAATATAATTTGAACAATCTTGGTAGGGGTCCACTAGATAGAGGTTCATTCCAAATAGCAAAGACCTGGGCCTAGCGGTTTCAGAGAAAAAGATTTTAAAAGATTTTCCCTATATAAGCCCATATAAAACCAAAGGGCCCTGGGGCGGGGCCGTTTTTGGCCCCAGCACTATAATTCAAACAATCTTGGTAGGGGTCCACTGGATGAAGCTTCATACCAAATATCAAAGACCTGGGCCTTGCGGTTTCAGAGTAGAAGATATTTAAAAGTTTTCCCTATATAAGCCCATGTAAAACCAAAGGACCCCGGTGTGGGGGCATTTTTGGCCCCAGCAATATAATTTGAACAATCTTGGTAGGGGTCCACTAGATGAAGCTTCATACCAAATATCAAAGTCCTGGGCCTTGCGGTTTCAGAGAAGAAGATTTTTAAAGATTTTCCCTATATAAGTCAATGTGAAACCAAAGGGCCCCGGGGCTCTGGCATTTTTGGCCCCAGCACTATAATTTGAACAATCTTGGTAGGGGTCCACCAGATGAAGCTTCATACTTAATATCAAAGACCTGGGCCTTGTGGTTTCAGAGAAGAAGATTTTTCAAGATTTTCCCTGTATAAGCCCAAGTAAAACCAAAGGGCCCAGGGGCGGGGGCATTTTTGGACAATCTTGGTAGGGGTCCACTAGATGAAGCTTCATACCAAATATCAAAGACCTGGGCCTTGTGGTTTCAGAGAAGAAGATTTTTTAAATTTTTGGTGAAAAAAATCTATTTTTGGCTCCTGTGACCTAGATGTGCAACGGACCGGAACCATTTAAACAACTTTGAAAGGGGACCACCTAAGGATCATTCTTATGAAGTTTGGTCAAAATCCCATCAGTGGTTTAGGAGGAGATGTCATTTGAAGAAATTGTTTACGCACAGATGACAGACAAAAAGTGATCCTAATATAAAACACAAGAGGGCCATGATGGCCCTAGATCGCTCACCTGAAGGGGGGGGGGGCAACCTGGGCCTTGCGGGGTGAAGCTTCATACCAAATATCAAAGACATTGGCCTTACGGTTTCAGAGAAGAAAATTTTTAAATATTTTCCCTATATAAGCCCATGTAAAACCAAAGGGCCCCGGAGCGGGGGCATATTTGACCCCAGCACTATAATTTGAACAATCTTGGTAGGGGTCCACTAGATGAAGCTTCATATCAAATATCAAAGACCTAGGCCTTGCGGTTTCAGAGAAGAAGATTTTTAAAGATTTTCCCTATATAAGCCTATGTAAAACCAAAGGGCCCCGGGGCGGGGGCAATTTTGGCCCCAGCACTATAATTTGAACAATCTTGGTAGGGGTCCCCTAGATGAAGCTTCATACCAAATAACAAAGACCTGGACCTTACGGTTTCAGAGAAGAAGATTTTTAAAGCTCTTCCCTATAAAAGCCCATGTAAAACCAAAGGGCCCCGGAGCGGGGGCATTTTTGGCCCCAGCACTATAATTTGAACAATCTTGGTAGGGGTCCACTAGATGAAGCTTCATACCAAATATCAAAGACCTGGGCCTTGCGGTTTCAGAGAAGAAGATTTTTAAAGATTTTCCCTATATAAGCCCATGTAAAACCAAAGGGCCCCGGAGCGGGGGCATTTTTGGCCCCAGCACTACAATTTGAACAATCTTGGTAGGGGTCCACTAGATGAAGATTCATACCAAATATCAAAGACCTGGGCCTTATGGTTTCAGAGAAGAAGATTTTTAAAGATTTTCCCTATATAAGCCCATGTAAAACCAAAGGGCCCCGGAGCGGGGGCATTTTTGGTCCCAGCACTATAATTTGAACAATCTTGGTAGGGGTCCACTAGATGAAGCTTCATACCAAATATCAAAGACCTGGGCCTTGTGGTTTCAGAGAAGAAGATTTTTTAAGTTTTTGGTGAAAAAAATCTATTTTTGACTCCTATGACCTAGATGTGCAACGGACCGGAACCATTTGAACAACTTTGAAAGGGGACCACCTAAGGATCATTCCTGTGAAGTTTGGTCAAAATCCAATCAGTGGTTTAGGAGGAGATGTCGTTTAAAGAAATTGTTTACGGACGGACGCACGCACGCACGCACGCACGCACGCACGCACGGACGACGGACGAAAAGTGATCCCAAAAGCTCACCTCGTCACTACGTGACGGTGAGCTAAAAAGGGATTCAGAAGAAAGTCAGAGACTTATTTGAATCTGTTTCCCTAAACATTTGCGATAATACCATTGAATTAAATCTATATAATTGTCGATGCAAAACAGTAACTATTGTAAGTACAGAATTAGCGACTATGTTCAAAGCTATTTTGTAGCATTTTTACATACTAAAAATGGTTAAGGTGAAGGTAGCGTTGGAGGGAGGGGGGGGGGGCTCCACGGGGAATCCATCAGGGTAAAAAATAACAAAGAATAACAATACAGCTTCTGCCGCTCTCATGTGAAAGGTCTGAGACATTCAAATCAAAGGTGTTTTATCAAGTACCAATAAAACTATTTCTTCAAAGGCGAAACGTATAGGTTTGTCGTTCTGAAGGTTGGATATAACTTAGGTTAAGGTCGTATGGTTAACTTTGCGAGGTAGTTCTCTAAAAACAAAATAAGAGTAACAAACCAAAATATTTAGGTGTATTTGTTGGAGAATTACCGGTTCGGGAGATTATCACAGAAAAGAGCCTGGTTAGACAAGTAAACTTGCCGTAGATTTAAAAAAGACATATTCTAGCCCCACACTCTGTTCTCGGACTAACATCAAAAAAGGAAAAAAAAAGAAGTGAAAGTGTGTCTAATACGGTAGGAAATGATACGTGCATTCATCGCCTAATTATGGTTGGTTTGGAATCTTTTAGTTTTTAAAATAAAGTTATGGACAAGGAGGACGATTTGTTTGTTCTCGTTGTAATTTAGTGTTTGGTCACCATAAAGTAGAGTATCGAGAGTTGGTTGACAAAACTGATAAACTGATCTTAACATTTCTTCTCTAAAGTTCGCATATCGTGGACAGTGAAGAAGAAAATGTTCGGTGTCTTCGACGAGACCACATACACATAAAGCACTTGGGACAATGTTTCTTGAGAAGAGGTGTTCGTTTAAGGAGCTGCATTTGGTTCTAAGCCGGCTGTGATAAATTTGTCCGAGACGTTTCCCTGCGTTGAAATGACGAGGCGTAGGGATTAAGTTAGTATTGAGTTGACGTTTAAGTGATGCTAAACTGGAGCTGTTTCTGATCTCCTCAGACAGAGAGTTCCAAGTTCTTATCGCACTTGGAAGAAAAGAATTAAAGTAGAGCTGTGAGTGACTGTGAATAGTTTGAATGTTGGTAGAATTACGAAGGCTATACGAATCATTTTCTCCCACTGTAGCTGGTAAGAGTGAAGATAGATATGCTGGAGAAATGCCATGATACATTTTGTAAAGCATAGCAATTTTATGTTTATTTCTTCGTGAGGCCAACGTGTCCCATCCAGTTTCAGAGTAAAGAAGATTTAGAGAAACCAGTCTGGTTGCCCCAGTAACTATACGTGCTGCCTCAATCTGTATTTTTTCAAGTTCATATGCTTCATACTGGGTGCAATTGTCCCATACCACGTCGGCATATTCTAGAAGAGGTCTAATGAACGAACAATAAATAGTCTGAAGTGATTTTCTATCAAGTAGAAATTTTAGTTTACGCATGATATTAATCCGATTCCATGCTTTTGATTTGATTTCGGCTAGGTGTTCATGCCACGTGCAATCACTAGAAAATATAAGGCCTAGGTGTTTATGAGTACTGACCTCAGATATTTCTTGAGTGTCCATGAAAATTGGTGGGTGGTAAGGTTTATTGATTTTACGAGAGAGCAAGAGAGATTCAGACTTTGTAGGGTTGAAGCTGACTAGCCACTTTTTTGCCCATTGCTGTATCCTTTCTAGATCATCGTTTAAGAGGTGAGCAGCTTCAACCGGGTTTTCAACAATTATGTAAAGACTTGTGTCGTCTGCAAACAGACGTATCGTGCAATGGATATCTTCAACAATATCATTAATGTATACTAAAAACAAGAGAGGACCAAGGATAGAGCCTTGTGGGACACCAGCTTTAATTGGTTGCCAACTGGACGTGGTCCCAGAAAGAACGACTCTTCGTAATCTATCGCTTAAGTAACTGTTAAACCATGAGAGAAGAGAACCAGTTATGCCAACGCTATTCAACTTGTGAAGAAGTCCTTTATGCCATACACGATCGAAGGCTTTGCTTACATCACAAAAGACGGCTCTTACTTCTTTGCCTACGTCAAGAGCTTTGCAGAAAGAGTTGTATATATCAATAAGTTGGTTAACAGTAGAATCGCCTGGTACAAAACCAGATTGAAGTGATGTGATAACTCCGTTGTCCCGAAAAAAGTTGAAAATATATTTATGAACAAGTTTCTCAAGAACTTTTCCCACTGCACTTAAGAGAGAAATAGGGCGGTAGTTAGCTGGGTCAGAAGGTTCGTTTTTCTTGTGAATTGGAGTGATGTTCGCTAGTTTCCATGACTCAGGAAATTGGCCTGATGATAGCGAAAAGTTGAAGAGATCACAAAGAGGGATAGAAATTGAATTAGATAGTTCTTTCAGGAGTCTGTTGTTAATCGCATCGGGTCCTACAGCTTTGCCTATTGGTTTCATGGGGCGGCAGGGCTTGAAATGTCATTTCATCTCAGATTTATAGACACTTGGTATTTTGATGACATTCCCCTTTTTTTTTTGGTCTTATACCTGAAATAAACAATACTTTTGGTGTTGGGGTTGGGAAGGAAGTGGGGAGGTGATGGGCAGGGGTGACTTCACCCAAGTTGGATTATATTTTGGCTCACTTAAGCCGAAGGCTCTGTGGGGAGCTGTTGTGATCAGCCACCGTCATTATCATGAAGTCATCATCTGTAAATATCAAATTGGGGAAAATACTTTAAAATGGCTGAAACCAGAAGGCCCTGAAGCCCACTGGATTTACACAGAATCATAATGGTGACACCTTTAAAAATTTTCTTATCTGAAACCAGAAGGCCTAGATCCTTGATATTTGGTATGTAGGTTCATCTTTGTTCACAGTTGTAGAAATTATAGCCCTGGGAACAAAAGTAGCCCTAGCCTACCCCTGGGGTCATTTTTTTAACATAGACGCGTATCTGTTTTGATTTCTCATCCATTTTGAGTTTGATTTTTAATACACCACAACCTCTTTATAACATTGCTATGTGGGACCAAAGCAGTAAACAAACTTGTTATATTCAAACAAAAATGTATAGAATGAAATTACTGTAAGTTGTAAAAATGACCATTCAAAAACGATAAATTAATTTATTTAATAATTTGGAAGTGTCTGCTGACAGCCGGCTGGCACCAGACTTTTAGGTCTAGTGACAGCCGGCTGTCACCAGACCTAAAAGTCTGCTGACAGCCGGCTATAATATTTACTCAATAATAAGCATATTCTTTTTAACTAATAAATTTATCCTGCTTCATGAGATACTTTACCACTTACAGAACTTTGTTGGACAGTGAAGGCTGCAATAATTTCTAATGACTTGTATTTTCAAACATTGTGCAACAATGCTGGTATTATTGCAGCTTAATCATAAGGTTATTTCTAGGCATACCATCAGCAGAACTTACAGTCATGTACAAACTTGAGAAGAGTGGTGGGCAGTGGGCACACACTACATCTGGGTTTGAATGGCACTGACAGAACTAGAAATGTGTCATTACGACAAAGATGCCCCTGTTTAAGGGCTCACCTCACCTTGAAAAACTGATGTAACAACAGCTGTCATCAGACAGCATATATCACCTGGAATGGTGTCTTTGAGGCTATTGGCATAGGTGTGTGTGTGGTCATTGGGTGTATTGCTGATTAAACTTCATAAAAATAATTATGATCATTCCAAATATGGACCTGCCCCCGCCCATCAGGGCTTGGAGAAATAGATTGGGCTGCATGGTGCTTCCACGCAGAGCTGAAACTGACCACATATGAGTACTGGTAAACCGCTTCGAAGGACTAAGCCTGCAATGGTAAAGTGGAATGAGTCAGACTGTCCAATGCATATAAGGCTTTTCGTTTCATTGGGCGGCAGGGCTTGAGATGTCATTTCATCTAAATGTCAGGTAAAAGTCCCACAAAATTTGAAGCAACGTCTCCAAAATGACCTAAATAAGTGTTGATGGGGATGTTAAACCTCAATTCAAACGAACAAATTATAAATAGGGACCTAATCCATCAGATGGTTGGGAAAATATGAGTGCTTATAAACTAGAGAAAATGACAATTGGGTCAGGTATACCCCCAGCCAGCGCCACCCTTTTGATATATCTTTCGAGTTTGTATGTAATATGAATGAAGAAGTCAAGCAGCTATAAGTATCTACAAATGTGCTTGTAAAAGCTAAACCAAACATAAAATTTCTAAATGGACCAAGGGAGTGAGGGCATCAAAGTTACTATGGGTGGGGCATCAATGTTACTGAAGCAGTAGGGTGGGGTATGCATCAATGAAATCTTTAGACTGGTATGCAACATTGATACATGTATCAATCGAATTTGTCTTAGAGTTTAGAACATACAGGCATCTATAATCTTTGTCATAAAACTTGAACCAAATGTAAAATTTCTAAGTCTGGGACCTTGAGGTCAAGGTCACCATGGGTGTGGGGAAGGGAGATACATCACAAAATCTTCTGACTGGTATGCAACATTGATGCAAGTATCAAATGAGTCCGTCTTAGAGTTTATAACATACACGCATCTATAAACTTTGTCATAAAACTTTAACCAAATGTAAAATTTCTAAATCTGTGACCTTGACCTTAAGGTCATTGTGAGGGTGGGACATTCATCAATGAAATTTTGAGACCAGTATATAACTTCAATGTCACTATCAACTAAATCTTTCAAAAGGTTTAGAAGATAAATCTCTTAGAAACTTTGACGCAAAACTTTAACCAAGTGCCCCGCCAATTGGGGCCTGGAGTAATAGATTGGGCTGCACAGTGCTCCCGCGCAGAGCTGAAACCAACTGGACTTGAATACTGGTAAACAGCTTTGGTCTAAGTTTGCCAAGGAAAAGTGATGAGTCGGACCTCCCCTTAAACCCTTACGGTTTCTATGGGTGGTAGGGCTTGAGACGTCATTTCAACTCGGTGTCAGGTAAAAGTCTCACAAAATTGGAAGCAATGTCTCCAAAATGACCTTAATAGTGTTGATGGGGATGTAAAACCTCAACTCAAACAAAACAAAAACTTTAACCAAATTTACAAATGTATATTTCTTCAAAGCCCCTATGGGCGGGGGCCAAGACAGATGGACAGACTGACACAAGGAGAGACAGACAGATGAACGGACGAATGGCAGGCTAAAACTATATACTCCAAGGGAGTGAGGGGATCAAAGTTACAATTGGTGGAGGCATCAATGTTACTGAAGCAGAACCAATTGGCTTGAATATAATGTCATTGCAGGTAGAATGTCAGTGTAGGTAGAGTCGGGGAAAAGTCACACAAAATTGGAAGTAACTTCTCCAAAATAACTTTTGCAGTGTTGACGGGGACAGTAAACCTCTAATCAAACAAACAAACAGTGTAGGTAGAATCAATGCTTTGTTGTCATGATAAACTGTAGCAAGTATGACCAGAATTTAGTCCCCCAACAAATAGACTTCATGGTCTAGTGGGTAAAAGCACCAACTGTTAATCATTCTGCAAGGGACGGTCATGTGGCTTTTATACAGGAACTCGGGTTTTTGCCCACCTCTGATTAACAACCAGCTCGAAATGTGAAAATCTTGAAAGGGCTGTAAAACCAAAACAAAAACTGGAATCACGCAGTCGATGGCATGCCATCGCATATCCCCACGCTTCACCGTGGGCCCCACCCGGCCCACCCCTAGGGGTGTGATCAAAATTCCGAAAAAGTCATGCACTCACCAGACCAAAGATCTATCAGTTCCCAAAGTTTAAAGTTTCTATCTATAACGGTCTAGGAGTTATCTGGTAACAGCAGTGTATGGGGGTAAAGGCGTCAAAATCAGTTTTTGACCTCTGGTGACCTCAAAATTGACCCCAGGGGTCAAATTTTGGCTGTAATGTTTTCTACTCATCATGCCGTTCGCTATGATATGTTACACGACCATGTTCTGGAAATTTTTATTTTTGACCCCCTGTGGGCCCCACACCCTTGGCCCACCCCTAAGAGTGTGATCCAAATTCCAAAAGTGGCAAGCACTCCCGAGACCAAAGACTATATCAGTTCCCAAAGTTTTTATCTATAACTGTCTAGGAGGAGTTATCAGGTTAGACGGACAGACGTACGGATGGACAGACGACGATCATTACAATATCCCCACTTTTTCTTTGAAAAGCGTGGGGATAACAAGAGGTCCATAGGCCAATTTGCTCACCAGATCTCAGGTGGGCACTGTCCACTGACAGCAATATATTTTAACATATGATTTTAATATACCGATTATAAAGCGTCCCAAACGTACCCCCATACCCCTGAGCACCCATGTCGACACTGAATCTGAAATATTTGTTACATGTATTTTATTAAGTGGCGGGGATGGGGCATGGACACAGTGAAGCCATGGTTGGTATCACTGAATGCGCCATGTCAAAAGGAACAATAATATATATGGATTAAGGGTGGGGATCTGTACAGTTCTTGAGATACAAGGCCTTTTCGGCATTTGGGGGGTTGGGGCATGGCCCTGCTGGACACCAGAAAAGACCTAGATTGTGTTGTCTCTGAACATGTCCTATCATAAGGACCAAGAATATATACATGTATTGTTGAAAGGTGGGGATTTGAACGTTTTTTGAGATATAAGGCCCTTTTGTGAAATGGAGGGGAGAGGACCCCACAAGTTGGTGTGACTGAATATGTCTAATTATAAGGAATAAGAATACAAATAAGATCATTGGTCTGGGATCCGAATGGCTTCTATGATATACATGTATGGCATTTTATGAAGTGGAGGGGCGGGGCATGCCCCCAGCACATTGCTACAGCACAAAGAGACCCCCAAGTTGGTGTGACTGATTGAGTCTTACCATAAGGAATAGAAAATATATGGTTTAGTGGTGGGATCTTAATGGTTTCTGAGATATATTGCTTTTTATGAAGTGGCAGGGTGGGGCATGACACTGGACACCCCCTGGGCCCACATGTTGGTATCACTGAATGTGTCTTATCATAAGGAAAAAATTTAATGTGGTTTAGGGATGGGATTCTGAACAGCTTCTCAGATATTTCACCTTTTTTGAAGTGGAGGGTCGAGACATGGCACTCAGGCACACCCCAGGAGACCCCTGGGTTGGTATCACTGAATGTGTCTTAATAAGAAACAAGAATATATATGGTTTAGGGGTGCGGATCTGAACGGTTTCTGAGATATTGGGCCTTTAACTAAGTGAAGGGGTTGGAGCATGGCCCCAGCACACCCAGGGGATCCCCAGGTCGGTGTCACTGAGTGTGTCTAATCACAAAGAACAAGAATATATATGGTTTGGGGTGGGGATCTGAATGGTTTCCAAGATACATGGCCTTTTGTGTAATGGAGGGGATGGGACCTGGTCTCGCACACCCTGGGTGACCCCCGGGTTGGCATAAAGTATATGGCTGAAAGAAATTTTCTCAAGGAAAATTTTATAAAATTTTTGTCAAAATATCTGCAATTAAGGCTTGGCAGTAAATGCCATTTTTTCTATTTTCCCCATGGAAACTCCCAAGTTGCTACAGCAACTAAACTAATAAGCCCATTTTTATAAAAAACACAAACTTTCAATCCCCCAGCCCAAGGATGCTACAGAGTAAGTTTGGGCTGAATCGGCCCAGTGGCTTCAGAGGAGTTGTCATTTAAAAGTGTTGACATCAGAAGCCTATCCTATAAGGTCCCCTGGAGCCTTACGGCTCTGGTGAGTTAAAAGAAAATAACAGGGGGAGAAGGATATGTTGTTTTAGGTGCAGATCCTGTCTGCATCAGCGACAGTGGCTTGGCACATTCTGTTTTAGGCACTCCTGAACCTATGGATGGATTGTGGATTTATGACCAATCCACTAGGAGGGGGAAATCAGTCATGTTTTGATGGCATTACCTTATTTTAAAAGGCACAGGCACCTTAAAAGTGTCAACTTCAGACAAAAAATGGCTTGTCTGCACCCTATCTCATGAACAAATCAATACATTTTGGTCAAACTTTCTAATATACCACCAACAAAAACTTTAATTAGACTTGGTGACCTTGTCCTAATTTTTAAGGCCATAGGCTCCATAAAACTTGATTTTCTGCCAAAAATTGCTTTTCTGCACCCTAGCTCATGCCAAATTGATGAATTTTGATCGAACTTGGTACATTTCTAGTGTTATAATTGGATGCAGAGATATGGTGATGATAAGAATATGAAATTGTACTTCGTATTGAAGAAATATTATTGCTGGCTGTCAGCAGACTTTTAGGTCTGGTGACAGCCGGCTGTCACTAGACCTAAAAGTCTGGTGCCAGCCGGCTGTCAGCAGACCTCGCCTAATAATTTTAGGACTACAATATACATCATGTATCTATTTAAAATATTAACAAAGGTTCCATTAAATTACTATTACTTATTGCTGGATAATATACTTTCTATATATTTTTGCTGGCTGTCACCAGCGAAAGTTCGCTGGATACAGCCGGCTGTCTCCAGCGAACTTTCGATGGAGACAGCCGGCTGTCAATAGCCACTTCCTTTAATGATCCAACCACAAGACGAGGATACCTTCCATCCAAAACGAGCCCGAACTTTCATATAAGCTAGTTCAATGCGAACATCAAAGTTTTCCGCCATCCAAATCGCCGCCCACAAACCACCAATACCGTTTTGTGCATGTGATCGGTAAAGGCTCCATCTGATACCAACAACCTCACACGTATTTAATGCCATTGTTTTATTTTAATGGGGTGTATATCTTTCATAAAAAAATGTTTCAACCTGGTAAAAATATTTTCTCGATAGCGAAACAGTTGTGAATAGAGGTGGATAGAAAACAGCATTTTGCACAGCTCCCGAATTATCCCCAGCTCAGACAACAGCGTTCGACTTATCCCGTCTAGCGTCTGCTATTTGGCGCCAAAACGTAACATTCAAGAGACAGTAGAAAAGTCCATTTTTATTATGCATACATAGGGGAATAAACACAAATTAGAGAGATAATTGACCATATTTTCACACCTTGTTCAAGTTGGCTTATCGATGAAATGAAAGACACGCACCGCAGGGCAACCATGTTTACTTGGCAATTATATGAAAGGGATTAACAATAGTGTCATTATTGAACCATTATTTATAAATACACAGACAATTTGTCTCTGAAATTTTGTCGACAAAGACGGACACTGCAGGAATTATTGTGATTTACTTACTCTAGTTTTACCGTATTTAAGGACTCAAAAGGCTGACAGTTGTAGACGATTTTTTGCACTTGCTCGACCGGGCGTCATTAGGTCAAAGTGCACCTGCCCGGCGAGATTTTGGACTAGTCCCGGGCAGCCGGGCAATGGATTTGTCAGCACCTGTTTAGATAGCTGGTGTCCCAATCAGGAGGAAACGTTCGGGATTTTACCTCCATTGTGCATGAAGTAAATTTCACACAAGTTGCGTTGCGCATTTATCGAAAACGAAAGTAGAAAACATTCCTCCGAAAAAGAATCGGAAAATAGACACAAAATCATACACCAGGGGCTGACAAATCCATTGCCCGGCCGCCCGGGACAAGTTCGAAATCGCGCCGGGCAGGTGCACTTTGACCTTTCGACGCCCGGTCGGGCAAGTGCAAAAAATCGTCTACAATCGTTAGTCTTTTGAGTCCTTAAATACAGTAAAACTAGACCAGTAAGTAAATCACAATAATTCCCACTTTGTCGGCAATTCAGAAACGAAACCATCCATGTTTTTATAACGGTTCATTTATGACACTATTGTTAATCCCTGTCATATAATTACCAATTAAACATGATTGCCCGGCGGTGCGTGTCTTTCATTTCTTGTGTAATGTGTACCGCCAGCGCTATCGATAAGCTTGACAAGGTGTGAAAATAAGATTGTCTCTAAACTCAGAGCTCTCGGAAACGCAGGATTCTGCGTATTTTACGCCAACTTTTGCCGTTGTACGCGTAAAATTCACAACCGGCGATTCTTGTGTACGCATGTTTTTATTGCGACACGCGTCCAAAATTACAGAAGCGGTAAATTCAGAAGCTAATTTAGGCCGCTTATGCAATACCAATAAAAGATCAAATGCGGCGCCGCTTTTTATGTTGAAAGCGCACGTGCCACAAATCAGTAGGCGTGACCTATATTGACAGGTATTTTTGCACCTGTCATAGGGAGAGACGATATTGGAAAGTGGTCGTTTTGCGGCACGTGTTAAAATGATTGTATCTGTTTAATCTCGCCGCGCTAATCCCCGTGTTATTACGGATTACAATTAATTAGTTTACTAATTGATGTAAGCTCATATCCTCAACGGATTAGCATGAGTCGGTAAAATATCACGTTTAGATAAACCAGGGTTACGGCGAAGACGATATAATTGACGAATTACCAATGTCATGTATTTTCGCGACTACACGATCGCACTTTTTATCGCTCGGTCAAAGTGTGTTTCGACGTTCACTGGTGACCAAAAATGTATGTAATTCTTCAAAATACAATCATTTTTATCATTTACAGGAAGTCAGACGTGGTTTGGATGCTTCCCCTACGTATTTGTTTACACCAATTAAAAATAATTGAGCTACTCTCACGTACATATATACGTCCGAATTTGAAAGCACAAATATAGCTGAATAGAATGCTGCTTTTCTGATCTGGGTTTACATTATATCTGCTGTTATCCTTATACAACCTTATTTTTATGTGGCATTATTTGACTAGAAGTGTGAGAATAAATCTGAGCAACTGCATGGGGGGGGATAGACACATCAGTGAAATATTTCTAACTAGTACCCACAATCTACATGTTTGGAACGAAAAAAAGAGTTTGGGAGCCATGAAAGTATACAGTTTTTCATATGGACGTGTAGCCTGATAATAAGAAGTTTTTGTCTATGTTCTATGCGCGATCAAGATCAGAACTCCAGTTTTTTTATGTGGGAATCCAACTTTTCATCTGTGAATCCTACTTTTTACAAAGAAGGATTCCTGGAATCCTGTTTTCAAAATCCTAGTGAGAGCTCTGAAACTGCGTTTATCCCTGCCATAAAATTTAATCCACAATCAATGTGAAAATGATTTAATAGCTCCTAAGATGATTGGCTACATCTTACGGGAGTAAAAATGGACTATTCTACTATCTCGTGAATGGTTATGTTTTGGCGCCAAATAGCAGACCCTGGCAGAAAAAAGTCGAATGTTTTAATGTTGGTAACCGCGGATTAGTTGCGCATCTATCCACAACCGTTTAGCTATCGAGAAAATATTTTTTACCGGTTCCAAACTTTTTTCCTGAAAGAGATAGGCCCCAATGACGTTAAACACGTGCAGTGTTGCTAGGTCGGATGACGTCATTTACCGATCGCGTGCAGAAAAATGGGAGTGGTGGTTTGCGGACATCGATTTGGATGGCGGAAATGATGATTGCATTGAACTTGCTTGTAGGGTGGGTGTGAACGTTTGGGTTCGTTTGGGATAGAGTGGGTTCTCGTCTACTGGTTGATCCAAGCTAAATAAACTGCATTCTTTTAATCTTTTATCTCGCTGCCCTGGCACTTCTGATCTTTTGAGTAGATCTATATCGGCTGCAGCTCTTGTTTAACGTGCGTGTCAAGCTAAATGAGTTTATATAACTGTATCTTAAATTGCTAATCGGTTAAGGTATTATGTCAGCAATTAACTTGAAAGGTACCGTTATTGGTTGTGACAACAACAGTATTTTCTACCGTATTACCGCACAGAGGGAAATAAATAGAAGTGAATGCAATGATCAGGAATCGATACAATTAACCCTGAGCTCCCATCAGAGACACCAAAGGGAAATAAACACTAAAATGAAATAACTAGACCCTAATGGAAAGTGGTTGTGCTTGAAACTTGACAGAAACCTTGGATTATATTTATGAATGTTGGTGGTCATCATCGTCACCATTATCCCCCCCCACATCCAACCCCACTTTGAGTTCCAAAATCCTGGGCAAGTAGGATTTTGAGCTGGGCAAGTGCAAAAATATTTTGCTTGCCCGGTGGGCAAGTGGAAAATTTTTGGATTTGTCAGGCCCTGTACACTTTAGCTGGATTTCTTTGGGCTAGTAAACAACCGAAGTTGATGATTGATTCTGTTCATTACAAATAACAGATACTAGACATTCATTCATCACCACATTATTTTTAACTATACTGAACCGATCGTTTTTTTTTTTTGCTTCCCATTTTTTCCCTCCAAATATTGGGACTCATACTTTCAAATTTGGGACGCACAGTTTTTATGGCTGAACGAGTCCCAGGACTCATAGTTGAAAATTTGTAAAAAAATCACTCATTTTAAAACACCGAAAATCGTACTGAATTTGTCTGCGATCGTTACGTCGTAATTTACACATAAAAATAGTAAGCCCCTTACGACCAAATCGTAATGATAGGCAAGTCTGCCAAAAGCTCCTAGATATCGGCCGATTACTGATGAAAAAGTCTGTTTGATTTGAGGTTTAATGTACTCGTCAACACTGTAAAGGTCATTTTGAAGACTTTGCTTCCAATTTTGTGGGACTTTTACCTGACATCGAGATGAAATGACATCTCAAGCCCTGTCGCCCAATGAAACCAATAGGGTTTATAAGCATGGACGGTCCGCCTCGCACCGCGGTTCCTAGACAGGCTTAGATCCTCTAAGCGGTTTACCAGTACCAATGTGCGGGCCGGATTCAGCTCTGCGTGGAAGCATCATGCAGCCCATATATTTCTTCAAGCCCCTATGGGCGGGGGCAGAAAAAAAAAGTCTGTGGTTCCATTAACATGAACCATGAACTTACCCCCATTCCACAACATGTGACTCATAATCCCAGTATTCTCTTGGCCTGTGGTTGTTGACATCAGCATATACTCTGGCTCGACTAGATGTTGGCATCTTCCTGCGAAAGGTTGCCAATGTGGACTGAGAAATAAGGGGAGGCAATAGCCTACAAAATGTTTTAAGAAGAATTTCGTCAAATTTTGGTAAAAGGAAACAAAACGGCGAACAGAAATGATAGAAACTGATAAGCGCCAACAATGAAATCGAAAACGTCAACCAAAACAAGAAAACCACAATGTTCTTTCCAAAACACGTTTCATGGACTTATCCGGTTTCGGACCATGAATTTAGCGAGAAACGGGATGTTAGCTGTTTCGATAAGTCAAGTCCTGGTTAGATTTTAACGTGAGTATGGCTAGAACAATATGGGAAATCCATTCAAACAATGAAAAGTTGGGGAAAACAACAATTTTATCCAACAAATTGGTCACATCGTTCCCTCTTACGCTTCAAAATGGCGACCAAGTGCGGCTTCGGGAACGAGGCTTTTCATTTTTGTACCGATAGTTATTTCCCTTGTAAAGTAACGCCTGTTGAAACGGACAAGTAACGCCCATTACGATGACATATCCGTGCGACGTAGAGGATTTTTCATGTCTTTAATATGGTTAATTTTATGATGAAAATTTGTGATCAGAAAATTTGTGATAACATTCTTACGCCTATAATCACAACATAGGTGGTAGGTTCAGATTCTTGTCAATTCGTATCTAAGCTAACGCGTCAACTTTTGGGATAAGTTGAACTTTAGTACACGGGTCAATTTTACAGTGTATGTCAGTATGTACAGTCTACGTCAACTTCAATGCAATGCTGTCCAACATCAACTGGAGGACATCAACTGGAGCGTGATAGCTCAATGGTTAGTGCACTTGCCTCTGATGCTAGAGGCCCCCGGTTCGATCCCCTGAGGCGGTGATTATTTCGGTGGCCGAACACGCTCCATTGGTATCATTTGCAGGGATGAATGCCAAAAGGTGCACCGTCCTTCGGATCGGGACGTTAACTGGAGGCCCCCCTGTGCAGGAATAGTCATCTCCTGTGCAGGTTAAAGACCCTTAACGTAATTACATCGTTGCTGTGTAGGTTTTCAACCCTGCAACCTGGAGTGTATGTAATATACACCTGCGAGTAATGGTCAAATGTGACCGATCGCAGTATAAGAATGGAGGAGAAGAGAAAAAATGAGAGTCAGTCTATTACATTTCTCGGAAATAACATCTAAAGCAACTAGGACCTTAGGATTCCTTAGACGTAATTTGGCTTTTGCACCTCGTCAGACAAAGGATTTGCATATAAAACATTGGTTCGCCCTCAACTTGAATATGCATCACCCATTTGGCATCCCCATAATAAAAATCAGATTCAGCAGGTGGAGAAGGTGCAGAGGACAGCTGCTCGATGGACCTGCAGACGATGACGAAATAGAAGTAGCGTCGGTGACATGCCTGATGAGCTAGAGTGGCTGGCCATCCATGGAGACCCGTCGTTAGCAGTCCGCCTTAACCTTCTTCTACAAGATACATTCTGGTACAGTATCAATTAACAAGGATAGATACTTGACCGCTGCAACAGTGTCAACCCGGAGAAGGGTATCAAGAGCAAATAACTCTCTGTATCGTAGGTACCAGTCCTATAGTGATGCCATGAAAAACACTTTCTTCCCTTGAGTGGAATAGTCTTCCATCTTCTGCGGTGAATGCCAAGACCGCAGAGGAGTTCAAAGTCCGCACAGTATAAGGTTGAGACTCAGAGGTATGCGTTTTAGGATACCTCTGTGTTCGGATTGTAAATAGTTTTAAGGGCTCATCCAGTGATGATTTTTATGCTAAATTCTAAATTTAGCCACCCGCCTAACTGAGGTAATGGCCAAATATGACTGACTCAGTATGAGAAGATAGATAGATAGATAGTATGAAGACCCCTGATTTGTTTGATTTGAGGTTTAACGCCCCCGTCAATACTGTATATGTCATTTTGGAGACTTTGCTTCCAATTTTGTGGGACTTTTCCCCGATATGAAATGACATCTCAAGCCCAATTAAATTAATAGAGGCCAAGGTCTTTGATAACGCCAAATTACATCTATCTATCTTCTTTTACTGAGTCGGTCATATTTGGCCATTACCTCAGATGAAAAAAAAATAGAAGAGTCGCTGGATGCGTCCTTAAAACTATTTACAATCTGCATAACAGAGGTATCCTAAAACGCATACCTCTGATCGAGTCTAAAGGTCTTAAGAGTGCTGCCAGCGTTAGCGTATCCGGGACTTTTACCCGATATGAAATGACATCTCAAGCCCAATTAAATTAATAGAGGCCAAGGTCTTTGATAACGCCAATGGCATCTATCTATCTTCTTTTACTGAGTCGGTCATATTTGGCCATTACCTCAGATGAAAAAGAAAAAGAAGAGTCGCTGGATGTGTCCTTAAAATTATTTACAATCTGCATAACAGAGGTATCCTAAAACGCATACCTCTGATCGAGTCTAAAGGTCTTAAGAGTGCTGCCAGCGTTAGCGTATCCGGGACGTTTCGGTCCCGAGTCGTTTCGGCCGGGTCGTTTCGGCCAGATTTTATTAGACAGACTTTTTTCAGCAGAGTTCCTGTTGATTTTTGGAATATTCTTACATGGCCTTTCACGTTAGCCATGTTTATGATAGCCCAATTAAATGATTTTTAAAGTTCTTTTCATAGCCATGTTTCCAGTTAGCACCAGCAAGGTGGTGTGACTAGGTTTTGATAATTGTCTGAAAACAGTGAGTGAGTTTTAGTTTTACGTCCCACCAACAGCTAAGGTCATACGGAGACGGGACCTCGGTTTAAAGACTCATCCGAAAGTCTGGAGAAGCCCGGGATCGATCCTGCGATCCCTGGTTTACAAGGCGAGTAGCGTAACTACTGCACCACGAAGGCTTCTGAAAACAAATTTACTACAATCCTATATAAAATTGTGTATCGGATAACAACCACACAGCAGGCACACGGCACTAGGGCAAAGTCAAATCAACGTTACATAATCATGACGTTACACCGATGTATATGTGACGTTGCATAAACCTCATGAAATTGCACCGACGTTGATGTGACGTCTTTGTCACATGCAATGCACAATAAAAAAGAATATATATTTTTAAGATCCTTTGAAATCGTTATGGGCGATTGCAAGGATAATAGAGGGGATGGTGTCTCTGAGCACCTGATATCCATTGATTGCTGACATTTGATTCCTTGACAATTATAACATATTTGGATATTTTGTATGTTAAAAGAATTCGCCGACGAAGTCAAAGTGCATAAATATTATCTGACCTCCATAATTAAAGACGCCCGCATTTACCGCGTGTTTTAAATTCACACCTAATAAAGGTCATGCACCGGCACTCGGTTCATCACCGATAGACAAAAAGAAGGGTTTAGATAACTCGAGCAAAATTGATTAATTGGGTGATTGATAAACGAATCATTGACATTGACTTGTGTGGTTTCAATTTACTACTTAAAAAAGCCAACAACTTATAATAGTGTGAAATAAATAAAAAATAAATAAATAACATATTGGATCGCATTGTGACTACAGAAGGTTCATATCTCGGTGAAGACTCTAATTAGACTGCACGCATGCGCAGGATGACCTGAGTCTTTTCTGATCGAAAAACGACGTGCATACTTGGATGAACAAAAGCATCCATTCATTACAGCAAAATTACCTCTTTTATCTCTTTGTATGTCGCTGTGGCTGTAGAAAGTTCGTGCAAGTCTCAAAGACTTTGAAGGTTTGCGCAATCCTCAAAGGTTATGATCAGACTGCATGCAAGCGCACGATGGTCTACTTCTTTACGTGCCACATACAGACATGCACACAATTTAAGATCATGTTGCGCATCCATTTTTTTCTTGACAGCCATGCGGATGCGATCTGCAAATACTGATCATACTGCACTGATGTGCACGCTGATTACTATACGTTAGTACCACAATGACATGCTGAGTTTCATAATGAGCATGCGAAACATTCTCTGGGTAGCCCTGAGACTGCAATCAGTTGTTGATTGATTCACAGCATCTGTTTACTTATCAAACGATGAATCATATTATGCGTTGCATATGTGCTGACTGATTACCTTTTTTATCAGAACATTTGTAATTTGCGAAAAAAAAGCAATCTGCCCGATCAGCCTGCACCAGTCGTTGTGATCAGAGTATTAGTCCTCTACGGCTTCTCTGCTATTTATAACGGAACGAGCGAAGATAGCAATGGCCCAGGCTGGTCTCTGATATGCAATATTTCAATGCAATGCTTTGACATGGTGAGAAAAATAAAATCGGGCCGAAACGACCCACCAATTTGGCCGAAACGACCCACCCCCAAAATTGGGTCGAAACGACTCAGGCCGAAACGACCCGACCGAAAAGACCCAGGACCGAAACGATCCAGGGTCCGAAACGACTCAGGACCGAAACATCCTGCGACCAGCACTCCAACAGATGACCTTGTCCCCCCAGCTAGGCACTGTAAAAAGCACCATTCAATGACGTTTCAGACCCTTACTGCAAGAACTGACATTTATAAAGAATCGTTCTTTCCCCGAACCATTAGAGATTGGAATGTCCTTCCCAATTGGATTATTTCGACGGCTGAAAGTGCTGAGGATTGTGTAGCTAAGTTTACCTCTTTGGTTTGAGCTAGGGACTAACTTCCCATATTGCACAGATCCTGGTGTATGAATGTCATTTGACGTGTCACCAGTAACAATTCTGATTCTGAGTCTCAATCTTACACTGTACGGGCTTTGAACTCTTCTGCGAACTTGGCATTCACCGCAGAGGAGAAAAAAAACTGTTCCACTGAAGAATAGTTCTGGGAAAGAAGGAGTTCTTCAGGGAATCGCTATAGGACTGGTACCTACGGTATTGAGAGTTATTTACTTTTGATGCCCTTTTTTGGGGTTGACGCTGTTACAGGGGTCAAGTACTTGCCTTAATAAAGCCAATGCCTTTGATAAGCCAAGGCCTTTGATAAGCCAAGGCCTATGATACTGTACCACACAGAAGGCTATTGTACAAACTGGAATAATACGGGATAAGAAAAGCCACACATAGGTGGATTCGCTCATGGCTCTCTGGGCGCACACAAAAAGTTGCACTTGATGGCCAAGCGTCCGATCCAGTCCCTGTTTTATCTGGGGTCCCACAAGGCTCGGTACTTGGACCGGTCCTTTTTTACTATTCATAAATGACCTCCCCGATAATATCAGGTCATCTGTCCGTTTGTTTGCTGATGATTGTGTACTGTATAGGAATATATACTCTTTTCTTCTGACTGTCTTATTTTACAAGATGACCTGGACCGACCAGCACATCGGGAGGCCGATTGGCAGATGAAGTTCAATGTGGCCAGATTAAGTTTGCTTATTCACTACAACAGCAAACGTTGGGGCAGTTTCAATCCGCCAAATATCTTGCTATCAACATCACTGACGATCTTGATTGGGGTCATCAATTTCAGAGAATATATCAAACGCAACTAGTAATTTAGGATACTTAAGACGTAATTTGGCTTTTGAAGCTAGGCAGACAAAGGATGTTGCATATAAAACATTGCTTCGCCCTCAACTTGAATATGCATCACCCATTTAGCATCCCCATGTTAAAACTCAGATTCAGCGGGTTTAAACGGTTCAGAGGACAGCAGTTCGATGGACATGTCGGCAATGGCGAAATAACATGCTTAGCGAGTTGGAGTGGCCGTCCCTTGAGGCACGTCGTGAGCGGTCCTCTTTAACCTTCTTCTATAAGATACACTCTGGTATAGTGTCTCTGGATAAAGATAAATACTTGACCCCTGCGACAGCTTCAACTCAAACAAGGGCATCAAAAGTAACTGATACACAATATTGTAGGTACCTGGCCTATAGTGATGCCCTAAAGTATTCTTTTTGTCCCTGAACTATTCCTCAGTGGAATAGTCTTCCCTCGTCTGCGGTAGATGCCAAGTCCGCAGAGGAATTCAAAGCCCGTACAGTGTAGATTTGGACTCAGAGGTATGCGTTTTAGTATACATCTGTTAATCAGATTGTAAATAGCTTTAAGGTATCATCCAGTGTCCTGTTTTTTTTTCTAAGCTTAATTCTAAATTTAAGAAGTGAATGACTGACAATAAAAATCCAAGACAATGTATACTGGAAGTTGACAGGACGGCAGAAAAACACCCGACTCGGGATGGTCGCAGAATATTCTCCGTCAGGCCGGGATCAATGTTCACGTATAAAACTGGAGTTTTTCAACCACACACATTCGCATTATTTCTTAATTTAGCCACCCACCCGAGGTAATGGCCAAATAGACCTACTCAGTATATGAAGATAGAATAGAGTTTACAAGCATGGACGGTCCGACTCGCACCGCTTTGCCTGGGCCGGCTTAGAACTCTAAACGGTTCCTGATTCATAATAATATTAATCTATACATAACCATTTTACCATGTATTTTACCATGACTCACTATTGAGCTAGAAAGCCTCCACGTGGATCAATTTGCTATTGTTATTTTGTTTGATACTGTACTGGAACTGAGGGCGAGGGTTGAAATTTCATAAACTCCGGAGTTGAAGACCCCCCCCCCCCCATTCCCCCGCCCCAGTAGTTTTACTACTGACTGTCCCAAGGCGGTCGTTCTTTTGCAGTGTTTTAACTGTTATTTGACTGTTAGTTGGTTCATGTTTCATCTGTTTTTGTGTGTGCCTCCGTGTCACTTTCTATAGGTGACTTTAGACGGCTGTGTTCTTGGATTGTGGCCTTTCCTGAGTGACCTTTTCTTACTAGTTTACCAGTGTTTTTGTGCGGTCGGTTTCAGCTCTGCGTGGAAGCATCATGCAGACCATCTATTTCTTCAAGCTCCAATGGGCGGGGGCCGATGAAGACTCCCGACCCTTTTCCGATAGACGATATGTAGTGTGTGAATTACGATGAAATACCCATGCGCTAAAATGGCGCCCTTGGTGTATCTGATGGGAGCTGTGGGTTAATTGTATCGATTCCTGATCATTGCCTTCACTTCTATTTTTCATATGTCTGGACCCCATATCCCTGCAGCCAAATGATTTTTTTTGGCTGAATTGTATCCAAACATAGTTTGTGCGTGCTCGTTAGAACTGTCTGATTGGGACAACTCTAACGAGTGCCAACAATTTACATGTTGCCCTGTTCTCAACAAATCGTATAGGCCGGGGTTTCTATGGACGTCTAGGATGATTATTTCTGTCAGCCTAGTTTTCACTATATAAAGAGGAGTTTAAATGGGTGTTCATTACGAGGACTGTTCAAATATGAATGCAAGTAGAACGTTTTCTCATGCACTAATGCGAAAATCACCTGGAAAAAATATCACAGCGTAGAAAAACATTTTACCATTACATTGATACCAAACCTGTTAAAATCCGTGCCATTTAGCCATGTATATCGTTCGATAAACACTGTCTACTCTTGTATAATAATACAAAACATGGTTGGAAGAAGGTCAGAGTACGCCGTTGAAATACGGTCCTATATTAAGAATCGTTGTATTCTTGGTATACGGTGCAGACATTTTTGATGAAATATGTTCGGTTTATGGGCATAATGAAATATCTTTTCCGACAGTTTTTCGTTGGTGTAAGAAATTCAGCTGTGGGCTAGGCTAAACAGAAGATGCACCACATGATCGTCGGCCGAAAAGAGCAACATCTGCCAAGATGGTTGCTAGAGTGAAAGAAGTAGTTGCTACCGATGCACGATACACCACTAGGCAAATAGCTAGTATGGTTGGCATCTCATTAGGAGCAGCTCATACAATTCTGAAACGGGATTTGAAAATGAGAAAGATCTGTGCTAGATTGATTCCCCATCTGTTGACAGATGAGCAGAAAAAGACACGCGTTCAGTGCGCCAAGAAGTTGCTTAAAAAGTTTCCAAATTACAATGCACGGTCTTTCGCTAATGTCGTCACAGGTGACGAGACATGGGTTCACTTTTTTGAGCCAAAACGAAAGATTCAGAACAAAATATGGGCAACAAAGTATTGCAAAAGACCACGCATTGCAAAGCGGACCATGAGCGTCAAGAAGGTAATGTATGCCATATTCTTTTCAAATCAGGGAACTGCTATTCAGGTCGCTGTGCCTAAAGGTAAATCTGTAAATGCGAAGTTTTACAAGAATAAAGGTCTTCGAAAATTGAAGAAATATTTCAAAGAACGAAGACCCGCAACTGGTTTGGCCAATGTCAGATTGCTACATGACAATGCGTCATTGCACAAGGCGTTCATTGTGCAAGACTATCTGAAGCAGGAAAAGGTTGTTGATTTCCCTCCCCCCCCCCCCCCCCCCGTATTCCCCTGACCATGCCCAGTGTGACTTTTTTTTTGGTTCCCGCGGCTGAAAAAATACCTTTCTGGTCGAAAATTTGTACAGCGCAAACACCTCGGTTCTGCAATATTCCAGTGCCTTCATAGTATACCTCGAAAAGACTACCAAAATGCATTCAGTGATTGGATCAGAAGACTGAAAGTTTGTATATCTGTTAAAGGGGAATACTTTGAGGGGACAAAATAAATTTTTCATCGAAATCTATCACGGAATCATTTTTATGTCTTAGTTGCATTCATATTTGAACAGTCCTCGTATACGGACTTGTTAACCTGATGGGTATTATGCAGTATCCTCGGAAATTTGGGTAGCTATCAGAATTGGAGTCTGGGCAGTGGGTGGGGCTCAACACTGCCCGAGGCGTTAAAATTCAGTTTGTTCAGACATATCAGGGATTCTGGGGCTGCCATTGGTGTATAACACCATGTGCAGCGTAAGACGAACATTTTGTAATTTCATTTGCAAATGAGAAAAAAAATATAATTTCAGAACTTACATTTTAAGTTTATTTGCAAATAAAATGTAAGTGCTGCAATTATATTTTTTCTCATATTTGTTCAAAACACAAACGTTGGGTAACATAAATGTTGTATAGTCGTTACAACCATTTTGAGAATTAAAATCAGTCTTTAATCAAGGACAAGATTAAACTCTTATTGATAGTCGTTTTTCACACCAACATTAACCGATGCTTAATGAATGTGTTAATTAATGGCGAATATTAATTATAATAATAACAATAATAATAACTTCAAAATGTCGATGGCGTGCCATCGCATATCTCCGCGTGTGAAAATCACGTCACAATAAACGGACAAAAATATTTCTTTTTGACCCCTTGTGATCCCAAGACATGCCTCCTAGGCTAAATTGTTTGCACCTCTGTATTTTACTATTCATTTGATATGACAGATGACTATGTTTGTACAAAATATATTTTGACCCTTCGGGCGCGGGGTCAGGCCCCGATCCCGGGGGAGGGGGGCACATCAAAATTCCAAATACGTTCCTCCAGTCCTCATCCATAGGGATATTAATATTACCCGTGATGATTTCAAGATTCTAACTCAAACAGCATAGGAAGAGTTGCGTGAAAATCGAAAACCGGACCGACGCATATCCCCGCGCTTCGAAAATCATATCATAATAAAAGGAATCAACAGACTTCTTTTTGACATCTGGTGACCCAAAGGCATCCCCCAACCACCCCTACCCCCCCCCCCCCCACACACACACACACACACATCGGTGACAACTTCTGCATCATTGTATTCTACTCTTCATTACCTTCGATTTGATATGCATCATGACTATGTCTGAACAAACTGAATTTTAACGTCTCGGGCAGTGTTGAGCCCCACCCACTGCCTGGGGGTGGTCATATCAAAATTCAGACATATGGAGAAAATCTCACCAGACTGTATTAATCTTCTCAGTGTGGGGGATTAGTGACAGGTTATGTTATCTCCGGGATTTTCCGGCATTCTACGATAGGCTCTTACTGGTAATTCGAAAAATCCCGTACCGTCACGAAAGGGAAAATCAAAGCGCCAAAGGCACTGAAATGACAGATTCTATGAGAAAATCAAAACACTGTGAAAACTTACAGACAACCTTTCTAAAAAGATCTTAAAATTTAGAAAAGTAGTCCTACAAATTCCATTGTATGATATGTTTGCAGATGTCTATACACCGGTGGTATCATGAAATGCCATTCGATGTTTCAAATTTTGGAAACCAAACATTAAAATTCAAGTTTTAACAATGCTACTGTCAATTAGTAACATTTTTGTCTGGTCGGTTGTGGGTTTTGTTTGTTTGATTTGAGGTTTAACGTCCCCGTCAACACTGTATAGGTTATTTTGGAGACGTTGCTTCCAATTTTGTGGGACTTTTACCCGACATTGAGATGAAATGACATCTCAAGCTCTGTCGCCCAATGAAACCAATAGGGTTTTTAAGCATGGACGATCCGACTCGCACTGCTTTGCCTGATCAGGGTCAGATTTCCTAAGCAGTTTACCAGTACTCGTGTGCGGGTCGGTTTCAGCTCTGCGTGGAAGCATCATGCAGCCCATCTATTTCTTCAAGCCCCGATGGGCGGGGGCCGAGGTCGGTTGTGGGTACCTCCCCACAAAAGATACTATATTTTTCACAAAGAGATCGGAGGAGAAAGGCTGGTCAGTCCAGTACATGAATTCCATTGGCTTGAAGACATTTTTGAGTAAGAACAGCACTATAAACCCGCGCGTAATCCTGCTGGATTAGATATCCCGGATTCTGAGCGTAAACAAATAAATGGAACCACGTGAGGCCGACGCACTTGATTGTTGTAACGTCTCACTGTTCAGTTAACATCTCAGCCATGATCTTAAATGTTCTTAATGTCGCTAGCTACATGCAATGGCTCGACATACCATTTCGCTTATTCCATCCGATATGTAATGCTCTATTACGCACGCGTCGCCTCGGCATACCTTACACCTATATGTCGAAACACCCCGAAACGACAATCGGCGTGATTCACGCTGAAGTGCGATGTGTCACTGAAACGCATATCACGCGAGTCGCTTAGACGCCAATATACATGTATGTATTTCATGCACCAGCGTAAGTGTTCTGCACTGTGTCGACGGCTTAATTTTGGTCACGAAAGGGACGTCTACCTCTCAAAAGTGCATCGCATAAGGGCGACGAACTGTGTCAGTGCTTATTAGTCGGTAGTTGAAACCCTTTGTTTATCTACAGGTACAGTGTAGCAGATGTCGGCGGAAATCTGCTTCGCATATGCGTCTGTCGGGTGAATCGATCTTGACGTACTGACGTCGATCGTCCGCTACGTCGACGTCCACTAGCGTCTTCTGTTGATAGTAAGATGTCGCTCCAACAGACAAATAGATCACACACATGTGGCACCCAAAATCAGAGTCAACGCCATCCGCTTTCCGACCAGCTTCTAACTGTCCATTAGAAGCCTCCGTGGTGTAGTGGTTATGCTACTCGCCTTGTAAACCAGGGATCGCAGGATCGATCCCGGACTTCTCCAGACTTTCGGATGTGTCTTTAAACCGAGGTATCGTCTCCGTATGACCTTAACTGTTGGTGGGACGTAAAATTCAAACACTCACTCACTTAAACTGTCCAGGGTTTAATGAAAAATGTTGCAATACGTTCTCACTTTTTGAGAACAAAATACAATTTCTTTTTTTCTAGGCACGGCCTAACATCACACAACAAAAGTTTGATCCTGAACATGTTGTTTCTATCAGTGCTGGTGTGAAGATGGTACACAGGATCGTTGGCCCCCGCCCATCGGGGCTTAGAGAAATAGATGGGCTGCATGATGCTTCCACGCAGAGCTGAAACCGACCCGCACACGAGTACTGGTAATCTGCTTAGAGGATCTAAGCCTGCCCGGGCAAAGCGGTGCGAGTCGGACCGTCCATGCATAAAAACCCTATTGGTTTCATTGGGCGGCAGGGCTTGAGATGTCATTTCATCTCAGGGTCGGCTAAAAGTCCCACAAAATTGGAAGCAACGTCTCCAAAAGGACCTATACAGTGTTGACGGGGACGTTAAACCTCAAATCAAACAAAACAAAACACAGGATCGTGGCCGGAATGGTAACCATACGTCACGGTTGATTGATTTAACCTTTTAAGCTTAAGTGCATGGTGCCGTAGCGACAGCGTGTTGTAATCATGCAATCGTTTGGTTTCAGAATCAAAGCACCGACAGTGTTGGTGGGATGTAGGTTCGGGTAAAAGTCCTGGGCTGAGATTAAACTGTTTAATTTAACTCTGAAATTCCAACTGAATAGTGAAGATTTTGATAAGAAGCGCATTCTACCGCGTCCGAACTTGGTCTACACTGTTTGCCAAGCTCACCCTATGATTCCAAGAAGACCCTCTTCAGTCTTATGGAATACCCTGATCTCACTGCGGCTATTTACTGCAAGAAAAAGGTTATTCTGAGAAGTCAGGGATAGTAACGTAGACGTTAGCTCTGAATCGCTTTTTTTATTAGTAACTTCGGGTCGAATGCCAAACAATCAACCCAAACATAGCCGGATCGTTTGTCAGTCTTGGGTACATGTGTTATCTGTAAAATCTGCACTTGAATAAAATGTTCGATCTGGCAAACAATGTAGTCTAAGATCAAACGCCACAAAACACGGTGCTGATCTTGTTCTACATTTTGCATCAGTTACTAACATCTGTTTTAAACGGATCAGTCCACAGGTCTACAGTTTAGCCCAAGAATTTTGCTCCGATTGGCAGTGTGCTCTTATCACTACATCTCAGCAGGAAGCTTATTTATTATCAACATAAATTTTCTAACTGCAGACTCCTGACAGCTGGTTTCTGGTAAATGGGAAGAAACTGGTGAAAATTATTTAATTGTTATTTTAATGAAATGAAGCACTCACTACATTAGTCTGTATTGCCCTCCTCAAAAGTGGAAATTGCACAATCAGAAATATGTAAATGATTTTTTTTTTTTTTTTTTTCATTTAATTTTTTTTATATAAATCTTTTTATTGTGTAATGGAGCAGTGGTAATTATCACCAAGTCAGCAGAAAACAAAAGGTAACTGAGGCATATTTTTATCTTATTCTCCTATGGAGCTTATTTAAATTGCCTCACCAAGTCTATTCTTATGAGAACTGTTTGGCTCTCATGTTGCTGCATAAATTTATTAGCCACATGCCATTCTCACCATCAACCAATCAAATTTCTTGATATTTAGTGTATTTAATCCTATTTGCAAACTTAATGATAACCAGTGTAGATCCTGATCAGAGAGAAGCCATCTAATCTGGATCTACACTATTTGCATAGGTACATGTAGGTGTGGTCATGTTCAGTGGGATATGGCAAAATTACCCTTTCAGTTTCATCAAATGCCCACCTTTTCTAGTCAAACCAATATAAATGATCAAATATTACATTATTGATAATTCTCCATGAAAATATTTTGACGGTTTTCATGAGAGAACAAATTCAATTTTGAAGTTTTTGCCTAAAAATAACATTTTTTTTTTTTTTTTTTGTAAAAGAGGACTATAGCAACCAAACGAGATTCAGAAAGTACCCATGGGAAACACTCAACAAGAAACTTTGTTATACGCTTTAGTTTTTAAAAATTGAAACATAAAGGAACAATCTGATCTGGGTCCACACTGTTTGCATTGATTAATGACAACAGACACCAAAGCAGATGGTGATTCAAAAGGGTTAGGGGAGGGGAAGGGAGTGGTGGGGGAGTTGGAATATTTCTTTAGGCGTGTACTTTTCTTCTCAGACGCTAGCTTGTCTCTTTAGCTCACCGGAACATGCCGAAGCTATTGTAATCAGTCAATGTCCGTCGTGCGTCGTGTGTCTTTCAGCGTCAACAATTCGTTTTAAACGCTAACTCCTCCTTAACCCTTAAGCTTGGGCCAGTTTCAATCAAACTTCATAGGAATGTTGCTAAGGTGACCCTCTTCCAAATGACTAAAATGAACAAGATGGCCGTCAGAGCTAAAAATAGAAAAATCTTTAATCTTTAAATATCATTCCAACTTCACAGGAATGTTGCTTAGTTGACCCTCTGACAAAATAGCTAAAACGGTTATGCTCGGATGAACAAAATGGCCTCTAGGGCTAAAGATAGAAACTAGAGGGCCCAGAGGGCCCTATTTCGCTCACCTGAGCTTCATTGTCTCTAGTCGAAGCTGTTTACCAAATATCAAAGATCTGGGCCTTCTGGTTTCAAACAAGAAGCTTTTTAAGGGTTTCCCTGTATAAGCATATGTAAGACAAGTGGGCCTCTGGGTGTGGTCATTTTAGCTCCAGGGCTACAATTTGAACAATATTTGTAGATGAAGCTACATATCAAATATCAAAGGCTTGGGGCTTCTGGTTTCAGCTGAGAATAGTTTTCAACGTAAACTTATCGAGAATTAGAGAGATAATGTTTGTTGGTGCCTGATGCTCTGTCTCTGGTCGGGCTCATCGGAGTCTAACTGTTGGTTTTCTTTTGCTCCAGCATTTCAGTGGTTTCTTGCTGTCGAGTCCTCACCGTTGTCTCACCTCTGTGGTTCTTTGATTTTTGTGTTCACGGAGATGTTGCACTGATGAGTTAGGAGGCCTTCATGCGGACTGAACAAATTATTTGTCTAAATCGCGACGGAAGTAAGGGCGAGGATTGTGGCCACGTAAAACCGATTTAAGCCCCCCAGTGGAAATCTTCCACTGACCGTTCCAAGGCGGCTCTTCTGTGGCGATTTATTTATGTTGTTGTTTGTTACTTACTGTGTGTATCACTTGTGTCTTTTAATTTTGGATGGCCATATGGCCATTTTGTGGGAAAGTAACTGTCCTTATGGCCTTCCTTTGTTTAGGTTTCCATTATGGTCTGGTCGCTTAATGTTTATATTTCTTTCCCTTTGGTGTCTTTTATGGGTGGAGTAAGTTAATTGTATCAATTCCTGATCTTTGTTTTACTTCTACTTTTAAAGATTTTCACCATGTCAGTCTGTGTAAAATGTGGTCCTCTGGGCGGGGCCATTTTTTGGTTCCAGGGCTATATTTGAAAATCTTGGGAGACGTCCACTAGACAAAGCTGTAAACCTAATATCAATGGCCTAGGATTCTGGTTTCAAACAAGCAGACCATGAAAAACATGGATCAAATGGGATGTTTTTTTTTTTATTATTTTTTCGGCTCAAGGGCTACAATTTTAACAATCTTGATAGAGGTCCACTTAAGATGAAGCTACATACCAAATATCAAAGAACATGGCCTTCTGGTTTCAGACAGGATGATTTTTAATGTTAATTGCTATTATTGTCCCTATTTGTTGCCATGACAACCAAAGTTCTGCTTGGATTCCAAATCTTTGAACAACTTTCAGTTAGTACCTCCCAAGGATCATTCTGGTGAAGTTTCGTCCAAATTGGCCAAGTGGTTTAGGAGGAGATGTCAATTATGGACAGACGATGGACGACGGACGGACGGCAGACGGACGCCAGAGGGTGAGCACTTCGGGCTCATATGAGCTAAAAGTCAACACATTGGTTTGCATGTCAACTTCTCCTTAGCCTTTACTAAGCACATCCGCGCGATTATCACTGACTTGTAGGAAATCCAGATATCTTATTTAAAGTAAATAGCAGTATTAATTGCAGTGAGATCAGTGTGTTGTGTAGGAATTGTGCGTTTCGCTTAGCAAACAGTGCAGACCAAGATCAGACACTGCAGATCAGGGTCGACACTGTTTGCTTACAGTATAGGAATTTAAGGGTAAGACGCCGCCAAATGCAGTGTCTGATCTGGGTCTAAAGTTTTAGCTTAAACAGTTTAGCTTAAAAAGTTAAGGGATAAACGAAACCATTCGGGACGTTTATATTTTTTGAGACAATCGACCAACCAGTGCTTTCAGTGCTTTGATTTATTTTGTCTGTAAAACACTGTAAACCAGATTAGGTCTGTGTTTGATATTAAAAAAAAATATCTCAACCAAAATGCATTTGCAAAATTATTTATTATTTCTCGGCCCCCGCCCATCGGGGCTTGAAGAAATAGATGGACTGCATGATGCTTCCACGCAGAGCTGAAACCGACCGCACACAAGTACTGGTAAACTGGTAGAGGATCTAAGCCTGCCCAGGCAAAGAGGTGCGAGTCGGACCGTCCATGCTTATAAACCCTTTTGGTTTCATTGGGCGACAGGGCTTGAGATGTCATTTCATCTCAATGTCGGATAAAAGTCCCACAAAATTGGAAGCAAAGTCTCCAAAATGACCTATACAGTGTTGACGGGGACAATAAACCTTAAATCAAACAAACAAACAATTCATATTTCTTATGATGTAAAATCACACAAATAAAAACAAAGAAATAGGGTTACAACTACACATCAGTTCAGTCCATTTACTAGATTTATCAACATGTGGTTTTGTTATCCCATAAATTAGCTCCAAGAGGGAGATAACATTTCATGCTGAAGGATTTTAATGGGATTCTTGTCAGGGTCATGTTGGGCTCAGAAACACCTCTTTTTTCTAGAAATCTGGTAAAACCTGCCAGACTGTCCAAGCCCTCGTTCATGACCAGCCTGCATTTAGAGACAATCGGCATGAGTGTTGTCAGTGCTTTGATTTATTCACTACCTTGAGTTTCTGGAGTGTACTCTTCCATCACTGAAGTTGGACTCGTCCATTCTGCTAAATATGGCACCTTGAATTATATCACAGGACCTACACTGTTTGCATAGGTATCTGTACCATATTCCAGGGTTGAAAGGGACAACCTTTCTCGCAAAGTCTGATATACACCTAGTTGTAACTGACCTAGACTTGACCTCGAATATCGGAAAAACCCCATTAATATTCTGGTCTGCAGCTGACCGGCTGGTCTTTAAGGATTAAATATTGACAGCACTGTTAGAAAACAGTGTAAAACCTGAGCAGACGTCTGAGCAGACGCCGCATTGATCTGGGTATACAGTCTCGCATGATGCAGCTGATTCATATGAAATGCTGAATCTATTCTCTGTAAGGTAAGATAAAATCGTCAAGTCGTCTGCTTCAAAAGTTTGTAATGCGATTATAGGATGTACAGTTTTGATAACTGCGCCAAACCGGACTACAGTTTGTGCGGACTCATATTTCTTTGGCGGTGAAAGCCGGAAGAAAGTCGTAAGAAAGCCGGAACTACTTTACAACACGCAGGATAGCTAGAAACGACAGATTGAATCTGTCATTAATGATTTAATACCATGTACTAAAATTATCAAAAAAGACCCTTTCCGCAAATGTTTTTGAAATGAAACTTACATTATTAAAAAGAAACCGTTTGCACAGCCTGACTGCCATATTCTCGTTTAGAGAAATTAAGTGTGAAAGGCCTTTAAATCGTGTTAAATTGGCCCCCGCCCATCGGGGCTTGAAGAAATAGATGGGCTGCACGATGCTCCCACGCAGACCTGAAACCGACAGCACACGAGTACTGGTAAACCGCTTAGAGTATCTAAGTCTGCCCAGGCAAAGCGGTGCGAGTCGGACCGTCCATGCTTCTGGTTTCATTGGGCGATAAGTCTTGAGGTGTCATTTCATCTCAATGTCGGGTAAAAGTCCCACAAAAGTGGAAGCAACGTCTCCCACATGACCTATACAGTGTTGCCGGGGACGTTAAACCTCAAACAAACAAATCGTGTTAAAATTTATCATTTTACTATATATTTATTACATTTTGATGTTACTTCTATATTGCCTTAAAAAAGACTTTTTATACTTAAGATAGAAATTTGAGACTTATATCACAACAATGCTGGGAAAATGAGCTTTTCAGAACTGTTTGCACAGGATTGATAACCCTAATAGAAAATAATATATTTAAGATTGAGTAAAGTTTTCCTGTAGCGCTCCATATAAAACTTTGCGCACAACTGGCCACAGGCCATGATGAGATTTTCTCAATATGATGCGTTCATGCAGTCCACAGACATAAGGCTATTGCTAATAATAATAATAATAATAATAATAATAATAATAATAATAATAAAAATAAGAAGAAGAAGAAGAAAACGAAGAAGAGGAGGAAGAGAAATCTATCTATCTATCTATCTATCTATCTATCTATCTATCTATCTATCTATCTATCTATCTATCTATCTATCTATCTATCTATCTATCTATCTATCTATCTATCTATCTATCTATCTATCTATCTATCTATCTATCTATCTATCTATCTATCTCAATTTTCACAAGGTATGAGTTTACCAAAATAGGTACGAGTTGATCAAAGAACAGGTATGAGTTGGCCAAGAACAGGTCAGAATCAGAATCAGAATCAAAACAGGACCTGTGATATGGGAAGTTTTTTGGGCGCCGTTTTACTATTTAATCCGTATTTATAGATATCCATAATTATTTATGGATATCCATAATTCGAATTATGGATATCCATAATTCGATTTATAGATATCCATTATTATTTTATGGATATCCATAATTATTTATGGATATCCAAAATTCGATTTATGGATATCCATAAATCGAACTGAATTAATGATATCCATAAATCGAATAATGGATATCCATTATTCGATTTATTGATATCCATAAATCGAATTATGGATATCCATTATTCGGCTGATTTATAGATATCCATAAATCGAATTATGGATATCCATAAATCGAATTATGGATATCCATAAATCGATTTATGGATATCATTAATTTAGACTGAAATATGGATATCCATAAATCGAATTTTGGATATCCTTAATTCGAATTATGGATATCCATTATTCGGCTGATTTATGGATATCCATAAATCTGATTATGGATATCCATAATTCTCCTCTGCAAATAAACCCAATGAATAATGACTGCTCCCTTTGCAAAAAAAAAAAAAAAAAAAAAAAAAAAAAAAAAACTCGACTGTTCCCGTCAGGTTTCCTATTTAGGTGTGTAATAAAAGCCGGCTTAATGCCCACCATAATTGGAAGCAACGTCTCCAAAATTACCTAAATACGAGTAGTATTGAAGGGGACGTTAAACCTCAAATCAAACAAAACATATCTCTCCCTCACCATAGGCCACCACTAAGCCTACCCTACATTACCTCCACCTCCATCCCGGCTTCCAAATAGACTTGCCATTACCAACAAGGTTATATATTTTTAATATAATGAAAAATACTAAAATTGATCAGACTTTAATTATCAGACTAGTACAGATTGATCATGAAATCTTTTCTACGATCATTCTCTAGCTTCCGCTGATTCAAGAAGGGCAGTTGTCAGTTTCCGGGGAAAGAATGTGCACTGTACTGGCTAACTGCTTACGTATAAGCCTGCACAGGAAAAGTATGGATAGGAAAACTGACCGGCTCAAAATTGACCTAAATTAGTGTTGACTGGGCCGTTAAACTGAAATACAAACAAACAAACAAACATCTCAACCCCTGTCGCCCACTGAATCGCAAGACTTTGTTTGGACAGGCTTAGACCTTCTAAACGGTTTACCAGTACTCTCAGCTCATGCATTCAAATCTATTTCTCCAAGCCCCAATGGGTGGGGGCCAGGAGATATATCTGAATCTGCCTGGCACTCCATACATCTCAAGCAGAGTATTATATGGATATATGTGAAGACTATATATAACGATCATGTGCATTTTTCTTCAGAAACCACCCGCGGATTGCCTGTTTGGATCATTATAATCTTACGTCCGACTTTCAGTGTCCTTAGGTGCCCAGTCCTCATAGAGGGAATCCCAGAGGGACCGGATGCGTTGGCCAGATTTTCCAGATGTGACGGCTGGTTCCGATATTTAACTGCACACATGGCGGGCGTTCAGCGTATGGCATACATTGCTTTGGAGGCTGCACGGCAGAGAGGTCCCTTTGACTGGCCATCATCTTCCAGCGATGATGAAGACCTTGAAGATTTTTAAGATTTTTACAATAAACAATCACGTGTCTTAGGGAGAACTCATTAAACCAAAAGCATTGGCGGTGATTTATGGATATCCATAATTCGAATTATGGTTATCCATAAATCGATCTGAATTATGGATATCCATAAATCGAATTATGGATATCCATAATTCGAATTATGGATAACCATAAATCAGAGGAATAATGGATATCCAGAAATCGAATTATGGATATCCATAAATCGAATTATGGATATCCAGAAATCGATCTGAATTAATGATATCCATTAATCGAATTATGGATATCCATAATTCGATTTATGGATATCCATAATTAGAAATATGGATATCCATTATTCGTCTGATTTATGGATATCCATAAATCGAATTATGGATATCCATAATTCGATTTATGGATATCTATAAATACGGATTAAATAGTAAAACGGCGCCCCATAGAAGTTAGCCCCCAGCTCTAACCAAAGAGGTAAACTTAGCTACACAATCCTCAGCACCTTCAGCTGTCGAAATAATCGAAGATGCTGAGGATTGTGTACGAGTTGACTGAGGTACGAGATGACTTAGGTACGAGTTAACCAGTTAACAGAGGTTCCTCATTAGAACAACCTCTTTGAAGCAGTTGTAACGAGTATCCCAACGTATGTCTTGAAACAGAAATAAGAAATATAATGTATATCCCTGTAAACCCCAGTTTACCATTAAGTGGGGCATAAAAAAGGTTGAAAAAAAAATGCCAGAATCAAAAAGGTGCATAACTGACGTATTCCCACCGCTTTTTTTTTTTTTTTTTTTTTTTCAAATGTTAATCAAGTCCCGAGAATCAAGCGGTCTACAACTCTACTACCCAACAAGTATGGCGAAATATCAACGTCACACCTTAAACACTCTCTGACATAGACATAGGCATAGAAATTTTATTTTTTGTCGATTATATCATAACAGATGACACAAGCCCTTATGGGCTGGTACTTCGACAAAACATCAGTAAATGAACAAAACAATATCACATGCAGACAGGCATATGGTGGGACCTAAAAGTAATTATAGTAGATATCACAGCATGCAGGTTTTGTACATATATTACATTAAGACTTGATCTATACTTATAAGGATACTGTGCAGAAGAAAGCATCAGTTGTGCCACACTCCTCTGCACATCAGGCACAAAAGTGCGTGCAAATCTTGTCATGCGAATGAGCTTTATGTCTGTAAAATTCTGAACATTTTGAGACTTCACACGTGGCGACACGTTAGAAGGTTAGGTGAATGTGAACAGCGATATTAACTCAGCGATGCGCATGCATTATGAATGCATGGTGCATACTTTACCCTTATCCTGTTGTTCACCACAACCCCTATGTTTGCAAACAGTGTACATCCAGGTCAGTTGGCTTCTGAAGAAGCCATCTGATCCGGATCTACACTGTTTGACATGAAGTTTGTGAACTGAATGAAATAATATATCAAGATTTCTGATCTATTTATCTCGTGTTTTCTGTCGCACACCCTCATTGGTAATTTCGGACAGTTGCGCATCAGTGCCTCGTTAAAAGAATAGGTGCAGAATAAAAGCTAAGCAGAATGAAATGAATATAAATGATGGGGTTAAAAGACTTATTCTAACACAGCGCGCCTGTATAGGCAATGGAAAACAACTGTGTTTTATTCTACAACAAATCACGGCTAGGAAGAGCGTGACAAGTGACGTGATTAAAAACTGCCAATTGATGACGTCACTAGTCGATTTCCTTGACGTTAGACGGTGTAACGTCATTTTCGCGCATCGAAAACGTTAGAAAAGGATGTAAATGCATGTGTTTCAGTCGTTAATTTTAGCGGGATTTCTTCTAACAATGGCGAAAAGTTGTGAGATTTTGAAGGAAATAACAACATTATTGCCGATTTTCAGCGTGTTAGAATCGAAATAGATCAGCTCTAGCCAGTGATTTGTTGTGTAATAAATCACAGTTTGTCGGTCAGTCACGCGCTCGTGATTTGTCTACTTTACAACTGACCTCCAAACTGTGATTTATTACGCAACAAATCACAGTTAGAGCTGATCTATTTCTTAAATGAAAGATATGTCAGGATAAAAACATCACTGCAGGGCTCATTGTCTATAATGACTGATGGTGCTGACTGCTCACTTGAAGCTGTTCAAGTCCCCAGTCAGCACAACATCTACTGGCAGTGCATTCCACTGAGCAATGGTGATAGGAAAAATGAGTTTCTATAGTAATCTGCATGTAACCAGCAGAGTGACAGTGTCTAACCCTAGTGTTACACTGTAAGTACTCTGGCACTGATAAGGCCACCAGACCATTTACAATTTTGTAAAACAGACACAAACGCGTAACTGCTAGGCAATGCTCCAATGCACGCTACCCTAGCTTTTCCATAATTGCTGAAACGCTGGAGTATCTGGAATACTCACTCAAGGTCCAACGTGCTGCACGATGCTGCACCATTTCGATTTTATCAATGTTTGACTTTGGGTGAGGATCCAGGAAAATACTGGCATACTCAAGTTAGGGGCGAACAAGACATTTGTAAGTTCACTCTCTTATCTTGGAAGACTTACACTTGATGTATCGCTTGAGGAAGCCAAGGGTACGGTTTGCAGAGGTGATGATAGGATTGACATGAGAGTTCCACGACAAGCCGGCTACAATGTCAACTCATAGATACCGGGCACTGCTGTCGGTTTCAAGCATCTGTCCACGTAGGGTATAGGAGGTGGGTATTGAGACCCTATCCTTGGATACCTGAATAACTTGGCACTTCGATGGGTTGACCCTATGAGACAATTCTTAAAGCCTGCCGGGGTCCTTTTGTAGTGTCAACCCGTCTGTGTGTCTACCATTGATGGTCAAATATACAGCAGTATCGTCAGCAAACAACCTTACTGTGAGTTGATGCTTAACATATACCAGGAATAATATTGGTCCGAGGACAGACCCTTGAGGAGCTCCTGATATCAATGGTATACTGCCAGAACTCTCGCCATCCAGCACCGCTGTCTTTGTCCGACTGCCTAAGAATGTCCGTATACAAGAGAGACCCACTCCCCTAACTCCATAGGAGTACAGCTTGTACAGCAACTGCTCGTGAAAGCTTTGCTGAAGTCTAGCAGGACCAGGTTAGTCTGCCTACCTCTGCTGGTGTTACGCATCGAGACATCCACGTGTCTCAGTGGAGCGCCTCTCCCGGAATCCGTGCTGCAGGTCTTACAACAGGTTGGTTGCATCGAAAACAAGAGCTGTCACTATAGGTGACCAATGCCCCCCGTGTGAGGCAATTTCGGAGTTTTTGCAAAATTTCAAGGGGAGATAATTCGGCCAAAATGACAACATAATGACAACAGAGTTATGGCCCTTGGTCAGAATGTAGCCCTTGTGATGGTAAATAAGTGTGTGAAGTTTCATGCGGCTAGGTCAAATACTTTTGAAGTTATGATCAAGGTTAACGTTTTTGTGACGGACAGACAGACAAACAAACATATAGAGACAGACAGACAGACAGACAGGGCAAATACTATATACCCCACCCCCAATCAAAGATTCTCGGGGGGCATAAAAATTATCAAGTTGGATGCCACTATATGTTCAAGGAGCTTGCACGCTGTACAAGGGTTACAGGGCGGAAATTCGCTGCATCAGACTTGTCTCCTTGCTTTTACAGCGGTGCAATGTTTGCAGACGTCCAGTCTACAGGGACTTCACCTGTTTGAAGGCAAGTTGTATATATAACCTGCAGGATGGGTGCTATCTGCTCACGAAGCTCCTTGAGAATAAGTGGTTTAATTCTGTTCGGTCTGGCTGCCTTGTCAGGGTTAAGGTTTTTAAGAAGTTTCAAAATACCAGGAGATCGCAAGGTCAGACAGTGCATTTGAGTTGTCATAATCTGAAGTGGAAAAAGAAGGACGGCAATTGGCGTGGTCTTTAACTTTTATTTTACATAATTTGGACAAGCTGAGTGGTGATTTGGGAGTAAATACTGACTGTAACTGCCTATTCAAGACATTTGATTGGCTGAAAGCTGGTAATGGGTGTGGCCTAATGAAAATATTCAGTAGAATAATTCAAAACCAGTCTGTACACAATCGTTAGAATACAACCTTCTCTGATTGCATGGGTTTTGTGTCACCTGTCATCCATATAACACACAGCGAAGACTACACGGATGTGCAAGTTAAACCGCGTCTTCGCCGGGTGCAAACACTCCAAGACTAGCTTGGTGCGGCCCATAGAAGCTGCATTATTATCACTACTGACATATGAAAAACAAGTGGGCCCCTGAGAGGGCCATTATTGACCCCAGGGCTATAATGTGCATAATGTTGAGGGAGGTCTAAAAAGGTGAAGCTTCATACCAAATATCAACAAAGGCTATAATTTGAACAATCTTGGCAAAGGTCCACTAGACGAAGCTAGACACCAAGTATCAATGACCTGGGCCTTGCGGTTTCAGAGAAGAATTTTTTAAAGATATTCCCTACATAAGCATATGTAAATCTAAATGGCCCCGGGGCGGGGGCATTTTTGGCCTCAGGGCTATACTTTAAACAATCTTGATAGAGGTCCACTAGATGAAGCTTCACACCAAATATCAAAGACCTGGGCCTTGCTGTTTCAGAGAAGAAGATTTTCAAAGATTATCTCTATATTACGTCAAACCAAAGGGCCCCAGGGCGGAGGCATTTGTTGCCCGAGGGCTATAATTTGAACAATCTTGGTAGAGGTCCATTAGATGAAGCTCCATACCAAATATCAAAGACATGGGCCTTGCAGTTTCAGAGAAGAAGATTTTTAAAGATTTCCCTATATAAGTCTATGTTAAACCAAACGGTCACGGGGCGGGGACATTTTTGGCCAACCTTGATAGAGGTCCTCTAGATGAAATTTCACACCAAATATCAAAGACTTAGGCCTTGTGGTTTCACAGAAGAAGATTTTCAAAGATGTTCCCTATAAAAGTCTATGTAAAACCAAAGGGCCCCGAGGCGGAGGCATTTTTGGTCTCAGGGCTATAATTTGAACAATCTTGGTAGAGGTCCACTAGATAAAACTTCATACCAAATTTCAAAGACCTAGGCCTTATGGTTTCAGAGAAGAAGATTTTTCAAGATTTTCCCTATATAAGTCTACATGGAGCATTACCTTTTGAGAACGAATATCGTATTTTGCGTTTTCTAGCGATGACTCAATATTCATGAACACCGGAGAGGTGTTTCCTGCTGACTACCTCCATGCGGTTGTTCTTTTGCAGTCTCTGCATGCTGGGTATATTTTTCTTCAGCAGATGTCATTTTGAAACATTTTTCTTATTTTTCCTGGAAAACAAGATTTTACATTTCGGAATTTGACATCTCATGCAAAATGAGGCCAAATCCTGTTTTCTGGGAATAATAAGGAAATACCAATAATTTGTCGTCTGCTGTGTTAGCCAAAAAACGCGGTGAAGTATTATTGTTGCGTGTGTTGTTTTGTTCTTGTGTGTTCCTTTATATCACCCAGTTGTTCTCACCTTTCGATTGCTTGGCAGTGAGACAGCAAGCTTGGTTGTCGATCCTTTTACAATGAACAGCTTTGCTTCGCTGTTCGGTTGCATGGCGGTGGGTCGGACATCAAATCCTGTTACAGCTCCACCCCGAGTCTTTCTAAGAGGGATTTAGCTCGAACTTTCATGTCCATAATTCCACCCTCCGTGATCTTATGGTGGTTTTCTTCTGTTCTGACGTCAGATTGTTGTCTAGTAATTCAAATCATCTTTCCCATGTATGTTTCGGTCATTACTCGCCACTGAGCTAGGAAACCTCCATGCGGGTCAGTTTGTTATTATTATTTATCATATGACGTCGCGTCTGAGAATGTAATAACGTCATGTTATAAACTAGATAATCCACTAGTGGATAAAATATGCAAATTAGTTAGCTACGCCCCTTAACGTTACATGTACGACGTCCTTAACGACGTCGCGTTTACTAATGGCGGAATATTGGCATTTTTGTAAAACAGTCATGAATAAAATGTGTTTAAAATGTCATGTGATAAATAGAATCTTCCATTCGTGTTCATTCTGCCGATTCGTGTTCTTCAAATGCGCGGGCCTTCTTACATAAAGTTACATCGTAGTTAACTCTACATATGATCTTTGCTTGCCTGAGCATTTGCTCACCGCCTATGCAAGCAGTTACCTTTTTTCATGAGCTGGCTCAAAATCAAGTTGTAGTCAGATTGCCATATGCATGTATATAGAAATGCTTAAAAAGGCGCTTCCAAGTGCTGCGCTGTACTACCACTATTCACAAGGAGCATTACCTTTTGAGAATGAATATCGTATTTTTCGTTTTCTAGCGATGACTCAATATTCATGAACACCGGAGAGGTGTTTCCTGCTGACTACCTACATGCGGTTGTTCCTGTTTTCTTGAAAAAATAAGAACAAATACCAATAATTTGTCGTTTGCTGCCTTAGCCAAGAAGGCGGTAAAGTTTTGTTGTTGCGTGTGTTGTTTTGTTCTTCTGTGTGCCTTCATATCACCCAGTTGTTCTCATCTTTCGATTGCTTGGCAGAGAGACAGCAAGCTAGGTTGTCGATCCTTTTACAATGAACAGCTTTGCTTCGCTGTTTGGTTGCATGGTGGTGGGTCGGACTTCGGATTCTGTCACCTCTCCATCCTGAGTCTATCTAAGAGTGGTTTAGCTCGATCCTTTATGCCCTGAATCGGCCCTCCGAGATCTTATGTTTGTTGTATTCTGTTCTGACGCCAGACTGTTGTCGAGTAATACAATTCATCTTTACTTTGTATGTTTCGGTCATGACTCGCTGCTAAAATTCCTCCAAGCGGGTCAGTTTGTTACTGTTATTTATCATATGACGTTGGGTCTGAGAATGTAATAACGCCATGTAATAAATTTGATAATCCACTAGTGGATTAAATATGCAAATTAGTTAGATACGCCTCTTAACGGTACATGTACGACGTCCTTAACGACGTCGCGTTTACTAATGGCGGAATATTGGCATTTTTTTTTTGTAAAGCAATCATGAATAAAATGCGTTTTAAATGTCATATGATAAATAGAATCTTGCATTCGTGGTCATTTGGTTCAGAAAATTAAATTTGTCGTATATCTTTCTTTCCAGAAGTTTCAACAGAAATCCCTGATATATTTTTTTCAGGTTCCGCCCTGTTGATGGTTTTCTGGGAAAAAGGCCATTTCGAGCTGCTTGATTAAAAGATGGATCCATAAAAGTAAACCATGCCTAAAAATCGGTTTAAGCTCGCCTGCACGAAGTACAAGAAGAGCTATTGTTGACACCCCGGTCGTCCGCGTTTGCGCTACCGTTCCCGTCACACTGCGTCAGAGTTTTTCAAATGCTTATATCTCAGCAGTCATTCGTCACAGAGCAATCATATTTGGAACTTGGGTACCTGGGAGTTTTCGTGGAGATTGATCATGAAATCTTTTCTACGGTCATTCTCTCCCTTCTGCTGATTCAAGAAGGGCAGTTGTCAGTTTCTGGCGAAAGAATGTGCACTGTACTGATTAACCGCTTACGTATAAGCCTGACCAGGAAAAGAGTGCATAGGTAAACTGACCGGCTCAAAAATGACCTAAAATAGTGTTGACTGTGTCGTTAAACTCCAAAACAAACAAACAAACAAAGGCACCTGGGAGGGCCTTCTGAGATTCCAAGATAATAAACCCCTGGGTTCATGCACCGGGGTGTGGCCAGGAGTCAAAATCTAGGATGCATGTTTTTCAAATGCTTATCTCGACAATCACTCCTCACAGAGCTTTCATATTTACAACGGGTACCTGGGAGGGTCTTCTGAGATCCCAAAGGAACATGCCCCTGGGTTCATACCTTTGTGTGTGTGTGTGTGTGTGGGGGGGGGGGGTTGTCAAAATCTTGGACACCGTTGTAATATGTTATACATGTAGTTCTAACAAATTGACCTGAGACTGGTGAACTCTATTAACATAATTTCACACCCGACTGAATGCATATACATATCTTCGTCGTTTTCCGAAGATGGCAATATTGTTATACAATAATAGAGGTCGGTAAATGGGCGGCTATTCACGTGATGCCGTAAATTCACGAGAGGTTTACGAAAGCCAACGTATTAGGCGATAGCAATGACTAAATTATTCCTTGCATAAAGGTCAGTCTCATGTCAAATTGTTCGCACAATATATGCATTTCCATTATGTTAGTAAGTTATAGACACACAGGGTTAAACATCGGTCAACTATGTGGCATTGGTTCACGTGTAAAAGGGTGAAAGTCATGGTGAGTACATTTTATGGTCCAATGATTTTACCTTATATCTTGAAGAGTATTTGTTGGAGAAATGTCATACCTCGGATATAAGTTCCATGTGACCCGATGATTGACCTCAAAATATATCTGGGTCAGTGTGACCTATATTTCATGGTTCCGTGATTTTGCCTTATATCTTCAATACTATTTGATGGAGGATTATCAGTTCCATGTGACCTATTTGATGGAGAATTGTCAAACTTGGAATATAAGTTCCATGTGACCTTTGACATAAAATATATCCACGTCAGTGTGACCTATATTTTATAGTTCAATGAATGTGCCTTACATCTCAAAAACTATCAGATGCAGAAATGTCGTCCCTGGATTAATAGTTCCACGATACCTATTGATTAACCTCAAAATATATCTTGTCAGTGTGACCTATATTTCATGGTTCAGTGATTTTGCCTTATATCTTAAATTCTATTTGATGGAGAATTGTCATACCTGGATTATAAGTTCCATGTCACTGATGATTGACCTCAAAATATATCTATGTCATTGTGACCTATATTTCATGGTTCAATGATTTTGCCTTATATCTTGAATTCTATTTGTTGTAGAAATGTCTTACATCGGGGCTTGAAGAAATAGATGGGCCTTATGATGCTTCCATGCAGAGCTGATTCCGATCGAACACGAGTACAGGCAAACCGCTTAGAGGATCTAAGCCTGTCCAGGCAAAGCAAAACGAGTCGGACCGTCCATGTTATAAGCCCTATTGGTTTCATTGGGCGGCAAGGTTTGTGATGTCCTTTGATCTCAATGTCGGGTAAAAGTCCCTAAATATTGGAAGCAACGTCTCCAAAATGACTCAAATAGTGTTGACGGGACGTTAAACCTCAAATCAATCAATCAAAAACCTGGATTCATGTGACCTGATGATTAACATCAAACTATACCTAGACCTATATTTCATGGTTGTGTTTTTTCCTTATATCTTGAATACTATTTAATGTAGAAATGTCATACCTGAATAATTAGTTCCATGTGACCTGATGATTAACTTCAAAATATATCTAAGTCAGTGTGACCTATATTTCATGGTTCAATGATTTTGCCTTAAAACACTAAGATTTTTTGATGGAAAAATGTCATAACTGGGTTATTACTTCCATGCAACCAGGTGATTTACCTCAAAATATATCTAGGTCAGTGTGACCTAAATTTCATGGTTTAGTGATTTTGCCTTATATCTTGTATACTATTTGGTGGAGAAACTTCATACCTGGATTATCAATTCCATGTGGCCCGATGACTGACACATAAATATATAAAGGTCAGTGTGACCTATATTTCATGGTTCAGTGATTGTGCCATATGTTTTGAATACTTTTTCATGGAGAAGCTTCATACCCGAATTATGAGTTCCATGTGACCATATGACTTAATATATATATATATAGGTCAATGTGACATATTTTCGTGTTTTTTTTGCCTTATAACTTATAACATGGACACTATTTCATGTAGAAACGTCATACTTGGAATATATGTTCCACGTGACCTGATGATTGGCCTCAAAATATATCTAGGTCATGTTAATGGACATTCAATACTTGTGACCTTGGAACAAGGTCACTGAATGACTTTGTCCTATGACATTCACAGAAGTTCATATAAGACCAACTTTCATTTCATCAACCACAATTGTTCTGGATAAATACACTGTTTTACCCATTTCCCATTCAAATGCTTAAGTTACACAATTTTACCTTGCCGACAAATGGGTCAAGGCAAACTAAGGGTAATCACTTATATATGTTTGTAGGGTTCAAGTCCCTTTTATTGTCTTCCAAGATCCATAATCATCTGAGATATGGTTGTGTGGAAGATTTTTAAAGGGTTTTCAACATACATGTATGTGAATAGGGACCATCTTGGTCATGTGACTAGGACCAATGATACATACTTTTGTTCCAGTGATGCATATACATGTATGTTCTAAACAAAATTTGGCTTTGACTTCAGATGGTCCAGCGGTTTCAGAGAGCAAAACAGAAGTGAAAGCAATTATCAGGAATCGATACAATCAACCCACAGCTCCAATCAGAGACACCAAAGTGAAAGAAAAACAAACATGAAATAACTAGACCCCAACGGAAACATCATAAGTGGAAATCCAAACGGACAGTTACAAAATATATGCTATACACACCCTCAAAGACAAACCATAAACAAATAAACCGCTCAAAGCAGAACCGCCTTGGAACGGTCAGTGAAACGAATTCCATTGGAGGGGTGTCTTTAAACGATTTTACGCGGCCCTTACTTACGTCGCGGTTTAGACAAATAATCTACTCAGTCCGCATGAAGGCATGCTAACTCATCAGTGCAACACCTCCGAGAACACAAAAATTAAACAACCACAGAGATGAAACAACGGTGAGAACTCTGCAGCAAGAAACCACTGAAATGCTGGGACAAAAGGAAACCAACATTTAGACTCCGATGGGCCCGACCAGAGACATAGCATCAGGCACCAAAACTATAAAACTAGGAAGTCAGCATTGGCGGCTGAAAAATTATCAACTACATATAGCCAAACTTCAATGGGGACCGTGGAAATTTCTTCGAGATCGTTTTAATAATAGATCCACAAGGCAATATGTGATAATTAAGGGATGACTACAAAAGAAAAGTATGTTGTGTGTACCAATTAGAATCGCCGCATCGAGGCAATTCTAACTAGAGAAAGTGTCCAATGGGGCACGTATACCCCGACCAGTGCCATCCCCTTTTAGTGGAAATGAAAATTTGTTTGTATCATTGAACATTTCCATATAAACTTTCCATTTAGCCCACTGAGAATAACTATTGCATTTCAACAAATATAGTATAATTTATCATATCCAAAGATGAAACTGCTTGTCTTTGCTGGATAATAAAATTTCAAAGTTTGTTGCAATTTGGAACAATTTTACCTGGTCGCTGTAGTTTCTAAGATCACAAGGACCAATATATAAGCTGACAAATCTGACAAGGGTCACAGCATAAAGAAAGAACAAACTAACTAATAATGAACAAATGGAAAGACAAAAACTATAACCTTTGATATACTTTGTATGCAAGGAGTATAGTGAAACAGTTATCAAATCCTGTACCATATACTATTATGCTATTTATTCATGTGAATTTATTCTAATAAATATTGTTTAAATCAAAACAATTAACACAAAACTTGGACCTTATCAAAATGTGTAAGTCATAATTATTGACCCCTGGCCCGACCCAGGGGCTTGACCCAGGAGCTTAGATATTCCACAATGAAGTTAATACTATAGCTATATTCTGTACCAAATATGAAGAGAATCTAACATGAGGTTAGAGAGATATAAGCAATCAAAAAGGTTTAACACAAAACATTGACGTAAATGTTGATGAACGGACTGACGGGTGGAGAGCCCACCCAGGGGCTTGACCCGCAAGCTTAGATATTCCATATGAAAGGTAATGCTATAGAGATATCCTTTACCAAATATGAAGAGAATCTAACATGTGGTTACAGAGATATGAGCAATCAAAAAGGTTTAACGCAAAACTTTGACGTAAAGGTTGACGAACGGCGGGAAAGACGGAAGTACGAACGAACGAACGCACTAACGAACGAACGAATGAACCAACGAACGGACGGAAAGACGAAAACTATATACCCCCTGACATACTTCGTATGTCGGCGGTATAATCAGTACATACAACATACACATTTATGGAAAAATAAGAAAACCCTCCCTAAATTATTTCTTAGCTAAATATGTGTTTTCTGGAACCCAGACAAGTTTTAATGAGTTCGAATTAGTCATGGTAAACGAGCCAATGACGTTTAACTGTATTTGCAGAGGAAGAGCTTATTAGAGAGAAGCAACCGATTCTCTATTACCCTCATACACAGCTGTTTGTGGTGATTCGTATCTGATTGGTCAAAAGGCAAATACTTCTCAAGGGCCATTTATGTCAAATGCTGAAACAACAGAGTGTTTCATTAGCCAGTAATCTTAATGAAAACATTGAAGTTTACAGCATAGCCAGTGAATCAGTCAATAATCTATGTATTTCAAATGTGTAAATGAACAGTTTCTTTAAAAGTGCTTTAGTCCTATGAATTACACCCGTGGACACAAAAGCGTTCAAACTCCTATGAAATAACTTTCAATGAATCTCTTGGCATCAAGTTAGTTTGACAAGCAAATGCCATTCATCAAAGGAGTTTAAAACTAGATCAAACAATTGATTGGTCTCATTTTGGAAAACACTTTCTGATTGACATTTGAGATGTATTTTGATTGGACAGTGCAGGAGTCAGCAATGAAATGTACACCACCTTGTGTTTTGAATTTATTTCTGTCTGACAGTTGACTGATATGATGTCAGGATATATTGAATGATGTTTCAAGTCAGAATGACATGAAGCTCATCAAAGTTTGAACGCTTTTGTGTCCACAGGTGTATATGGTCAATTCTTCAGATTTATGTGTGTTTTTTTTTTCAAGTAATGATTCATAATTTTTAATGAATGCACTGGTAATAATTTTTATCTAACAAGAATTCAGCTTGAAGTAAACACTATTAATGGTATAGATAAGCTGGGTATTTGATAATAATTAAAGGATAATTTTCTTCAGTTCTCAATACTTGGGTATTCATTAGAATTACCCCAAAGAGGATATTCTAAAGAGTATATTAAAACTTTTTATGGAGAAATACGAACAATTATCCCTTTCACCAAATACTCAACCTTTCTGGTAGTGAAAAAAAGGAAAGTGTTCCCGAAAATGACAATGTTCAAGATAAGGCCGGTAGCACTGAAAACTATTTTTTTAGTTCATTTGCATAATGTTGTTTTTCATTCCTTAAGTTATTTGGTTTTATGTGTCAAGTAATTTAAACTTTTTCTTTGATTCTGAAGGTATCCCTTACTAACAAAGAATGTGTAAATTCCAGAAAGCATCTCAATTTCAAATGTTGCCGCACATTAACAGATATGACTTCTGACATTCCAGTCAGTCCGCAATGTTTTGATAACTATAGATAAGGTCTGAAGTAAACAGCTGAGTGCAGTTTTGTTTGATTTGAGGTTTAACGTCCCCGTCAACACTTTAAAGGTCATTTTGGAGACGTTGCTTCCAATTTTGTGGGACTTTTACCCGACTTTTAGATGGAATGACATCTAAAGCCCTGCCGCCCAATGAAACCAATAGGGTTTATAAGTATGGACGGGCCGACTCGCACCGCTTTGCCAGGGCAGGCTTTGATCCTCTAAGTGGTTTACCAGTAATCGTGTGCGGGTCGGTTTCAGCTCTGCATGATGCAGCCCATATATTTCTTCAAGCCCTGATGGGCGGGGGCCGCTGAGTGTAGAGTAGATAGCTTTGGTCTTATGTGCTACTTGGCAGAGACCATTACTGAAACAAAGGCGGAGGTCAGAGGACTGGCTTGAGGTTAGTAAAATTCTGCCCTGGATAAAGATTACTATAATCATTTTCTTCTTATGCATTGCAAAAAGACTGGGAAAAACAGCCAGACAGCTTGGCAACTTTTCAGAGTTCGTTTTCAGAGTTCGTAATCAAAGTTTGTCCCTAATTACATCAGAACTTCAATAATACACGTTCTACTGCCTTTTATATATGACAAAAGACAGAACAAGTGTAGATTGTAGGTCACTTGGTTTGCTTAACCTTCCTGCAATGCATAGCAGTTTATTAAAACAAATGTAGTGAGCACTCAGTATGGCAAGAAAACTGAGTACTCACACACACAGAGGTTGTAGTAAATTTTCCAGATCCTCTTTGCTCCCCAACACTGCCCTCTGTAGAAATTACTTTTTTAGATTAACTGGATAGTCACAATCATACTACCAAGGGACTAGAAAATCAGTAAGACCAGAACACTGAAGAAGCTGTGACTTTTATAGTCTCCACACTGACTCTTTAATCCGAATTCCATATATTATATGTTACAGAATTTCTGTTTCTAAGAGGAATCGCTACACCTTCAAGGCAACCAACCTGTCAAAAATATTATTGTCTCTTTTGCAATTTGGGTACTCTTGAAGGGAAGAGGAGCCAATTATTTGCTTTACGAGTAGCCCCTTTTTTCGTAAGTTTTAATTTATGAGAAAACAAATAGTTAAAGAAGTTTTCTCCCCCGGAAAAATGGTAGAAAATATATGCCATTTTATTTAGTGAAACGTGGAATTCATCATGGCATTTATTAGCTCACCTGAGCCGAAGGCTCATGTGAGGTATTAGTATACCACGAGCCGGCGTCCGTCGTCCGTCGTCCACACTTTCAACGAAGTATATCTCTGGAACCAGTGGGCCGGCCTTGATCAAATTTCATATGAACCATCATCAGGTAGGGGGGAAGGCTGTATTAGGTTTTCGTGCAGATCGGATGAGAACTCTGGTTGCCACAGCAACAAAGAGCTCCCATAGGCTTAACATAGGAAAAAGCTTGTCATCACTCTAGCTCCGTCAATTTTTTTCTGATCGACTTCATTCTTGCAGATAACGAGGACAGGCATGAAATCTCGATCAAGTTCGATTTTGGGCTGAATCGGATTATTCACTCAGGAGTTACGTGCCCTTGAGCGTTGAAAAAATTGCCTATTGACTTAACATGGGGAGAATGTTGTCATCACCGTAGCTGCTTCAATTATTTTCAGATTGGCTTTATTCTTGCAGATAACCAGCACAGCCATGAAATCTCGGTCAAGTTCGATAACTGGCAGAATCGGATCATTCACTTAGGAGTTACCTGCCCTTGTGCGTTTTTGCATTAGGGTTAGTGGGAATTTCAAAAATGTATATCTTAAAGACTACTTGGCCAACTTTGATCAAATTTCATGTGTCGCATTATTGGGCAAGTGGAAAGGCTTCATTAGGTTTTCAGGCAGATCTGAGTGGAACTCTGGTTGCCATGGCAACATCTAGCTCCCAAAGACTTCACATAGGAAAAAGCTTGTCATCACTCTAGCTCCGTCAATTTTTTTCTGATCGACTTCATTCTTGCAGATAACCAGTACAGGCATAAAATCTCGGTCAAGTTCGATTTTGGACCGAATCAGATAATTCACTCAAGAGTTACGTCCCCTTGAGCGCCCGAAAAATTGCCTATCGACTTAACATGGGGAAAATGTTGTCATCACTGTAGCTGCTTGAATTTTGTTCGGATTGGCTTCATTCTTACAGATAACCAGCACAGCCATGAAATCTCGGTCAAGTTCGATAATTGGCAGAATCGGATCATACACTTAGGAGTTACCTGTCCTTGTGCATTTTTGCATAAGGGTTAATGTGAATTTCAAAAATGTATATCTTGAAGACTACTTGGCCGACTTTGATCAAATTTCATGTGTAACATTATTGGGCAAGTGGAAAGACTGCATAAGGTTTTCATGCAGATCTGAGTGGAACTCTGGTTACCATGGCAACATATAGCTCCCATAGACTTAACATAGGAAAAAGCTTGTCATCACTCTAGCTCCGTCAATTTTTTTCTGATCAACTTCATTCTTGCAGATAATAAGGACAGGCATAAAATCTCGGTCAAGTTCGATTTTGGACCGAATCAGATAATTCACTCAGGAGTTACTTGCCCTTGAGCGACTAAAAAATTTCCTATAGACGTAACATGGGGAGAATGTTGTCATCACCATAACGGCTTAAGTTAATTGTATCAATTCCTGATCTTTGTTTTACTTCTACTTTTCAATTTTTTTTGGATTGGCTTTATTCTTGCAGATTACCAGGACAGGCTTGAAATTTCAGTCAACTTCGATAACTTGAAGAATTGGATCATTCACTTAGGAGTTACCTGTACCTGACTCTTTTTCATTTGGGTCAATGGAAATTTCAGAGATGTATATCTCCAATACTACTTGGACGATCTTGATCAAATTTAATATGTAGCACCATTGAGCTGGGGTAGTGACTGCATAAGGCCTGTAGGTAGATGGGATTGGAACTCTTGTTGCCATGGTAACATAAAGCACCTATAGATTTTACATTAGGAAAACTTTATCATTCTACATGTAGTTGCTTCAAGTTTTTTCAGATCAGCTTTAATCTTGCAGATATCCAGGACTGGCATAGGTCAAGTTTGATTTTGAGCAGAATTGGATTATTTGCTTGAGAGTTATGTGCCCTTGAGCATTTTAAAATTCGATATAAAATTTGTAACAAGGTATCCCTAAAGATGATAACAAGGTGTCCATAGGTATACTTTCTGATGGACCTTTGATAAACTCATGTCTGCTCTGCAAGATGAAATCTGTTTGAGATATTTGCATGCAAGTTCACATAAATGCTAAACTGGACCTGACATCTTCTGATGATGTTCATGTCAGAGTTTCTACAGTAATGTAAAGCATCATTAGACCTTGTGCATGTTGGATATACTGTATAACGTTTATATTTAGCGGTGGTTTTATTTTAGCGCTATTAGCGGTCAAAGGAAAAAACGCTAAAATAAACAACCGCCAATTAAGATAAAAAAAAAGTGTAAGAAAATACAACAAACCAAATATTTTTATCATATTTTATAATGACCAAAATGAAAAAGGTGAAGCAGTTTTATATCAATCAAATGTCAATCAAACTGATTATTATTGTCGCTCACACACAAAGGGCAATCGCTCACTTGCACTCACTTGCTTCAATGATGCATTTTATTGGAGAACAATTCAATGAACACGCTTTGAAATCACCGTGTTTGACTTGCGAATCACTGTGTAGAAGTTGAACACATCGGACATGCATGGCAATGCTAGAAATCACTTTTTATGCATTTGTGTTTGCGCGAATTTTTATTTCCTGAAATTGGAAATCCGCTAAAACTGAAAACCGCTAAAAGGTCCTTAGATGAAAACCGTGAAAATTTGCATCCGCTAAATTTAAACGTTATACAGTATGAGTGGGTAGGCTCATATAGTCAACGAAAACATTGGAATATCATAAAATGTTGTACACTTGAACCTCTTCATAACACGGTTTTGGATACAACACGGCTGAGTAATGGACCCCAACTGGCTATAAAAGACAATTTTCCTATTTAATCTATACATTTTACTCTCAATATAACACTGTTTGGATAACTAACACAGAAATTGCCTTGGACCGCAACAATAGTGTTATAAAAAGGTTTTGGTGTATTTACTTAAAAGCAGGACAGTATTTTTATGCATCTTGTCTATGTTCAGACCATTCAATGGAAGATGCAAGCAGTAAAGGTGTATCATGTGTGAAAACAAGAGTTCTTGACACCGTAAACATACTGGATGCTTCAGTGGTTTTCGATGCTGAAAATATTGACAGCCATACAAGGGAGTTGTTAGAACCTTCAAACCAGAGAGTACAAAATTCACACAAAGAGAGTAGCGGCTCTTAAGAGATAGCAGAATTCAGAATGTGCACTTTCACTTGTAAATACATTCACATGTAAAATGGAGCGTTGAAATATTCTTATTCATACCTACAAAGATTCTCCAAAGTCAGAAGAGGAAATCTACAAAGTAACAACAGAACTTGGCAAATTAAATGGGGAGGAAAAAAAGTATTCCTGTATCGTTTAAACCATCCTCAAACATCATGTGAATTGGTTAGATTTAACTTCAAAACGGATACATGTATTAAGAAGAAGCACACTTGAAAGCAGATTATAAGAATCCATCATGAGTGCTTATGTAGGATAGGGAAATGTTTCCCAAGGGGTCGGAATTTCAACCAGGAACAAGGCTATGCTGAGTCCCTGGTTGAAATTCCGACTCCGAGGGTAAGATTTCCTTATCCTACATAAACTGGCTCATGATGGATTATTTTTATGCCCCCGCCTGCCTTGGCTGGCTGGGAGGCGACGTTACACGCAACATTGTGCTAATTTAATAATGTCATCAAAGCCCATTGACGTCGTAAACGATTTAATGGCACAATTAAGTTATGTTAAGCTGTTTAGAAAGGGTTTCGATGATCAAAAAGTGCTCATTTTAAGGAATGGCCCACTGTTCATGTGCTTATAGAAGAAAGCTGCCATGTGATCATAGAAGAAAGATGTTTCTTCTATAAGCTGAACACCTATCTTCTATGGATGAAAATGGAAGAAAATGACATGCTGCACAGGGTGCCCTTTTGGTTTTAGAAAAGTCAACGGGATTTTGTTTTTCTTCACAGTCCGGGAAAAGTCAGGTAATTTTGTGAAATGATCAGAGAAATTAAAAAAAAATTAAAAGATTCAGGGAATGGTCAGGAAATTTTGCAACCATCACAAAGTTATTGTAATGTTTTGCAAGTTTTCCAGACTTCTTTAGCACATCTGCTGTTTGATTTTTGGTGGTTTATTAATTCTTTTAAATTTATTAAAGATTGTAAAGATTCTACAAGTTTATAATATAAGGATTCTCATCTTCAGTCCAGAAAAAAAATTGAAAAATTGTTCTCAAGTTTAAAGCTAATAAATCGGAAAAGATGGTTGTAAGGGGAGAAGGTTTTTAGTCATTGTTAAATGGTCAAGGAAATATTAATTTTGATCAGTGAAAAGTCTGGGAGTAGTCAGTGAATTATATCTGCCTGCAGATTTGTGTATTAAAACTACTGCTAACTTAGAGATTTTGCGCCCTGATAATTAATCCATAATACTAAAACACGCCGGTAAGTTTCTAATTACTTTGGCCATACAATTCTGCAGCCAGGTCAGTTCAGTTATGCAACAAGTAAAAAATTGCTCCATGTTGGAGCAAAGGAGGAAGCGCTGCGAAAAAAAAACTTTTGTTTTAAACCTTAAATTTCATTAAATGTTTCATAAAATTTTTTGCATGTCTTTAAAGGGTTGGACCTTTGTTTGTATTGGAGTTTAACGGCCCAATGAACACTATTTAGGTCAATATTGAGCCGATCAGTTTACCTATGGCAAGCTTTTATAAGCGGCTAACCAGTACAGTGCATATTCTTCCGCCAGAAACTGACAACTGCCCTTCTTGAATCAGGGGAAGGGAAAGAATGAAACATTGCGAACAGGTCATAAAGAGCATTTCGCCGCGAATAAGCAACCGAATACTTCAGAAATTTTGAATGACTTCCGAATTATCTATGTGAGGTCTGTCTATCACCAGTCAATGACACATTACCTGATTGGTCGTCATTATCCCCTCGCAACAAAGTTGCGGTGGATATATAGCATCTCTGCCGTGCGTCCGTGTGCGGGTGTGGGTGTTTGTCCGTGTGTCCGGAACCTTTTGAACAGGATTGAAGTCAAAGGCATCAGCGAAGAAGCATCAAACCTTCCAGAAGTGTTCCACATGGATACAGGATAAATCCTATTGATTTCAAGGTCAAGGGTCAAATGTCAAGCTCACAATGGACTTGACATTAAAGACATTGGGAATAGGATAAAAGACAAAGCTATCATCACAGAAGCACCAAACCTTCCACAAATGTTTTCCGTGGAGAGATGATGAAAACTATAAATTTTCAAGGTCTAGGGTCAAATGTCAAGGCCACCATAGACTTAACATTAAAAACCTTGTGAACAGGATAGACGACAAAGCTATCATCATAGAAGCATCAAACCTTCCATAAATGGTTCCCATGGAGAGAGGATCAACCTTTTTGAAATTCAAGGTCACTGGTTAAATGTCAAAATCACAATGGACTTGACAAGAACCTTGTGAACAGGATAGAAGACAAAGCTATCATCATAGATGCATCAAACCTTCCGAATATGTTCCCCATGGAGAAAGGATGAGCCGTATTGATTTTCAAGGTCAAGGTTCGAATGTCAAGGTCACAATAGACTTGACATTAAAAAACTTGTGAATAGGATAGAAATATAATCATAGAACCATGAAACCTTCCTCAAATGTTCCCCATGGATAGAGAATGAATCCTATTGATTTTCAAGGTCAAGGGTCAGATGTCAAGGTCACAATGGACTTGACATTTCAAACCTTGTGAACAAGATAGAAGATAAAACTATTTTACAGAAGCATCAAACCTTCCACAATTGTCCCCATGGAGAGAGGATGAACACTATTCATTTCAAGGTCAAAGGTGACTTGACATTAAAAATCTTGTGAACAAAGCTATTATCATAGGAGCACCAAACATTCCGGAAATGTTCTCCATGGAAAGAGGATAAAGTCTTTTGATTTTCAAGGTCAAGGGTTAAAGTTCACGGTCACAGTCGACCTTGTGAACAGGATAGAAGACAAAACAATAGTCATGGAAACAGCATACCTTCCTCGAATGTCCCCCATGGAGAGATGATGAATCCTATTGATTTTCAAGGTCAAGGGCCAAGGTCACAATAGACGAAATTAAAGCATTGTGAAAATGATAGAAGACAATTATCATCATAGAAGCATCAAACCTTCCACAAATGTTCCCGATGGAGAGAAAATGAACCCTATATGGATTTGAACTTAAAAACCTTGCGAACAGGACAGAAGACAAAAGCTATCATAGAAGCACCAAACCTTCCATAAATGTTTCCCATGGAGAGAGAATGAACCCAACTGATTTTCAAGGTCAAGGGTCAAAGGTGAAGATCACAATGGACTTCACATCAAAATCCTTGTTAAGAGGATAGAAGACAAAGCATTCATCACAGAAGCATCAAACCTTCCACAAATGTTCCCATGGAGAGGGTGAACCCTTTTGATTTTCAGGGTCAAAGGTCAAGGTTACAATGGACATAACATTAAAAACATCGGGAACAGGATAGAAGACAAAACAATCATCTTTGAATCATCCAACCTTCCATAAATGTTGCCCATGGAGAGAGGATGAACCCTATTGATGTTCAAGGTCAAGGATCAGATGTCATGGTCACAATGAACATGACATTAAAAACCTTGTGGATAGGATAGAAGACAAAGCTAGCATCACAGAAGCATCAAAAGTAATATTTTAATGCTTAATAGGTCTAATATATGTTGTATGCAGATGCGAGGGATTGCCTTGTTTCTTTTTTAGCTTACCTGTCACGTAGTTCCGAGGTGAGCTTTTGTGATCACTTTTCGTCCGTCGTGCGTCCGTAAACAATTTCTTTAAACGATATCTCCTTCTAAACCACTGATTGGATTTTGACCAAACTTCACGGTGGTCCCCTTTCAAAGTTGTTCAAATGGTTCCGGTCCGCAGCACATCAAGGTCAGAGGAGACAAAAATAGATTTTTTAATGAAAACTTAAAAAATCTTCTCCTCTGAAACCGCAAAGCACAGGTCTTCGATATTTGGCGTGTATCTTCATCTTGTGAACCTCTACCAAGATTGTTCAAATTATAGCCCTGGGGCCAAAAATTCCCCAGCTCTGGGGCCCTTTGGTTTTACATAGACTTATATAAGGAACACCTTTAAAAATCTTCTTGTCTGAAACCAGAAGGCTCAGGTGTTTGATATTTGCTATGAAGCTTCGTCTTATGGACCTCTATCAAGATTGTTCAAATTATAGCACTGGGGCCAAAAATGCCCCCACCCCGAGGCCTCTATCAAGATTGTTCAAATTATAGCACTGGGGCCAAAAATGACCCCACCCCGAGGCCCTTTGATTTTACATGGATTTTACATTTTATAGGGAAAACCAATAAAAATCTCCTTGTCTGAAACCAGAAGGTTGAGGTGTTTGATATTCGGTATGAAGCTTTGTCTTGTAGACCTATCTACGTGTATCTATCTATCTACTGATACTGCGTCGGTCACATTTGACCATTACCGCAGGTGTATATAACATACACTCAAGGTTTTGCAGGAAGAAAGCCTACACAGTACTCATGCAATTACGGTAGGGATCTTTACCCTGCATAGGGTATGGTTCTCCCTGCACAGGGGGCTCCAGTTAACGTCCAGATCCGAAGGACGGTGCACTTTATGACATTCATAAACCTCTATCAAGATTGTTCAAATTATAGCCCTATGGCCCAAAATGCCCCCATCCCGTGGTCCTTTGGTTTGACATATATAGGAAAAATCTTTAAAGAAAAATCTTCTTCCCTGAACCTGCAAGGCCCAGGCCTTTGATATTTGGTGTGCAACTTCATGTATAGTGGACCTCTGCCAAGATTGTTCAAATTAAAGCCCTGATGCCAAAAATGTTCCCGCTCCGGGGCCCTTGGTCTTATGGTCTAACATAGACATACATTGTTTTTTTGTTGTTTTTTTGGCTTTGGTTTTATGGTCCTTTAAGATTATTTCACTCATATCGAGCCAATCGTTAATCAGAGGTGGGCAATAACCGGAGTACCCGGAGAAAAACCACCTGAACTTCCGTTGCAGAACTTGGCGTCTCACATGTGACCCGAGCGAGGCTGGAACCCGCAGCGGTGAGAGACCTAATGATTAAGAGTCAGGGCTCTTAATCACGAGGCCACGGAGGACCAGACATACAATGGAAAAACCTTTAAAAATCTTCTTGTCTGAAACCAGCAGGTGTTTGATATTTGGAATGAAGCTTTGTCTTGTGGACCTCTATCAAGAGTATTTAAACTATAGCCATGGGGCCAAAAATGCCCCCGCTCCGGGACCCTTTGGTTTTACATATAGACGTGCATGGGGAACACCTTTAAAACCTTCTTGTCTGAAAACAGATAGCTGAGGTGTTTGATATTTTGTATGAAGCTTCGTCTTGTGGACCTCTATCAAGAATGTTCAAATTATAGCCCTGGGGCCAAAAAATGCCCCGCCACGGGGCCCACTGGTTTTACATGGACTTATACAGGAAACATCTTAAACATTATTCTGTCCTGAAACCGCAAGGCCCGGGTCTTTGATATTTGGTGTGTAGCTTCATCTAGTGGATTTCTACCAAGATTGTTCAAATTATAGCCCTTGCGCCAGAAACGCCCCCGCCCCGGGGCCCTAGTGGATTTCTACCAAGATTGTTCAAATTACCTCCCTTTCGCCAGAAATGTCCCCACCCCAGGGCCCTTTAGTTTTACATTGACGTATATAGGAAAAATCTTTAAAATATCTTCTTCTCTGAAACCGCAATACCCAGGTCTTTGATATTTGGTGTGAAATGTTCTATCAAAGGGTTATCCTTTGGAAGCAAGGAATACACCACAGAAGTGAAAAATATGGAGTGTACATGTTTTCTGGGCCAGACTAGCTAGTTTCGGCCAATTAGGCCTCATCAGTGACCCTCAGATATTTTCAAAATTCCACAATGGTATCAATGATCCCAAAGAACAAGAAAATATTATCTACACTATGATGTAGGGCAGGGAGACGTTTTACCGCCGCCACACATTCCCACACACCAGCTGTAGTGAAGTTAAATGTTCTATAAAAGGGTTATCCTTTGGAAGCAAGGAATACACCACAGAAGTGAAAAATATGAAGTGTACATGTTTTCTGGGCCAGACTAGCTAGTTTCGGCCAATAAGGCCTCAGCAGTGACCCTCAGATATTTTCAAAATTCCACAATGGAATCAGTGAAGCCTCATCTAGTGGATCTTTATCACGATTGTTCATATATTAGAGCCCTGGGGCCAAAAAGGGCCCTTTGGTTTTACATTGACTTATATGGGGAAAAATCTTCAAAAATGTTCTTGTATGATACCAAAAGGCTCTGATGTTTAATATTTGGAATGAAGCTTCGTCTTGCAGACCTCTATCAAGATTGTTCAAATTATAGCCCTGGGGCCAAAAATGCCCCCGCCCCGGGGCCCTTTGGTTTTACATTGACTTATATAGGAAAAATCATAAAAACTCTTCTCTGAAACCACAAGGCCCAGGTCTTTGATAATTGGTGTGAAGATTCAACTAGAAGACCTCTACCAAGATTATTCAAATTATAGCCATTGGGTCAAAATGGCCCGTCCCGGGACCAACTGGTTTCCGGGGATAGATGTAGAGGCAGTTTTAACGGGCATGTACAATCTATCTTTAACCAGAAATAAGAAAAAAATAATATGTACCACCATTAACCCAGTTTTACTATAAAAAGTGGGGTTTAAGGGGGTCAAAATTATATAGGCGTGTTTTTCGGAAATCCAGGTAGCAGTCATTTACAAAAAAAAACAAAAAAACTTTATTTGTGCCACTGTGAGTTCAGGGTGTTGCCTACATGTTAGAGAATTATCTGTAGAATATTGACTGAATCATGTGTTGGGTATTGCAAACAGTGTAGACCCATATCAGAACGCGGTGTCTGATCAGGGTCTACATTGTTTGCTTAAGGTATAACTATCTAACCCATTTTGTCCCGTAAACCCCTAAAGGGGTACCTTGGCAAACAGTGCAGGCCCAGATCAGACGCCGCGATCAGGGCCTACACAGCAAAACGTTCAGCCTTTTCCCAATAAATTTTGAAGAAAACACAACTCGTCACCCCTAAATTTTGAAATGGACTCCAGCTATATATAAGCAGGAAGATTCCATTTGGTACAAAAAGGGTTAAGGGTTGAACGAAACAGTTCTACACTCAGAGATACTCGACCTATCAGAACTGCCAGTGCTTTAATTTATTTGCCCTTTAACCCCTGAGATTCCGGAATGGACTGTACCATCACTGACTTTGGGCACGTCCATTCTACTCAATATGGTATCTAGCTTTAAAGCGTTATCAGGATCTACATGGTTTGCATAAGTATATGTGCAGGTGTTCAGGGTTGAAAGGGTTAACCTTTGCTGTAGTAACAGGCTTAATTATTACGCAGTAATCAATAATTGGAATCGAAAGGGATAGTTCTAAACCGTAGATTGTACCATTCTTTGTTGGAACACTGTCATCTATTTCAAACACACATAGACATACCCTCATCTATTTCAAACACTGAATTTTAATTTTGGGACAATTCAACAACGAAATATCAGAAGTATATTCAAGACTGTACTGACAGAAAATGAAACAGTAATCAAAAACCGAATACCCTTTCGACGATTAAAACGAAAAACATAGTTCGTTATTAAAAGTCCAGAATGTATCAAAAATAGAATGCGAATTGCTAAACTTCAGATTACAAATGTATAATTAAATGTAGTCGCAAATTAAAATTGTTAAAAGTGTGTTTTAATTGTATCTATAATCCGAACTTCTGTAACTGACAATTCGCTTACATCAATGAAAAGTCAAGTTTCATGAATACATAGTCCGTGTCTCAAACTCATTACAAATGGCGCTGCGTTGGTACGCAGCACAATTAATTAGATAATGCTGAGATGTCTTCTTATTAGAAAACAACTCCTACCATAAAAGTCCTAAAATTTTGGACACCCCAAAGATGTGCTGTAATTATTCTAAAATTCGAGCAGAGTAATTTCATGCTTCAAAAGTGTGTCCTAAATGTGCAGATGGAATGGCAAACAGTGAAGACCCTGATCAGACTGCTCCTCTAGGAGCAGTGTGATCTAGGTCCGCACTGTTTGCATATGCCTGTCTGTCCGAAAACATAGGATCAATACGGTACATTATACAAAATATTCCCGCTCAAACACCTTGAAAAAAATTGCTGAAAAATGATAACTTCCATATGAAAAATTCTGATTATGCCCCCAACTTCGGAGAAGTTGAGGGGGCATATTGGTTTGGCCTTGTCAGTCTGTCCGTCTTTCTGTTACGCTTTTCTTGCAGACGCGATAACTTAAGAACCCTTTGACCGATGGAGTTGATATTTGGTATACAGTACCCTGACCATGTGACGATGCACTGATTAACTTTTGGGCGTGTCACATCGAATACTTACAGAGTTATGGCCCTTTTTTACAAATTTGACATAGTCAAAATGACCCCCTGTATCTTGGAAACCAATAAGCCTAGGACCCTGAAACTTTATATGCACATTCTATATGAAAAATAAGCTGACCCATATTTTTTCGTTTTTTGATTAATCCATTAATAACAGATTTATTCCCCTTTTCAACTTGTATAAGGGCGGGGCATATGATAAAATTTTGCGGACGCGATAACTGAAGAACCCTTTGACCGATGGAGTTGATATTTGGTATACAGTACCCTGACCATGTGATGATGCGCTGATTAACTTTTGGGTGTGTCACATCGAATACTTCCAGAGTTATGCCCTTTTTTGACAAATTTGACATAGTCAAAATGACCCCCTGTATCTTGGAAACCAATAAGCCTAGGACCCTGAAACTTTATATGCACATTCTATATGAAAAATAAGCAGACCCATATTTTTTCGTTTTTCGATTAATCCATTAATAACAGAATTATACCCCTTTTCAACTTGTATAAGGCATATGATAAAATTTTGCGGACGGGATAACTGAGGAACCCTTTGACCGATGGAGTTGATATTTGGTATACAGCACCCTGACCATGTGACGATGCGCTGATTGACTTTTTGGTGTGTCACATCGAATACTTACAGAGTTATGCCCCTTTTTGACAAATTTGACATAGTCAAAATGACCCCCTGTATCTTGGAAACCAATAAGCCTAGGACCCTGGAACTTTATATGAACATTCTATATGAAAAATAAGCAGACCCATATTTTTTCGTTTTTCGATTAATCCATTAATAACAGAATTATTCCTCTTTTCAACTTGTATAAGGGCGGGGCCTATGATAAAATTTTGCGGATGCGATAACTTAAGAACCTTTGACCGATGGAGTTGATATTTGGTATACAGTACCCTGACCATGTGAAGATGCGCTGATTAACTTTTGGGTGTGTCACACCGAATACTTACAGAGTTATGCCCCTTTTTGACAAATTTGACATAGTCAAAATGACCCCCTGTATCTTGGAAACCAATAAGCCTAGGACCCTGAAACTTTATATGCACATTCTATATGAAAAATAAGCAGGGCAAGGGGAAAGGCTGCATTAGGTTTTGGAGCTAGTCTGGTTCATTTGTTCCTTCATTACTATAAAAGCTAGAAGCATCAAATTTGGTATTCAATAGAATAATGATGACTTATTTTGTGTAAGAGACATTGGGCTTTCTCAGCTTATTTGTTCATCTGTTCTTTCATTCTTCTTTCTCTCCATTTTGACCAATGTTAAATTTTCGTCAAAGATTTCTCAGGAACTATAGAAGCTAGAAGTCTCAAACTTGGAATCCAATGCAATAATGATGACTTATATCCTGTAAGGGTCAATGGGCTGGATTCTATTAGCAGATTTAGTAGTCAAGTCTGTGAATTGTTAAAACTTAAGTTCCTCAGGTGAGCGGTTTAGGCTCATTGCGCCTCTTGTTATGTAATATGATTATCTATTTTCTGCACATTTTTCATATTGTTCTGTCATTTCTTTAGCACTTCCCTGTTCCTAACTTCCTTTAATGAACAGTCTGGCAGCCCCCACATTATATAGTAAAATGTGGTTCATAGGAGTAAACATTAATTTCTTACTGTTGCTCAAAAACTGTCAGAACCATCCAGACGAATTATAACTTATAACAAGAAACCATGATCTATCTTTAGAACCAAAATAAGTGAAATACAGGTAATACAAATTTTCATCTGGAAAATGCCCTTTCACATGGCCCTAATAGTTTTAGGTCATACGGGTATATTTTCCTAAATAGTTGGTAGCGGCAAATGTGAGATTAAATACAAGGATCAAAACAGAAGTGAAGGCAATGATCAGGAACCGATACAATTAACCCAAAGCTCCCATCAGAGACGGGAAAGAAACACAAACATGAAACAACTAGACCCTAATGGAAATATCAATAGTGGAAAGCCAAAAGGACAGTTACTTTCCCACAAAATGGCCAATTGGCTATCCAAAACAAAATAATACAAGCGATACACACACTCAATGACAACTCATAAAAAAAACGAGACAGAGGAAGTGCTTTGGAATGGTCAGTGAAACGAATTCCACTGGGGGGCTTAAATTGATTTGACGTGATCACAATCCTCGCCCTAACTTCTGTCGCGGTTTAGACAAATAATTTGTTCGGTCCACATGAAGGCCTCCTAACACAAAAATAAACAACCACAGAGATGAAACAACGGTGAGGACTCGACAGCAAGAAAATGCTGGAGCAGAGTCTGATTCCCAGTCAGTTAACCTGGTCACTCAGTTTCTCGACAGGTTTACCACGACAGAACCAAGGGCAAGGATTATGACCATGTTAAATTGATTTAAACCCCAGTTAAAATCTTTTACTGACCGTTCCAAGGCGGTTCTTCTTTCATGGTTATTTTTGTCATAGTTTGTCTTCGCATGTATGTATTGCTCATTTTGGATAGCCGTTTGCCATTTTGTGGGAAAAGTAACTGTCGTTTTGGCTTTCCGCTTAGTTTAAACTAGTGTATTTTAGCTCCATTGCGATGAAAGCATCAAGCTTTTTTTAATCACTCATTCCGGATGTTATTATGCACGCGGAAGAGAGGGAGTGAGTTTTACACCACTGTTACCCATTTATCCCTAAGTTGAGTGGGCCTAGGGCATGACGTGTCTTGCCCAAAGACACACCTCTCCTCTGGTGGCCTGATTCGAACCCACAACCTCTCAATCATGTCAAACTCGCTAACCACTGAGCTACCAAGCTTTCCGCTTATGTTTTCATTAGGGTTTAGTTATTTCATGTTCATCTTTGTTTCTCTTTGGTGTCTCTTATGGGAGGTGTTGTGTAGTTGTATCGATTCCTGATCATTCCCATCACTTCTAATTTAGCTCTCTCAAGGGGTTGTCCAAAACTTAGGCCACACACATTCTGTGGAAAAGTGAGGATTGCTGCAGGTAACCAGTGCTTCAGCTGAAGTGCACGACCCGCCGGATGCTTTTAGCTTTATGAGTGTTACCATATATGGGTAAGGCGGCCATTTTGGTCATGTGACCTGGACATAAAACGGTTCCCCCAATAAATGCGCCTTATCGTAAGGAGCAAAACTAGAATTTATTTTTCTACAAAAACACAGATGTCTCCCCCGTTTTTGACCTCTAAGTATAACCTTGACATTGGAGGTATTGAGCCGGGTCTTGTGTGCAACACATCATCTAATGAAGATAAACATTTCTGCAAAGTAACTTTAAAAATGTTCAAAAAATTTCAAAGGCAATAACTCTTGAAAGAGGCATAATCCGGATGAGAAAAAAAAATACGCGTCAGCTTATTTTCCATTAGGAATGCATATATAAAATTTCAAAACCATAGCATACACAGTTCTAAAGTTATGCTATGCATCCCTTTTAGCATTCATTACAATGGACACAAATTACCAAAATGACAAAGGGCCATAACTCAAAGTATTTTTCGGAATTTTGTCAAAAGTTAATCAGTTCATATACTCATCACTATCAATATACTCAACAACTTTCAAGGCTCTAGCTCCAATAGTGTTTGAGAAATTTTGCTGACAAGATTTTATTGAAAAAACTTCAAAGGGCATTAACTCTTGAAAGGGGCATAATCCGGACGAGAAAAAAATACGAGTTAGCTAATTTTCCATGAGGAATCCATATATGAAATTTCAAAACCCTAGCATACACGGTTCTAAAGTTATGCTATGCATCACTTTTAGCATACATTACAATGGGCACAAATTACCAAAATGACAAAGGGCCATAACTCACAAAGTATTTTTCAGAATTTTGTCAAAAGTTAAACAGTTCATCTACTCATCACCACCAATATATTCACCAATTTTCAAGGCTCTAGCTCCAATAGTTTTTGAGATATCTTGCTGACAAGATTTTATTAAAAAAATTTCAAAGGGCAATAACTCTTGAAAGGGGCATAATCTGGACGAGAAAAATAATATGCGTCAGCTAATTTTCCATGAGAAATCCATATATGAAATTTCAAAACCCTAGCATACACTGTTCTAAAGTTATGCTATGCATCACTTTTAGCATACATTACAATGGGCACAAATTACCAAAATGACAAAGGGCCGTAACTCACAAAGCATTTTTTCGGAATTTTGTCAAAAGTTAATCAGTTCATCAACTCATCACCACCAATATATTCACCAACTTTCAAGGCTCTAGCTCCAATAGTTTTTGAGATATCTTGCTGACAAGATTTTATTAAAAAAATTTCAAAGAGCAATAACTCTTGAAGGGGGCATAATCCGGACGAGAAAAAAAATACACGTCACCTAATTTTCCATGAGGAATCCATATATGAAATTTCAAAACCCTAGCATACACGGTTCTTTAGTTATGCTATGCATCAAAAGCGTAACGGACAGACGAACGGACAAACGAACCAGAACCAATATGCCCCTCCAACTTTTTCAAAGTTGGAGGCATAAAAAGGCCCCTTTTTGTTCTTTGACCTCATAGTACGACCTTGACATTTGAGGTACCAACTTGGGTCATGCACGCAACACATCGTCTTATGGTGGTTAACATTTCTGCCAAGTAATTTCAAAATCCATCTAAAAATAAGAAAGTTATTGACAGAACACAAAAAAGGCCCCTTTTTTGACCTTTAACCTCTATGTATGACCTTGACCTTTCAGGTACCAAACTGGGTCATGCGTGCAACACATCATCTCATGGTTTTTAACATTTCTGCCAAGCAATTTCAAAATCCATCTAAAAATAAGAAAGTTATTGACCAAACACGAAAAAAAGGCCCCTTTTTTGACTTTTGACCTCTATGTATGACCTTGACACTTGAGGTATCAAACTGAATCATGCATGCAACACATCGCCTCATGATAGTTAACATTTTTGCCAAGTAACTTCAAATTCTATCTAAAAATAAGCAAGTTATTGACAAAACCAGAAAAAAGGCCCCTTTTTTACCTTTGACCTCTAAGTATGACCTTGACCTTTGAGATACCAACCTGGGTCATGCACGTAACACATCGTCTTATATTGGTTAACATTTCTGCCAAGTGATTTCACAATCCATCTCAAAATAAGAAAGTTATTGACAAAACACGAAAAAAAGGCCCCTTTTTTGACATTTGACCTCTAAGTATGACCTTGACCTTCGAGGTACTCACCTGCCTGATGCACACCACACATCGTCTCACGGTTGTTAATATTTCTGCCAAGTAATTTTAAAATCCATCTCAAAATAAGAAAGTTATTGACAAAACACGAAAAAAAGGCCCCTTTTTTCACCTTTGACCTCTAAGTATGACCTTGACCTTCGAGGTACTCACCTGCCTGATGCACACCACACATCGTCTCATGGTGGTTAATATTTCTGCCATGTAATTTTAAAATTCATCTCAAAATAAGAAAGTTATTGACCAAATACGAAAAAAGGCCACTTTTTTGACCTTTGACCTCTAAGTATGACCTTGAGCTTTGAGGTACCGACCTGATTCATGCGCACCACACATCGTCTTATGGTTGTTAATATTTCTGCCAAGTAATTTTAAAATCCATCTGAAAATAAGAAAGTTATTGACCGGACACGATTTGCCCATACATATATACATACCAACAAACTTCCAAGGGAGATAATTCAAAAAGTATAAATGCGAGAGTTATAGTTCTTGCGCACTGCACGTCGTCTAATGCTGATTTATATTTATACTAAGTTTCGTGACGATAGCTCCAACGGTTTTCAAGTTATAGAGCGGACACGAATGTGTGACAGACAGACGGACAGACAGACAGACGGACAGACAGACAGACGGACAGACAGACAGACGCCCGGGGGAAAAACAATATGTCTCTCCGAAAAAAATTTTTTCGGGGGAGACATAAATATATCTTATACTTTAGTACTGTATTCTGAATCGTTTGCAGGATAAAATCCAACACAAAAGCATATGTGTCAAAGTTTGACCTAGGCACAAAGAAGGTCAAGGTCAACCCAGGGTCACCATTTTAGCAATTTATGATGGGCCTACGTTCCAGATGCTATTTATCAAGTTTCGTGGAAATCTGCACAATGGTTCTGGAGAAGACTATTTTTGAAGGGTTTTACCAAATATTGCTTGGCGGCCATTTTGGTCATGTGACCTGGACTCCATGAGGAAATTTTGGTTTCCCCCATCCCGTAGAGGCTCCATATGAAATTTGACTTTAATCGGCCCAACGATTTCCGAGGAGAAGCAGTTCGAAAATTTTCACATTTTTCGCCTCGGCGAGGCTGTACTAAATGGAATGTAATATTTCGCAAGTTCATTGATAAGATCTCATTGATATTTATCAGTATGCCAAAAATTGTTTAAATATTCCAAGCGGTTAAGTCACTATCACCAATTTTCACAAACGGGTTACGTACGGACAGATAGACAGACCATATATGGCTTGGCGGCCATTTTGGTCATGTGTCCTTGACCCCATGAGCAATTTTTGGTTTCCCCCATCCCATAGAGGCTCCATATGAAATTTGATTTCAATCGGCCCAACGGTTTCCGAGGAGAAGCAGTTCGAAAATTTTCACATTTTTCGCCTCGGCGAAGCTATACTAAATGGAATGTAATATTTCGCAAGTTCATTGGTTAGATATCATTGATATCTATCAGTATGCCAAAAATTGTTTAAATATTCCAAGCGGTTAAGTCACTATCACCAATTTTCACAAACGGGTTACGGACGGACAGACAGACAAACCATATATGGCTTGGCGGCCATTTTGGTCATGTGACCTTGACCCCATGAGCAAATTTTGGTTTCCCCCATCCCATAGAGGCTCCATATGAAATTTGACTTCAATCGGCCCAACGGTTTCCGAGGAGAAGCAGTTCAAAAATGTTCGAAAATTTTCACATTTTTCGCCTCGGCGAGGCTATACTAAATGGAATGTAATATTTCGTAAGTTCATTGGTTAGATCTCATTGATATCTATCAGTATGCCAAAAATTGTTTAAATATTCCAAGCGGTTAAGTCACTATCACCAATTTTCACAAACGGGTTACGGACGGACCCAAAGAAGGTCAAGGTCAACCCAGGGTCACCATTTTAGCAATTTATGATAGGCCTACATCCCAGATGCTATTTATCAAGTTTCGTGGAAATCTGCCCAGTGGTTCTGGAGAAGACTATTTTTAAAGGGTTTTTACCATATATGGCTTGGCGGCCATTTTGGTCATGTGACCTGGACCCCATGAGCAAATTTTGGTTTCCCTATCCCATAGAGGCTCCATATGAAATTTGACTTCAATCGGCCCAACGGTTTCCGAGGAGAAGCAGTTCGAAAATTTTCACATTTTTCGCCTCGGCGAGGCTGTACTAAATGGAATGTAATATTTCGCAAGTTCATTGGTTAGATCTCATTGATATCTATCAGTATGCCAAAAATTGTTTAAATATTCCAAGCGGTTAAGTCACTATCACCAATTTTCACTTACGGGTTACGGACGGACAGACAGACAAACCATATATGGCTTGGCGGCCATTTTGGTCATGTGACCTTGACCCCATGAGCAAATTTTGGTTTCCCCCATCCCATAGAGGCTCCATACGAAATTTGACTTCAATCGGCCCAACGGTTTCCGAGGAGAAGCAGTTCAAAAATGTTCGAAAATTTTCACATTTTTCGCCTCGGCGAGGCTATACTAAATGGAATGTAATATTTCGTAAGTTCATTGGTTAGATCTCATTGATATCTATCAGTATGCCAAAAATTGTTTAAATATTCCAAGCGGTTAAGTCACTATCAACAATTTTCACAAACGGGTAACGGACGGACAGACAGAATGACAGACTGACAGACTGACAGAATGACAGAATGACACGGTGATTTTAGGGCACTCTTAGAAAAAACCGACTTCAGTCGGTTGCTTTTTCTGCGGGTCGTGCAATATTTACGGATAAATCTCCAGAAAAGTAATGTGTCTGGTGGCTTGAAATGATCTTAACGGTGTCAACAAAACCATAACGTCCCATACGAAACAAAAAATCTATTAGCATTTCTGTAAATTATGTCTCATATGATTTTCCAGGAACATCTTTATGTAGAACATTTTGCCTAATAAGTATATTCAAATGGTTCAAATGTCGCTGCTCTCTCTCCTGATAAAGTTGGTCAAGCTATACTCAATGACACACTGTAAACTCTTTATAACACTACTGATGGGGTTCGAAACAAAATCCATGTAAGTTGAATTACTGTATTATATCGAAAAAAATGTATAGATTATACAATCCACTACATACATTTTTGGGGTCCATATCTAAACCAAATTATATCTAATATCCTCTACGAAAGGGATATCGTTTGGAAGCAAGGAATATACCAAAAAACTGAAAATTATGAAGTGTACAAGTTTTATAATGAGCCGTGTTATAAAGATGTTCTGGTGTATCTTCCCCTGATATAAACAGTTCTGCATCTCTTAACACGCTGTGCTATCGAATCTCAACATGCAGTGTCTGACTGGCTTCCTCCTCTATTTGTTTGTGAATCACATTAACCTCTTCTTGTGAAAAGGCTTTTTCCATATGTCGGTAAACCAGTCTATAACAATGGCTGGTTTTCTGTTTCTTGGGGTGATAAAAATTGTCTATAAGATCAACTTGCTCTACTACATCTCCTCCTACACTTCTTACTAGGTCATAAAAGTCATTTTCACTGTAGGAATCCGGGAGCCAAAAGGATATATCACACTTGCACTGGGGATGACTGCTGATTGGCTGAAAATAAACAAAATGCCCAATATTCATAGAATTCCAAAGAAAAAAGCATGCAACAGAAAAATAGTGGCACACCTGAATAAAATATTTAAAACAAGAAAAAGGAATATAAAAACAAGTTAGCAAAACTTGGTTTGTTTGTTTGTTTGATTTGAGGTTTAACGTCCCCGTCGACACTATTTAGGTAATTTGGAGCCATTGCTTCCAATTTTATGCGACTTTTACCCGACTTTGAGATGAAATGACATCTCAATCCCTGCCGCCCAATGAAACCAATAGGGTTTAAAAGCATGGCAATTCTGCTCGCAGCAATTTTCCTGGGCAGGCTTAGACGTTCTAAGCGGATTACCAGTACTCATGTGCGGCCGGTATCATCTCTGCGTAGGGCAACGTGCAGCCCAATCTATTTCTCAAAGCATCGATGGGCAGGGCGGAGCAAGCTTGGTAAAAAGACCTCAAAAGTTTACACTTACATCCCAGTTACAGCTACAGTTATATCAGGACAATCAGTTAACCAAACCACACTTTGCTTACGCAGACATTACCTTGTCATGGGTTCGATAGCGCAGTCTAATTCGCATTTGACTGGTGAATAGGAGGTTGTGGGATTGACACGGAGACTGCTCATGAAATGTTTTCTGCTCTCACCCCCACCCCAACAATTCATTTAATTCAAGAAGGGCAGTCCTGACAAAAGAATGTGCACTCTCTGCTGGTTAACAGCTTTATATGAGTGAGAGAGTGTTTACGTTTTATGTCCGTCATACGGAGACGGGACCTCAGTTTAAAGACTCATCCGAAAGCCTGGAGAAGCCCGGGATAGATCCTGCGACCCCTGGTTTACAAGGCGAGTAGCGTAACCACTCAGCCACAGAGGCTTCTAACACCTTTATGTATAAGCCTGTCCAGGTAAAGGGTGATTAGGTAAACTAACCGGCTATATATGACCTAAACAGTGTTGACTGGACTGTTAACCTCCAACTTAATAAACTTAAACCTACCAAGTGCTAAACCAGTAAGATTTTGTTTTGTTTGTTTGATTTGAGGTTTAACGTCCCCGTCAACACTGTAAAGGTCATTTTGGAGACGTTGCTCCCAATTTTGTTGGACTTTTACCCGACATTGAGATGAAATGATATTTCAAGCCCTGTCGCCCAATGAAACCAATAGGGTTTATTAGCATGGACGTCCGCCTCGCACCGGAGTACCTGGACAGGCTTAGATCCTCTAAGCGGTTTACCAGTACTAGTGTGCGGGGTGGATTCAGCTCTGCGTGGAAGCATCATGCGGCCCATATATTTCTTCAAGCCCCAGAAGAGATGAAAGAGAAGGGATAGGAGGGAAAGCGGAAAATGAACAAAAGTGAAGAAACAGAAGAAACAAAAGCTTTCCCTCTCTTCCCTTACCTGTTGCAAGGACAGCAAACCTTGTCCAACTGTATGCTAATTTACAAGTTGGACGCCCCGGTGACGTAAGATACACGACACCTTCTCCTCACCCAACCACCCCCCCAGGTAGCTGTTGTCATGTTCAGCAGGATAAGGGTTAGGCATAACTTGTCCCAGTCCAAAATAGCTCTCATTTGAACTCCTGCATTGTGTTCTCTGAAGTGTTTTTCTTTTTATGGCTACAACCATGATAAAATCCACAATGCAGGCAAGCTGGCAATACCGTAATGATCCTAAGTATTAGGACATATAGGTCTTAGCAAACTGTGCAGACCCAGATCAGACTGCAGTCCGATCAGAGTCTACAGTGTTTGCCATGCTGTCTGCATCGTTTGGACTCCTTGCTGGATCATGAAAGAAATTTGTTAAAATTAAAGGAGAATTAAGTCCTCAAGGTATCCAAAGTTTTAGGATTTTTATGGTACCCAGGATTTTGTGGCTTACCTTGTACTTTATTTTGGTATGGGGATCATCAACTTTGAACTGTGAAAGGAACCCAGAGTCAGTACTCCAGAACAACCTTATATCTGGTATATCATAGAGCTTCATTGCCAACCTCTCCAAGCCAAGACCAAACGCCCAGCCAACCTTTTCCCCTGCTCCAGCTGTAACCAATAATAGTCACAAATAAACCTCTTTATAACATGTTCATTATATAGAGGATCTAACATGAGTGCTAATGTATTATTGAATTTATTAAACGAGTTGAGGGAAAAGGATAAAATGCGAGGCTTTGCCGAGCATTTTATCCCTTTTCCTCAACGAGTTTAATAAATTCAATAATACATGAGCACAAATGCAAGATTCTATTTATCATATGACATTTAAAATGTATTTTATTCACGATTGTTTAGAAAAGATTTAAATATTCCACCATTAGTAAATGCGACGTCATTAAGGACATCGTACATGTAACGTTACGGGACGTATCTAGCTAATTTGCATGTTTAATCCACAAGTGGATAATCGAAAATATTACATGGCGTTATTACACTATCAGACGCGACCCCATATGATAAAACACGTTTAGTGATATAACATGGTTTAAAGATGGATCCCAAAAAGTATGAAAATTATATAGACAATACAAAAAAATGACCATAAAATTAATAATAATTTAGCTTTTAAGCTATACATTATTGTTTTAGTATAATATGGTTGTTTAAAACAGTTTCTGCTTTGGACCCAAAAACAGGGTTATGAAGAGGTTGTGGTAAATATCTTAGCAATATATAGTCTCTAAAGAACCTTGCTGTATTCAATTCGGATGATATTAATCAAATCAGTATAATAATTTCTATCTTTTGCAAGCCTTGGCAACCAAAAGGTTAAATCTATCAAACAAGCTTTAATTAAAAAAACTTTTCAAATAAATCTGTTCCCTTTTATGGATCCAAATATAAGGTTAACAACAGTAATCTAACACTCAGTCAACTTTGGTGTTCTGAACCAATATGATGTTTAAAATATATGCACACCCTTGGTTTTGTAATTTTGATTTGAGGTTTAACGTCTGCGTCAACACTGTAGGAGCGGAACTCTATAAGCATATGATTTCGTTCTTATTGTTATGCATAAGAATTTATTTTTCTGATTCCCACTTGCACCCCACTGTGACCTAATAGTGCTATAAATATCTTGTTAATCTTCTTATAGAAGATTCTAGAAAACTGAGTCACAGATTAATTTTATTTTTGTAAACAACATGTTTACAAGGAAAAGTACTTTAGAACCTTCCAGAAAGTTCAGGTTTGCATTATTTTTAGAAAATTACCTCATCTTATTCCACAGCCCTCTGGAATGTTCTAGAGAAATCTTAGGGTCTATAAAAGAGCTTGATTTTTCTCATTGAGTCAGACTTTGGAGTTTGATGTTTGGGCATTTAAGAAAAGTTATTTCTAAATTCTGTGTTTGATTGTTAAAGGATATTACTTTTCATTTTGGACTGTGAATTCTGTGGGATCAAGGAAAATAGATTCATTCAGGATATTTCATAACAGAGCTAAGTACATTTAATTTTCTTACTTCTACAGGTTTAAGTTAACTTGTAAATAAATTTTGTTAAATTTTTCCAAAAGGCTTGTTTGCTTTTTTCTTTCTGCTACGCCTGGCTCGTAACAGAAATTGGGGGCTCGTCCGGGATAAAACCATTTGAGCATTTTAAAACCGACATTTCATGTGACGGCAGGTAATTGTCATTTCTTATCAAATAGATTTGGCAGTTGCTTCACAAGATTGGTATTTCCCTATAGGCATATAGGGGATTGTCATTTCATGTGAACTGGCATTTCAGGTGAAATAGTACTTGTCATTTCATGTGAAATTTTTGTTGGGCTTGTCATTTCAAAAAAAAAAAAAAAAAAAACTTTGTCAAATTAACCTCAATCTATATTTCCATAAACACTTTATAAAACAAACAAAAAGCAAACATGTCGTTTGATTTGAGAAGCTTTTTGGCTCAGCCTACTCAGGAGTTGTTTAATCTGGCCAAAAGGACAGATTTGCTAGAAATTGCTTCCCATTATGGGGTCACTGCTGTCAAAACAAGCATGAAAAAACATGAAATCAAGAATGTTTTGGTACAGTTTTTTGTTGATGAAGAACTTTTCGATCCATCTGCTTTGTCTCTCATTATGGTTTCACATACTGAATTACAAATGAGACAAATTGAAATAGGAAGGCAAATTGAATTGGAGAAGTTAAGATTAGAAATGGAAGAAAGAGAGAAGGAAAAAGAAAGAGAAATGCAGAGACATATGCAGATGGAAAGATTAGAAATGGAAGAACGAATTCGAAAAGAAAAATTAGAACAGGAAGAAAAACAAAGAGAAATGGAGGAACGGATTGAGTTAGAAAAGGAAAAAATGAAATATAGTATTGAGGAAAAAGAAAGGGAAAGGCAATTTCAATTAAGGCTGAAGGAAATGGAACTCCAGGGTCAAGATAGGGTGAAACCTGCCCCTGTTTTTGACTCTGGTAGTTACTTTGATGCCACAAAGCATATCAGCTTAGTTCCGCCATTTCAGGAGAAAGAGGTAGATAAGTATTTTTTGCATTTTGAAAAAGTTGCAGAAAATTTAAAATGGCCAAAAGAGCATTGGACCTTACTTTTGCAAAGTGTTGTTGTCGGAAAGGCTCGTGACATTTACACTCAGCTGACTGTCGAGCAAAGCTCAGACTATGATCTGGTCAAGGAGCTTATTCTTAAGGCATATGAGTTGGTCCCTGAGGCTTACAGGCAGAAATTTAGGAATTGCAAAAAAGAAATTTCCCAGACCCATGTAGAATTTGCTCGAACCAAAGAACAGCTATTTGATAGGTGGTGTTCTTCTAAAAAAGTAGGCTCTAATCATGACAAACTTAGGCAGCTTGTCCTTGTTGAAGAGTTCAAACGGTGCATAAATTCAGACATTAAATCTTTTCTCGATGAGAGACAGGTTGAAACTTTGGAGGAAGCTTCTCGTTTGGCAGATGATTATGCTTTGACTCATAAAGTCTCATTTGTGAACAGGCCTTATCCTCGAAAACCTTATAATCCACAGACAGGTCCAAGATTCTATCCCAGTAATCCTTCTGGTAGTTATAGCCATACATCTAGTACTATGCCCAAACTTTCTGGTGAAAATAAAAGCCAGAATCCTTCCAAACCTTCTGGTGAAAACAGAAGTCAGAATTTTTCCAAACCTTCTGGTGAAAACAAAGACCAGACTCCCTTATCTCAACCTCAAGTAGTTTGTTATTATTGTAAAAATACAGGTCATTTGATCTCTGAGTGTTTAAAATTAAAGAGAAGGAAAGAAAGAGAAAGACAAGAGGAACTTAAGCCTACAGGCTTGACTTCTATAAGGCCAAAACCACAGTCTTGTGTAAGGGAGGAAACTCTTTCTGATACCAAATTATCTGAGACTGATACAGTTATGGAGTGTTATGAACCATTCTTATCAGATGGTTTTGTGTCACTAAATGGTGACAGTTATGCCCATCCTACCCCTATTAAAATCTTACGAGATACCGGAGCTTCTCAATCTCTTATTCTAGCAGATTCTCTACCTTTTTCTGAGAAGACTTCTTTGGGCCAAAGTGTCCTTATTCAGGGTGTGGAATGTGGATTTGTTAATGTTCCGCTCCATAACGTTTATTTGTCATCAGACTTGGTATCCGGTTCAGTGGCTGTTGGTATTAGACCTTCTTTACCTTTTAAAGGTGTTCATTTGTTGCTAGGCAATGACTTAGCTGGAGATAAGGTTGTGGTAAACCCACTTTTGACTACTAATCCTTGCATAGACCAACCGCCTGATCCCATTGAGCTGGAAATTCCTGATCTTTATCCATCTTGTGCAGTCACAAGGGCGATGGCACGTAAGGCCAAGCAAACTGATGGGAAACAGGATTTTGATTTAACTGATACCTTTTTGGGTCAGTCTTTTAATGACGAGATAACAAGGTCTCTGTCTTCAAACCTGTCTGATAAGCAGACCGATTTTCATGAGAATAACTCATCTTTAGATCTAGGCCATGACATAATGTCTGGGTCTCAACTAGTTATAGAACAGCACAAGGATCCTGAAATTTCGCCTTTGTTTGAAAGGGCCTTAGATGAGCAGGAAGTATCTCAGGTCCCAGTTTGTTATTATGTCAAAAGTGACATTCTTATGAGAAAATGGCGTCCACCAGACGTCTCAGCAGAAGACGAGTGGACTGTCAACCACCAGATAGTGGTTCCACGGGCTTACCGTCCCGAAATATTAAACTTGGCACATGAAACTCCCATGTCAGGGCATTTAGGTGTAAATAAAACCTATCACAAGATTCTTAATCATTTTTACTGGCCTGGGTTAAAATCAGATGTTTCTCAGCATTGTAGGTCCTGCCATACATGCCAAATGGTAGGAAAACCCAATCAGACTATACCTAAGGCTCATTTGCAGCCTATACCTGCTTTTGATGAACCTTTCAGTCGAATAATTATAGACTGTGTGGGTCCCTTGCCCAGAACTAAGTCCGGCTGTGAATATCTTTTGACTATTATGTGTGCTTCCACACGTTTTCCTGAAGCCATTCCTTTAAGAAATATCAAAACTAAGACAATCGTCAAGGCCTTAGTGAAGTTTTTCACATTTGTTGGGCTTCCTAAATCTATTCAGTCAGACCAAGGCTCAAATTTTATGTCTGGAATATTTCAACAAGTAATGCATGAACTTGGCATTGTACAGTATAAGTCATCGGCCTATCATCCTGAAAGTCAAGGCGCCCTTGAAAGATTCCATCAAACATTGAAAAACATGATAAGATCATATTGCTTTGACACAGAAAAGGATTGGGATGAAGGCATCCATCTCCTTTTATTTGCTGTTAGAGAATCTGTGCAAGAATCTCTTGGCTTCAGTCCATTTGAATTAGTATTTGGCCATACTGTTCGTGGCCCTTTGAAACTTCTGAAAGAGAAATTTCTCTCTAATGATGACACTTCCCTGAATTTACTTCAGTATGTGTCTGATTTCAAAACTAGACTTTCAAAAGCTTGTGAGGCTGCTCGGACCAATCTTCAGTCAGCCCAAAGGAAAATGAAACAGCTATATGACATAGGGACAAAAGAAAGGAATTTTAAACCAGGTGATAAGGTACTAGCTCTTTTGCCTATTCCAGGAAAATCGTTGCAGGCCAGGTATTATGGTCCATACACTGTAGACAAAAAGATCAGTGACGTAAATTACATAATAAACACTCCTGGGAGGCGCAAGCTAAAACAGCTATGTCATATTAACATGCTTAAGGAATACATAGATAGGGTCAATACATCTTTAACATCAGTCAATCTAGTTAGCTCTGTTCCACTTAATTCATGTGTCAATGACTGTGAGGATATTAATTCAGTGAAGTCGGATCCCACATCATCAAAACTTCAGAATTCTGACATTCTACGGAATCTTGACCAGAAACTGTCACATCTAGAGCCAAATCAGCGGAATGAACTGAAACAGCTGATTTTTGAATATGAACACTTATTTCCTGACATTCCAACACGGACAGACAAAATATTTCACGATGTGGACATAAATGGTTCTAAACCTGTAAAACAACACCCTTACAGGATGAATCCTGTGAAACAAAAATATCTTAAAGAAGAAGTTCAGTATCTATTAGACAATGACTTTATTGAACCAAGCCAAAGTGAGTGGAGTTCTCCTTGTATTCTTGTACCAAAACCTGATGGGACATATCGTATGTGTACAGATTTTAGGAAAGTTAATTCCTTAAGTAAAACAGATAGCTTTCCTATTCCAAGAATGGATGACTGCATTGATAACATCGGGAATGCCAAATACATAACGAAATTCGACCTTCTGAAAGGATTTTGGCAAATTCCACTTACAGATAGAGCAAAGGAGGTTTTGGCATTCACAACACCAGACGGATTATTTAACTATAAAGTCATGCCATTTGGAACGAAAAACTCTCCAGCAACATTTCAGCGCTTAATAAACATGGTAATTGCGGGACTGGAAGGCTGCAGTGCTTATATCGATGATGCTATCATATACAACGACCAGTGGAATCAACATCTTGGGACTATTCGAGCATTCTTTGATAGACTGAGTAATGCCAAATTGACAATCAATCTTGCTAAAAGTGACTTCTGCCATGCAAGTTTGACATTTCTAGGTCATGTTGTAGGTCAAGGTCATGTGAAACCCATTGATGCTAAAGTTGAGGCTATCTCAAATTTTCCCGTTCCCACGTGCAAAAGACAGCTGATGCGATTTCTTGGTATGGCTGGTTATTACAGAAAGTTCTGTAATAATTTCTCTGTCATTGCTGAGCCTTTGACAAATTTGCTCAGCAAAAGAACAAAATTCCATTGGAATGCAATATGCCAAAATGCTTTTGATAAACTTAAAGCCATACTCAAGAGTGAACCAGTTCTCTTAGCACCAAACTTTGAAAAGGAGTTTAAGCTAGCTGTAGATGCTAGTGATGTAGGTGCAGGTAGTGTTTTGTTGCAGGAAGATGAAAATGGTGTGAATCATCCAGTTTGCTACTTTTCCAAAAAGTTTAATAAGCATCAGAGAAATTACTCTACCATAGAGAAAGAGTGCTTGTCTCTGATTCTTGCTCTGCAACATTTCGAAGTTTATCTTACACCTACTACTGCACCGATTGTTGTTTTCAGTGATCACAATCCACTGACTTTCATACATAAAATGAAAAACAAAAATCAGCGGTTGCTCAGGTGGAGTCTTATGCTACAAGAGTATAATTTAGACATAAGACATATCAGAGGGAGAGATAACATTATCCCTGATGCCCTTTCAAGAGCTTGAGCAGTGTCAGGAGTTGTGTTTTTCTTTCCTACTAAAGTGGATTGTAGATACATGTAATTTTATATGCTATGCTCAATATTTTATTATTCTTAAAGCAAAAGAAAGCTTTATTACATAAATCTTTCTTTTCCTCGAAGAGGGGGAGTGTTATGCATAAGAATTTATTTTTCTGATTCCCACTTGCACCCCACTGTGACCTAATAGTGCTATAAATATCTTGTTAATCTTCTTATAGAAGATTCTAGAAAACTGAGTCACAGATTAATTTTATTTTTGTAAACAACATGTTTACAAGGAAAAGTACTTTAGAACCTTCCAGAAAGTTCAGGTTTGCATTATTTTTAGAAAATTACCTCATCTTATTCCACAGCCCTCTGGAATGTTCTAGAGAAATCTTAGGGTTTATAAAAGAGCTTGATTTTTCTCATTGAGTCAGACTTTGGAGTTTGATGTTTGGGCATTTAAGAAAAGTTATTTCTAAATTCTGTGTTTGATTGTTAAAGGATATTACTTTTCATTTTGGACTGTGAATTCTGTGGGATCAAGGAAAATAGATTCATTCAGGATATTTCATAACAGAGCTAAGTACATTTAATTTTCTTACTTCTACAGGTTTAAGTAAACTTGTAAATAAATTTTGTTAAATTTTTCCAAAAGGCTTGTTTGCTTTTTTCTTTCTGCTACGCCTGGCTCGTAACACTTATCCTTTCAATTGTTCACAAAACTGTCTATTTTTATTTACTGTATTTGTACTAGTGAAATAATTATGTTTAAACCAACACTGTAGGTCATATTGAAGACGTTGCTTCCAATTTTGTGGGACTTTTACCCGACATTAAGATGAAATGACATTTCAAGCCCTGTCTCCCAATGAAACCAATAGGGTTTATAAGCGTGGATGGTCCGACTCGCACACCTTTGCCTGGGCAGGCTTAGATCCTCTAAGCAGTTTACCAGTATCTGTGTGCGGTCGGTTTCAGCTCTGTGTGGAAGCATCATGCAGCCTGTCTATTTCTTCAAGCCCCGATGTGCGGGGGGCTGCGCACCCTATGTGGCTGATCTGGTCTTGTTTTATCATGAAAGAGACTTCATTATGTCTCATTCCGTTGAAACCCTATCTGAAATCATTGAAGCCTTTAGCTCGACTTCTATATACATGTATCTGGATGATTTATTAAATATTTATTGAATATTGACAATAACTATTTCGATGGTTTGATCAGTCAAATTTACACACACACCCCCCCCCCACGCCCCAGAACTTCAGTTAAATAAAGCAAATTCTTCTGATACCGAGGCCTCGTTTTTAAGCCCCCCCCCCCCCCCCCCCCGTGGATTTCGTTTCAATGGCCATTCCAAGTTCCAAGGTGGTTCTTCTGTCGCGGTTTACTTTTGTTATTGTTTGTCTTTGAGTGTGAGTATCGCTTGTACTTTTTTTGTTACGGATAGCAAATTTGCCATTTTGTGGACAAGCAACTGTCCTTTTGGCTTTCCGCTATTGATGTTTCCATATGGGTCTAGTTATTTCATGTTTGTGCTTCTTTCCCTTTGGTGTCTCTGATTGGAGCTGTGGGCTAATTGTATCGATTCCTGATCATTGCCTTTTTTTCTGTTTTGCAAATAGAACACTTGTAACAGTGTCTTCAAATACTCAATATATGCTATAATAGTCTATCTTAAAGGTTATTATAGCAAATATTGGTTATTAGAAGACATTTATATAGGTTAATATACAATATATTGACTATTAGAAGACAATGTGTCTTCGTATTATAATATATCCATTATTAACTTATATGATAGGTTAATAAAGGATATTTTGACTATATTAGAAGACATTATATAGGTTAATATATCACAAATTGACTATTAGAAGATATTGTTACAAGTGTCTGCGGGCTTGCCCATGTGAAAAATGTTTTTATTGCAGAAAATATCATCTGACAGTTGTAATTAGCACTTAAATGGTTAAACTTGAATGACGTTGTATTGAGGTTGATACGATGTTGCTTACATATTGTGTGCTCGCTGGTCAGAAGTCTTCTGCCTTCTATAATCAGCTATAACCAGTTAATATGGAAGTTTAAAAAAATGTTACTGTTTAGAATATATACAATGTATCATCACGCCTATATAATTTTGACCCCCTTTATAATCTATTGTAGATGGGTTTGTTTCGTGCAAACTTTATGATAAACGCGATGACTTTGAGATTGTAAATTTTCCTTTTTTGGATGGTGATGTTCCTCGTGCGCCATCCTATGGCGTTTATATTTCGCAATTAATTTGATTTGCTAGAGTGTGTAGTCATGTAACTGACTTCAACACTCGAAATAAATTATTAACGGCTAATCTCCTTAATCAGTGTTATCCGTACCATAAAATACGCAAAGCCTTTTCAAAATTTTATAGACGCCATTCTGATTTAATTTCAAAATTCAATATTGGATTTAAATCTCTTCTGCAACAAGGTCTATCGGAACCCGAATTTTATGGTGACTTAGTGTATAAATTCAGAAAAATATATAACTGCAATGACTTCAGCACCCAATTTCGTAAAATCATTCATCAATATAAAAAGATTGGGTACAACATGGATGTTATACGACAGATTGCATGCATGGTAGTTAACCCAATCACGGTTGGCAACTTTGCTTCCCTCTTTAATTGCATGCCGGTGGGTCAGGCCTCAGATTCTATGACGGCTCCAACGTAAAGGCTTATTGAGAATTAGAGAGATCTAATTCAAGGTAATGTTGGTTGGTGCCTGATGCTCTGTCTCTGGTCGGGCCCATCGGAGTCTAACTGTTGGTTTTCTTTTGCTCCAGCATTTCAGTGGTTTCTTGCTGTCGAGTCCTCACCGTTGTCTCACCTCTGTGGTTCTTTGATTTTTGTGTTCACGGAGATGTTGCACTGATGAGTTAGGAGGCCTTCATGCGGACTGAACAAATTATTTGTCTAAATTGCGACGGCAGTAAGGGCGAGGATTGTGGCCACGTAAAATCGATTTAAGCCCCCCAGTGGAAATCTTTCCACTGACCGTTCCAAGGCGGTTCTTCTGTGGCGGTTCATTTATGTTGTTGTTTGGTACTTACTGTGTGTATCACTTATGTCTTTTTATTTTGGGATGCCATATGGCCATTTCGTGGGAAAGTAACTGTCCTTATGGCCTTCCTTTGTTTAGGTTTCCATTATAGTCTGGTCGCTTAATGTTAGTGTTTCTTTCCGTTTGGTGTCTTTGATGGGTGGAGTAAGTTAATTGTATCGATTCCTGATCTTTGTCTTACTTCTAATTTGAGCATACACACATAATATTTATATAATATGAGGATTCTGTCCAGATGATTGATCAGTTATTATTGACCTACTTTTCTTTAGTATTTCTTGTTCTATAATACCACACCCAAGGACTTCCATCCAATCATCTTGGTATTTGATCTCCAGTTCCCAGGAGGGGTGAGTGAATGGAAAATAAGCATCAACCCATCGTGTCTCTACGTCTGAAAAAAAACAACATTAATCATTATGAAAACACGCCTATACAAATACATAATAAACTTTACCACCGAAAAAACGAAAATTTTAAGATGAAAAATTGTGATATTTTTCTTATTTCTGCTCAAAATATAGGTTGTGGGTACTCTTTATAACCAGCTCATCGTTAACTGGTTATAGCTGATTATAGAAGGCAGAAGACTTCTGACCAGTGGGCACACAATATGTAAGCAACATCGTATAAACCTCAATACAACGTCATGGCACTGCAACAGTTGCATCAACACTGATACGAATATTGTATCCACTGGGTATCAGCCCTGTAGACAGATCATGGACCCATTTACACGGAATAGTCACTACATTGTAAGTGACGTTATTCATCGGAAGATGATGTCGTGGCTGAGCCTGAAAATGTTTGCAAGGTACAGTTTCATTGCCTCAGCTATCCCTTATTGCATCAAAATTATAGTATTTGTCTTTAAAAAGCAAAAGTTGTATGCATTGCTTGCAGAAATGAAATTTTTAACAGGTTTGGAAACTTTAATGAGACAACAAGGTACTTATTTTATGTATTTTCAGCACATCTGGCTTAAATTCGTAAAATTTAGAAGCTAGTTCTTTGGGATCACTGAATTCATTTAGAACGTTTTTGAAAACAGAGTTCTGCTTAAGCCGGTGCTTGGGAAAGTGGTCAGTGTTGCAGATTTCAGTACTGGCCATTAACAGACTCAGTGAAACCGAGTCTGCTATTTTCCTTTATTTGGTGTATTCTTTGCTTCCAAAGGATCTAACTATTCTGAACTTATTTAAGTTGAATTCAATTCAATTTTAATCAATACACTATTAAAACTGTTCAATCACATTGTTAAAATTGACAACCAACATTTAATTACTAATTAAAAGGAATTTTCATTTATTTTCTTTGACTACTCTTGATTTAAATGGCAGTATGATCAAGACACGACAACATAGTCTGTGCATATTGGGTTCGAGACTGATAATGATAACTATGAAAATATGAGCTGGTTCATAAATTAGCTCACCAGGGTCTACACTGTTTACCATTCTGCTAGAATCAATTTGACTAAAACCCCTACTGACGAGAGCTCGTGGCAATTAGTAAGATGGAGCATATATATACTGACTGTTGTACAAGTTTGGGTTTGTGGAATGTAACCAGGGGACAATATGTGCTACATATATTCTTACCTGGCACTATAGATAACCCTCAATGGCTCAAACTACCGGTCTCCAACAAATTGTCATGGTCGGTAATATTTGGTGGACCACAACCTCAAAATAATATAGGCATAACTCTGGCAATAAGTGGTGGACTGTAACCTAGAAATAATATGCGCTGCTCCACATCATTGTCTAACTATATGTAAAGTTTCAGCTTCATTAGATGTAAAAAATGTGGGAGGCATTATTCGGAAACAAAATAGGTTTAGAAAATATGTGAAAGGGGAATAACTCTGATAATATTTGGCAGATTTGGTGGTTCTTCTGTTGCGGTTTATTTTTGTTATGGTTTGTCTTTGGGTGTTTGTGTCGCTTATATAATTTTATTTTGGATAGCCTATTGGCCATTTTGTGGGAAAGTAACTGTCCTTTTGGCTTTCCACTATTGATGTTTCCATTATGGTCTGTTGTTTCATGTTTGTGTTTCTTTCCCTTTGGTGTAACTGATGTGAGCTGTGGGTTAATTGTATCGATTCCTGATCACTGCCTCCACTTCTACTTTGTAACCTCAAAATAATTTGCACTGTCCCACATATGTAATGTTTCAGCTTCATCAGATGTAAAATGTAAGAGGAGTTGTCCAGAAACGGAATGTTTAGAAAAATCTGTGAAAGGGGTATAACTCTGGTAATATTTGGCAGACCGTAACCTCAAAATAATATGCACTGTTCTATATCATGGTCTTACCGTATGCAAACTTTCAACATCATCGGATCTAAAATGTAGGAGTTATCCGGAAACAAAATGTTTACAGAATTTTTCAAAGGGGCATAACTCAATTATTATTTGGTGTACCATAACCTCGCAACAATATGCGCTGCCCAACATCATGGTCTAATTATATATGAAGTTTCAGTTAAATCGGATGTAAAATGTTGGAGTCATCATACGGAAACGACAGCCCCCGCCAATAGGGGCTTGAAGAAATATATGGGCTGCATGATGCTTCCATGCAGAGCATAATCCGGCCCGCACACTAGTACTGGTAAACCACTTACAGGATCTAAGCCTGTCCAGGAACCGCGGTGCGAGGCGGACCGTCCATGCTAATAAACCCTATTGGTTTCATTGGGCGACAGGGCTTGAGATGTCATTTCATCGCAATGTCGGTTAAAAGTCCCACAAAATTGGAAGCAATGTCTCCAAAATGACCTTTACAGTGTTGAAGGGGACGTTAAACCTAAAATAAAAAAAAAAATCACATACGGATACGAAAAGTTTACAAAAAATTCAAATGGGGCATTACTCTATTATTATTTGGTGGACCATAAAAACAATATGTGCTGCCCCACATCATGGTCTAACTTTGGATGAATTTTCAGCTTGATCACATGTAAACTGTAGGAGGAGTTATCCGGAAAAGAAAAGCTTACAAAAAATCCCAAAGGGGCATAACTCTATTATTATTTGGTGGACCGTAACCTCGACAATATGAGCTGCCCCACATCATGGGGTTACTATGTATGAAATTTCAGCTTGATCGAATGTAAAGTGTAGGAGTTATCTGGAAACGAAAAGTTTACAAAAATATTTAAGGAACATAACTCTATTATTAGTTGGTTGACCCGAACCTCGAAACAATGTAAGCTGCCCCATATCATGGTCCAACTATGTTTGAAGTATCAGCTTGATCGGATGTAATCTGTAGGAGGATTTATCCGGAAACGAAAAGTTTACAAAACAATTTCAAAGGGGCATAACTCCATTAATATTTGGTGGACCGTAACCTCAGACAATATGCGCTGACCCAAATCATGGTCGAACTATGTATGAAGTTTCAGCTTGATCGGATGTAAACTGTAGGAGGAGTTATCCCGAAACGCAAAGTTCACAGACGGACTGACAGACGGTTGGACGCCGTGGGGCATAACATAATACGACCGTTTTTCAAACCGGCATATAATAAAGGACGTGTCCAAATTAAAGATGGGAGAGATGACTTCAGAAACCCAGGGTCATAAGGGTCAGACACAGTTTTGATGAACTTTTGGTCCACTGCTTGTCAATCAACTCAAAATTACTAAATGCAGTCTTTACGCTGTGCGTGTCCAAGGGATCATCACTGATTTTTACGAAATCCAGGTAATGGTTATTTTAAATGTGCTATATTTATTGTAGTGAAGTCAGGGTGTTGTGTAAAGAGGGTTAGCTGTAAAATCTATATAGACTAGACTCATGTTTGGGGGTTTGACAAACAGTGTAGACCCAGATAAGACCCCACAATAAACGGCATCTGATAAGGGTCTACGCTGTTCTGACCAGTACAGAAATTAAAGGCAAAACAGTGAAACAATGTAAGTTCCCTTTCAGGACCAATACCCAACATACTTTCAGAGACAATCGACGCACCAATACTGTCTGTGCTTTAATCTATAACTTTGATATCTGAAAGACAGTGTGGGAACACGATCTTCTTATCCCAAGGTTGAAAGACAAATTTGATAGATTGAAAAGCTAAATTTAACAGTCTGAGATGTGTTTGTTTGTTTGATTTCAGGTTTAACGTCCCCGTCAACACTGTAAAGGTCATTTTGGAGACGTTGCTTCCAATTTGTTGGGACTTCTACCCGCCAATGGGATGAAATGACATCTCAAGCTCTGCCGCCCAATGAAACCTAGAGGGTTTACTATAAGCATGGACGGTCTGACTCGCATTGCTTTGCCTGGACAGGCTTAGATCCTCTAAGCGGTTTACCAGTATGCGTGTGCAGTCGGTTACAGCTCTGCGTAGAAGCATCATGCAGCCCATTTATTTCTTCAAGCCCGGATGGGCGGGGGCGGTGTTGAATTCAATAAATACCGAAAGTGTTTAAACAGCCATTAACAAGCAGCCTTACCTTGTCCAAACAACTTTGTAGCTAAGTTCTCTAATGTCTGCTTCAGATCAAATTCAACCAGTTTGGCCGCATCTAGGGTGTGTTCCTCTTGTTTGTCTTCATATCGCCTCCCTTTCTCAAATAAGTGAAAACTACCTGGGTCCTTTAATGACTTGAACAGCTGGAATAAACAGAAAAATGTGAAACTGGGCTTTTAGGGCCAGCTACAATTATGCTTATAATTGCATATTAATCGGTAGATGTAATCTTTGTGATTTCTACACCTAGGGTCCTCTATTTAGAGACCACCATTGGAACTGTTAAAAAGTGGTCCTAAAGACCACCTTCGAACAGTCCTAAAGGTAGTCTTAATACAAGAATTTTACAGCACAAATATGGAGAAAGAGAATAACATATGATAAGTGGCTACATTTCCAAGGGTAACTACTCTGAAATGTAAATACCCTTTGCCATCCAAGAAATAGTTTATGTGCTTATTATGGTCTCATAATGACCTACATAACAAAGACAATTGAACCAGCGCATGACAAAACCTACAATAAGACATGTGCGCCCAATGAAGACTCAGATCAGCCTGTGCATCCGTGCAGTCTGACCAGAGTCTTCGTTGTGTGCTCTAAGGATAGCTAAGGGCCCAATACTGCTTCATGCAGCAAGAGAAGTCTCTGGTTAGTCTATATGGATTGTAGCGTCCCTAGCCCAAGCTCGCTCCGTGTGAATCTTTGGCCTCGGAGTAGCTTAATCAAATATTTCACGGGGTCTCATCACCTAAGCAACAAATTGGAGTGTTTTGTTTGTTTCATTTGAGGTTTAACGTCCCCGTCAACACTGTAAAGGTCATTTTGGAGACGTTGCTTCCAATTTTGTGGGACTTTTACCCGACACTGAGATGAAATGACATCTCAAGCCCTGTCGCTCAATGAAACCAATAGGGTTTATTAGCATGGACGGTCTGCCTCGCACCGCGGTTCCTGGACAGGCTTAGATCCTCTAAGCGGTTTACCAGTACTAGTGTACGGGACAAATTGGAGTGATAGCAATACTAAGAGCCTGTCTGCTGTCAATATATGTTTATACTTGTTTCTACCCTAACAAGAAGTCTTGCAATTCTTATCTTGTCTAGAAATGAGTGATGATTCTTAGCTTAACATGAAGGATGAAAGCTGAATGATGAATTAGATAGCGTGATGCAGTGTCAAATTTATCTCACCAGTTGCACCCCGTGACCAAGCGGCACGGTGGGGTAAGGAATGAATATGAAGAAGATGATGATGGATGAGACTTGATATTACAGAATTCCTCGGAACAGGGAGGAATTATAACAACTTAACTCAATACTTAACGCATGCTTTAAGCCAAATCATCGTGAGGGCTTAGAATCTCATAATATACAGGATTATGTCCTATGCCTTATAACTCAATACTAATACTATGCTGCTGCGCCGGTAAAAGCGAAAAGGGGGGTCTAGATTCACACCCGTGTGGTACGGGATTCAAGTTCCAGGCGGGTCTGAGAAAGGTTGTTTAGATGTAGTGAGTCTAACAATGCAACTGATTAATGGGGCTGTATAGGATTCGAAGCGCTTCCTATAACTATGTCTTACAGTGTGAATTTGGCCAGATATACACACTCCAATGCAATGCTAAAGTACTCTTTGCCGACGGTGTGAGTTTACTGTTTCGAATTATAGGCAACCTACTGACCGGGAATGCCGGGGTGAGGTAGCTGGGCATGCTTGCGCAAACATACACAGCTTCGCACCTATCGACCCACAAACTCACACAGTAAAACTAAGGCATCAAGTCACAATACCCAAGACTTGCAAATAACATCCAACCCACTAAGCGCTATTACTCTACAAAAACAAAATGTGTAGCACCTCGACTGCGAAGTTTACAACAAACTCTCATATACCCTCTCCATAGTCCAAAAACACCTATGGAGACTGCAGGGTACCTCTAAGAATTAACTTAACAAAAGATCAAATTTACTTTTCAGTTTAACAGCAACAAATTTCTAAGTTACACGCGCCTTCGAATCCCAAACTTAAACCTTTTGGAAATTTAATTAGGATTACTCACTACTTCTTGTTTGCTCTTTGTATCAGAATTAGAATACGAGTTCTACTCTGCATAGATAGAATTGAGATAAGATTTTAGTAGGTTTTGATGACTCGCTGACGCAGATTCGGAGATCAGATCAACAGACCGCAATTTCCAAGGAAACCAGGCCAGACGCAGCGGTTTTATACTAGGGTGGCCAGATCTAGCAGCCGTAACGTGGACATAGAGTAAACCAATCACAGAAGCTGGCCGTACGAATGGAGGCTCCTGATTGATTGGTTTGCAGCAGCTGATCAGTGCTACTGCGCAAGTGCAGGCCGTAAGTGGCCGCTAGATCTGCCAATGAAAGGGACGAATTCCTTCCCTTAGTCATGTGACCAGGTTCAACATGGCGGCGCCCATAAAGAGGGAAATTTCAACTTCAGCAATTCATTTACACATTTTGTGGAATATATCCAGGATAACAATCTCTGATGAAAGTTTACATAAGTTCTATGACACATGGATTAACAAGGCATAGTTGAATATGGTCAAATCGGCTATGATACCCGAATCAAACAGGTAAATACTTACGTGTGAATGGTTGCCGAAGTTTCCTTATACAAACGGGCATACAGCCTGATAGGGATGTTTCACTGCCCTCCCGGTTAAACTAAGTTCGTCCCGAACTGACAGTTGGCATCCGAACCGAAGCAGCATGTCATCTGCATAATAGTATTGATATGGAATATGTTTTATTAACTCCATCTTATCTGGAAACTGGAAACAGGCAACGAGATCAAAAGTTCACCCAGTGCCTCTGTCTATTCTGGCAAATAGACCGAAACTTAGTTGGGCTGACTAGACCAAATATGGATCTTTAAGTCTAACTGGCCTAGAATATTCATGGTTAATACGTTCTTTGGGGAACACTTCCCCGTTGATGCACATGATGACAGGGCAAGTTGTGGGGATGTAGTATTATCATGCCCTGCACTTTTAAGAATGGTGAATGAGTATCCTTTATTTCGTTCTATTTTCAGAATGGGAACAGTTCACATCCGCACCACTGCTTAACCATATTCAGATACGACAGAAGTATAGCAGAGGGAGGCAGATGAACAACATCCCCTGAAGTCACGAGAAGATCAATGAATACATCTCCTACTGCCCATCGGACATGCGCCCTGAAAGGCCCAGTGCAGATGGCGAATACCATGGAACCTGCAACCAGGCTGTTCCAGGATACAGATGGCCATTAAATACAATTCAGAGACATCTCCATATCTTCTCCAAAAACATCATTAGTTTTGATGAACTGTATTGCTCACCAGAAAGGACTAAATAAATAATTAACTTTATTAACAGTAAATCCCCGATTATAGTTATTACTAGGTGTGGGGATTATTATAATTATTATTATTATTATATATATATAGATATTTTTTTAACCATTCAACAATTTATAAATATAACACAAACATACAAATTAAACAATGGTTGACTGGCAGCAAAACTTAATGTACATTGGGCTGGACTCTAAATTTGGTTGCTAAGTGATACGAGAGGAAATTTAGTGGGGAAAATACTAAATCAGAGAGCACAGCCACATTAAGCCCCAAGAGAAAGTAGATGGAAATGATATAGTTCAGTACCAGAGGAATATGAAGAAATAGATTGATGCAAAGAAGGCAAAAAACCTGAAGCACTGATATATAAACACGTATTCATTAACTGATTTATGAGAAATATTGTTTTGCTGCCATTCAAGGGATCACAGTCTAAGCCCTTTGGAATACATGACCTCTGCTATGTAGGTCAAAGAGGTTGGATTAAAAAAGATACTATAGTTTGCTCCCACAATCTTACTGGAGAGGTTCAGGCATCTCAACCCAGTAGCTGCTCAGGGAATAGTCTGTTCCATCTGGCAGCTGGACTCTCTCCACTTTCAATATTGCAAACAGATTCATGGGTGTGAATTCAACAGAATAGTTGTTTTGCCTCCACCCATGCATGGCGCGCTCCCGTGCCTCTTGGATGAGGCGAGCAGGTGGAGAATTATCCTCCATGCTGGGGGCGCCAAAGAAAAAATAACGGGGGTCAGCCAGGCCAGTGGGAGGGAGCGGCCAGGCCTGGAACTCAGAGGTCCGAGGGACCTCAGCCATATCCGCAGCCTGGGCAAGGATGTCACAAGCCGAGTCGAGGCTGGCAACCGGGGTAGGGAACTGGGGTGGAACAGGACTAGAAAATGTCCCGGGTGCCTGGTCTAGAGCATCAAGTTGGCTGTGACCACTAATGGCCTGTGTGGCAAGATCTGCATTGAATACCTCATTGCCTAAGCCAATCAAAGGGGAGTGACCTAAGGGTTCGAGGTGGTCACTGCCTCAGGTGTGGATGGCACCATATCCGGTAGGATGGCGTCAACTGCTGCCTGCAGTTCAGCAGCAGTCACTCCGGGTGGGGAGGAGGTAACTGGAGCCTCCAAGGCAACATCAGGCTCTTCAATCAGGTCCTGAAGTGTGGGCTGATCTGAACCCAGGGGAGAAAAGGGTCCAAATGGTGGGTCAAACACGGGGAACAGGGGCAAGGCGGGATGCTCATCCTGGCAAGGGGTAGCGCTACAGGATGGACCAGATTGTGTTAACAATGTGATAACAGTGCTTCCATTACACATAACAGACAGTTCACTTATTTGAGCTGCACAAGTCCTTTCTTCACTGAAACAGTTGAAACTAGAACTGATGGTATGTTGAGGGGCTGGCAAACAGGGCGTTGGAAACTGATGGCACTTCCTCTGGTGATCTGTCATTCTTTGTCGTCTTCTTGGTGCGACCCGTTACTCACAAAAGTCACACTGTAGGGACTTAACATGAACGCTGTTTATATTATCCTTCAGGTACCTTTCTCTTTCAAAGGCTTTACCGCAGATGATGCAGGTGTACTCCTTCAACAAACTTGCCCTAAACTAAGGCACTCTCTGTCTGTCTAGTAGGGGGGGGGGGGGGGGGTATTCTACTTTTTCTGAAAAGACAGCATAAAGCACCCTCATATTTGGGATGACCCAGGATGTAAGCAAAACATAATCCGCTAGATGACACCAGTTCTTTACGGTTCTTGTAGTACGAACTTTTAAAAGTTTCGGATGATATGGAGATATTTATAAATATTATTAGCCTTGTGTATGAGCTCTGCGATGAATGTATAGGTTCCAACAGTACAGTTGGCACATTCCAGGAACAGTTAATCATTGTACTTATGTGTCTCGTCACTCGTGCGAACGTTCGTTGCCACATTCGAATAGTACGGATCCATTGGTTAGTTCATGCCCACACCATTAGCGAGATAAATGTTCATGCTATTATAACTGACGTCTAGATAATAAAGCTGGTGTTTATATTTTGTTGTTTATAGAAGATCTCCTTCTGTGAATGCTGTTCTAAATTTTCATAGAATTCAGTGTTTCAAGGAACGTGTTTGAGTTTTAAGTCCCAACACCAACTAAGGTCATATGTAGACGTCACCTCGGGTTTAATGAATTATCTACTTGTAAGTGTAGAAGCATGGAATCGATCCAATGGCCCCTGGTGTGTGAGGCGATTGGCTTATATATATCCACTTTCTAGCTTCAAGAGGGTTCATTGTGATTTCATTATTATGTGTTCATTGTGAAGATAAGGTTACTGGTAGCCTAAGGATCATGGTGAAACCAATATAAGTTACTGCCGGTTAACGATCACATCATCTAAGTACATGGTTACTAGCACTTCCTTTTGTTTCCCTTCGACCTGTGCCCTATTGCTGCCCTCTACTCTACGCTTAAGACTTCGAGTCTGCCTACGCAGTTCCTTAAGGTTGAGAGTTGCTGCCATCTTGGCTGTCGGTTCTCGCACTCGATTGTACGCAGCATCTACGAACATCGCCAAACGTTCAGAGGGATTCACTGTCTGAAATAACAGTCTTAATATTCGGAGACTTTTGCCACATACCTACACATATATATCTATATTTTAGCTACACGTGGTTTCCATTGGGTTATATTACCACAATTGTTACAGTATTACCACTTGCTGTAGCATTGATGCATACAGAAATTCCTTGAATTACATACAAGAGGCGATCTCAAATATATTTCATAAAGCTTCATTTAGATTGACTACATCATGTTGTTTGGTAGTTACAAACTTATATAACAGGTAACGTATAACACTAATAACAGATACCAAGCGATATGGACGTAACAACACAGGGGGACAACCCCTTTTGTGCTTGCCTGCATGGGATCCTAACGGCCATGTCAACACTATTTAGTTGTTTTCTTTTTTTTCTTTCTTTTTTTAAGCCAGCCTGTTTACTTATTCACACTTTAAATGAGCAGGCAAATACGTCAGCGGTTAACCAGTACAGTGCACATTCCCTTGCCCGAAATTGACAACTGCCCTTCTTGAACCACCAGAAGGGAGGGAATGGCCACAGAAAAGATTTCATCATCAATCATCATGAAAGAATGCTGCCGACGCGGCAAATAGCGGACCCGATGAGCGCCCGACCTAGCCTCTGAGGCTGGCGGACAACCCCTTTAAAGTATATATAATAAAAATCAAAAATGAGTTCCCTTAAGAGCAATGAAAACATTCATAAGAAAGAAGATGGGTCACACCACGTAGTTTCGGCTAATAAAGCCTCATCAGTGACCCCGTTAAGATCCGGCAAAGAAAGCCAGAGGAAACACACCGCAATTTTGCGAACCTCGAACAGGCAGTCGATTCAAAGACCGACACAAACCAAAATGGGGTCCAAACAATTAAAAACCTGTCTAGAACACGAGCCCAAACCAATAATTAATTTATTTCTGATTTCTCAGAAACTGCAATTTATTGACAATAATGACATCAAGAATTTCTACCGGGGATCAGCTTCCCCATTGCAACATGGCCCCTTGTCTGGGACAACAAAGAAAATATGTAACAGCAATAACAATTAGTAACAAGTTGAAAATGCCTTCAAGTCTGTAACTGATGTTCGTTTCTTTGATACAGAAGAAGGATTTTACATGTAGGTTTTCTCATTTACTGAGTACTATGGGTAAACCAGGTGCTCAAATTTCCTCTGTACGGCTTGAGACGGTTGAAGTGAACAACTTTAAATCAGACCTTTTGTTCTACAGTCTATATGGATGCACAGGCTGATCTGAGTATGGTCGGTTTCAGCTCTGCGTGGAAGCACCATGCAGCCCATCTATTTCTTCAAGCCCCGATAGGCGGGGAGCTCACACATATTGCTTAGGAACTACAGATGTGCAAAAGGGTATCCGAATTTGGCTCTGAATCGCTGGAGTCATGGGGAGAGATCAAAGGACAATTTTTCAAATGCTTGTGAATGCAACTACTTTTTTTTCTTGTCCTATGATCACCAAACTTGGTACACATATTGCTTAGGAACTGCAGATGTGCATAAGGGTATCCAAATTTTGAACTGAATCCCCCGGGTCATGGGCTGAGGTCAAAGGTCAAATTTTCAAGAAAATGCTTGTGAATCACTGAATGCAACTACTTGTTTTTATTTCTTCATGTATGGATGTGAAACTTGCTACATGTATTGCTTAAGGGCTGCAGATGTGCATTAGGGTATCCAAATTTGGATCTGAATCCCTGGGGTCATGGGCTGAGGGCAAAGGTCAAATTTTTTCCAGAAAATGCTTGTAAATGTAACTTCTTCTTTATTTCTTCACCTATGATGACCAAACTTGCTAAAAGTATTGGTTAGGGACTACGTATGTGCACGAGGGTATCCAAATTTTGATCTTATCTCCCTGGGTCATTGGACGAGATCAAAAGTAAAATTTTCAAGAAATGCTTTTGAATGAAACTACCTTTAATTTTCTTGGCCTATGATGACCAAACTCGGTACACATATAGCTTAGGGACTGAAGATGTGCTTGATGTATCCAAATTTTGATCTGAACCCCGGGGCTCATGGGTCTACATCAAAGATCAAATTTAGAACAAGCAAATATTTGCGATGGAGCACCATCGACTTCCTCTAGTATCTTTTTTGTTTTGAAAAGCCAATTGGCCATTTTATTGGGAAGTAACTGTCCTTTTGGCTTTCCAATACTGATGTTTCTATTAGGGTCTAGTTATTTCATGTTTCTGCTTTTTCCCTTTTGTGTCTGTAATGGGGGTGTGGTTTAATTGTATTGATGCCTTATCATTTTTGCCTTCCTTTCTATTTTGCTGATTGCATCAGCCTTTCTGTTGTTGTTTGATTTTTTGTGTTCATGGAGATGTTGCACTAATGAGTTAGGAGGCCTTCATGCGGACTGAACAAATCATTAGTCTAAATCACAACCGAAGTAAGGAAGAGGATTGTGGCAACGTAAATCGATTTAAGCCTCCCAGTGGAATTTGTTTCACTGACCATTCCAAGGTGGTTCTTCTGTAGTGGTTTGTTTTTGTTATGGTTAGTCTTTGAGTGTGTGCATCGGTTATTTTATTTTGTTTTGGAAAGCCAATTAGCCATTTTGTGGGACAGTAACTGTCCTTTAAGCTTTCCGCTATTGATGCTTACATTAGGGTCTGGATGTTTCATGTTTGTGCTTCTTTCCCTATGGTGTCTCTGATGGGAGCTGTGGGTTAACTGAATCGATTCCTGATCATTGCCTTCTCTTCTATTTTCCATGGTTTAGGGGCTTCTCCAAAAAGAGAATGTGAAAAATAGAAGTGAAGGCAATGATCAGGAATCAATACAATTAACCCACAGCTCCAACCAGAGACACCAAATGGAAAGTAACCAAAACATGAAACAACATCAATAGCGGAAAGCCAAAAGGACAGTTACTTTCCCTATAATGTGGGGATGTGCAGGCCAACCTGAATCTTTGCTGGTCACACAGGTTTTATTGTACTTTAAGGAGAATGGATATACCTGGCAGGTTTTGCCCCCACCCACCCCCACCCCCCAATTTTCAAAGTGAGACAACTTTCGGGACTTCCCATTTGCTTTTCTATATACTCTGTCCTACCGAAAAAGGGCTCAAAAGGGTTCTACTCTTACAGGAAAGAATTTGCTCCTCAATTCTTACCTTTGTGAGTTGACCCATATTGACATGGGAGACAAAATATCTTTGCAGCAGTTGCCTCCCCTGAATGTGTATCCATTCCCCTTAATATATAGACGATATTTACTTTTTTTGAGGTGGATAGTAAACGTTTTTCATCGAGTGTGTTGAAACATTAGGATTTTAACGAGTGCAAAGCGCGAGTGAAAACCGGGAAGCTTTCAGCACACGAATGTGTGTGTTTGAGTTTTACGTCCCACCAACAGCCAACCTCGGTTTAAAGACTCATCCGAAAGCCTGGAAAAGCCCGGGATCGAACTCACGACCCCTGGTTTATAAGGTGAGTAGCATAACTACCACACCACAAAGGCTTCACACACAAGATGAAATATGTTAGGTAATCACTGAAAATAAAGTAAATTTTCTTTTTATTTCGTAGCAGAATGAACTATTTATAACAGAACGTAAACATAAAAAAAAGTCCTAGTCACAGTGAAACAATAACAATGGTATCATTCACTAATGAAATGATACGATATCACTTGTGTTTGATATCATTTTTATTTGTTTCAGATATGCATTGTTTTCACTGCTTAGTATAAAATAAATAATAATACCTCATACTGTGTGAAAAGTCTGACACCATCTAGCTGATGAAACACTGGGTAATGGCTTGCATCAACTGCGTCCCTTCGGTATACATCGCCTACCATTAAAAAAGTGTCCAAACCAGCACTGATCAAATCCCTTTGGTGGGCAGTCATGTGAGCCCGCAACATGTGTTCTGAATTAAGATAATAACTGTCAGATGGTTTCCTGCTAGGATGATCTAATGGTACAAGCAAATTATCATAGTTCTGCTCAATAGTGACAATCGGATTGAGATTATCATAAACAGAGAAAATAGGATTTCCCCTTTTAATAAAACTAGAATAGAAAAACTTTTGAATACAGAGCTTGATAAGTCCTAGAGGATGGTATTTTTCTTTGTGAAGGTTTCTGCCAACTTTCTTAATAATTGCTGGAGTGATGTTTGTCCACCCATCCACATGGTAAGAAGAATTACACAGTATCGTTTCTTTCTTTACATTCTGCCCGACAGACTGACTGGAACTAAGTCTCAGCGTTGTAAGACTGCCGCAGTGATGCTGCAGTATTGTGATACCGGACCTGCAAATAGAAAACAAATCAAAGCACTGACAGCATTGGTGGGTTGATTTTTTCTGAGTTGATGCTGGGACAAAAGTCCTAAACTGAGACTTAAACTCTTTCATTCAGTCCTTAATTTCCAGCTTTTTAAGCGAAGAGTGTAGATCCTGTGTTATGCGGTGTCTGGTGTGGACTGTTTGCCATTGACCCAGTATATGTGCCCAGTCCAGTTTTCCCTTTTACACAGTGCTCTCATATTAATAAAACTAGAATAGACTGGTGCTGCTATAAATAATGGGTATCTGGATTTTGTACATGATCAGCAATAGTCACATGGAGAATAGCAGGCAAGAAGCTTCTAAAGTTAGTAACTTTGGGTCGAGAATGATAAACAATCAACCCAGAAATGTTACTTTTCCAAGGAATAATTGATCCTTACATGCCACAATGGAAAACAGTATATGTCCTAATGAGAGCCTCAGTGGGCTCATCTCATCTGTATTTACACGGTTTGCTTACTGGTAAAATAACTGTAAGATAAAGTATATGTACTGGTCTACAGAGTTGAAGTAGACCCTATGTGCTTTTAGCGCCCGGTTACCTTACAAAATCTATCAAGTCAAGACAGAGTTGAAGGGATAAAAGTTTAATAGACTCAAACTCCTTCCTGACTTAACAACAAAATTCCCAATGTTATGCATGGGATGTCTTGCAATATATATATATGGGAGATATCCTGCAATACGGAAGGTCTGAATGGATGTGAATGTGACAAATCGAGCAGAAAACAATCAGATTGTATACCTTTGACAAATTGCCAACACAGGTCTTCAATTAGCTGGATCAGCTGGGTCTTACAAGACCTTTTCTCTCGAAATCCATGTTGGAGATCGTGTAGAACGTCTTGTTTATTGAGGTGCCATGGGAGTTTTGAAGCAATTACCTTTCACGTAACCAACACATCTCTCATTTCCAAAAGTGCTTCTAAATTTCTTTATCAGCCAAAAGAAAGACCCGGAAAGTTATGTGAGTGAGAGTTTGAGTTTTACATCTCACCAACAGCTAAGATCATACAGAGATGGGACCTCGGTTTAAAACTCATCTGAAAGTCTGGAGAAGCCCGGGATCGATCCTGCGACCCCTGGCTTACAAGGCTAGTAGCATAACTACTATACCACGGAGGCTTCTTGGAAAGTTATGTAAGATCTGTCAGCATCATTGACTAGTGACCACCAACAGATACACCCTACATTTGCTTATCTTTCAGAACTATTTCTGCTTTATACAACAGACTAAACTTTCTTAGGTATACTTCACCATTTGTACCGTAGATTTACTGATGATGAAAAAACTCAGTTTTTGATGTAGAGAGATGATTCACATTTCAATTATAATTTTGTGTTTTACAAGGATCTTCAGACAAAATCAATTTCAAAACAAGAAAAATAGAACTTGGAGGATTTTTTTTAATTATTTACAATCTCTTAGACACATGTGGCTCTTATCAGTTTTTCAAGGTTTCCTTGCATTAGCCAAGCGTAATCTGCTTAATCACATCATGGTGTGCAATAAAATATTTAAGCAAACCTGACATACTGCACCTCTGACCCACCAAGTGTTGTAGCTTGGTTGCAATAAATAGCATGCAGAGTATACAGGTTAGAGAAATGAGCCTATAATGTCAGAAACTGACAACTGCCTTCTTGAATTAGCAGAACGGGGGAGAATTACTAAGAAACGATTTCATAATGAATAATGCCGACCCAGCCAGCATCAGACCGCAAGTCGGGTTCACATCCAAGATAGATAGATAGAATTTTTTGTGGGTGGCGGATTCTTTCTTCAATTTCCATAATGATACACTTTAATTATTCACAATTATATATTTTCAATTATTATCGTATATTTCATAAACTGTTTCCCGTGAATATATTATGCAATGCTAAGCCTTTGAGAAAGTTCATACTTATAGTCTCTGAGACATGGGAAAATGGACGAAAATATATGATAAGTATAGACAAGTATTAGCTAACACAAAAAGCTTGAGTCTACACTTAGCACACATTAATTCGAGCAGTACTAAAATGACAAAACTTACCATGCGTATGTTGTAATAATATGCCAGTTAATACGTAAGTGTATAACATTCACAAATTACAAATAAGGATTTTTAAATGTTCTCTACAGTGTGACATAAAGATAAAACTACAGATCTTTCACTTACAACTACTTGCACTAAATGCTACATTTACAGTTTTTTTTTTGTTTTTTTTTCTCCTATTACTGCTACTCGCTCACATCTGAGCATTACGAGCAGGATTTCCGGGGTGGTAACCAGTACTTTCTGTTTTCTTTTTTTTTTTTAAGCAATGTGGATGAAGTGCCTTGCTCAAGGGCACAACACTTTGATCAGCGTGAGGCTCGAACCCGCAACCTCTTGATCACTAATCCGATGCGCTACCACTGCACCAAAGCGCTCCACCTTCATTACACCCCAACCTCGCTATAACACGGAACTCCAGGTCCAACCAATGGACTGTGTTTCGGACATTTTCAGTAGAAATTGATCAAATATCTCATAGACTTTAGAGTAGCAGTTCAATTTCTGTATCGATGCGGACATGTTAGGATCTCTCCTACACACTTCCATAGCAGCGGATTCGTGAATGTCCGATTCTGATAGTAAACGGTGAGAGTAAACCTGATGTGGCAAGCATTATGTGGTTGACCATGTGCCGGCCTTGGCATTTATATCCGACCAAAATGTGTATCTTCAGCAAATGTATCAAGATACGACACAATTTCAATGAATCGTTTCAACCTTGCCAGGCTGGCACTTACCCACTAGGCCATAGACATATAGATAATTTTGCAAATTTTCTACATGGCATAATTGTCAGCTGCTCAGAAAAATTAAGAAACAGAAAATAAGGTATCTTTTCCTTTATTGTGCCACGTTCACTCTGATAAAGGACAAAATTGAAACCCAACAAGCAGAATTACGTGTAGGTAAAACATACCACGCTGTTGCTCTCAAACGAAACACTGACATTGCGCCCTTAGTCGGGAAACGTTTGATCTTTAGCTTTCAATTTCATTCCAGGGGCGCTGCCATTTTTAACACAAACCGGCGAGCGATTTACGACATGGTCGGGTATAAAACGTCAAGGCCGCGCCGGGCCGAGCCGCCGAGCCAAAAAATGCCGATCCGAATCAGAATCAGAATTGTTACTGATGACACGTCAAATGACATTCATACACCAGGACCTGTGACGTGGGAAGTTAGTCAGTAGCTCTAACCAAAGAGGAGGTAAATTTAGCTACACAATCATCAGCATCTTCAGCTGTCGAAATAATCGAATCGGGAAAGGCATTCCAATCTCTAATGGTTCTGGGGAAGAACGACTCTTTGTAAATGTCATTTCTTGCGCTAAGGGTCTGAAACGCCAACGAATGGTGATTTCTACAGTGTCTAGCTGGGGGAACAAGGTCATCTGTTGGAATGCTGGCAGCACCCTTTAGACCTTTGTATAAAAGGATTAGCCTACTGTCTTTTCTCCTTTTCTTGAGAGACTCCCATTTTAATTTTCCAAGTATTCCAGTCATGCTCCCAGTTTCAAAGCAGTAATTGCCTGTTACAAATCTAGCAGCTCTATTCTGAACTTTCTCAATTTCATCGTTAAGGACCACTCCACTGGGGTCCCAGATACAACTACCATATTCCAAGATTGGGCGAACAAGACCTTTATATGCTGCCTCTTTTACATCCTGAGGGCACTGATGAAGATTTCGCCTCAGAAACCAAGCGTTCTATTTGCCTTAGTACACATGTTGCTAATATGAGTATTCCATCTCAAGTTGTGTGAGATTGTCTATCTATCTATCTATCTATCTATCTATCTATCTATCTATCTATCTATCTATCTATCTATCTATCTATCTATCTATCTATCTATCTTCTTATACTGAGTCGGTCATATCTGGCCATTACCTCAGTTGTCACTCCAAGGTATTTAATGGAGCCCACATTCTCGAGGACCGTTCCCTCTAAGGTGTAAGAAGCCTCAACTTTATTAGATCTCTTCCTAGTTATCTGCATAATATTGCATTTAACTGGCTGAAATCTCATGCCCTATTTACGTGCCCAACATCCTAATCCATCTTGTCAGCCTGAAGTTTCAATGAGTCATCTGTGTCTCTAATTTCCCGGTAACAAACACAGTCATCTGCGAACAGTCTTATTTCTGAGTCAATGTCAGTGGAAATATCATTGATGTACAGGGAGAACAAAAGTGGACCAAGAACGGTCCCTTGCGGGACTCCAGACAAAACGGGAGCCCACTCCGAAGATTCACCATTAACAACCCGCTGTTTTCTGTAGCAAAGAAAGGAATCTATCCATTTGAGGGTCTTTCCCCCAATTCCATAACCAAATAACTTAGATTTAAGTAGTTCATGAGGAGGGGTGTCAAAAGCCTTCTCGAAGTCCAGAATAAATGTGTCCACCTGTCCCCCTTGTCCAAGATTTTTGCCCAGTCATTAATAACTGTGCTTAGCTGAGTTTCACAACTGTGCCTTTTCCTAAATGCATGTTGTCTGTCTGACAAAAGTTTATGTTAGTCCAAGTGGGCCATGATGTTCGAGCAGACTATATGTTCCAGCAATTTACACAGAACACAAGTCAGAGACACAGGGCGATAATTACGGGCAAGAGCCCTATCTCCTTTTTTGAAGAGTGGACAGATGTTCAGAATTATTACCGGTGACACGTCAAATGACATTCATACACCAGGACGTTTGCTAAGAAGATTTTATATTTCTTCTCTTGTTATAATTAAGATATAAATTATAGTCAGTTGGATGTAAAATTATTATGAATAACATATTTGATAGCTGCATGAAGGTTCATCTCTCTACATTGTTTTATTTTCTTGTAATAACTATTTTTTTCCGAAATCGAGGGGTATAAAAGCCAAGGCTGGGAAAAATGGAAGTGTTTCTTAATTTCTTAAGATTTTATTGGTTGAAGAAATTCTTTTTGCCCTGATGATATTTAAATTTGATTACTTTAATTGTGTGTACATAGAAAATATTATACACATATCAAAATCACCTTAAATGATCAAATTTCTTATTTTCTAATGGTTTCTATTTTTAGATTTACTTTACTAAGGGAAACGACCGAAATGTACCGAAAAGAAAAAAAAAGTATTGTTACTGGCAGCTCGAATTAAGGAAATATAAAAATTGATTGTTTTATTTGTTAACATGTATTTGTATATTGAAATGATTAAGAAAAAATGTTATTTTTTATTTTTCTCTAATTCCAGCTAGCAGTAAACAAAACTTGCTCCCCTTTCGGTCCTTTTCGGTCGTTTTCTTTAACTAAGACAATCTAAAAATAGAAACAATTAGAAAATAAGAAAATTGACAATTAAAGGTGGTCTTATATATTTGCTATATTTTTCTAGAGACAAATGATGACAATAATCAAATTCAAGTATTTTCAGGATAAAAAGAAATACTTTAACTTGTAAATTAGCAAGAAATTGAGAAATATTATCATTTTTCCCGGCCTTGGCTTTTATACCCCTCGATTTCGGAAAAACGGTTATTACAAGAAAACAAAACAATGTAGAGAGATAAATCTTTGTGCACTTATCGAATATGTTAATTTACAATAATTTGATATCAAACTAACTACAATTTATATCTTAATTATAACAAGAGACGAAATTTAAAATCTTCGGTTCGGCATTTTTTGGCTCGTCGGCTCGGCCCGGCCCGGCGCGGCTTTGGCTTTTATACCCGACCTTACGACATTCATCTGCGTTGAGAATCTACAGTTAGGGATCGAGTATCAAAGCATTTTAAGAATGGTGTATACGTTATTATTGGCATTATGAAAAAAAAAATAAGTTTGAATTTTTCAATATTAAATTCTTAAAATGATGGTGCACACTAATCTCCGGAAATTGTCCGGAAAATGTCCGGGAAATGGGGGGTAGTGGTGCTTTATCCCTAATATCCCCACTTCGGGTGGTCAGAAATTAATAAAATTAACATCAAATAAAATTTTAAGCTCCATTCTAAAAGATTATTAAAAATCATTTTTCATTTATAACATTTTAAGGATCAATTTCTGAAGTTATTTTGTCCGGGAAATTCCCGGTTCGTGACCTGGATGTTGGGGTAGTGGTACATTAACCGTAATATCTCGACTTCGGGTGGTCAGAAATTAATAAAAAATAGTATCAAATAAAATTTTTGGCTCCATACTAAACTATTATTAAAAATTATTTTTCATTTTTTATATTTTAGGGGTCCGGATTGTGTCCTGGATGTTGTGGGTAGTTGTGTCTTATCCCTAATATCTCCACTTCGGGTCGTCAGAAAATAATGAAATTAGTATCAAATAATGATAATAATGCATGTCGTGTGCTAATTATAAGCGCCTCAATGAGGCAATTCTGATGAGTGCACACAACATGACTTTATTTTATAAAAGATCACAGAGATATAATAAGTGATCTTTACTTACGGCTCAAGACCTACTTGGCAAACAGTGTAGAACTTGATCAAAGGTTTAACTCATATATGCCTAGAGTCCAATTTGTGGGACATTGGCAAACAGTGTAGGTCCAGATCAGATATTTAACCCATATATGCCTAGCGTCCCATTTGTGGGACATTGGCAAACAGTGTAGACCCAAATGATCAGACGCTGCAAAATGTGGCGTCTGATCTTGGCCGCAAAATGCTGGCGATAAAATTAGGTATACGGACTTTGAGTGATTTTACGGACCACTATAAATACACTAAGGCATTTTACAGAAGCCCCAGACTGAAATTTTTACGATTTTACAAGTGAAGAAATAAAGTTTACGCTTGCGTGTATCTTTTTCTTTCGAAAACGCTGACATTTTTTTCATTTTCCAAACATTCAACTAAATGCTGTCTCATTTTTGACACGTCGAATATTATTCCAGTGTTAAATGATTCCAGAGCAAAACAAAACCCTACCATGTTCGCTATTGCAAAATGCCCACAATTATTAGAATTCGGTTGTTGTTGAACAGGGGTATAGATTTGTTCCATTTTTCTGCTCAAAAACATAGGTTGTGGGTACTCGTTGAAACCGTCCCACCGTTCTGTGGAGTTCGTATACTCTCTGTTTGGAGCAGAAATGTGAAAAATTATGGGCTTTATTTTTGTTTTATCGGAATTTCATTTAAGGGTTGCTAAATTTACATTTTCTAGATCTCTGCTTAAAACGTACAATATGGTTACTTTTCGATTGTTTAGCAGAAATATAGAAAAATGTTAATAAACTACATGTTTAATCACAATTCAAACAAACAAAATAACAACATTCGTTCAAAATATCAATTGGACACAACTTTTGTGGAAGTCCCTTTCTACTATTTCAATCCCGGTATGCAGCATACTGTACGTCAACTTATTATGAGGTAAAGCAATTAACTTAACACATGTTTAATCTCGTTGGAAAATTAATGGCCCGTGAAATCGCTCAAAGTGTGTACACCTAATTCATCGCCAGCAAAAAATGGATGCGGCTCAATTTCTTCGTTGTTTAAGCAAACAGTGTAGAACCAGATCGGATTCCACATTTTATGGCCTAGATCAGACGCCAAGTTTGCAGCGTCTGATCATGATGGTCCGTAAATCACTCAAAGTCCGTACACCTATGTATGGGTCAAGTTCTACACTGTTTGCCAAGTAGGACTTGAGCCGTAATTTTAAATAACTTATTACATTTTTGTGATCTTCTATAAAGTAAAGTCAAGTTGTGTGCACTTATTAGAATCGCCTCAGTGAGGCGCTTATAATGAGCACACGACATGCATTATTTATAATTATTTGATAGTAATTTCATTAATTTCTGACGACCCGAAGTGGGTATATTAGGGATAAGGCACCACCACCCACAACATCCAGGACACAGTCCGGGAATTTCCAGGACAAATCAACATAAAAAACGGACCCCTAAAATATCAAAAATGAAAAATAATTTCTAATAATGTTTTAGAAAGGAGCTAAAATTTTTATTTGATACTATTTTTATTAATTTCTGACCACCCGAAGTCGAGATATTGGGGTTTAGACACCACTACCCCAACTTCCAGGTCACATCCGGGAATTTCTCGGACAAATTAACTTCAGAAATGGACCCTTAAAATGTTAAAAATGAAAAATAATTTTTAATAATCTTCTAGAATGGTGCTTAAAGTTTTATTTGATATTAATTTTATTAATGTCTGACCACCCGAAGTGGAGACATTAGGGATAACGCACCACTCCCCCCCCCCCCCTTTTCGGACATTTCCCGGACAATTTCCGGACATTTTCCGGACATTAGTATTCGCCAAAATGATTCCGTAAAATCCGGTATAGCTAAACAGCGAATGGAAGCTTTCATTCGCGAAAGGAAGATTTTCCTACGAAAGGAAGGAATTTATGAGGTACTAGGAGTGCATTTACATACAAAAGGGTATCATGTTTACTGAATTAATTAGAATATAGTATTTTGCCAAAGTTGGGACATATGAGGATTGACTGGACCTTTTATTTCGACTGGACCTTTTATTTCCCGACAGAAAAGTTCATTTCTTGAAAGGAAGGTTTTGTCTACAATAGGATGATTTTGTTTGCGAAAGGAAGGTTTTGTTTGTGAAAGGAAGGTTTCATTATTGTACATAGCGTTGCACTCGTATATTTTCTTCGAAACTACCAAATTTCGAAACGAAGGTTTTGTCTACGATCGTGAAAGGAATTTTTTGTCTGCGAAAGGAAGCTTTTGTCTACGAAAGGAAGGTTTTGTCCACAAAAAATGTTACATAATAATAAATTTAATAACAACAACAACAACAATAATAATATTGTTCTTTGACTGCGATTCGAACCCACGAATTTCATTCGAAATTACCAAATTTCGAAATGAAGGTTTTGTCTACGAAAGGAAGTTTTTGTCTACGAAATGAAGTTTTTGTCTACGTCCCGGGTGGATAGAATTTCCGGAAAGCAACAAAATACCGGAATGCAAGCAAAATACCGGAAAGCGCATAGAAATACAAAAAGAAAAAAAAAACACTTTAACTACTAGAAATTTGTATTGAAATGCAATGTATAACATCTCAATAAGATGGAACAATTTTGTTTGCTCTCTTGACTTCTTAAAATTCTAATTTTGCATTTATTGTCCCACTCGATATTTATTCGTCATTGCCTCAGCATAACTCTTTGATAAAAAAGGGAGTTTTTTTTTTTGTTTTGTTTTTTTGTTGTTTTGTTTTTGAAAGACAAATCCGTGCAATTTTGTTAGAACATAAACTTAATTTGGTATTAGAAAGTAGAATCTCTTTGTTTTCAAAACATTTTCCCAATGCCTTATTTTTCGTACCTTGATTCTTTTGTATGGTGTGCATTCGCGCAGTCTGATCAGAAGTCAAATCAACAAACAGAAATTATCCCTTGCTACCGGTCTGATCAGACGCACAGAAAAAGAGCTCCGGCTCATTATATAATACCTTGATTGTGGATTAACGAGAATACCTGTTAAAGCTTAAGCATATTTAGATAATAGGATCAATTATTGACATGTGCCTTTTGTCATTTAACCCTTTAAAATGCCAATTACAACAACTGTCGTCTGCTTTGTTGTCAAAGCTGCGAACATTGTGGTCCCAGATCAGACGGCTCCTTTAAGGCTGGTTGTGATTTTTATGTACAAAAATATAAATGCTTACCAAAAGATGCAGCAAACGACAAAAAAAAAAAAATAATCGGCTTTAACACACCTCGTGTCAAATTGACCCAAATATAAGTATTTATTGATTTAATGAGTGCAATAAGAGCAAACAAGTCATACAAACAGAGCAAAATATAGGGCTATTCATTATCTTTCCATTTTTCTTCTGTTCTAAAATTTCTTGGTTTACAGGCGTGTTTATTATTTTTCACATTTCTGATAAAAACATATTTTGTGAGTAATCGCCGAGGCGGTTCTAACGAGTACCCACAATATCTGTTTGGAGCAGAAATATGAAACAGATCAGAATTTTTCATCTGATAACGGTGATTGCCAGCAATGTGACAGTTTTGAAGGTGAAGCAACTTGGACCAGTCACCGTCCGTCGTCGTCGTCCGTCCGTCCACAGTGATTAATTCCCTATTCATAATAATACCTGATTTTGGGACCTAGAAAATCTGTTCGAGAAAGTGGTAGTTCGAACCACTGAGGGTTACTGCCAGGAAGCATAAAGAACATAACAAGAAGAAAGAAAAACGAACATTCCGAGTTTTTTTTTTTTTTGACGACATGGCTTGAGATGTCATTTTATCTCAATGTCGGGTAACAGTCCCACACAATTGGAAGCGACGTCTCCAAAATGACCTATACCGTGTTGACGGGGGACCTTAAACCTCAAATTAAAAAAAAAAAAAAAAAAAAAAAAAGATCAACGCATTTTACTCAAGTAGGGGGCAAGCTAATTTCAGTGAAGTTGGTAAGCAATTTATACGTCACAGATAAACAGACGAATAAGAAAATGGACAAACGTTCCTTTGGACCGTCAATCTGCAAAGTGTGATGCTCTAGAAGTACATAGACTATACCAGTTCCTTGAAATCTCTCCATCAGATCCTGATCAGTTTAGAAGGAACCTGAATTGAGAATACACCGTATTATTTGGAAGACCTCCCACCCATTACCGCTCTAGCAGAGTACATTATCATATTTACCGACAGAAAATATCATGGCAACACCAAACGAGAGGATAAAATAAATTTTCTCGTTCGATGTAAACACAAAAAAATAAATAAATAAAATAAAATAAACTGAAAAAATAACAAATGAAATACCCCCACCCCAACCAAAAAAAAAAAAAAAGGCTGGTTAACTATTGCTTTAGAAAGAATAAGGCTGTATCAGTTCAGCAACAAGACCTAGTCATACCTCCACGAGTCTCACGTATACACTTTTTGTGCAGTACCAGCAGGAAACTGGGGCTAAAATGACAGGTCAGAGAAATAATACCCGAAGAAAATAATCTTCTTTCCCAAATAGTTAATTGATTTTAAAAAAAAATAAAATAACCTGTAGCCATTTCATGGTCTCATAAATATCTTCCTTTCGTACAATACCTTCTTTTCGCGGCAGGAGCGTTTGTTCCTCAAAATGCACGTTCCCTTTTATCCCCGTATGTCTAATTTTTTTTTTCAGAAGTACCCCATTTCCACTAAAGTGTTTCATAAGTATCCGTACATAAAATAGCACCAAAGCTCTCATAAATATCTTTCTTTCTTTCTTTCTCCCCATACTGTTTTCGGTCAATTCTGACCATGATAACAGGTTTGGGGTGTGGCACAAATGTTTTCAATCCCATCCCAAAAAGAGCTTTGTGATACAGCCACCAGCAGATTAAAACTATTTACAAGAAGCCATCAGGGGAAGGAATCCATGCCTATCCCCTGCCCAACCCTAGGATATTATATTTTGGCCTTAAACCCATCAACTGTCTCAGAAGAGACAGCTTCGATTGTAAGGCCATTCCAAGTTGCAATTGTCCTGGGGAAAAAAGAACTCTTAAAACCATCCGTATAAGCATTAGGACGGTGATACTGAAAGGGATGGGACCTGGTTCTCCTACCTTCCTTTCAACCAATACCTTCCTTTCGCGGAAAGGAAAATACACATATCCGCTTATGTCTATTATTATTATTATTCCAAAAGTACCCCCATGTCCACTAATTTTTTTTCATAAGTATCCCTATATTCATAAAAAACCACCATATGCCTCATAAATACTTTCTTTTCGTTCAATACCTTCCTTTCGTGGAAAGCGAAATACACGTTTGCTATTATCCCCGTATGTCTATTATTATTATTATTATTTTTTTATTTATTTTTTTTTTTTTTTTTTTTTGCAAAAGTACCTCATATCCACAAAATTGTTTATCTATCTATCTTCTTATACTGAGTCGGTCATTAGACTTTATATATAGTGATTTAGACGTTATATATAGTGTTTGCATTTAAAACGATAATATGACCATGCGCTAAAATGGCGCCTTTCATATGTTTGGACCTATATCCATGCAGCCATGATTTTTATTTTATGTTTCATCAGTATCCCTATATACATAAAATACCACCATAGGCCTCATAAATATCTTCCTTTCGTTCAATACCTTCCTTTCGCGGAAAGCGAAAAACACGTTTTCTTTTATCCCCATATATCTATTATTAATATTATTATTATTATTATTATGTTTATTTTGTAAAAGTACCTCATAGCCACTAAATTGTTTCATAAGTATCCCTATATACATAAAATACCACCATAGGCCTCATAAATATCTTCCTTTCGTAGGAAAATCTTCCTTTCGCGAAAGGCAGCTTCCTTTCGCTGTTTAGCTATACCCCGTAAAAAAATCTGTCGGTGTTTGTGTTACTAAACTCCCCAATTAATTATCCACGTCAAGATGTCTGCTAGAAGTGCCAAAGTTTTGTCCTTGTATAGATCCCTGTTAAAAGAAAGCAGAAAATTTAACACATATAATTTCAGGTGAGATTGATTTACAAATCAGTCCTCTATTTTCCTAACTAATTTTACTGCCGTGTCAATGTTTTAATCTAGATTTCTCTTCGGTTTCTGGTCAACTCGTACCTAAGTCAACTCGTACCTGTTTTTGGTCAACTCGTACCTTGGTCAACTCGTACCTTAGTTTAAAAAAAAAACAACTATTTTTTTTTGGATAAGTTGAACTTTGGTACACATATATACAAGTCAACTTTACAGAAGACTCCTGACTTTTTTCCGGACGATTTAGACGTTATATATAGCGTTTGCATCTAAAACGATAATATGACCATGCGCTAAAATGGCGCCTTTCATATGTTTGGACCTATATCCATGCAGCCATGATTTTTATTTTATGAATCGTATCATAGACATAGTTTATGGGACCTCGTTGAAGCTTGTATAACGAGCACGCAAAATCTATGTTTTGAGCAGATATCTGAAAAATGTCATTTTTTTTTTCATCTGGAAATCTTCATTTTTTTGTTGGTAAAATTTTCAATTATATTTGAATACACTTGTTTTCATATTAACAAAGCATACCCCTGTAAACTCTAGTTTCTCTACACAAAGTGGGGTTCAGAGGGTTCATTGCTAGGACTTTTATAAATAAATAAATGTTCACTAGTCTAAATATAGCTAATAGATTAAATTTGTATTACATGTCGCGCAGAGACAATGCTGCCAATGGTCAAAGATAGTAGGCATGCTGACGACCATCAATAACCTTACCACATGCATTTGACCTTAAAATTCCTGCGTGTCATTAAGTTTTGCCCTCTCATCGACAAAATCAAAGGAATTAAAATCAGCGTTTAATTAAGGACAATTAGATTAAACTAGTATCGATAATCTTTCTTTCACACCCTTATTAATCGGTGTACGATTTAGTGTGTTTATTAAGGGTGAATAATAACTGATAAAAAGTAGAGCAGGCTGATAGCTTGCCATCGCATATCCCCGCGATGTGAACATCATGTTGCAATAAAAGGACCCAAAATAATTCTTTTTCACCTCCAGGTACCCCAAGACATGTTTCGGGCAAACTTTTGCACCACTGTATTCTACTCATAATTACCTTTGATTTGATACGCAACATGACTATGTTTGAACAAAACAGCTTTTTGACCCCTGAGCTCCACACATGAGGGCAGGTCAAATCAAAAGTCTGAATACTTTCCTCCATTCCGAATCCATAGGGCTATTAACAGTGGCAGTTTCAGGATTCTAGCTCAGAAAGCCTAGGCGTTGTGTAATAATCGAAAAAAAGAACCCAAAACCTTTTTTGATCTCTGGTGACCCCCAAACATACACCCGGGACAGTTGTTTTTTGGCACACCTGTATTCTATTCTTCATTACCTTCGATTTGATATTTGATATACTGCTTGACTATTTTTGAACAAAATGAATTTTGAACCCTCGGGTAATGTTGGGCCCAACCCCTGCGGCTGCCTGGGGGCTCACATAAAAATTCTGAATATCTTCCTGTAGTCATCAGCCATAGGGCTATTACCTGTGAAAGTCGAGAGAGTCTAGCCTAATTGGTCTAGGAACAATGGAGGGAATTACAGAAGGATGGACGGCGGTTGGGTATCTATCTATCTATCTATCTATCAGCTACATAGGCTGGGACCCAGTATCTAGTGTTTGACCACAAAAAAAAATCCAAGACTGACAGTGTACCCTCCAAAATATCCAGTATATCATCAAATATCCAGTATGTCATCAATACCCCAAACAATATCTGCAAATTCTAGCATACAAAAAAAAATATATATATATATATCCCCAAATTAAACTGGCTCCCTTTCTGTTATTTAAAAACATGTGATTATAGCCCCGCTTTGAAAAAGTGGGGGCTATATTGGATTTGGCTTGTCCGGAATTCCGTCTGTCTGTCTGTCAGTCAGTCTGTCTTTCTGTCTGTCTGTAATATTTGATAGTGGGTACCTTGTTACCGCAACTCCTCTTACAGTTGTAGGTCAATCCTTTTGAAACTTTACAGGGGTTTTCATATAGGTCTGAAGTTGTGCATAATCTTTTTTCATTATCCTTAAATAATTTTTTTCACTTATTTCACCTTTTTTAACTTAGACAATTTTTGAGATCTACTAATGTTAAAATGTATAGGGAGTAGCTACCTTGTTACCGCAACTCCTCTTACAGTTCTAAGTCAATCCTTTTGAAACTTTACATGTGTTTTCATATAGGTCTGAAGATGTGCATATTCTTTTTTCATTATCCTTAAATAATTTTTTTCACTTATTTCACCTTTTTTAACTTAGACAATTTTTGAGATCTACTAATGTTAAAATGTATAGGGAGTAGCTACCTTGTTACCGCAACTCCTCTTACAGTTCTAGGTCAATCCTTTTGAAACTTTACAGGTGTTTTCATATAGGTCTGAAGATGTGCATATTCTTTTTTCATTATCCTTAAATAATTTTTTTCACTTATTTCACCTTTTTTAACTTAGACAATTTTTGAGATCTACTAATGTTAAAATGTATAGGGAGTAGCTACTTTGTTACCGCAACTCCTCTTACAGTTCTAAGTCAATCCTTTTGAAACTTTACAGGTGTTTTCATATAGGTCTGAAGATGTGCATATTCTTTTTTCATTATCCTTAAATAATTTTTTTCACTTATTTCACCTTTTTTAACTTAGACAATTTTTGAGATCTACTAATGTTAAAATGTATAGGGATTAGCTACCTTGTTATCGCAACTCCTCTTACAGTTCTAGGTCAATCCTTTTGAAACTTTACAGGTGTTTTCATATAGGTCTGAAGATGTGCATATTCTTTTTTCATTATCCTTAAATAATTTTTTTCACTTATTTCACCTTTTTTAACTTAGACAATTTTTGAGATCTACTAATGTTAAAATGTATAGGGAGTAGCTACCTTGTGATCGCAACTCCTCTTACAGTTCTAGGTCAATCCTTTTGAAACTTTACAGGTGTTTTCATATAGGTCTGAAGATGTGCATATTCTTTTTTCATTTTCCTTAAATAATTTTTCCACTTATTTCACCCTTTTTAACTTAGGCAATTTTTGAGATCTACTAATGTTAAAATGTATAGGGATTAGCTACCTTGTTATCGCAACTCCTCTTACAGTTCTAGGTCAATCCTTTTGAAACTTTACAGGTGTTTTCATATAGGTCTGAAGATGTGCATATTCTTTTTTCATTATCCAAAACTTTTTTTTTTTCACTTATTTCACCTTTTTTAACTTAGACAATTTTTGAGATCTACTAATGTTAAAATGTATAGGGAGTAGCTACCTTGTGATCGCAACTCCTCTTACAGTTCTAGGTCAATCCTTTTGAAACTTTACAGGTGTTTTCATATAGGTCTGAAGATGTGCATGTGCTTTTTTCATTATCCAAAACTTATTTTTTAACTTAGACTGGTTTTCAGATCTAATAACGCGAAAAGTCTATAAGGCCTAGGTACCTTGTTAGGGATTTAACCCTCTCACAAGTCTTTACCTTTAAGTCATGTGTCTTTCTCCTCTGACAGGGCTATAGCGGGGCTATAGTCAGATCCTCTGACAGTTCTAGTTTTACTTATTTCTGTCATATAATAATCTGATATGAGTGGAATGTGTCAAAAATACTAATTACCGGTAGGCATTTAAAGCAATAAATAAATAAATAATTGTAATAAAAAAATCCACAATTTCTGTATGTTCTCCAAAAGTAGTCCGTTTTAGAAGGACCCCCACTCCCACCCTACTGTCAACAAAATATCTGCTTAATGGCCTGTAACCATAAAAATACCATTTTTTCCTAAACCCCCACCCCCCACCACAAAAAAACACGAAAATATTAAAGTTTGAACCCCCAAAATAGTCTCAACCTATGTAGCAGGCAAAATTTAGAATAAGTAGGAGTTGACTTGGGGGGTACGAGTTGACCAAAAACAGATACCAATTGACTAAGGTACAAGTTGACTTAGGTACGAGTTGACCAGTTACATTCTCTTCCCCATTCTGAAAATAAGCCACGGGCCCATGATTATACATATCATGAGAGATCTGGTTCATCGCAACCTCCTTGTTGAGTCGATTGTTTGTCAGTCAATATAGTGGCTTTTCTATGGCTATCACTGATTTATCTGAAATCCAGGTAACAGTTCTTATTGGGTAGCTGGGCTAGGAAGTGGGGAATGCGGTTCCAACCCAGTAAATGTAACATGATGCAACTTACAAGAAAGCGGATCAAAAAGATCAGTGCTACCTATGAGTTGGAAGGAACTCTCCTTGAAAATGTAGAAAGCATTAAATACCTTGGTGTGACAATAACAAATGATTTAAGGTGGAACACTCTCATTAGTAATGTTTGTACTAAGGCAAATAGGACCCTTGGCTTCTTGAGACGGAATCTGTCAGCATGCCCACAAGACATAAAAGAAATGGCATACAAGGGACTGGTTCGTCCAGTCCTGGAATATGCAAGTACGTCCTGGGATCCACCTACTGTTACCCTCCTGGAGGAACTGGAGAAAGTCCAAAAACATGTGGCCTGTTTTGTAACTGGGAATTACTTGTTTGAAACTGGGAGTTTGACTGGCATTCTGGAACAGTTAAAGTGGGAACCTCTTAAAGAGTGGAGAAAACAAAGTAGGCTAATACTTTTATATAAATGTCTAAGGGTAGAGCCAGTATACCCATTGTTGACCTTGTTCCCCCTTCAAAGACAACACTTCGGAAAAAACATTCATTAGCCCTCCAAAAATTCGGCACAAGGACTGACATTTACAAATTTAGCTTCATCCCTAGGAAATCTCAGATTGGAACAAGCTCCCCTCTTCTCTCTTGATGTCTGCAGAAGGGGCAGATGACTCCATCTCTAGATTCACCACCCTTGTAAGGTCTAGGGACTAGTTCTGTTGATCGAAGGTCCTGGTGAGAGATTGTCTAAGGGCGTGTCACCAGTAAACAATTCTGATTCTGATTACAGAAAATAGCCGCACCATTCTTATCGCTGTGAGGTCAGATTGTTGTGTAAGAGTGATCAATAGATTTATTTGTTTGTGTGAATTGAGGTCAAGTCCCCATCAACATTATTTAGGTCATTTTGGAGACTTTGCTTCCAATTTCGTTGGACTCTTACCCAACATTCGATGGAGAGTGATAGCTCAGTGGTTAGTGCACTTGCCTCTGATGCTAGAGGTCCATGGCTCGATCCCCGGCAGAGGCAATAAATTTTCAGTGTCCGAATATGCTCCATTGGCATCATTTGCAGGGATGAATGTCATAAAGTACACCGTCCTTTCGGATCTGATCGTTAACTGGAGGCCCCCTTTGCAGGGAGAACCATCCCCTGTGCAGGTTAAAGAACCCTAATGTAATTACATGATTACTAAGTAGGCTTTCATCCTGCAAAACCTGGAGTGTATGTAATGTACACCTGGGAGTAATGATCAAATGTGGCCGGTCACAGTATTGGTAGAAAGAAAGAAAACATTGAGATGAAATGACATCTCAAGCCCTGCTCCCCAAACAAACCCAAAAAGGGTTATATGTAGGGATGGTGGGACTCGCATCATTTTGCCTGGGCAGAAATACAGCGTGGCGGTGATGAAGGATGGCATAACTTGTGGCTATCTACCCAAAGAAATTTCGCGCTTTGCAAAGTTTTTCATCGTGCACGGGGAAGCATTACGACAACAGTGACCAGAAAGAAAAAACGATCGAAGATGCCCCAAGTTGGACTAGAGGTGTCGTGTATCTACACATTTGCCATCCAAGGGAAAAATGCAACTAAAATTATTCACCGTCTCAAAGAAAAGCTAAAGCTTATTAATAAAACATGGTAGAGCATAAAACTATAATGGCACCAGAAACAACATGCCCTGTTCAGGGCAATAAAAACACTTCGAAAGTTTTAACCTTTAATAGCGTCTTTTTTATAATTTTAGTTTATGACCCTTCAAGATTTCGAGCCGCTAATCAGAGGAGGGCGGAAAAAAAACAAAACAAAAAAAAAAAAAACAACACCTGTAGAACTTGGCATCTCACATGTGACCCGAGCGTGACTCGAACCACAGCAGTGAAAGAGATGATGATTAAGAGTCAGCGCTGTTACCAAGCAATGCGGCGTCCAATCAACGCATATGCAACACCATACGCTTCAACATCGTGCAACGTCATGACGTTACATTGAGTTGATGCGACGTTGCCCTGGGATTCCAATCATGTTCTTGTTTATATTATATTATTTGAGTCGTTAGATTGCATGCTTTACACCAATGACACATAGGTCAGACAGTTCATTAGCAGTCTGGTCAGCAATTGTTATGTTTGCTGATTGGATAGTATGATCACTAAAGCTGCCTTGTACAAACATTTATATGCCTCTTAGGGTTTTTGGAAACTGAGCAGGCTGGTTGGTCTCATCATCATTAATAACCTGAATGGTTTGATAGGTTAAGATCGTGTTTTCCCAGTCACGTTCTGCAGCTTTCAATTAATGTATCAAGTAGTTCAACACCTGCAAAATTTTGATTCGCTGTTTTCTAATAATTTGAACACCGGGATTAGTATTTATTTTTGTGGCGTACCGACTAATTGGTCATTTACCGTAGATCCTCTAAGTTGTTTACCAGAGCTCAAGTGCGGTCGGTTTGAGCTCTACGTGGAAGCATCATGCAACCCAATCTATTTCTCCAAGACCCAGTGGGAGGGGGTGATCCATAGAATCTTGACTTGAATCTTATGTTTGGTTTGGCAAAAGGTGTAGAGTGTAAATCCAGGGCCTGACAAATCCATTGCCAAGCTGCCCAGGACCAAGTCCAGATTTGTCAGGCCTTGCATGTAAACCCAGATCAGATGCCACAGAATGTGGCATTTGATCAAGGTCTACACCGTTTGCTTAGAGTACAGGAATTTAAGGGTTAAACGAAACAGTCTAAGACTTTGTTCAGGATAATTTTTTCAGCCTGTACTCAGAGACAATCAGTCTACGAGTGCAGCCAGCATCAATTTCGAGGCATTTTTGACCCTCAGATTTCATTTCAGTGGCCGGCTGGATTTATTTAGGACAACTTATCCTGACCCAAACATAGCTAACCAGGGGAAGGGAATGCAAATTTTATGTGGTTCTGGGGCTCAAAAGGGGAGAGGGGTTCAGACACATAAAAGATGTATGAGTGGGAAAGGGTTAAAAAAAGTTTGAGTAGGCTCTCAAAAAGTAAGGTCAGTAGTGTTTCTGGAAATAAGACTTTTTTGTCCCAATTTTATTTCCTATATGCATAAACAGAGGCTGTACCAGCAGTTATTGATGATGTCATAGCCATCTTTTCTGATACAGGCTTTATATAGGCCTCAAGAACTAGCTCTACAATTTACACTCAGTGGCTTGAACTACCCATGAATTTTCAAACAAATTTTTGAGGTCCCAAAGATTTTTGGGCCATTGAAGTTCAACTGTATTTTGATTTTTTTTTTTTCAGGGAATATGCACTAGAGAAGATAAAACATGATTTCCATGCAAACAAGTCGGTAACAGATTCCAAAGTGATAGAGCAACTAATTAAGACAGCAGAGGAAAATTTAGATATTATAAGAAGACAGGTACACCACAATTTTAACCCATTGCATGCGGGAAACCCCTAAAGGTACCTGGGCAAACAGTGTAGGCCCAGATCAGACCAGGCCTGTACAATTTGCCTACAGAATTTTATGTCTAAAATAGACCTGACACCCCTTATATGACAAATGGACTTGTTCAACATATAGCAATGGAAGAGTCCACTGGTATATAATGGGTTAAGCACTTTAGAAAACCCGTAAAGCACCGAAAATGTGACACTGTTACTAGAACGCTTGTTCAAATTTACATAATCTATATGTAAGAGTAGAAATTAGAGAGATATACCCCTGTTCTGATTCTGAAACCCCAGTTTTACAATATAAAAGTGGGGTTTCAGGGGTTCAAAATTATATCTATAGGCGTGTTCGTGATGGACACTGATTATTATTTTTCAAAGAAATCGGGGCTTGAAGAAATAGATTGGGCTGCATGATGCTTCCATGCAGAGCTGAAACCGGCCGTACATGAGAACTGGTAAACCGCTTAGGGGTCTAAGCTTTTCCAGGCAAAGTGGTGCAAGTGGGACCATCCCTACATATTTACCCTTTTGGTTTGTTTGTGCGGCAGTTATTTCATCTCAGTGTCGGGTAAAAGTCCCACAAAAGTGGAAGCAACGTCTCGGTAGCTCATTCGGAAGTGCGGCTGACTGGTGATCAGGAGGACACAGGTTCCATACCTGCCAAGGTCAGCAACATTCTTTCATGGAGATTGATCATGAAATCTTTTCGCTGATTCAAAAAGAGCGGTTGTCAGTTTCTGGCAAAAGAATGTGCACTCTACTGATTACGTATAATTGTGCCCAGGAAAAGTGTGGATGGTAAACTGACTGGCCCAGAATAACCTAAATAGTGTTGACTGGGCTGTTAAACTCCAATACAAACAGACAAAAAACGTCTCCAAAATGACCTAAATAGTGTTGACGGGGACGTAAGACCTAAATTCATACACAAATCTGGAAGGTGTTTTGTTTGTTTGGTTTGAATGACCCAATCAGCAGTATTTAGGTCATGTTTAGCAAGTCAAACCACACTTTTTCCTGTGAAGACTTATACATACGCCGTCGAACAGTACACTGAATACAGAAGTAAACTGTGTACAGTGCATCACGAAAACAGGCCTATATAATTTTGACCCCCCTTGAACCCCACTTTCATATAGTGAAACTGGGGTTTACAGGGGTAGACCTTATATTTCTTAAGGCGGTTCTAACGAGTACCCACAATCTATATTTTAGAGCAGAAATAAAAAAAATGACACAATTTTTCACATTAAAATTTTCGTTTTTTTCGGCTGATTCAAGGAGTGTTTTCGTAATGGCACAATTGACAGCTCTACCTACACTCCTTGAATCAGCGGAAGGGATGGAATCACTTTTTAGAAAACATTTTAGATCAATCTCCATGAAAAAGAAGTTGCCGACCTGGTAGGGTTAATATTATACCCCCGGCATACGAAATATGTCAGGGGGTATATAGTATTCGTCCATCCATCTGTTCGTTCATTTGTTCGTTTCTTGGTTCGTACTTCCGTCCATTCGTCAACCTTTACGTCAAAGTTTTGGGTTAAACCTTTTTGATTGCTCATATCTCCTTAACGACATGTTAGATTGTCTTTATATTTTATAATGCATATCTCTGTAGCATTACCTTTCATATGGAATATCTAAGCCCCTGGGAGGGCTGTCCGTCCGTTTGTCAACTTTTACTTCAAAGTTTTGTGTTAAACCTTTTTGATTGTTCATATCTCTGTAACCACATGTTGGATTCTCTTCATATTTGGCACAGGATATCTCTATAGCTATACCTTATATTTGGATTATCTAATTTTACGGGTCAAGCCCCTCGGTGTGTTTTCCATCCGTCTGTCCTTTCATCAACGTTTATGTCAAAGTTTTGCGTTAAACCTTTCTCATTGCTCATATCTCTGTAACCACTTGTTAGATTCTCTTCATATTTGGTAAAGACTATCTCTATAGCATTACCTTTCATATGGAATATCTAAGCCCCTGGGTCAAGCCCACCCAGAAGCCCCTGGGTGGGCTGTCTGTCCGTTTGTCAATTTTTATGTCTAAGTTTTGTGTTAAACCTTTTAAAGCTCATATTTCTGTAACTACAATGTTGGTTTCTCTTCATATTGGTACAGGATATCTCTATTGCATTACCTTTTATTTGGAATATCTAAACTCCTGGGTCAAGCCCCTGGGTGGGCTGTCTGTCCGTCTGTCCATTTACCAACTTATACATCAAAGTTTTGAATTAAACCTTTTTCATTGCTCATATCTCTGTAACCATGTTACTTTCTCTTCATATTTGGTAAAGGATATCTCTATAGCATTATCTTTCATATGCAATATCTAAGCCCCTGGGTCAAGCCCAAGGGTGGGCTTTCCGTCCGTTTGTCAACTTTTACATCAAAGTTTATGTTTTAAACCTTTTTGATTCCTTTTATCTCTGTAACCACATGTTGAATTCTCTTCATATTTGCTACAGGATATCTCTATAGCATTACCTTTTATTTTGGAATATCTAAGCTCCCTGGTCAAGCCCCTGGGTGGCCTGTCTATCCGTCTGTCTGTCCATCAACGTTTAAGTCAAAGGTTTGGCGTTAAGCCTTTTTGATTGCTCATATCTCTGTAACCACATATTAGATTCTCTTCATACATGTATATGGTAAAGGATACCTCTATAGCATTATCATTTATATGGATTATCTAAGCTCCTGGGTTAAGCCCTTTGGTGAGCTGTCCATCCGTTCATCAACTTTTAGGTCAAAGTTTTGTGTTAAACCTTTTTCATTGCTGATATCACTGTAACCATGTCAGATTCTCTTCGTATTTAGTACATGATATCTCTATAACATTACTTTTTATATGGAAAATGGCCTGTATATGCAAAGAAGCTTTTGACTATTGCCATTTTTAGCCGAGGCGATGTCACTGGCCGAGGGTATATGTGCCTCACTGGTGTATCCAACTGAGACACCGAGTGTACTGGGTAAGATGTAAAATCATTTCTGTCTATTTTTAGCTCACCAGATCATAAAGTGCTCTAGGTGAGCTGTTGTGGTCATACGTACGTCTTCCATCGTCATAGTTTTGCCTCAATCTTCAGGAAGCTATACCAGAATGTATGTCTTGATCAAATCTTGGTCAAGTTTGAATATGGGTCAGGTCGGGTCAAAAATAAGGTCAAATTGTTTAAAACCTTGTTCACTCACTAGCAACCACAGTAAAACTTTACCAGAAAGTTGTCTTGATGATATCATGGTCAAGTTTTAATATAGGTCATATCCAATTTCAAAGTAGATCACAAGGTCAAATTGCTTTAAAATTTTGTTCAGCCTGTTGAGACTACAGTTCAGGATGTTTGTCTTGATGCCATGGTCAAGTTCGAATACTATGTCAGATTTCTTTGAAACATGGTTCACCCTCTAGAGACCTCAGTTTTGCTTGAATATTCATGAAACCATACCAGAAAGCCTGTCTTGATACTATCTTAGTCAAGTTTGAATAAGCGTCATACCGGATTTAAAACTAGATCACTCTGTGTCAAATTGCTTTTAAACCTTGTTCACCCTCTAAAGGCTACAGTTTTGCTGCAATCTTTATGTATGGAACTATACCAGAATGTCTTGATGCTATCTTGGTCATGTTCGAATATGGGTTAAGTGGGGTCAAAAACTAGGTCACTAGGTCAAATTCCTTTTAAACCTTATTCACCCTCAAGGTCACTGTGCCTATTTTTAGAAAAACTTTGTCATCGTTCTAGCGTCTACATTTCTTTACCGATTTCAATATAACTTCACACAAATGTTCCTTATGACAATACCTCAAGTGAGTTGACTTTCAAGGTCTACACCTCATGGTCAAAGTCACTGTGGCTATTTTTAAAATAAAACTTTGTCATCGCTCCAGTTACTACATTTATTTATGGATTTTTAATATGCCCACGCTTTTAAAGAAAGCGTTGGGGGATATTGTGAACGCCACTCCGTCTGTCCATCTGTCCGTCCGTCACGTTATCTCCTCCTTAACCACTGGCCGGAATGCAACCATATTTGCTACATGACTTCATTGCATGGCGAGGGCGTGCAAGAGGGACGTTATAGTTGGCTCCGCCCAAGGGGGGCCATCTCAAGGGGTCAAAAGGTCACGTCTGCTATGTGGCAAAAGCGTGGGTAGTTGCGATGGCTTACCATAGGCTGTTTGCTTTAGTTCAGTTTGCGAATTTAAATGAATAAATTACATCAATTAATTTGATTGGTTGAAGTGGAAATGGGTGTGGCTAAATTAACTTATGCAGCAGGATAAGGCACATAATTATATGAGATATATTTATGTCTTTAGAAATGAGCCTTTATGTCTTTAGAAATGAACCTTTTCTGGTGGCAATTTGTGATATTTGTCTTTTGGTTCAAAATAATGATTGTGGATACTCGTTAGAGCCACCTCTCATTATATTAATTAAATTGGTTGTTAGTAAGAAATATGTTTGCCAAATTAATTAATCAACACGACAAGGGTTAAGATTCTTCTTTGTTTCAGGTTCTTGTAGGCCAGATGTATGCTGAAGGTCACTTAGTTATAGAACAACAGCCTACGAAGAAGACATAACAAAAGCTTGGCTTAGGAACTCTTTTTGTGATAAAGACTGTATCAGAAGCATGCTAAAAGACAAAGCTTGTAGCATAGCTTTAGATTAAGGGTAATGGGAACACCTTCAGGGGAGGCAATCTGCAAAAGTAGTTTTGTCTCCCATGTCAATAGGGGTCAACTCTTAAATCTTTCATTTAAGAGTGGACCCCATTTTCAGTGGGACAGGGCTTATAGAAAAACGAACAAGTAGTCCCGAAAGTTGTCTCCCTCTGAAAATTCGCGGAACAGTCTGCCAGGTGTTCCAATTTCCCTTAAGGAGGAGAAATGAGCATAATTTTAAGATAAATGTTCTTATTTCTCAATTGAACCATATGTTGTCGGTTCTTGTCAGAATCGACTCCATGAGGCGATTCTAACAAATACCCAAAACCATATGCCTGTAACGAGAAGTAAAGATAATTATCTATTGATTATCCTTGTTAATGCTTCTCGGGGGCAATTAATGTTTTGGTCACCTGAACTACCTCACACATATAACAAGGAGAATTTGACATGCCAAATGCTTCATGACTTGATCAATTTAAACCTATGCATGTCGAAGATGAAAAAGAATGATTAGCAAATTGGCAATAATAATATAGTATACATGTACAAAAGTCTAAGCTGTACTAAATAAGTGGCGGATAAAAACATCTACATAGCTCAAGATAAGGACTAATAAGGATTATTTCAAGATAATTTCCCTTATTTCTCCATAAAAATAGAACGTTTTAAATAAATTGATATCCAGACGTTTTCGTGCTTCAAGTCTGTCTACTTTTTAGCTCGCCTTACGAAAGTAAGGGGGAGCTATTGCCATACCCCCGGGCGTCCGTCGTCAGCGTCGGCGTCAGCGTCGGCGTCCACATTTGGTTAAAATTTACCTGCAAGCTCTTATATGTGATGTTTTACAAGTTTATTTTGAATATTAAATTAACAATTGGTAAAAAACAATATTTAACATTATCATTGTACTTCATTTTACAGGTTTTTTTTTTTGGCTTAAATAGGTCTTTTTGAGAAGTTAATATTTTCCTCTGTATTACCTCCCTTACTTTCCTGTGTTAAAGTTTACCTGCAAGCTGCGTGAGTTCAAATCCCAGGGGAGGCATGTATTTTTTTTTCTTTTCTTTTTCTTTTTTTTTTCTTTTTAAAAACATAGCGGGTCTGGGGCTCAAGGTCAAGGTCACTGTGGCTATTTTTAGAAAAACATTGTCATCGCTCTAGCGCCTTCATTTATTGATGGATTTTAATATAACTTGGGTATATTGATATCTCGAGTGACTTTGACTTTCAGGATCCTGGGCTTAAGGTCAAGGTCACTACTTTCAGGGTCACTGGGTCAAGGTCACTGTGGCTATTTTTAGAAAAACATTGTCATCGCTCTTGCACCTTAATTTATTGATAGATTTTAATATAACTTCACACACATGTTGGGTATGATGATATCTCTAGCAAGGTCAACTTTCAGGGTTTGGGGATGAAGGTCAAGGTCACTGTGGCTATTTTTCTAAAAAACTTTGTGATCGCTCTAGTGCCTACATTTATGGATGGATTTTAATATAACTTTACACATACGTTGGGTTTGATGATATCTCGAGCTGGGTCGACTTTCAGGGTCTGGGGCAGAAGGTCAAGGTCACTGTGGCTATTTTTAGAAAATCTTTTTCATTGCTCTTGCGCCTTTATTTATGGATGGATTTTAATATAATTTCATGCAAATATTGGATATGATAATATCTCGAGTAACTTTGACTTTCAGGTTCCGGGGCTGAAGGTCAAGGTCACTGTAGCTATTTCTAGAAAACTTTAAGATCGCTCTAGTGCCTACATTTATGAATGGATTTTAATATAACTTCACACAAATGTATGGTATGATGATATCTCGAGCGAGTTCGACTTTCAGGGTCTGGGGCTGAAGGTCAAGGTCACTGGCTATTTTTTAGAAAAACTGGATCATTGCTCTAGTGTCCACATTTATTGATGGATTTTAAGATAACTTCATACAAATGTTGGGTGTGATAATATCTCGAGTCGGTTCAACTTTCAGGGCCTGGGGCTCAAAGTCAAGGTCACTGTGGCAATTTTTAGAAAAAACTTTGTTATCACTCTTAAGTACCTACATTTATTGATGAATATAATGTAATTTTACGCAAATGCTAGGCTAGGCTTTTTTTAATTTGTCTTGCACGAGGGATTTTGTATTGGCTGTGATGCCTTGTTATTACTTGGAAGTTTGTAGATTTCTTTTTTTTTTATTAAATATAGATTTCTTTTTATGTTTTTATTTTACAGTGGAAAGGCTTGAAAACAGGATGATTATGGGTACTTTTTGGTTCTCTTCCATTTGCTGCTGTCTGTTGGGCTTTTTTACAGAAGAAAAAAATTTGATAACTTGCCCTCATCCATCTTAGGCCCCCGAAGGCGAGCTATGTTGTCTTCTAACAACTCTTGTTATTTTTTTCCACCCTTCACACTACACTTCATAATCTTATAAAAGAAAAACTTAATGATTTAATTGAATGGACATTTCATGGGGAAGAAACATATGGGCTGCATGATGCTTCCACGCAGAGCTGAATCCGGCTCGCACACGAGTACTGGTAAACCGCTTAGAGGACCTAAGCCTGCCCAGGCAAAGCGGTGCGTGTCGGCCCGTCCATGCTTATAAACCCTATTTGTTTCATTGGGTGGCAGGGCTTGAGATGTCATTTCATCTCAATCTCGGGTAAAAGTCCCACAAAATTGAAAAAAAAACCGTCTCCAAAATAACCTTTACAGTGTTGACGGGGACGTTAAACCTCAAATCAAATAAACAAACAAAACAAACATTTAATAGGGAAGACTCCCTCTGTCTTGCATGTAATGTAAGAAATGCATTCACTTCTGAAGAACTGACCCCCGCCCATAGGGGCTTGAAGAAGTATATGGGCTGCATGATGCTTCCACGCAGAACTGAATCCGGCTCGCACACTAGTACTGGTAAACCGCTTAGAGAATCTAAGCCTATCCAGGAACCGCGGTACGAGGTGGACCGTCCATGCTAATAAACCCTATTGGTTTCATTGGGTGGCAGGGCTTGAGATGTCAGTTCATCTCAATGTCGGGTATAAGTCCCACAAAATTGGAAGCAACTTCTCCAAAATGATCTTTACAGTGTTGACGGGGACGTTAAACCTCAAATCAAACAAACAAACACTTCTGAAGAACATAAAAATTAAACTTTATGGTCATGTCAGAAAGTGTGTGAAGCTCTCACCTTTCTACTTGACAACATTTACATAATATTTGGAGTCCCAAAGCGACATTCATAGTTTCAAGGCAACTGGCCCTCTGATTCCAAAAGACTTTTGAAGATTTTTGCCATATGCGGGCATGGAACATTTATCTTCCTAGGACTGCCCCTGATAATGCGAGCGCCAGCCAAGGGAGCACCTAGTACCATTTTCACGCCTTTGGTATGGCGCGGCCGGGGATCGAACCCGCGACCCCCCGAAGCGGACGCTCTACCACCGAGCCATCGGGGCCGGTGTTAAGATGTGTTTGTCCGTCTTTCTCTTTGATGTTATGGATACGGTTCCTGAAGTGTCCATACTCATTTAATTAGCTGTCACATTTAGATGATTTAATTTGTTGACAATGACATTGTGAGGTGTACCAAAATGTCCATTATGCCGTTGTCGATGTATGGATGCAGGTGACCAGATTTCCAGTAACATAGAGGTCAAAGAAAGAGCGTCGTTGATTGTAAACATGCAAAGGTATAAAATCGGCAATATTGTCTTTGCATTTTAGCCAAAAGTGAGAGTGATAATGTTTGTTAAATTGGTAGGTCACTCAAATTAGCTTAGTAATGTTCAAGTTGTGTCCTCTTGAATACCATCAACATTTATCGGCCTTGATTTACTTTACGCCACCTTTTTTCCAAGTCGGAAAACACGGAATTAGCTGTCACATTTAGATGATTTTATTGGGCTATACTTTAAGGTGTCCATAATGGTATTTTCGATATATGCATGCAAGTGACATGATTTCCAGTCACATACTCATTAGAAGCGCTTCTCCGAGGCACTTCATATATACCTCATGCAGAAATAAGAAACATATTGGTACTTTTCTTATGAAAAAGTGCCTTAACTGGAATCATGGCCCTAGTTCTGTGTTTTGTGGATGCTCTTTGACCTAAAGCTTCATGCAACCAAGGAAGGTTGTGTTCTGGCTTGCATCGCGTTAATAAGTCCGTGAAAAAACTCCGTGAGATGAGCACCATGTAATCCCCAGTTAATATAGAGAAAACTGGAGTTTACGTGGGAATACATTATTTTTCTTTTTTCTGCTAAAAGATAGTTTGTTGGTACTCGTTGGAACTGCATCAATGGGTCGGTTCTAAAGCACCTACAACAAGAGAAACGTCACAATTTTTATCAGAAAAAAAATGACCATTTCGGAAATATGAAAGAATGCACTATGTCACACGGATGTGTTATCGTAATGGTTGGTATTTAGGCTCATTTATCTTCACCCAGCTTACATGTCCACTATTCATTTTCGTTTTTCCCTACTCATTGGTAGTTTATGTTTGCTTGTACTAAGTGATGTGAAGTAGAAAAATAAATATACTGAACCGTAAAAGAAACGCAACCCCAAATGTAAATGCGAGTATTTGCAGAAATAATCATGTTTGCAGAAAATCGATTTAATGACACAATAATATAATCATTCCAGAATGTAACTACCATAGAGAGTAATTTCCAGTGAGAATGTTTGGAACACAAATCCGTTTTGTCATAGAGGTAGTCGTTTCACAAGTTCAAAACAAAAGCAGTTAAAAGCGAGTATGTCCTCCGTTTGCATTCAGTACTGCACGCACATGCCTGGTCATTGACAGGATTAACTGACTGATCTCTGCCTGTGAAATAGCATTCCACTCCTGTATGAGCGCGAGACGCAAGGCTTGGCGCGTTGTTGGCGGCTGGGGGCGGTTACGTACGCGCCTATCCAAGACGTCCCACAAATGTTCTATAGGAGAGAGATCTGGAATATACGGAGGCCAGTGCATCACGTCAACGTTGTTTTGCTGAAGAAACGCCATGCTGAGCCTTGCGACATGCGCCCGAGCGTTATCCTGTTGAAACGTAACGTTATGCTGTCGTACATATGGAACAACTACCGGTCGTAAAACGAAGTCAACGTAACGCTGAGCCGTCAAAGATCCATCAATGAATACCAGGGGCGTTCTATGACCATAAGATATGCCAGCCCACACCATCAACCCACCGCCTCCAAATCGATCACGTTCAACCAAACAATTGTCACGATATCGCTCTCCGTCACGCTTATACACACGTTGACGACCGTCAGCTCTGTACAACAAATAACTGGACTCGTCAGAAAACATTACCTTATGCCACTGACGAAGGGGAAACCGGTTTGGCCTATGTTGTGTGAGCCACGCCATTCTAACCTGACGTCGTCGTGGTGTTAATGGCATACCAACGTACGGACGACGAGGACGTAAGCCAAACTCCCGAAGGCGATTCCTGACAGTATCTGCACTTATTCGATTGCTGTGGGTACCTGGTGTCACCTGAGACGTCTCGACGGCTGTACGGAACCGATTACGAAGGTGGTAGACGGATGTATCGGTACTGTCGACGTGTCGTGACCCGTGGACGTCCACTTCTGGGCCTGTCATTTGTCGTTCCCGTTTGACGTAGACGCTGGTACAAGCGAGTTATCGTCGATTTACTCACTTGGAAGTTCCTGGTGATGACAGCCTGAGACGTCCCTCGTAGAACATTTGGACTGCTACGTTACGTTGATCTTGCGTCAAACGTACCATATTCCGTAGAGAAATTTTACCGGACTTTTGAAACCTAAACTCCAGGTAACACAATATGCCAATATAATGAGGTTAATGTATACATTTACTGTATTGCACGAGGAAATGTTGAAAACAACGATTTGCCAAGTGGAGCGTTAAACTATACATATATCGCCCAAATGTTTTCTGCATAAGAAAGTTTAATACAAAAGTATGAAAGTAAATCGCAAAATGATTTTTCAGTCAACCTGATGGTTGCATGAGAATTTTTGGGTTAAAAACTTGTGTTTCTTTTTCGGTTCAGTATACATACAACAGATTGTTGTTCTCTTTGTCGGATTCCCTCACTGAGGCGGTTCTAACGAGTACCAACAACCTGTGTCAAACAGATGAAAGGACAAGTCCAAAGCAATATCCGTTAACAGGGGATTGTCTGTCCCGGTCCTGGTGCTATATCTCTTTTAAAACCAGCGGGTAAAGATACGTCTTTAAACTTACAATAGACACAGAGTAATAATGCGGTTCATCGTGTTCTAATTGCAAAGGGTTTTGAACGAATTTCACAATTGGCCTTGGAGAAATAGATTGGATTGCACGATGCTTTCATGCAGAGCTGAAACCTTCCGCTCATGAGTACTGGTATACGGCTTAGAAGGTCTAAGCCTGCCCAGACAAAGTGGTGCGAGTTGGACTGTCCATGCATATAAACCCTATTGGTTTCACTGGGCGGCAGGGATTGAGATGTCATTTAAACTCAGTTTCTGGTAAAAAGTCCCACACAATTGGAAGCAACGTCTCCAAAATGACATTAATAGTGCTGACGGGGATGTAAAACCTCAATTCAAACAAACGCATTTCACAATAAAAAAATACGTGTTGACTTCAAACCTTTAGTAATTGGATTACTGTGCAACAAAGGTCAATGAAAGTCCTGGCCAAGATCAACACTATACACGCATTGTACACAATGTTAAATACTTAGGTTATTACAAACTGTTCCATATGAACTCATTAATCAAAGCACTAAAAGCACTGGTGGGTCGAGGCTGGAAAATGGTTCTGAACGGGGACTTAGGCTGTTTCTTTTAACCTTTAAATTCATATACATGTTGTACCATAATCAATGTAGATCCTAGTAAGATGCCGCGTTGTATGGGTGGGTGGCGTCTGACCCGGGTTTGCACTGCTTGTCAATTACCTTTTGGGAGCCTATGTGCGTGCGCGCATGTGTGTGTGTGTTTTACGTCCCACCAATACCATATGTCATATGGACACGGAACCTCGGTTTAAAGACTCATCGAAAGTCTGGAGAAGCCCGGAAACAATCCATCGACCCCTGTTTTACACCCCCTCCTGATATATGGGTAGAAATTAATATTAAAACATCTTCTCCTCTGAAATCACAACGCCGATTGGAGTCATATTTCATGTAGAGCATTCATGGGATGGGGGAACGAAAGTTTGTTTGCAGGGTCCAGGTCACGTGACCAAGATGGCCGCCATGCCCATATAAGGTAAAAACCCTTCAAAAATCTTCTCTGGAAACAGTGGGCCGATTGGTCTGAAACTTTGTACATGTATGTAGCATTAAGGACTCGGATCCATCATATTTTGTTCAAATGATAACCCTTGGATGACCTTGGCCAAGTTTAGGCCAAGGTCAAATTTGGTCGCATAGACTTTTGTATGGAAAAAAATCAAAACCGTGTATTTTTAGCTCACCAGAGCCAAAGGCTCCAGGGGAGCTTGTAGGATAGGCAGTTGTCCGTCGTCGTCTGCGTCTGCGTCCATCAACACTTTCAAACGACATCTCCTCTGAAGCCAGTGGGCCGATTGGGCCCAAAATTTTATCTGTAGCATCCTTGGGCTGGGGGATTGAAAGTTTTTTTTTTTTGTTTTTTTTTTTTTATCAAAATCGGCTCATTAGTTTGGTTGCTATGGCAACTTGTAGTTTCCATAGACTTATAATGGGGAAAATTGACAAATGGCATTTACTACCAAGCCTCTGCAGATATTTTGACAAAACTTTCATAGAAATGTTCCATAGGCAATCTTCTATCTGCCGTAGGATTTTAGGCCTTCTGCTCGTTTTTATTGGTTGCCATGGAAACCAAAATGCAAAAAAATAGAAAAAAAATACTTAAAAAATCATCTCCTCAGAAACCATATGCTCTAGGAGGCTGAGACTTTATGAAAATATTCACCATATTTGCCTTTACAGGTTTTGTGTTTTATTATGAAATTTGGCCTTTTAGTTTTGTTGCTATGGCAACATAGAGTTTCCATTGACTTATAATGGGGAAAACAGAAAAATGGCATTTACTGCCAAGTCATTGCAGATATTTTGACAAAACTTACATAAACATGTTCCTTGAGTAAACTTCTCTCAGCCATATGCTTTTATGTCAACCTGGGGGTCCCCTAGGTTGTGCCGGGGCCATGCCCCAACCCCTCCACTTCATAAAATGCCTTATACCTCAGAACCCTTACAGATCCCAACCCCTAAACCATATATATTCTTGTTCCTTATGATGAGATGCATTAAGTGACACCAACCTAGGATTCCCCCGGCATGTGCCTGGGACATGCCTTGCCCCCTTTATTTCATAAAATGCCATTTATCTCAGAAATCATTCAGATCCCCACCCCTAAACTATATATATTCTTGTTCCTTATGCTAAGATGCATTAAGTGACCCCAATCTTGGGGTCCCCCGGGATGTGCCGGGGACGTGCCCCACCCCCTCCACTTCAAAAAATGCCATTTTTCCCAGAAACCATTGAAATCCCCACCCCTAAACCATATATATTCTTGTTCCTTATGATAAGATTGACTCAGTGACACCAACCTGGGGGTCCCCCGGTATGTGCCGGGGCCATGCCCCACCTCTTCCACTTCATAAAAGGCCCAATATCCCAGTAACCTTACAGATCCCCACCCCTAAACCATATATATTCTCGTTCCTTATGATAAGTCGCATTCAGTGACATCAACTTGGGGGTCCCCCGGGATGTGCGTGGGCCATGCCCAACCCCTTCCACTTCATAAAAGGCTAAATATTCCATAAACCTTAGAGATCTCAACCCCAAAACCATATATATTCTTGTTCCTTATAAGACACATTCAGTGACCCCAACCTAGGGGTCACCCAGGGTGCGCCCGGGCCATACTCCACCCCTCGACTTCACAAAAGACCATATATCTGAGAAACTGTTCAGAGCCCACCCCTAAACCATATATATTCTTGTTCCTTATGATAAGACGCAAACAGTGACACCAGCATGGGGTCCCCCCGGTGTGCCACGGGCCATGTCCCACCCCTTTACTTCATTAAAATCCATATTTCTCAGAAACCGTTCAGATCCCCGCTTCTAAACCATATATATTCTTGTTCCTGATGATAAGACTCCACTTAATAATAGGCCATTTATCTCAGAAACCATTCAAATCCCCATCCTATAATCACATATATTCTTGTTCATTGTTATTAGACACATTCAGTCAACCCTGTCTTGTGGGGTCCGCAGGGGCCATTTCTCTTCCTTCCACTTCATAAAAGGGCCTCATATCTCAGAACCAGTACACATCCCAACCCCTCGATAGCGCAGTGGTTAACGCGTTCGACTCATGATCGAGAGATTGTGCGTTCGAATCCGGCACCCGGTATCGAGGCGTGTCCTTAGGCAAGACACATAATGACACTGCCTCACTCCACCCAGGTGTAGATGGGTAGCAGTGGTGTAATAGTCACTGCCTCTCTCTCTCGCCTGCGTGAAAATATCCGGAATGAGTGTTCGAGAGCGATTAAATAAGCTTGAAGCTTCCATCGCAATCGAACTAAAATAAATAAGTATAAACTAACCCCTAAACCATATATATTCTTGTGCCTTATGATAAGATGGATTCATTGATACCAGCCTGGGCTCTGTTGGGTCCATGTCTCATCCCTCTTCCTCATAAAAGGCCTAATATTTCAGATACAGAATCCACATGGGTGCTCATTTGGAAATGGGGGTTTGTTTGGGAGACTTAATAATCAATAAATTAAAACCTGAAACCATACATGGCTGCCAGTGGGCAGTGCCCGCCTGAGCTCTGGTGAGCATTGTGGCCCATAGGCCTCTTGTTTGGAAATTATTGCAGCCTGTGATCTGAAAATTAGTAGATGCAGTAAGCTAAATACATGAGTATTCAAGGTCAAGGCCATTCCTTGACCTTTGTTCAAGTCATTCAGATATGATAATTAAAACTTATTTTTCTCAGAAGCCACAAAGCCATTTGTTACTTAATTTCATATGACAGTTTTTAAGAACAAGGAAATGACAATTAACCAATATGAATTTGGTCACATGACCAATATGGCCGTCATGCCCATATAAGGTAAAAACCCTTCAGAAATCTTCTTCTCTGGAACCAATGGGCCTATTATCATGTAACTTGGTATGTGGCATTGGGGACTCGGGCCCATCAAAATTTGTTCAGATGATGACTCCTGAATGACCTCGACCTATTTTAGGCCAAGGTCAAATTTGGTCGCATAGATTTTGTATGGGAAAAAGTCAAAACCGTGTATTTTTTGGAAAATATTGCACCTGGTGATCTGAAAATTGGTAGATGCAGTAAGCTAAATGAGTGGATGAAATCACATGAGTATTCAAGGTCAGGGTCATTCTATGATCTTGATTCAATGTCATTCAGATATGAGAATTAAAACTTTTTTCTCAGAAACCACTGAGCCGTTTGTAACCAAAATTTCATATGAAAGCTTTTGGGAACAAGAAAATGAAAATTAATTAATATGAGTTTGATAACATGACCAATATGGCCGCCATGCCCATAAAAGGTAAACCCCCAGCAGAAAGGATCTTCTCCAGAATTTGTGGGTTGATTATCATATAACTTTGTATATGGCAATGGTGGCTCGAGCCAATTACAATTTGTTCAGATGATGACTCCTGAATGACCTTGACCTATTTTACGCTAAGGTCAAATTTGGTCAAGTAGGCTTTTGTATGGAAAAAAATCAAAATAATGTACTTTTCAGAAACTGTTGCAGCCTGTGACCTAAAATTGGTAGATGCAGTTAGCTAAATGAGTTATTCAAACTACCTAAGTATTCAAGGTCTAGGTCATTCCTTGTTCTTAGTCCAAGGTCACTCAGATATGAGAATTATAACACATTTTTCTCAAAACCGCTGGGCCGTTTAAAACCAAATTTCATATGAAACCTTCAGGGAACATGGAAATGAAATATGATTAATACAAATTTAGTGACTTGACCAATATGGCCACCATGCCCATATATGGTATAAACCCTTTAGAAATCTTCTTCTCCGGAACCAGTGGGCTGATTATCATGAAACTTGGTATGGGAAATTAGGGACTCGAGCCAATTAAAATTTGTTGAAATGATAACCCCTGAATGACTTTGACCTATTTTAGGGGAAAGGGAAATTTTGTTCACATAGGCTTTTTTTTACGGGAAACAGTCAAAATCATTTATTTTTCGCGGTGCTATAGTCAGATCCTCTGACAGTTCTAGTTTTAGACACTTCTGAAATCCTGTTCAGAACAAATAGGTTTCCTTTAGATTTAAGTTAGATTTTAGATTTGCTTAAAAATCTTTTTTATGCATTTTGGTTTTGAAGCTGCAAAATTAAACTTTCATTGAAATTTCAGATCTTGTTTACTCTTTTCAAAACCTCATTAGCAAACAATTTGACAGATAATCACTACATAAACTAAGTGTATACATTACAGACTGCAGAAGTCAAAGAAGAATCATAACAGTTCATAACAAAATAACACAAACAGCTTTTCCCACCCCAGTGGTGGACAAAATGATAATTATACAACAGGAATAAGAAGTACAATTGAACTTCGATGGCTCGAGTCCCCTTGTGACCATGAAATTTGTTCAAGACAATGGTAGTTGGAGCCACTGAGGGCTACTTCTAGGAGGCATAACGGGGATGAGTTTGGGACTTTTAGGTGTTCTTTGATATAAATGTATGGTGTGTGTATTCATTAGAATCGATTCTGATGAGTACACACAACGTACATTTGCAAGATAAAAGACAACAATATCCTCAATTTTCCCTAACTATTTCTTACGGAGAGAAATTCCCTAGGGACTGAAGAACGGTTGTAAACGAGCCGTTGGTATTTGAGCCATCGAAGTTCTACTGTATGTTAAAGACACTATAAAGTCTTGGATATTTCTGTCCCTCTTTCCATTGATTAAAACTTCTGACACCAAGAATTGGGATAAAAATTCAGATGTTTTAATCCTCACAACAACTTGTCAGAAAGCATTCATATTTTGATGAAAGGTGCCTAGAAGGGCTTGGTTGCATCTGTTTTAAACAAGACACAATATAGGAGTCACTTTTCTACCCATATGTTCATTAATTCCTCAAGATATCAACTTTGCAACATCCCCAGCTTCACCCAAATGTCTATACAGTCATTACATAGCTTTCATCAGAGATCCTGTCCCTCATTTCATGCTTCAGAGTTCAGACCTTTGGGTTCATGACCCAAAGGAACAGCATGAAGCTTAGCAGCACGATGTTAAAATACACGCCACCTTTCAAATTATTTTCTTTGGCTTGTTTATAAGATACAATTTGAGAACCCTGACTTCATGCCCTTGGGTGGACCTGAAGATAAAAACAAACGAAACATCACAGGGAACATTACAAACAGTCTTATATCACCACCTGGCCTTCCAATTCATTTTAATTTACACTCAGCACTCAGGTGAGCGGTTAAGGACCATTGGTCCTCTGGTTTCTATTACGCTCATTTTATTAAACAGTACACAAAACCTTTAATTTCCGCGTGGTTTTATTTTAATGGTCAGTGACAATCACGTGGGCAAGGTTAAAGTATGCATTGATGTCACACATAACTGCCTAGTACCCCACAAACTGCAGAAAAAAAACTGAAGAATCACTTGTGTATATCATAGAATGCACATTTTCGGTACATATATGTGAATGTTTGCACGGAGGGTTATCATTTTATTATTTTAGCTCAACAAAGCTTGTTCGTGGGGCCTGTATCACGTGACCACGATGGCCACCATGTCCGCATATGGTAAAATCTAAAAGTCCTTTGAAAACCTCTGCAACATGAGGACCGACGACAATGGCCATGATTCGCTCGTTCAATGGTTCGAACCATCTTTTACACAGAATCCTCTATACCGACTGAAGCTATTATCTGCGGAACAAATGTTAATATTAATGGTCTATGCCACAGGACCAAACCGGCAGCCATATTCATTTACACGTATGATAAAATCCTCTTCAGAACCAAATGGCCGATGACCATGGAGCTTGATATACAGCATCCTGTACTGGAGTCGAACAAGGTTTGCTCAAATGATAGATTGATATTGATTTATGTCTGTTCGAATCTCTGAAAAGGGGTAAAACATTAATTCATTCTGAAACTGTTGTAGCCTTAGTTATTGAAGGTACATATTAAATTATGTGCAGACAGTAAGCTTAAAATGAGAACATAATGGATACAAAAAGCAAATATCTTTCAAATCCGCTGCCAGTGTTCTTTTCAGGAACCAAAGGACATGACTTTCATGAGTTCTGGTGAATTTTACAGGACCTCATAGTCCTCTTGTTTAATACTGTCATCACCAACCGCACATTAGTACCGGTAAACCGCTTAGAGGTTCTAAGCATACCCAGGGAAAGTGGTGTGAGTTGGACGGTCCATTCAAATAAGCCCTATTGATTTCATTGGGCGGCAGGGCTTGGGATGTCATTTCATCTCAGTGTCAGGTAAAAGTCACAAAATTGGAAGCAACGTCTCCAAAATGACCTATACAGTGTTGACGGGGACGTTAAACCTCAAATCAAACAAACAAACAATACTGCATCGCACGTCAAAACCTACAATAAGACGTGTCTCACCAGCCTGCACATCCACGTACCCAATATGACAATGGTTTCGTTTATCTCTCATCGGATAGCACGGAGGCTGTTCAGGGCTCATGCATCAGCGAACACTCTAATCAGACTGCGTGGATGCGTGGGTTGATCTGAATCTTCGCTGGTCCCACAAGTCTTATTGTAGGTTTTGTCATGTGCAGACTCGCGCAGTCCTATCATCTTTGCCACCCAGGTATGAGTTAACGAAATTCAAGAGCTTTCGTCGTGTCCTGGGCGCCGCTCACGTTAAAGTTTTATATCAAAGTTTTTAACATTCATTTCGCATTAAGCACTGGCCGGAACCATTTTATATTTGGAATATAATCATAGAGACTCGAATTTCATTGGCTCGAAGACCTTTGGGGCCACGAAAATCTGTTCGAGGCGTGGGTAGTTCGAGCCTATTGAGGGCGACTACCAGGAGGTATATAATGGGATATAATTGGGACTACTTTTCGGTGTTCTATGACATAATGTATGCTGTGTATACTCATTAGAATCACCTTATTGAGGTGATTCTAATGAGTACACACAGTATACATTTGCAAGATAAAAGAGGAAAATATCCTAAATGTTCATTCACTATTTGTTATGTAGAGATATTCCCTTGGGACTCAAGAACGGATTCGACACAGCCATAGTAAACGAGCCATCGGTGTTCAAGCCATCGCAGTTCTACTGTAATAGGGTAAACTTTTATTCCATAACACTTACTTCCAGGGCCAGGCCTTGGGTGGGGGCACAGGAGTCCAGAATTAGTTCACACTCACTTTAAAGCCTTACGTCAAAGTTTTTGAAAGTTCATATCTCATCAATCATGTTTTATTTTGAATATAATCATATAATAGGGTACATTTTTATCCATAACATCAAACCCCAGGATCAAGGTCATATGGGTCAAAATAAGGTTACGATTATTTTAAAGTTTTACAAGTTTTTTTTTTTTTAATTTATATCCAACCAACCACTGGCCAGAGCCCTTTCGTGGAATATAATCACATATTAGGATAAACTTTTCTATAACTGCCGTCCCCATGGTCAGGCCCTGCGATGCGGCTAAGGGGCCAAGAATTAGATCACATTTATAACAAAGTGTTTTAGAATTTCATATCTCAGCAACTAGCTGTCCTTACACTTTCTTATTCAGAATATTATAACTTGAAAGAGAAAGCAACTATTCAGTGCCGCCTATCCCCAGATTTAGGCCCAGGGGTGGAGCTTATGAGTCAGAAATTGGGTTACCCTCACCTAAAAGTTTTACATTACTTTTTAGCTCACCTGAGCACTCAAGATCACCCGCTAGGAGTAAACAAGGTAAATGTTTACCTTGTTTACTCCTAACATTCTTTCGTGGAGATTGATTATCAAATCTTTTCTACGGTCATTCTTTCCATTCCGCTGATTCAAGAAGGGCATTTGTCAATTTCTGGCGAAAGAATGTGCACTGTACTGTTTAACCGCTTATGTATAAGCTTGCCCAGAAAAAGAGTGGATAGTAAAACTGGCCGGGTCAAAAATGACCTAAATAATGTTGACTGGGCCGTTAAACTCCAATACAAACAAACAAAACCTTGTTCACCCCTAGAGGCCACAGTTTTGTTTCAGTCTTCGTGAAACTTTAGCAGAATGTTTGTTTGGTGATATCTCGGTCATGTTTGTATATGAGTCGTGTCGGTTCAAAAACTAGGCCACTTAGTTAGATTTCTTTAAAACCTTGTTCAACATCTAGAGGCCACAGTTTTGCTTCAATCTTCATGAAACTTTAGAAGAATGTTTGTCTTGATAATATCTCGATCAACTTTGAATACAGATTATGTCGGGTCAGAAACTAGGTTACTAGGTCAAATTTCTTTCAAACCTTGTTCACTGTCTAGAGGCCGCAGTTTGGCTTCAGTATCTTGAAAGTTTAAAAGAATGTTTGACTTGATAATATCTCGGTTAAGGTCGAATATTTGCGTAATTTCGGGTCAAAAACTAAGTCACAAGTTCCTTTAAACTTTGTTCACCCTCTAAAAGCCACCGTTTTGCTTTAATCTTCATGAAACTTTACCAGAAATTTTGTCCTAACGATATCTCCGTCAAATCAGAATGCGGATTATGTTAGGTCACTAAGTCAGATTTCATTAAAACCTTGTTCACCCAGACTTTTGCTGCCATTTTCATGAATAATTACAAGAACGTGTCTTGTTGATATCTTCGTCAATTTCAAATATGGAACATGTCAGTTCAAAAACTAGGTCACCAGGTCAAACATTGTTTACCTTAAAGAGGCCACAGTTTTGCTTCCATCTTCATAAGAGATTGCCAGAATGCTAGTCAAGTTCAAATATGGGTTATGTCGGATTAAAAACTAGGCCACGAAGTCAAATTTCTTCAAAATTTGTTCACCTTCTAGAGGCTACAGATTTGCTTCAATATTCATGAAACTTTACCACAACGTCCGTTCTGTCGATATCTCAAGTCTCAGTCAAGTTCAAATATGGGTCATGTCGGATAAAAATAAAATAAGATCACTAGGTCGAATTTCTTTAAATATGTTCTAGAAAGGGTTATCCTTTGGAAGCAAGGAATACACCACAGAACTGAAAAATATGGATTGTACATATTTTCTGGGCCAGACTAGCTAGTTTCGGCCATTTAGGCCTCATCAGTGACCCTCAAATATTTTCAAATATTGTCAGCCTCGATAGCGCAGTGGTTAACGCGTTCGACTCCGGTATCGAGGTGTGTCCTTGGGCAAGACACGTAATGACACTGCCTCACTCCACCCAGGTGTAAATGGGTAGCAGTGGTATAATAGTCACTGCCTCTCTCTCGCGCTTGAAAACATCCAGAATGAGTGTTCGAGAGCGATTAAATAAGCTTGAAGCTTCCATCGCAATCGAACTAAAATACATTTGTATAAACTAAATATTTTCACAATTCAGCAATGGAATCAATGATCCCAAAGGACAAGAAAATATAAATATGTTCTATAAAAGGGTTCAGTTAATCTCAAAGGAGCAGGCAATTCCAATGTTTTTGGGAGTAGTCTTTGTATAAGACTATCTCCTCTCAAATCGCCCATCCTTCGAAAATATACTAATCAGTGGAAAAGAAGTGGACTGTATCCTAGTATTTCTAAGTGCAATGCCAAGAGGTGCAGATGTTGTTCGCATTTAAGCACTGCGTCTACCGTTACTTCATCTGTAAACGGTAGACGCTTCTCTGTAGTTAACATGTCTGATTTGACATGACAGTCTACAGATTTAATTTATCTAATTACTTGACGTGCTGCAAACTGTAATATGCAGTACGTCGGTCAAACTAACCGCATGCTTAAAACTAGATTGAACGAGCATTATCGTAGAATGAGTAAGCCTAAGAAAACTGACACTTTCTTATACCGTCACTTTCGACGTACAGGTCATTATGTAAATAACATTGTTATACAACCAGTGGAAAAACTTTATTACGATGCAAATTCTACATCTAGATTCAAAATAATCAAAAGACATGAAGCTGAACTGAAATGGATTAAATTTTTACAGACCCCTTTTCCACTGGGATTTAATGACAACATTTATCATGAGGGTAATATTTCCAGAATGCCGGACTTTGATATTTTCTCACTCCTGGAATGTCGAAAACGTAGAACTAGATCTCACGGCACCAGGAAAAATGGTAACTTTAAACGTAAATCACGTGCGTTAAAACGAAACAATACTAGACTGAAGCGACTGTCAATTATATTATTAAATCATGGACGTCACTCTATGCTTTCATTTTTAAGTTCATTACCCGTTTCTGTTTTACGTCTTCTGGACACCGAGGCGAATAAATTCTACGATAGTTCTCATCAGTTATATGATGCGGCTCTCTTAACTAGAGGCTATTCTCAGCATACTCTCCGTCCTTACATTGATTCTGAAATTAATCATAAACGCCATTTCTTCAAAATATCCTTCATTAATAAGGGTATGGATTTTCTAGATTTGTCCAGTATCTTCCGTGAGAGATCGGTGCTTTCTTCCATTCCTGCTTATTTTCAAAATACTGAAACACCTATAATTTGCTATAAATATAACAAACCTGTTAGATCTATCATTTTTAATTTCAATAAACTTGTTTCAGATCTTGATATTGATACTAATACTCCTGATTCATGTGATTGTAAAAACTCAAAGTATTGCTATCCTGCTGCTGGTCATGTAATTACTGGCAATTTGAAAATTATTCCTGATTCTAGGATAAGGAATATAATTTCTAAAGGACCGAAATATCGGTTTCCTTCTAAAATTGATTTCAGTAAATGTAGAGATGAAATCGCTGCTTCCTTGAATGAATTCGGTAATCGATGGTGTAAGCGAGAGTATGTTGAGCATAAAGCCCTTAAGGATTGGAAACTTAGCATTTTAAAACTAGTGAATAAACGCATTTCTTTCTATTCTCAAAATACTAACTTATTACCTCCTAAGCCCAAGACGTCTTTACGTCATCTTTAACTAGGTATTCAAGAATTTCATAAGAAGTTTGTTTTGGCCCCTGCAGACAAGGCCGCTAACAACGTCGTCGTTGTGTGACGGCTCCACTATGTTAACACGCTTAAGCAGGAGCTTGGTGGTACTAAGGCCTATGAACTTCAGCCTTTAGCTGAAGAGAGAGCTATAGTAGATAAACATGTTTGTCTTTCAGCCACCAAGTTTGCTGTGTGTGTTAACGAAGGCCAAGACAAGCTTCCTACGCTATACTGGTTACCAAAACTTCATAAAAAACCTTACAAAGCACGGTTTATTGCAAATTCTAGCTCTTGCACTACCACTGAACTTTCTAAATTATTAACTTCCTGTCTTACTGCTATTAAAACGCATGTAATTAAATATTGTGATAAAGTCTTTGAAAGATCAGGAAGAAATCTGTTTTGGTCTATAAAAAATTCGAATGAGGTTTTAAATAAATTGAAATCTAGACATTTTCGTGCTTCTAGTCTGTCTACCTACGATTTTTCCACTCTTTACACTACACTTCCTCATAATCTTATAAAAGAAAAGCTTAATGATTTAATTGAATGGGCTTTTCACAGAGAAGATTCTCTCTATCTTGCATGTAATGTCAGAAATGCATTTTTTCACTTCTAAAGAGCATAAGAATTATACACTTTGGTCATGTCAGAAAGTGTGTGATGCCCTCACCTTTCTACTTGACAATATTTATATTAGATTCGGTACTAAGTTATTTAGACAAATTGTGGGTATTCCGATGGGTACTAATTGCGCACCTCTTGTGGCTGATCTGTTCTTGTATTGTTATGAAAGAGACTTCATTTTGTCGCTTTCCATTGATAACCAATCTGAAATTATTGAAGCTTTTAGCTCTACTTCTAGATATTTAGATGATTTATTAAATATTGATAATACCTATTTTGATGGTTTTATCAGTCAGATTTACCCCCTAGAACTTCAGTTAAATAAAGCAAATTCTTCTGATACCGAGGCCCCGTTTTTGGATTTACACCTATCTATTGTAGATGGATTTGTTTCGTGCAAAATTCATGATAAACGCGATGACTTTGATTTTGAGATTGTAAATTTTCCTTTTTTGGATGGTGATGTTCCTCGTGCGCCATCCTATGGCGTTTATATTTCGCAATTAATTCGATTTGCTAGAGTGTGTAGTCATGTAACTGACTTCAACACTCGTAATAAATTATTAACGGCTAAACTCCTTAATCAGGGTTATCGGTACCATAAACTACGCAAAGCCTTTTCAAAATTTTATAGACGCCATTCTGATTTAATTTCAAAATTCAATATTGGACTTAAATCTCTTCTGCAACAAGGTCTATCGGAACCCGAATTTTATGGTGACTTAGTATATAAATTCAGAAAAATATATAACCGCAATGACTTCAGCACCCAATTTCGTAAAATCATTCTTCGATATAAAAAGATTGGGTACAACATGGATATTATACGACAGACTGCATGCTTGGTAGTTAACCCAATCACGGTTGGCAACTTTGCTTCCCTCTTTAATTGCACGCCGGTGGGTCAGGCCTCAGATTCTATGACGGCTCCAACGTAAAGGCTTATTGAAAATTAGAGATATAATGTTGGTTGGTGCCTGATGCTCTGTCTCTGGTCGGGCTCATCGGAGTCTAACTGTTGGTTTTCTTTTGCTCCAGCATTTCAGTGGTTTCTTGCTGTCGAGTCCTCACCGTTGTCTCACCTCTGTGGTTCTTTGATTTTTGTGTTCACGGAGATGTTGCACTGATGAGTTAGGAGGCCTTCATGCGGACTGAACAAATTATTTGTCTAAATCGCGACGGAAGTAAGGGCGAGGATTGTGGCCACGTAAAATCGATTTAAGCCCCCCAGTGGAAATCTTCCACTTACCGTTCCAAGGCGGCTCTTCTGTGGCGATTTATTTATGTTGTTGTTTGTTACTTACTGTGCCATATGGCCATTTTGTGGGAAAGTAACTGTCCTTATGGCCTTCCTTTGTTTAGGTTTCCATTATGGTCTGGTCGCTTAATGTTTGTATTTCTTTCCCTTTGGTGTCTTTTATGGGTGGAGTAAGTTAATTGTATCAATTCCTGATCTTTGTTTTACTTCTACTTTTCAGAAATCAGAAATAAATTATTGGTTTAGACTCATATTCTAGACAGGTTTTTAATTATTTGGATAAAAATCAAAAATGAGTTCCTTTAAGAGCAGTGAAAACATTTATAAGAAAGAAGATGGGTCATACTACGTAGTTTCGGCTAATAAAGCCTCATCAGTGATCCTATAATGATCCGGCAAAGAAAGCCAGAGGAAACATACTGCAGTTTTGCGAATTTCGAATAGGCAGTCGATACAAAGTAGAAGTAAAACAAAGATCCGGAATTGATACAATTAACTTACTCCACCCATAAAAGACACCAAAGGGAAAGAAATACAAACATTAAGCGACCAGACCATAATGGAAACCTAAACAAAGGAAAGCCATAAGGACAGTTACTTTCCCACAAAATGGCCATATGGCCATCCAAAACCAAAAGACACAAATGATACACACAGTAAGTAACAAACAACAACATAAATAAATCGCCACAGAAGAGCCGCCTTGGAACGGTCAGTGGAAGATTTCCACTGGGGGGCTTAAATCGATTTTACGTGGCCACAATCCTCGCCCTTACTGATAGACTGATATAAATCAAAATGGGGTCCAAATAATTAAAAACCTGTCTAGAATATGAGTCTAAACCAATAATTTATTTCTGATTTCTCAGAATATTCACGCTGATCTCAAAGGACCAAAAGTAAAATATAAACTGCACTATGGTTGATGTACGGGCCCCATTTTGATTTATATCAGTCTTTGTATCGACTGCCTATTCGAAATTCGCAAAATTGCAGTATGTTTCCTCTGGCTTTCTTTGCCGGATCATTACAGTGTCACTGATGAGGCTTTATTAGCCGAAACTACGTAGTATGACACATCTTTCTTATGAATGTTTTCATTGCTCTTCAAGGAACTCATTTTTGATTTTTATTCTATAAACTCCACTATGATGCAGGACAGAGAGACTTTTTACGGCCGCCACACATTCCCAGACACCAACTTTCATGTAGTGGCTTTGAACTCCTCTGCAGTTTTGCCATTTACCATGCGGAGGGAAGACTATTCCACTGGTGAATAGTTCTAGGGAAAAGGGAATTCTTCAGGGCATCACTACAGGCCTACCACCTGCGATATTGACTGTTCTTTAATTTTAATGCCCTAGTTTGAGTTGAACTAGTCACAGGTGTCAAGTGTAAAAGAAGGTTAAAGAGGACTGCTTACGACGGGCCTCAAACGATGGCCATTCCAGCTCGTCAAGCATATCGCCAAACACTACTTTTGTTTCTCCATCGCCTGCAGGTCCATCGGGCAGCCGTCCTCTGAACCGTCTCAATCTGTTGAATCTGAGTTTTAACATGGGGGTGCCAAATAGGTGATGCAAACTCAAGTTGAGGTCGAACCAAAGTTTTGGTATTCACCATCCATTGTCTGCATAGGAGCAAAAGCCAAATTGCGTCTAAGAAATCCTAATGTCCTAGTTATCTTGGATGTAATCTCAGAAATATGTTGACTCCAATCGAGATTGTCAGTGATGGTGATGCCAAGATATTTTGCGGATTGAACATGCTCCAATGTATGATATTTTTTTTTCAGAAGTACCCCATATCCCCTGAATTGATTTATAAGTATCCATATATGCATAAAATATCACCATAGGCCACGTACGTATCGTCCTTTCGTAAAAAAAACCCCTTCCTTTCGCAAAAGGAGCGTTTGTTCCTAGAAATGCACGTTCCCTTTTATCCCCGTAGACTTTTTTCAGAAGTACCACTAAAGTGTTTCACAAGTATCCCTATATACCGTAGGCCTCATAAAAATATCTTCGTTTCGTAGAAAAACCTTCTTTTCGAAAAGCACCGTTTGTTCCTTGAAATGAATGTTCTTGAAATCAATCGTTACTTGAGACACGTCAAATGACATTTATTCACCAGGACCCGTGAAAAGGGACGTTAGAGCTCTCGCCAAAGAAGTAAACTTATCTACACTATCATTAGCACCTTCCGCGGATGAAATAACCGAATCTGGAAGGACATTCCAATCTCTAATTGTCTGAGGGAAGAAGGATCTCTTGTAGATGTCAGTTCTTGCAGAGGGAACCTGAAATGCCAAAGAGTGATGCTTTCTGCCACTCCTAATTGGGGGGATAAGGTTATCTGTCAGAAAACTGGCAGCACCTTTTAGACCTTTTTACAAGAGTATAAGCCTTATGTCTCGCCTCCTTTTCTTGAGAGTCTCCCATCATATGTTTTACAGTATTTCAGTCATACTTCCAGTTTCAAAGCTGTAATTGCTCGTAACAAATCTGAACTTTTTCAATCTCCCCCTGAAGGATTATTCCGTGGGGGTCCCAGACACAACTACCATACTCCAAGATGGGGCGAACGAGTCCCTTATAAGCTGCTTCTTTAACATTTTTGGGGCATTGAAAAAGATTTCGCCTCAAAAAGCCAAGCGTTCTATTAGCCGTAGTACACATGTTGCTAATATGAATATTCCATCTCAGGTCATGTGAGATGGTCACACCAATGTATTTAATGGAATCGACATTTTCGAGGACCGTTCCCTCTTAAGTGTAAGAAACCTCAAATTTGTTTTTTCTCTTCCTAGTTATCTGCATGATATTGCATTTAACTGGCTGAAATATCATACCCCATTTTCTAGCCGAACACCCTTATCTATCTATATCCCTCTGAAGTTTCAATGAGTCCTCTCCGTTTCTAATTTCGCGATAGCAAACACAGTCATCTGCGAACAGTCTTATTTCGAAATTAATATCAGAAGAAAGGTGATTTATGTACGGAGAGAAAAACAATGGACACAAAACAGTCCTTTGTGGGACACCAGACAAACTGGAGCCAATCCTGAAGTTACCCCCATCAACAACAAATCGCTTTTTTCTACCGCAAAGGAAGGAATCTATCCATTTTAGGGTATTTCCGCCAATGCCATAACGATACAGTTTGCTTTTAGGTTGTTCATGAGGGTGCGTGTCAAAAGCTTTTTCAAAATCCAAATCATTTGCTAGTTTTTTAAGGACTCTAGGATGAAGCTCGTCGAGGCCTAAAGCTTTAGAGAGATTTACGCCCTTAAGTAACTTTATAACTCCCTCTGATGGAATTACAATCTTATCCATGAAAGGAGCCAATTTCTCAGTTAATGGAACTTCCGTGTACTCAGTTTTATTGAATGACTCATTGAACTGACCAATCAGTTCTTCTGTCCGTTCAGGATCTGACTCCGCAACACCACTGCCATCCCTTTTGAAGGCGTAGAATACCTTGCCTGTCTTTTTCTTACTGTTGACGTACCTATAGAAATATCTGGGATTTGCCTTTACATCATCTACCTAGTTATTCACATATTCATGTTGTTGTTTAATGCCTGCCTTAATTTCCCTTCTCAAAATTTCCAATTTCGATCGAAGTTTACTGCTACCTGTCTTTTTGCCTTGGTATGAATTTTATTCCTTCCGCGGATCTTCCTTCTTATGTCTGGAGTGATCCAAGGAATCGAGGAAACCGTCCTACTAGTTTTTGCGGGGATATGCTTATCAGCTGAATTTCGAATGGAGGAAGTTATTAGATTAAAGTTCTCCTGAACAGATCGAGCATCTGACTGACCATTAAAATATGTTTCCCTTGCAAATCTTAACGCACCCTCCCTCATAGCTCATCCCTTTTTGCCTCAGGCAGGTAGTAGTAAAGAAAAAAGACAGGCAGGGTATTCCACCCCTTAATGGGGCGTGATAGCTCAGTGGTTAGTGCACTTGCACTTGCCTGGTGTGTATGTAATGTTCACCTGCTAGTAATGGTCAGATGTGAGTGATCGCAGTATAAGTTGAAAGAAAGTGTCATAGTCACCCTTCTTGTATGAAAACACTTTTCTCCTAAGTTTTTTTTTTTTTGGTGGGGGGGGGGGGGGGGGTGGGGGTGGTAGTGGGGTGCTGGAATGTGAATTTTTAAAGATATTCGCTTTTATCCCCGAATACATATTTTTTTGCAGACGTACGTCATATCCACTAAAGTGTTTCATAAGATCCTGCTTCCCACCCCTTTTCGTTTTTCTTTCCTGTCACCAATTAGTGAGCATGTTAAGCATACTTAATGAAATGATTTTAAAACAAGAACGGGTAATAAATAAACAAATATGTATTATATGTATAAAATCTGTGATAAAATATAATTATCTGTGATCTCTTTGTTCATATACTTGTACAGCTTTTAAACATTTGTTAGTCGGTAAAATAACATTGACTGCTAATGTTCAACTGTTGTATATAAGAAAACCGACGTTATAGCTTTGGTGCAGTGGTAGCGCATCGGATTTGTGATCGAGAGGTTGCGGGTTCGATCCTCACGCTTACCAAAGTGTTGTGTCCTTCAGCAAGGCACTTCGTCCACATTACTTAAAAAAAGTACTGGTTACCACCCAGGAAGTCCTGCTCGTAATGCTCAGATGTGAGCGAGTAGCAGTAATAGGAGAAATATAAATAAATATTCTTGTATCTTGTATCCCTAGGCAGAGGACTCCGTGGTGTAGTGGTTACGCCACTCGCCTTGTAAACCAGAGGTCGCAGGATCGATCCCGGGCTTCTCCAGACTTTCGGATGAGTCTTTAAACCGAGGTCCCGTCTCCGTATGACGTAAAACTAAAAAACACTCCCTGTATCCCTAGACGCATTAAATAACAATATAGGCGTCATTTCATAGGACAGCCGTCCGTTCGTAGAACTTCCTTTCGCTGTTTAGTTATACCCGTAAGAGTGACAGATGGCGGGAAATATCAACCCTTATCACATATTCAGTACTATATTTAACACGATAACCCACGTTTTGCATATGTGATAATGCTTGTTTCCATTTCCGGTTATCAGCCCGCCCGGTCTGATAACCGGAAACAGTGTATTTTGAACGGACAGCGGTTATCAGCCCGCTCATGACGTTATTGTGACGTTGCCGATTACATGCCGTAACGCGAATAGTTAGGCGTGACGTTAAGCGCTTTTTTGCATGAATCACGCTTTTTATCACATTTTTTTTTCAATTTATGAACGTCAAACACAGTAAGAATAGGATCTGAATATGTGATAAACAAATTATAACATGGGGTTTTGGTTATCGCCCTCTGTATCAACCCTCGACCATTATCTGCCCGAAGGCTAAAGCCTTCGGGCAGATAATGGGGTCTCGGGTTGATACATAGGGCGATAACCAAAATCCCATGTGATAATCTCTAATTATCAAGGGAGGTAATTTATTCCTGAAGAGTGAAAAACTGTTGCGACAACAGCAAATAGCAAAATTTTGGTTTCGTGTAATGATCAACAGGTCAAACCACAGTGTAGCATATTTGTCAATAGGTATGTATATATATATTTAAGTTTTCACAGGAGTAAATTGACCCTAACATGATATTGCACGTGTATATATGCAAGAATGACAGGATGTGCCTAATTTTGTTAGGAACCAGTTACCGAAAATTCAGACTTTCTGTTTACTGTCGGAGGACCCCCGCCCATCGGGGCTTGAAGAAATAGATGGGCTGCATGATGCTTCCAGCAGAGCTGAAACTGACCCGCACACGAGTACTGGTAAACCGCTTAGAGGATCTAAACCTTTACAGGCAAAGCGGTGCGAGTCGGACCCTTCCATGCTTATAAACCCTGTTGGTTTCATTGGGCGGCAGGGCTTGAGATGTCATTTCATCTCAGTGTCGGGTAAAAGTCCCACAAAATTGGAAGCAACGTCTCCAAAATGACCTTTACAGTGTTGACGGGGACGTTAAACCTCAAATAAAACAAACAAATACTGTTGGAGGAGTGTAAGCCATCTCTGGCTTGTCAGCTTCACCAGTCATGTTAGTTACGATAGCTCAGTGGTTAGTGCATTTGCCTCTGATGCTAGAGGTCCTGGGTTCGATCCCCGGCAGCGGCGATAAAATTTCAGTGTCCGAACACGCTCCATTGGCATCATTTGCAGGGATGAATGTCATAAAGTGCACTGTCCTTCGGATCGGGACGTTAACTGGAGGCCCCCTGTGCAGGGAGAAGCATCCCCTGTGCAGGTTAAAGATCCCTACCGTAATTACTTTATTACTGTGTAGGCTTTCATCTTGCAAAACCAGGAGTGTATGTAACATACACCTGCGGTAATGGTCAAATGTGACCGTCGCAGTATTAGTAAGAGAAGAGAGAGTTACACAACTCAACTCAATTTTATTTGCTGAACGCAAATAAAATTTAGTTGTGTAGTCTTTCTTTTTTTCTACTTTTACTGCGATCGGTCACATTTGACCATTACTCGCAGGTGTGAGTTAGTTAGTAAGTCGTATTAGTTAATACACAACTCAGTTGTGTAACAAACATGACAATGAAACATAATCAGCTTATGGTATGTGCTAGTAGGCAGAGAATCTGATTCTGAATAAATGTAAAAAATACATTGGCTCGCCGTCGACTTGAATATGCGTCGCCCATTTGGCATCCCTATGTTGGAGCTCATTCGAGCTCCAACATAGGGATGCTTTTTGGTTAAACCTCAAATCAATCAAAAAAGCATCCCTATGTTGGAGCTCAGATTTGGCAGGTGTAGAGGGTGCAGGGGACAGCTGCTCGATGGACCTGCAGGCGATGGCGAGGTGGAGGTGGCGTCGGTGGCATGCTTAATGAGCTTGGGTGGCCGTCCCTGGAGGCCCTTTGTGGGCCTTCTTTAACCTTCTATAAAAATTAGATACACTCTGATACAGTGTCTATTAATAAAAATAGGTGCTTGGCCCCTGTGGCAGCGTCAACCCAAACAAGGGCATCTGGAGTGGGCGGCTTATGGTTTCGTGGGTGCTGGTCCTGTTGTGATGCCCTGAAGAACTCCTTCTTTCCTAGAACTATTCCTCAATGGAATAGTCTTCCCTCCTGTGCGGTGAATGCCAAGTCCACAGAGGAGTTCAAAGCCCATACAGTGTAAGATTGAGACTTTAGGATACCTCTGTTATGCCGATTGTAAATAGTTGAAGCAGCTAAAACATGGCACAGACTGGAGAAGAACCCATTAAAGTAACTTAACCCCCCCTCCCACCCCGCATAAAATATCAAGGTGCCCTTGTATTAGGAGGAAGGTTGGAGAGGCAGGGACTTACAATTTCCACTGCTCATTTGTCGCCAGCTGTAGACAGAACACACTTTGAAAACCTTGGAAGTGACTTTACTTCATTGGTACTCTCCTCCAAAAATGTATAGACGGATCCAATGTTTTGACACATGACCTTGTTTACTTGTCATTGCGCATGCGCAAAACTACTTTTCCTTTTGATAACGATCTTTCGTGGTTGGCAAAAAGCCGCTGGTTCCATATAAACACATTGTAAATAGGTTTAATATTATGGGCATATTTTAGTTGACTGTTACAGAAAATCGATTGAATTACACTTTCAATGAGTAGATAAATATATTCTTGACTTCATTCCTGCATCTTCCGCATTTTTTGTCATTCGTTTTGCGCATTTTAATTACAAATAATTAAGACCATGCCGCCTCGTTACCTGCCTAAGTTTAACAGGTAATTATCGGTCTCCGGACGTTAGCCTCCCAGGACGTTTGCCCCCCAATGACTTAATCTAAAAATGGACATTTGCCCCCCAGTTGAAAATGCGACCCGGACATTTGCCCCCCAGAGCTTATTTTACAGGTGGACAATTGCCCCCCACTGCTTATTTCAGAAAGGGACGTTTGCCCCCCAACCTGGCTAGACAAGGATATTCATTACACAGACTTGTATATAGCTACATAATTTACATGATAACGTTTTGGTTAAGTTTTACAGCCCATTCAAGATCATTTCAATTTCTTCAAGAATTAACCATCAGTGTATCCAGTGTAGAAAACCACTTGAGTATAGGCGTCTGACACTGGACCCTCAGTGAGGCACAAACTCAATATATGGTTCTTTAGCTGACTTGCTTAACCCTTATCCTGCTGAATAAATTAAGCATCTCCAATTGTTGACTATTAACCATCACATTCTTGGTATATTTTTGTTAACTTAACAATTTGCATGACAAACAGTATAGATCCCCATCACATATTCGGGATCCATACTGCTTTCTAACGTAG